>CM053031.1:311678715-312878715 GCA_028564925.1 Lithobates sylvaticus
TAGTATGCTACACAAGCCAGAGAAAGCCTGACGAAGAGCCTTGCTCGTAACTGTACAGTGGCTGTGCTTTTTTGAAATAATGAAGTAAAGGATTTTCGCAAATTGAAGTACGTGTCCCGTCTTGATTCTTACATGAATATTGGTGGAGTATTGGAGGTACCACTTGACGCCTGCTTCTAATGCTTTATTGCTGAAGAAAAAGTAACCTGCCCAAATTTGACTATTGAATACTTCCAGCAAGTGACGTTACTTTTCTGAACCATGGAAACCAATGGATCAACTTTCTCATTTACTCAGGAAGAGACCACGCAGATTATGTCCCAGATCACTGGTTCTCGAGATTTTTTAGTTGGTAATACACCAATCCACAACACTCGTGCATGGGAAAAACTACAAAGAAAACACACATCATTGGAGTTGCATGGATTGACTCTATCAGAGTATCACCGGGTACAGCGGATCCCAAGAGGCTTACGGGAACTGTCTGTTTTGTCTGAACAAGTGAATAAAATTGAACAGGACTTACAATCGTCCCTAACCAGCGATGAATTTGCTAAATGCAAGGAACTGGTTGATGAGAATGTGGGAAAATACAGAGCGGACTTGGAAAATAAGAAACGGAATAAATTTGATCGTGACATAGAGGATTATGAAAGAAATCAGGTATACAGATGGCCCCGACCTTACAACCGCCGTGGCCGGCAAGATAATGGAAACACCAGGCGTGACATGTCGGATAATTCATCTGCCAACACCGACACGGATTCCTCCTCCACTTTTTTGCAGCAAGGCAGGAGAGGAGCCCCCCCTCGGATGCAAACAAGGTCCCGCTTCAGGGACGAAGCAGGCGGTCAGGACAGACAACGCAATTTCCGCAGCAACCGGGGCAGAGGACGGGAGAACTGATACATAACATCTCTAGGAGGGTCCTTGCTCCAGAAGAGGAAATGTTGGGAGCAGTATCATTGCATGCTCTGGTTGGAATCTGGTGAAGAAGAATTATTGCAGAAATATGAGATAATTGCTATTGCTTTTTCATGGTATCATGACTATTTACCGAATTGGAACAACCCGATTGCTTGTATAATGTATGGTGATCTTAATTGGTTGGATACTTTATCTTGCTGATGGGGTTAATTTTGAAGCTTTCAATTAACATTGATTAGTGATCTGTGACATACACCTGTGTGTTGGACTCTTGAATGTGGTATATATATGCTTAGTCTGAGATAGTATGCTACACAAGCCAGAGATAGCCTGACGAAGAGCCTTGCTCGTAACTGTACAGTGGCTGTGCTTTTTTGAAATAATGAAGTAAAGGATTTTCGCAAATTGAAGTACGTGTCCCGTCTTGATTCTTATATGTATATATATATATATATATAAACCATTTTATGAAATTCAAATTTTATATAGAATGAAATCAAATCTGAATAGAAAAGAACATCATATAAAAACAATAAGACAGATCAGAATTTTTTTAAATAAATAAATATATATATATATATATATATAATATAAAATCATGTTCCGAAGGGAGGAGTTTCTGTGGTCTACTCATCGCTTACCTCTTCTCCCAATAAACCCTCCTATATGACATAATGGGAATCAGACTTTAATTTCCATTGGGACTTGGGGGTCTGGCAAAAGCAAGCTTCTCATCATTTAAGAATATTCTCAAAACGACACTAATGACACTAATGGAAGCAAATGTAAAAGGAAAGTAGTGGCGCGCAAACAATTTAAACTAAACTAGGAACAGATAAAAGATCAGGGAAATGGATCCAATTGAGATAAATGTAAAAGGGGCCTATGTAAAAAGATTGGCAGTAAACAGATACACATAAAGATGGTGTGCCAGTGATTGTAGAGATAAAATCACAAATACATCAAAAGCATTGAAACGTGGTTAAAAACCAGAATGACGTAAAAAGTGAACAGTAAGTATAGTGAATGGTGACTGTGACTTTTAAAATAAATCTTCATAAAAAATGAGTGAATACAGTCAAACAAAAAATAATAATAAATGCGATCAAGCGATTAAAATAATATAATAATCGCAGTAATAGACGATAATTGCAATAAAACGTCTATAAGGTGCTAAACGTCTATAAAGTGACTGAGGTGAAAGATATAAATAAATAGAATAAATCGCAAACCAAAAAACGCATCATAGCAAGTGTGATTCGTAAATGTTCATATAAAACATAAGTGCAAAGTTCATTCCAGAGTGCAGTGCAAGTGGTTCCTGTTGGGTGTGGGATTTTAGCTGTGGCTATCTTGTGCAGTTATAGCGATTCCATGTGATCCTGGTGGCGATAATATAGATGGCCCCTTACCTTACAGCTGTAAGGTTACAGCATGGGTTTATATGTCTTTATGGTCCCTGGTGACCTTCCTCCTTGGGGTCTCCAATCAGTGTCCCGGGTCCTACTGGTGCCTCAGTTGCATGTAGGTATATCCAGTTATGGGGGGGGGGGGGGCTCACATTGGTATATATAAAGGAAGGAGGTAGCCTCATAGTGTAGTATATTACATCAGAATAGATTTATTTCAAGCAGTTAAAACAGTCACAGTTAAAAAGGGTACTCACATTCTAAGAATGAGCAAATTTCACTGTACAAACGAGCGGCAAGCTCGATTAGCGTCACTTCATAGTTTCATAGTTTCATAGTTAGTAAGGTTGAATAAAGACATCAGTCCATCCAGTTCAACCTGAGCGAGTGTCTACAATTGTCCCCATCCCTGTACATTGCACACTCACATCAGTCCCTACCCTCAAGGAGCCCACAATCCAAGGTCCCCATTCATATACTAGGGCCAATTTTGGACAGAAGCCAATTAACCTACCTGCATGTCTTTGGATTGTGGGAGGAAACCGGAGTACCCGGAGGAAACCCACGCAGGCACAGGGAGAACATGCAAACTCCAGGCAGGAAGTGTCGTGGTTGGGATTCGAACCAGCGACCCTTCTTACTGCTAGGTGAGAGTGCTAACCACTACACCACTGTGCCGCCCTTCCGGTCGGTGTACTGAGCTGGGGTCCCGACGCGTGTTCGTCACCGATCACGTGACTTCATCAGGGGTGCCTAGTGCCTTGGGAAGTGTCTATAAATAGGCCATTCAATTAAGCTATAGCGGCCATTTTCCTGTGGCCCGTTCGCCAGAAGTTGTCATAATGCCGCTGCCGGAAGTAGAGCGGCGGCCATTTTAGAAAACCACAAACCAGCGCTGATAGGCTGGAGCAGTCTGGTGTCAGCAAGATGTGTATTATATCAAATGCTGAACGCCGGACGGCTTCCTGATTGGCTCATCCTATTGTTTGCAATGCGCAGATGCATTGGTAACGGGGAAATTAAATAGCAGGCATTGGTAATGATATGAAAACGGGCTAGTTTTAAACCGGCACATTTAATTATGAGATGGCCAGATAAAAAACACACAAACCCGGAAGGTGATATTAAAAATGCTAATAAGCATGGTAGGTTAATAAAAAAGAGGATAAACGACCGTAAATATGTAAAAAAAAAATATATAAAAATATAATAAAATACCGGAAATGACTTTATATGCATATATAAATATATAAAATTCCAGAAGATAAATGGAACAATAATAACGTGATGGAGGAGATAAAAGGAATAAGACAACCGGAGGAGTAGGTAGTATTAACTAAAAGAGAGCGGTAAAAATAAAGGGCGGACTTGGAATGAAATAAGAGACAATAAAATGCAGAGCAGTCCATATAAAGTGGAATAATAACAACATGTAAAAGGAAAAAAAGTTTCAAGTGGGAACAATGAATATTGAAGTAATCAAAAAGAGTGGATTTCAAAGAAGCAGAGTGGACGTCAGGACTAAGACTTAAAAGTCACAGTCACCATTCACTATACTTACTGTTCACTTTTCTTTTTACGTCATTCTGGTTTTTAACCACGTTTCAATGCTTTTGATGTATTTGTGATTTTATCTCTACAATCACTGGCACACCATCTTTATGTGTATCTGTTTACTGCCAATCTTTTTACATAGGCCACTTTTACATTTATCTCAATTGGATCCATTTCCCTGATCTTTTATCTGTTCTTAGTTTAGTTTAAATTGTTTGCGCGCCACTACTTTCTTTTTACATTTTCTCTTTGGGTTCAGACATTCCCCCCAGTGTGCGCTGCATCACATTAGCCACTACTCTTTGTGCAAGCACAGGATTACCCCTCTTTACCTATATATCTATATCTATTCAAACCCAATCTTGCTGCTGCCATGGATGTATTTTCATTTCTAGATAAAAGACAGGTGAACTTAGAGGAAGTTTTCAATACCACCTCACCTACCAATAAAGTGAGTGACCTAGAGAGCCTTATGCGCAAACTAGGCCATAACATGGAAAAGAAAGTGAGTCTCTGGTGGGACATCACCACTTTTGAACAATATCTCAAAGATAGTATTGTCCCTAGAAGACTCAGATGGGATATTATCCCCAATGATGGTCTGACAGACCAAGAATCAATAGATGATTGGTTCAAATTCTTTAATGGAAAAGGCCTAGAACTACTCATGTTCCTACTTGAAAGGAAGAAGAAAAAACAAAAAGTAATAGACAAAATAATAACTGAGGTGAAAGAGGAGTTAGAGGCCTATAAAGATACAGCAGAATTTACAGCCCTGACCGCGCAACTTAATAGAGACCTTACAAAAAAAAAAGACAAAGAGGTACAACAAAGAAAAAGCAAAAAGTACAATCGAGATATTAACGACTTTAAAACCGATAGAGCTCAGAAAGGGTAAGGGAGGTTGTGGGGAGGATGAGGCGGGACGTACTGACGTAGACCGCAGTACGGAGGGAGGGGCCTGACACAGCGGGCGGATGTGTGCAGCGAGACGCTGAGGAGAGGGGAGTGCTGAGACCACACGGAGAGTGAGAGTCTCCGAGCCCGCCAACGCACTCCCCCCGGAACCAAGCATAGCCTATGGGGAGCCGCGCCAGCCCAGGGGAACGTGGAGGGCTGTGATACACAGGCTGTGTACTCGGCTGCCCGACCCGCTCACCGACATCTTTGCCTCTGATTCCCCCCCGCCGACCCGGACCGCCATCTCTCTCCCCCCCTACGTCATACTCAGGGAAACCTACGGGTAAACATCACAAAAGGAATCCTATGCCGTGAGTATATCCCCCCTTGACAAGCCCAAAACAGACGGACGGGGTAAGAAAACTTTCCTTTCTCTATGTTTGTTTAACCTGCTACAAACTGGTCAGTAGGACATGTTTTACTCCCCCAGTATCCAAGTACCTGATCTGATACGCATATGGACAGTATCTTTATGTCCCTAATAACTGCTACTAACAACTAAAAGATCCAGGAAATCAGGCAGTGATTTTTCTCCTTTCATTAGGATATGATTATGTCCCCCAGTGTTTAAGTACCTGATCTGATAATTATACGGACAATACCTCTAAATTTATAACCCTGGCGACCAGCAACCAAATGAACTAAGCAATATCATGAAGTGAAGTGATTTTTGTCTTTTTTCCAGTAGGCTATGACTTGCTCCCACAGCGTTCAAATACTTGACCTGATAGTTATATAGACAGTACCTCTACGTCTTCAAAAACTGGCGATTAGCAACTAAATGAACTGAGCAATACCATGCATTGAATTTTCTTCTTTTTGCCTCTTTTTTCCTTTTTTTCCTCATTTATTACATACTGCATAGTACATTGGTTTCAATGTATATTCACCACTATCGCTCTGACTTTCCAGGGAGGGGGAGACAGAAGTGAGTGAGGCCCCCAATTAATGCCCTGCCTACTTGGCCAATAAGGGGACTCCTAACAGTTTAAATTAGCCCTCCCCCCAATACTCGTTGAGGTGGAAGGAAATATAAGGCTACTGTAGGGACCACGTTGCCAAGCTTCTGCCACGGCGCTTGCATCGGGTCTTGGGGACCTCACAGGAGGAAAGCCCAATCTCTAAACTAAGACAAAATCACAGCAGGGAATAGACCCCCTCAAATCCCCTGCAGCAGAAGACGGACAGAATTTCTAACCCCAGAAAACTGGCCAGTACTGTTGTCCCCCCAGAATCGCCCCAGTGCTCCTCCGCATCCCCTGGACAGGATACTAGGGGGGAGAAATTGGAAGTAACCATAGAGGAGAATATTAAACCCGCGAGGACATACAAAAGGCAAACGTACCTGGAACAGGAGAGAGCTGAGGGATAATTAACACACCCCTAAGACAAAGCTGGGGACCTTGGGAGTGGTTTAAAAAAAAAAAAAAAAAAAAGTACAGAAGTTGCCTCTCTTTAAAACTAGAACTACGCAACCAGTAAACTTTATTGTCACTCCCGAATAGGAGCTTTGAACAACAAAACCTCTTAATCAGAAGACAATACTAGTTAAAAGACAACAAAAAGGAAGAAAGGGGAGAAAGAGAAAGAAAAAAAATAAAAATAAACAAAAAAAAAGGGGGAGGAGGAAAGAGGAGAGAGGTGGAGAAGGAAGAGAAAAGAGAGGTGAAGAAAAGGAAAAGGAAGGGGAGCAGGATAAAGGGGTAACAGCAGGCCCTTATCCTTGGCCCTTAAAGACTACAAGCTGGGAAAGAGAATCAGAAAGGCCTGCGCAGAAATCATGAGCAAAGCCCCCAAAAAGGGCCCCCCCAAAACCCCTAAAACAACAGGGAGTACTATTAAACAATATCTGAAAACAGGTGCAAGTCCACAGCCAACGCACACAGACAATCACACGGACCCAATGATGGAACGAAGAAAACCGAAGGATAAGAAAGCTGACGGCCAGTCTGCCCATTCTACACCCGACCAAACATTGGAACAGGAAGAAGAGGTCAGTAGGATAGACGAACAGGGGGGCAGAGTACACCTCCCCACAAAAAATGAAATGGAAGAAATGCTCCAAAAAATGGAAAATTCGATCAAAGGGGAATTCCACTTATTTAGAGAGGATCTAGGGCACCTACTGGCAAGAGTCGAATCAGCCGAGAAAAGAGCGGACATACAGGAACAGGAAATATGCATACTCAAAGATCAGTTAACAACCATAAAACGAACCCAACGTGACATTCAGTATAAACTCGAAGACGCAGAGAGCAGGAACAGGCGACAAAATCTCAGACTAAGAAATGTACCGGAAAAAAGGGGTGAAGACTTAAGGAAGATAATAATCACCATAATAAACCCACTTTTGGGCAAAGAAGAAGAGGAATTTCCTAAACTAGAAAGAATTCATAGAGTGGGCAGACTCGCAGAATATGGCTCACACAGACCTCGGGATATCATAGCCCGTTTTCGTTTCTACGAGGATAAAGCCGAAATCTGGGACAAATTGTATGGGAAAACCCCTCTAAAATACGAGGATTCTGAGATCCAGGTCTATGCTGACTTAGCCCCCCAGACGTTGGAGAGGAGAAGACTGCAAAGACCCCTACTCGAGTTAATGCGTTGTTCCAATGTAAAATACTCTTGGGGATTCCCTGCGTGTCTAATAGGCACAAAAGATGGCCGGTCGGCCAGATTAAAATTCCCGGAAGATCTGAGCAACTTTTGCCAAAAACTGGATCTACAAATCCCACCCCTACCGGGCTGGGAAATAGAGGGGGGAAATGGGGGGGAGCAGGGGGGGCGGGGGAGGGGAGGTGAGATGGCAGAGGCTGGTCGACCCCCACATAGGACAGAAGTAAACAGCACATAGTTCGCCCGCTGACCCCCGATTCCCTGAAGTACACAGGGTTCGGGTAAGTTACAGCTGCCGATCAGAACCCCACCTCACCCGAGGAATTAACAGAACGGAGGGAGCCGCAGCAAGATGGCTCCCATCGTTTCTGAGACCTTAGATAGGGTCAGGGAGGGAGGAGGAGGGAAGGGATGGGAGGGTAGGGGAGGGGTGAGGGAGGATGGGAGGGAACTTAGAAGTGGGATTAAAGAATTTAGGGAGGGTAGGGGAGGAGGGAAGGGAGGGATGGGAATGGGGATATATATTTTCTGCTTCGGTGTGACTCTATTACTCAAAATCATGATACACTATCAAAAGGGATTCGATGACCAACATCAAATTAATATCTTATAATGTAAAAGGACTCAACCTACCCAATAAACGAGTTAAAATTCTAAACGAACTTAAAAAATACGGAGCTGGCATAGTCTTCCTTCAGGAGACTCATATCACACACGGGTCCAACATAAAACTTTTCTCTAATCACTACCCAACCTGGTTCTATGGGGACACTATAATGAACAGATCCATAGGTCTAGATATCTAGATATCCATTTCAGTTTGGAGAACAGACTGGTAGACCCGGAAGGTAGATTTCTGTTCCTCAGAGGCTCTATTGGACAGATAAAATACACATTTGTAAATATCTATGCCCCCAATAATAGACCAGCACAATATCTGAGTAGGATCCTTGCTAAACTGTGGGACTTTAAAAGGGGATATGTGATCCTGATGGGAGACTTAAACTTTCATATGGAACAGGACCTAGACTCTACGTCCCATGCACGGGGGACAAGTAATGTAGTAAAACAAATGATTAAACAAAAACTGTATACTAGTCAACTAGTAGATATCTGGAGGGTTTATCACCCCAATATAAGAGATTACACATTTTTCTCCCCCGTGCATGGGACGTACTCGCGCCTCGACTATATTCTACTAGATCACGGCCTACTTGACAGAGTACTAGAGACTAAAATAGAGATTATGTCGTTGTCTGACCATGCCCCAGTTTCAATGAAGCTCCACTTCCCAGATTTACAGGTGCCATACAACAATTGGAGACTAAACGAAGAACTCCTTAGGGATAAGGAGATCGTAGCACATGTCAAAGCAGAGATAGAACAATACTTTAACAGTAACGATAATGCACATAAAGCATTTATCAGAGGGGTCTTTATCTCAAAAGGAGCCTGGAAGGAAAAAGAACAGCGTATAAAAATAGAAGCCCTAAAAACAGAAATCGGCCGGCTTGAGCAGGAACATAAACAACAACTGGGTCAAAACAAGGATCTACTGTTAAAATTAACCGTTAGGAGAGACAATCTAAGGGAACTATTTGAGCAGGATGTAAGGCAAACCTTTAATAAAATCTCAAAAGAAAGATACCTATGGGGGGACAAAGTAAGTAAGCATTTGGCCAAAACTTTACAAAAAAAAGAGGCAAGAAACTATATCGAAAAGATAAAAAATAAGGCAGGAGAGTATAAATATCGTTCGGGCGACATCGCAGATTCCTTTAGAGAATACTACGAGGGAGTCTACACGATAAAGCAAAATAACCTGAGGAAAGATGAAAAAATAAAGAAAATAGCATCCTTTTTAGAAAAGGCCAATCTGCCTAAACTCCCCCTAGATGATATAGAGGCCCTAGAGAGACCAATCTCCGAAGAGGAAGTAAAAAAGGCCTTGCTGAACTCGCCGCCCGGGAGGAGTCCTGGGCTGGACGGATTCACTATCTCTTATTACAACACATTCCATGAGCTACTGATACCCAGACTCTGTACGTACTTTAATGGATTGGGCTCAAAATTCAAAATGAGTGAAGATTCACTAACGGCCAATATTACGGTCATCTTGAAAGAAGGGAAGGATGGATCGGCGTGCTCAAGTTACAGACCAATCTCGCTACTTAACGCCGACACTAAGCTATACGCCAAGATTTTGGCCACAAGGGTCAAGATGTACTTGGGCACGCTGATCCACCCTGACCAGGTAGGTTTTGTGGCCGGAAGGGAGGGACGGGACAACTCGATCCGAACACTGTTGCTTCTCCAAAGAATTGGAGAGACGGAGTCCCCAGGTCTATTCCTGTCAGTGGACGCGGAGAAAGCGTTTGACAGGGTAGACTGGGGACTCATGTTCCAAACACTTGCTCAATTCGGCTTTGGACCAAAATTTTTACAAAAAATCGGGGTCCTATATGACAATCCCCAAGCTAGGATTAAAATTAATGGAGTAACATCTTCCCGGTTTCGGATGGAAAACGGGACGAGACAGGGGTGCCCGTTGTCCCCCCTCCTTTTTATCCTGGCCCTAGAGCCTCTCCTGGCCACAATCAGGAAAAATCCAGATATAGAAGGTATAGTCGTGAAAGGGGACGAACATAAGATAGCAGCTTTCGCGGATGATATATTATTTTATGTAAACAATCCACATAGTACTCTCCCCAAGTTAATGCAGACTTTGAAACAATACGGCGAGATCTCTAATTTTAAAGTAAACAATTCAAAATCTTTTATTTTGAATATAAATGTTGCCAAAAAAGACAAAGAGAGTCTACAGAAGAATTTTGTTTTTCCCTGGAAAAAACAAATAACGTACCTAGGAATTAACTTAGCGAAATCTTCTAAGGAAATATACAGAATAAACTACATCCCACTACTAGACGAGATAAAAAAAAAAAGCAAAGAGTACTCTACTAGGCCGCTTTCATGGCTGGGGCGTATTAACAGAGTGAAAATGACCCTGCTACCGATAATTACATACAAATTCCAAATGCTCCCAATCCCCCTTCCTCAGACGTATCTCAACAAATTGAAATCTCTTATTATGAATTTCATATGGAAAAACAAAAAGCACAGAATTGCACTCCGCACATTGTCAAAGGAAAAGAAAAGAGGGGGTCTAGCGGTACCTGATGTGGTAAATTATTACCATGCGATAGTCCTATCTAGAGTCCCTGACTGGAGTAAAAACAACAGCACAAAAAGATGGGTTAATTTGGAAAAAACTCTCAGCAATCCACAATTAGGAAGAGATATTTGGAATCCTCCAAAGTATAGAACACTGAGTGAAGGCACTAATACTTTGACAAGAAACACACTAAAAATATGGGATAAAATTCACAAACTCTATAAGGTTAAATATAATTCTTTATTAATAGCACTCAAAAACAACGAATATTTTGCACCAGGGAATAAATTAGCGGGAGGGGGATGGATCATAGATGATAGGGCACAACTTAAGGATATCATAAATAAAGGAAAAATTTTGTCACTAAATGAACTGAAAAAAAAAGGGGATTTATTTGATGTGAATGAGTGGAGATATCTCCAGTTGTCTCATTTTGTTAAAGGTCTACCGCATCCAATTAGGGCAAGTGAAGGCTTGACCCGTTTAGAGCAAATTTTTACAGCATCCGAGACAAAAGGATCTATCGGGAAGATCTACAGGCTTCTGCGGGAGTTGGATGGAACGGAGATACCCCCATTCATTCAAAAGTGGGAGAGGGAACTGAACACAAAAATAGACACACACACATTGGGTAAAATTCTTAATTTAACCTATAGCTCAGCAGTAGACTCGAGGGCCATGGAAACTAACTATAAGTGTATATCAAGATGGTACATAACCCCAGCAAAATCATGTCAATTTCAAACAGGGGGCTCGGCAGAGTGTTGGAGGGGTTGTAGGGACAAGGGGACTGTGGCACACCTATGGTGGGACTGCCACAGGATAAAAGCTTATTGGAGCAAATAGACTACATTAAGGATATTACTGGAACACGCCTCGAAAATGACCCATGGGTGATCCTATTTCATGGTACGAAAGAAGCTGTTAAGCCTTATCAAAGGTCACTAGTCCCACACCTACTCAATGCCGCAAAACGTCAGATAGCGAGGAATTGGAGGAAACAAGAGGAGCCAGCAATTTTGGAGTGGGTAGATATAGTCGAGGATACCCGACTGATGGAGTCTTTTTTTTTTTTTCAAAAAAAAAACCGATAGAGCTTTCAAATGGCAGAGCCAATTAGGCAATTTAGACCCGATCTCATCCTACTCCACTCCGGAAAAAACAGTGAGAGTACAGCCGGAACATAGCAATACAGAAACAAGATATGACACATATAATAAACCACAAGAAATGTACGATCGAGGGAGACAAGATACTCAGAGATACGATGAACGACATACTAACTACAATCAACATACACCATATAGAAATGAGGGAAGACCGCCATATGGTAACGATAGAAGACCACAAAATCAAAATAGAACCCCACAGAATGGATGGAAAAAGCCATTCTGGAAAAATAATAAGAGGAATAATGGACACAACAATGGACCAAGACAACAAGATCAAAGGGATAACAGACCATATCAATATAATCAAAGAGACAACAGAGATCAAGGATATGAAAACAGAGACCGGCAATATGACAACTATGCCCCAAGAAGACATAGTCCTGATAGACAATGGGAAAGAAAAGATGGAGGGCAGCAACCTTATCCACCAGTAGGTAGACATGGGAACTGTCAAAAAATTTGTTTCGTTTCGTTTCGTCCCGTTTCGTATATAAAAAAATTCGTAATTCGTGTACGAAATTCCGTTCGAATTCGTACGAAATACGAAATTCGGACGAATCGTAATTTTTTTTACGAATCGTTAGTAAAGTTACGAATCGTTACGAATCGTTACGAAACGTTAACGCGGCTAATGAATTGTTGGTTCTCATAACACAGAGAACAATTCAAATCCAACTACAAATATCGAATTTCAATTTCAAGTTACGAATCGTTACGAATCGTTATGAATAGTTACGAATCGTTACGAATCGTTATGAATAGTTACGAATCGTTAGTAAATCCAACTACCAATATCGAATTTCAACAAATTTGAACGAAATTATTATAGCAGATATAACGAATGAATTCGAATGAATTCGAATGACAAAGTGTCATTTTTGCAGAAAAGAAAAAAGCGTAGGGGTCCCCCAAATTCAATAACCAGGCCCTTCAGGTCTGGTATGGATATTAAGGGGGACCCCAGCCAAAAAAAAAAAAAAAAAATGGCGTGGGGTCCCCCCCAAATATCCATACCAGACCCTTCAGGTCTGGGATGGATTTTAAGGGGAACCCCGGCCAAAAAATAAATAAAAAAAAATGGCGTGGGGTCCCCCTCAAAATCCATACCAGACCCTTTATCCGAGCACGCAACCTGGCAGGCCGCAGGAAAGGAGGGGGGACGAGAGCGGCCCCCCTCCCGCCTGAACTGTACCAGGCCACATGCCCTCAACATTGGGAGGGTGCTTTGGGGTCCCCCCCAAAGCACCTTGTCCCCATGTTGATGAGGACAAGGGCCTCATCCCCACAACCCTGGCCGGTGGTTGTGGGGGTCTGCGGGCGGGGGGCTTATCGGAATCTGGAAGCCCCCTTTAACAAGGGGACCCCCAGATCCCGCCCCCCCCCCTGTGTGAATTGGTAAGGGGGTACAAAAGTACCCCTACCATTTCACCCAAAAAGTGGCAAAAATGGTAAAAATGACAGGAGACAGTCTTTGACAATTCCTTTATTAAAATCTTCTTTCTTCTTTCTTCTGGTCTTCCTTTCTTCATCTTCTCCTTCCGTCATCTTCTTCCATCTTCTTCTTCCTTCGATTCGCTTCTTCTTCCTCCGGTCTTCTTGTCCTTCTCGTCCGGCGTCGTCCTTCTCGTCCGGCATCGTCGTCTCTTCTCGCAGGCCGCTCCTCGCAATGGGAGGCTCCCGCTCTGTGAGGCTTCGCTCCGGGTGACAGGTTTTTTATAACGAAGGCACCTGGTGACCCCGCCCCCTCTGACGCATGGGGACGTCATGTGGAATTCCCTATGGCTTTCCCCATGACGTCAGAGGGGGGGCGTGGTCACCAGGTGCCTTCGTTATACAAGACCTGTCACCCGGAGCGAAGCCTCACAGAGCGGGAGCCTCCCATTGCGAGGAGCGGCCTGCGAGAAGAGACGACGATGCCGGACGAGAAGGACGAGAAGACCGGAGGAAGAAGAAGCGAATCGAAGGAAGAAGAAGATGGAAGAAGATGGAAGAAGATGACGGAAGGAGAAGATGAAGAAAGAAGATTTTAATAAAGGAATTGTCAAAGACTGTCTCCTGTCATTTTTACCATTTTTGCCACTTTTTTGGTGAAATGGTAGGGGTACTTTTGTACCCCCTTACCAATTCACACAGGGGGGGGGGGCGGGATCTGGGGGTCCCCTTGTTAAAGGGGGCTTCCAGATTCCGATAAGCCCCCCGCCCGCAGACCCCCACAACCACCGGGCACGGTTGTGGGGAAGAGGCCCTTGTCCTCATCAACATGGGGACAAGGTGCTTTAGGGGTCTCAGACCTGCCAGGTTGCGTGCTCGGATAAGGGTCTGGTATGGATTTTATGGGGGACCCCACGCCATTTTTTTTTTATTTTTTGGCTGGGGTCCCCCTTAATATCCATCCCAGACCTGAAGGGCCTGGTTATTGAATTTGCACGCATTTTTTTATCAATGACTTCAATGAATGACAGTTCTCTGTATTACGGATCCAACAATTCATTTGCCGGCAAATAGCCGCGAGTGATTTTAAATAGTTTTTTTTTCCTGCAAAAATGACACATTGTACAGAGACAGTTCTCTATATTAGATATACTGAATCTCGAAGCATTCGAAGCATTCGTTATATCCACTATTATAATTTCTTTCATGTTAGTTGAAATTAGATATTTGTTAGTAGTTGTATTTGAATTGTTCTCTGTATTACGGGAATCGGCAATTAGCCGGGAGTGATTTTAAATATTTATTTTTTCCTGCAAAAAATGACACATTGTACAGAGAGAGTTCTAAACACGGGAAACCTGCGCCCTTCATAGGCATACTATAGAGTATATAGTATATAGAAGGGCGCAGGTTTCCCGTGTTTAGAACTCTCTCTGTACAATGTGTCATTTTTGCAGGAAAAAAAGACATTTAAAATCACTCGCGGCTAATTGCCGATTCCCGTAATACAGAGAACATTTCGAATACAACAACTAACAAATATGTAATTTCAACTAACATGAAAGAAATTATAATAGCGGATATAACGAATGCTTCGAATGCTTCGAATGCTTCGAGATTCAGTATATCTAATATAGAGAAATGTTCCCGCACAGTGTCATTTTTGCAGGAAAAAAAAATCACGAGTCGCAGCTATTGCCGGCAAATGAATTGTCGGATCCGTAATACAGAGAACAGTCATTCATTGAAGTCATTGATAAAAAAAAGCGTAGGGGTCCCCCCAAATTCAATAACCAGGCCCTTCAGGTCTGGGATGGATATTAAGGGGGACCCCAGCCAAAAAAATAAAAAAAAAATGGCGTAGGGTCCCCCTCAAAATCCTATGGCTTTCTGACGTCATGGGGAAAGCCATAGGGAATTCCACATGACGTCCCCGTGCGTCAGAGGGGGCGGGGTCACCAGGTGCCTTCGTTATACAAGACCTGTCACCCGGAGCGGAGCCTCACAGAGCGGGAGCCTCCCATTGCGAGGAGCGGCCTGCGAGAAGAGACGACGATGCCGGACGAGAAGGACGACGCCGGACGAGAAGGACGAGAAGACCGGAGGAAGAAGAAGCGAATCGAAGGAAGAAGACGATGGAAGAAGATGACGGAAGGAGAAGATGAAGAAGGAAGACCAGAAGAAAGAAGAAAGAAGATTTTAATAAAGAAATTGTCAAAGACCGTCTCCTGTCATTTTTACCATTTTTGTCACCTTTTTTGGTGAAATGGTAGGGGTACTTTTGTACCCCCTTACCATTTCACACAGGGGGGGGGGGGCGGGATCTGGGGGTCCCCTTGTTAAAGGGGGCTTCCAGATTCCGATAAGCCCCCCGCCCGCAGACCCCCACAACCACCGGCCAGGGTTGTGGGGATGAGGCCCTTGTCCTCATCAACATGGGGACAAGGTGCTTTGGGGGGGACCCCAAAGCACCCTACCAATGTTGAGGGCATGTGGCCTGGTACGGTTCTGGCGGGAGGGGGGGCCGCTCTCGTCCCCCCTCCTTTCCTGCGGCCTGCCAGGTTGCGTGCTCGGATAAGGGTCTGGTATGGATTTTATGCGGGACCCCACGCCATTTTTTTTGGCTAGGGTTCCCCTTAAAATCCATCCCAGACCTCAAGGGTCTGGTATGGATTTTGAGGGGGACCCTACGCCATTTTTTTTTGGCTGGGGTCCCCCTTAATATCCATCCCAGACCTGAAGGGCCTGGTTATTGAATTTGGGGGGACCCCTACGCATTTTTTTTATCAATGACTTCAATGAATGACAGTTCTCTGTATTACGGATCCAACAATTCATTTGCCGGCAATAGCTGCGACTCGTGATTTTAAATTTAAGGTTTTTTTTCCTGCAAAAATGACACTGCAGGAACAGTTCTCTATATTAGATATACTGAATCTCGAATCATTCGAAGCATTCGTTATATCCGCTATTATAATTTCTTTCATATTAGTTGAAATTAGATATTTGTTAGTTACAATACAACATTCGAATTGTTCTCTGTATTACGGGAATCGGCAATTAGCCGCGAGTGATTTTAAATGTCTTTTTTTCCTGCAAAAATGACACATTGTACAGAGAGAGTTCTAAACACGGGAAACCTGCGCCCTTCTATATACTATATACTCTATAGTATGCCTATGAAGGGGGTCATGTTTCCCGTGTTTAGAACTCTGGTCTGCGGGCGGGGGGCTTATCGGAATCTGGAAGCCCCCTTTAACAAGGGGACCCCCAGATCCCGCCCCCCCCCTGTGTGAAATGGTAAGGGGGTACAAAAGTACCCCTACCATTTCACCAAAAAAGTGGCAAAAATGGTAAAAATGACAGGAGACAGTCTTTGACAATTGCTTTATTAAAATCTTCTTTCTTCTTTCTTCTGGTCTTCCTTCTTCATCTTCTCCTTCCGTCATCTTCTTCCATCTTCTTCTTCCTTCGATTCGCTTCTTCTTCCTCCGGTCTTCTCGTCCTTCTCGTCCGGCTCCGCTCCGCTGACAGGTCTTTTATAACGAAGGCACCTGGTGACCCCGCCCCCCCTCTGACGTCATGGGGAAGCCATAGGGAATTCCACATGACGTCCCCATGCGTCAGAGGGGGGCGGGGTCACCAGGTGCCTTCGTTATAAAAGACCTGTCAGCGGAGCGAAGCCTCACAGAGCGGGAGCCTCCCATTGCGAGGAGCGGCCTGCGAGAAAAGACGCTGATGCCGGACGAGAAGGACGACGCCGGACGAGAAGGACGAGAAGACCGGAGGAAGAAGAAGCGAATCGAAGGAAGAAGAAGATGGAAGAAGATGACGGAAGGAGAAGATGAAGAAAGGAAGACCAGAAGAAAGAAGAAAGAAGATTTTAATAAAGGAATTGTCAAAGACCGTCTCCTGTCATTTTTACCATTTTTGCCACTTTTTTGGTAAAATGGTAGGGGTACTTTTGTACCCCCTTACCATTTCACACAGGGGGGGGGCGGGATCTGGGGGTCCCCTTGTTAAAGGGGGCTTCCAGATTCCGATAAGCCCCCCGCCCGCAGCCCCCCACAACCACCGGCCAGGGTTGTGGGGAAGAGGCCCTTGTCCTCATCAACATGGGGACAAGGTGCTTTGGGGGGGACCCCAAAGCACCCTCCCAATGTTGAGGGCATGTGGCCTGGTAAGGTTCAGGCGGGAGGGGGGCCGCTCTCATCCCCCCTCCTTTCCTGCGGCCTGCCAGGTTGCGTGCTCGGATAAAGGGTCTGGTATGGATTTTGAGGGGGACCCCCACGCCATTTTTTTTTTTTTTTGGCCGGGGTTCCCCTTAAAATCCATACCAGACCTGAAGGGTCTGGTATGGATATTTGGGGGGACCCCACGCCATTTTTTTTTTTTTTTTTTGGCTGGGGTCCCCCTTAATATCCATACCAGACCTGAAGGGCCTGGTTATTGAATTTGGGGGGACCCCTACGCTTTTTTTTTTTATATCAATAGCTTTTTTTTCTGCAAAAATGACACTTTGTCATTCGAATTCATTCGAATGCATTCGAATTCATTCGTTATATCTGCTATAATTATTTCGTTTGAATTAGTTGAAATTTGATATTGGTAGTTGGATTCGAATAATTTTGAGCTGAAATTCGTAAACGGAATTTTTCCTGCAAAAATGACACTTTGTCATTCGAATTCATTCGGCGACGAAATTCGTAAACGGAATTTCGTATTCCGTACGGAATTCGTAAAAAAAAAAAAAATTCGTACTACAGATTCGTAAATTCGTACGAATTTCGAAAAATTCGTACGAATTACGAATTCGTACGAAACGAATCGCACATGTCTACCAGTAGCAGAACATATGAAAGGAGCCTGATCCCCACCCACAACTACTACGCACCCCTAGATCGAAGACCCAATGAAGACAGGACAGATAGACATCGACAATCTGACATGGACTACGAGAGGTCTTTTTTAGAGAGGGGCCGGGAGAACAACCAACCCAGGAGGAACGAAGATGTGAGACACCCAAGAAGAACACCGGAAAGACGAGAGGCTGCAGAGGAGGGAAGAGAATTAAAAAGAAAAAGAGAGTGAAAGGCGAAGGGATTTTCAACCTTAGCGGACAAGAACTATCACATGAAGAAATTGGGGTTCTCGACAAAGGACTAAAATAAGCTCCAATCAAAAATATGGACAAATTTCAAACATACATAGGAGTTCAAAAATATATAAGAAAGCTGAATATTAAGAAATATATTCTAAACAACCCTTGTAAACCAAGAAGTATGCAATATGAACAAGACATCCTGCACAGCACTTTAAGAAATAAATCTATTTTTAACCCTGTAGTAAAAGATAACAGACATATTGAAGTTTTTAAAAGAGTGGTACTAGATGAACTGAAGAGCCTGAAGATCAAGAAATGCCAAGAACCGAAACATATCAAAAGTGGGATCCGCAAACTAACCAAAAGAAAAGATTTGGTCATACGTCCAGCGGACAAAGGAGGAGGTATTGTGGTCCTCACTAAGGAACAATACAACAAAAGCGTGAATACTCTCCTACAAGATGAAGAGACATACACACGCCTCCTTGGCAACCCGGTATTTAAATGCAGGAAGGCACTAGAACAAATTGTTCACTTAGGATTAAAAAAGGATATTTTAAACAAAAAAGAAGCAAAATACCTGATCCCTGAATCATGCAGGACCCCTATTATCTATATACTTCCAAAAATCCACAAGGACAAAGTCAACCCACCATCAAGACCCATCGTTAATGGGATTGATTCATTAACAGCCAGAATGGGGGAATACATTGATTATTTTCTTCAGCCAGCAGTACAAGACACAACGGCCTATCTCCGAGACACTAAACAAATTCTACAGATCCTGGATGCAATACCAACAAATGACGGTCCTTGGTGGCTAGCCACAGCAGACGTTTCGTCCTTATACACCATTATTCTGCACCATCAAGCCTGTGAAGCTATAAAATGGGGACTTAGGAAGTACACCAAACTACCATGTG
Organism: Lithobates sylvaticus; assembly: GCA_028564925.1. Taxonomy (NCBI): domain Eukaryota; kingdom Metazoa; phylum Chordata; class Amphibia; order Anura; family Ranidae; genus Lithobates; species Lithobates sylvaticus. The sequence continues at coordinate 311,697,990 of CM053031.1, forward strand.
TTCAAAGAAAATTTTTAGTAAAAAGCTTGGACTTCTGTTTAAAGAATAGCTATTTTTGGTTCAACCGGAACTATTATCACCAAAGTACAGGAGTAGCCATGGGGGCAAAATTTGCCCCTAGTGTAGCAGGATTGTTTATTGCAAGATGGGAAGACGAGGAAATATTTACTAATAGACCAGAGGAGTTACACATCTACAGGAGATACATAGATGATGTATTTATCTTATGGAAAGGTGATCATAACAATCTAACCAAGTTTTTGGAGAAACTTAATAAAAACGATAGGAATATAATACTCTCGTGGGATATCAGCGACAAAAAGATCACCTTTCTAGATCTAGATATCGAACAAGAAAACGGTCAACTGCGATCAAAAACACATTTTAAAGATGTTGATCGTAACAGTTACCTACCAATGGACACTTGCCATCACAAAAACTGGATTTTTAATATCCCTAAGGGACAACTTATGCGCCTACGGCACAACTGCACACAAACCGAACAATTCCTGAACCAAACTAAAAATATGAAATTAAGATTCATCGAAAAAGGCTACTGCGATGAAATGATTAACAAGAATATAGCTGAAGTGGAGAAAATGGACCGTTTCGATCTGATAAAGGACAAACCAAAAGAATCAGACAGGATACTATACCGATAATCTTGGATTATAGTGTACAGCATAAAGAAATTGAAAAAATTATTAAAAGAAACTGGAATATTCTACAAGCTGATGTACGTCTAAAAGAAATCTTACCTATTTACCCCAAGTTTGTATACAGGAGAGCACCCACAATTAGGGATAAACTAGTAAAAAATATCCCAAACCCACCCAGTAGGGGTCTCACCTTCTTCACAGGCAAAGGTTTTTACCCATGTAAAAGATGTTACGCTTGCACTAGGACCAAAAGGCCGAATGAAAAAAAGAAGGACTTTATATCAACTAGCACTGGCAATACCCACACTATCAATGAATTCATTTGTTACAACACTATAGGAGCCGTATATGTTCTGGAATGCAGTTGCGGGCTACAGTATATTGGCCGTACAAAGAGACCCCTTAGAGTCCGTATCAAAGAGCATGTCCAAGCCATTCAAAAAGGTTTCGACAAACATAGTGTGTCGAAGCATTTTGCTACACACCACAAAAAGGACCCTACACACCTGAAATTTTGGGGGATTGAACCCTACGTTAAACATTGGAGAGGAGGTCACAAGGTCAGAACTATAAGCCAGCTCAAATCAAAGTGGATTTTTACCCTTGATACCCTAACGCCACATGGTTTAAATATTGAATTTGACCTCAATTGTTTTCTTAGTGATTTTTTGAATTTTATTAGCTTTAACACCCATTTTTAAGTCTTAGTCCTGACGTCCACTCTGCTTCTTTGAAATCCACTCTTTTTGATTACTCTAATATTCATTGTTCCCACTTGAAACGTTTTTTCCTTTTACATGTTGTTATTATTCCACTTTATATGGACTGCTCTGCATTTTATTGTATCTTATTTCATTCCAAGTCCGCCCTTTATTTTTACCGCTCTCTTTTAGTTAATACTACCTACTCCTCCGGTTGTCTTATTCCTTTTTTCTCCTCCATCACGTTATTATTGTTCCATTTATCTTCTGGAATTTTATATACTGTATTTATTGGTGTATTACACTCACTTTTTCACCTGATGTAAATAGTGTGTGCGTATTATACGCCGATACTGCAATTTGGGCCATCGAGTGGGGGCAGGACGAGCGCCATCAGATTACATACAGCAAGAATCTCCTGTTTACTCAGTAGCCTCTGTAATAGGAAGTCCCTTTTCCTGGGGGCGGCATTGGACCACTGTTCTGTCTATCATAGAAACCGGTCCGGGAGGCGGGACTTTGTATTAAAGAGGCAGCCGAGTAAATAGGAGATTCTCGCTGTATGTAATCTGAAATGTAATCCCACCCCCCTCCCTGTCCCCTCCGAGGCAGCAGTAATCTGATGTGAGGCTGCAGATGGGCATTGATCAAACTGCACTGATGGGCAATTGTGAGGTTGTAGATGGGCATTGATCAGGCTGCATTGATGGGCAATTGAGAGACTGCAGATGGCATTGATTAGGCTGCATTAATGGTCAATTGTGAGGCTGCAGATGGCATTGATCAGGCTGCATATGGCATTGATCAGGTTGCAGATGGGCAATGGTGAGGTTGCATTGATGGGCACTGACTCTTATTTTGCTTCAACTTTATTTATTTAAAATGTAAGTTTTTTTTCCCTGAAACTTCCCTCCTAAAATGAAGGTGTGTGTTATACGCCTGTGCGTGTTATATGCGGATAAATACGGTATTTATATATGCATATAACGTAATTTCCGGTATTTTATTATATTTTTATATATTTTTTTTTTTTACATATTTACGGTCGTTTATCCTCTTTTTTATTAACCTACCATGCTTATTAGCATTTTTAATATCACCTTCCGGGTTTGTGTGTTTTTTATCTGGCCATCTCATAATTAAATGTGCCGGTTTAAAACTAGCCCGTTTTCATATCATTACCAATGCCTGCTATTTAATTTCCCCGTTACCAATGCATCTGCGCATTGCAAACAATAGGATGAGCCAATCAGGAAGCCGTCCGGCGTTCAGCATTTGATATAATACACATCTTGCTGACACCAGACTGCTCCAGCCTATCAGCGCTGGTTTGTGGTTTTCCGGCGGCGGCATTATGACAACTTCCGGCGATCGGGCCACAGGAAAATGGCCGCTATAGCTTAACTGAATGGCCTATTTATAGACACTTCCCAAGGCACTAGGCTCCCCTGATGAAGTCACACGTGATCGGTGATGAACACGTGTCGGGACCTCAGCTCAGTACACCGACCGAAAGTGATGCTAATCGAGCTCGCCGCTCGTTTGTACAGTGAAATTTGCTCATTCTTAGAATGTGAGTACCCTTTTTAACTGTTACTGTTTTAACTGCTTGAAATAAATCTATTCTGATGTAATATACTACACTATGAGGCTACCTCCTTCCTTTATATATACCGATGTGAGCCCCCCCCCCATAACTGGATATACCTACATGCAACTGAGGCACCAGTAGGACCCGGGACACTGATTGGAGACCCCAAGGAGGAAGGTCACCAGGGACCATAAAGACATATAAACCCATGCTGTAACCTTACAGCTGTAAGGTAAGGGGCCATCTATATTATCGCCACCAGGATCACATGGAATCGCTATAACTGCACAAGATAGCCACAGCTAAAATCCCACACCCAACAGGAACCACTTGCACTGCACTCTGGAATGAACTTTGCACTTATGTTTTATATGAACATTTACGAATCACACTTGCTATGATGCATTTTTAGCTTGCGATTTATTCCATTTATTTATATCTTTCACCTCAGTCACTTTATAGACGTTTAGTCTATCACCATTTATTTATTGATTTTCTTACTGCAATTTTTACTTTTTTTTTTTTTTTTTTTACTGCTATTATGGTCTATTACTGCGATTATTATATTATTTTAATCGCTTGATCGCATTTATTATTATTTTTTGTTTGACTGTATTCACTCATTTTTTATGAAGATTTATGTGTGAATTTTTAAAAGTCACAGTCACCATTCACTATACTTACTGTTCAGGGGAGGACTGGGAAGGGGGGCAGAGATGCAATTGCCCCCTGGGCTGCTCTCATATCCTCTACAAAGGCTGCTGTGTCGCTAGCTCAGAATGCGCAGTTTTTGAGCAGGCCGAGTGCTGCATCTCCATCCAGTACTGAGAGCTAGGGATGTCTCAGGGCCGACAGTCTGTGTTACAGAGCACAGCACAGCCCCGCCCAGCCCCTCCCTCCTCCACACAAATGGCTGGCAGAGGCTGGACCTGCTCTCTATTTCCCCGCCCACACTCCGGGCAGCCTGTGTGCTGTCTGTGAAGAGGATGTGTGGGCGGGAAAGTTAAATCTGAGCAGTCGGCTTGAATACAGTGAGGCTCCTGGGAGGCTGGGAAACACCAAGTAAGTGAACTTCCCTCCTCCCCCCGGCCGCCCCTCTGCAGCTAAAGAGTTTTTTTTTCCTAGCAGCCTGTGACACTGCCTTGCTTTCCCTCCTAGGTGGTATGATGTGGGCTCACACTGGCATGCTGCGATTTGTCTGTAGTGCTGGTGTACTGGCAGTCTTCCTGCATGTTTTACCCCTGGTCCCATAGAGGTTGCACATTTTGCTGCATGTTCTGAAAGTGCACAAAACGTCCTGCATGCTGCGTCTTTGGTGCACTTCAAGAAAATGCAGCAAAAATGTGCAACCTAAAAGAAGACTGAGGGACTATGGCTATGGGAGGCTTGTATTCACTTACAGCAGGCACTGCCACTCCACTGAAAAGTGACAGACAGAGAAGGTGATATTACATTTCCTCCCTGCCTGTTTTAACCCCCTAAATGCCAGTGTCCAGCGGTCTCTCTCTCTGTGCAGGCAGTGTTAAGCAGTCTCTCTCTCTGTGCAGGCAGTGCAAAGTGGCCCCTGTCTCTGTGCAGGCTGTGCCAAGTGGCCTTTCTCTCTGTGCAGGCTGTGCCAAGTGGCCTCTCTCTGTGCAGGCAGTGCCAAATGGCCTCTCTCTCTGTGCAGGCAGTGCAAAGTGGCATCTCTCTCTATGTGCAGGCTGTGCCAAGTGGCATCTCTCTCTATGTGCAGGCTGTGCCAAGTGGCATCTCTCTCTCTGTGCAGGCAGTGCCAAGTGGCCTCTCTCTCTCTCTCTGTGCAGGCTGTGCCAAGTGGCCTTTCTCTCTGTGCAGGCTGTGCCAAGTGGCCTTTCTCTCTGTGCAGGCTGTGCCAAGTGGCCTCTCTCTTTCTCTGCAGGCAGGACCAAGTGGCCTCTCTCTCTCTCTTTCTCTCTCTCTCTGCAGGCAGTGCCAAATGGCCTCTCTCTCTGTGCAGGCAGTGCCAAGTGGCATCTCTCTCTGTGCAGGCAGTGCCAAGTGGCCCCTCTCTCTGTGCAGGCAGTGCCAAGTGGCCTCTCTCTCTCTCTCTCTCTCTCTCTCTCTGCAGGCTGTGCCAAGTGGCCTTTCTCTCTGTGCAGGCTGTGCCAAGTGGCCTCTCTCTTTCTCTGCAGGCAGGACCAAGTGGCCTCTCTCTCTCTCTCTCTCTCTCTCTGCAGGCAGTGCCAAGTGGCCTCTCTCTCTGTGCAGGCAGTGCCAAGTGGCATCTCTTTCTGTGCAGGCAGTGTCAAGTGGCATCTCTCTCTGTGCAGGCAGTGCCAAGTGGCCCCTCTCTCTGTGCAGGCTGTGCCAAGTGGCCTCTCTCTCTCTGTGCAGGCTGTGCCAAGTGTCCTCTCTCTCTCTGTGCAGGCTGTGCCAAGTGGCCTTTCTCTCTGTGCAGGCTGTGCCAAGTGGCTTCTCTTTCTCTGCAGGCTGTGCCAAGTGGCCTTTCTCTCTGTGCAGGCTGTGCCAAGTGGCCTCTTTCTCTGCAGGCAGTGCCAAGTTGCCTCTCTCTCTCTCTCTCTGCAGGCAGTGCCAAGTGGCCTCTCTCTCTGTGCAGGCAGTGCCAAGTGGCCTCTCTCTCTGTGCAGGCAGTGCCAAGTGGCCTCTCTCTCTGTGCAGGCAGTGACAAGTGGCCTCTCTCTCTCTGTGCAGGCTGTGCCAAGTGGCCTCTCTTTTTCTCTGCAGGCAGTCCAAGTGGCCTCTCTCTCTCTCTCTCTGCAGGCAGTGCCAAGTGGCCCCTCTCTCTGTGCAGGCAGTGACAAGTGGCCTCTCTCTCTTTGTGCAGGCAGTGCCAAGTGGCCTCTCTCTCTCTGTGCAGGCAGTGTCAAACGTTCTCTCTCTGTGTGCAGGCAGTGTTAAATGGTCTCTCTCTCTCTCTCTCTGTGCAGGCAGTGCCAAGTGGCCTCTCTCTCTCTGGGGCAATATGGAGCAGTCTCCTCTCTCTCTCTCTCTCTCTCCCTCTCTCTCTCTCTCTCTCTCTCTCTCTCTCTCTCTCTCTGCAGTGAATGTGGTGTAGATGGATGGTGAGCTGATTCAGTGGTTCAATGGGCCACTTGACTGGACTTGCCCCCCAGGCCTAAGGCTGCCAGCCCTCCCCTGTTACTGTTCACTTTTCTTTTTACGTCATTCTGGTTTTTAACCACGTTTCAATGCTTTTGATGTATTTGTGATTTTATCTCTACATTTACTGGCACACCATCTTTATGTGTATCTGTTTACTGCCAATCTTTTTACATAGGCCACTTTTACATTTATCTCAATTGGATCCATTTCCCTGATCTTTTATCTGTTCTTAGTTTAGTTTAAATTGTTTGCGCGCCACTACTTTCTTTTTACATTTTCTCTTTGGGTTCAGACATTCCCCCCCTGTGCGCTGCATCACATTAGCCACTACTCTTTGTGCAAGCGCAGGATTACCCCTCTTTAACTAATGGAAGCAAGTCTTAGAATTGTCTTAGAATTGTTTTGAGATGGTATTATACTCCTTCGAGGCTTGCCACAATCTTCCCGGTAGCCAACCCTCTGTGCTTCAGAAACTGTAAACTTAAAGGCACAATGGCCCACATTTGGTGGGAGTGCCCCAGAATACGTCCATATCTCATTGATAGGCTTGTGGGCAGCCAGATTCCCAGGACCCCTCAAATAGCGCTCCTAAACGCATACATCCCTAATATTTCAAAAGCCTCACGCAGGCTGATTCACTTCATCCTTCTGGGTGCTAAACTTACAGTAGCCAAAGCATGAAAAACACTGAAGATCTCCTTCCCAGCCGTAATTAGAAAAGTCTCTTGGATAATGTCACAAGAGAAGTTAGCAAGCATACTCTCTGATACGGTGGGTAAGTTTGAGATGACCTGGGAACCTTAGGCCATCTACGTGGGGTCACCTCTGACCACCAACTCATACATAAAGCAATACTACCGAATCTCCATGCTGATGCTCCTCCCTGATACCCCTTCCCTATCTTCTCTCTATCCTTCTCCAGCTGTTCACTTATCTCTATTCCCCCCTCCTTCTCCTCTCTTCTTCATTCCGTGCAGCTTTTTTGGTTTGTAACAATCGACTTCTTCATATGGTTCACCCAGACTGTTTCAACCTGACAAATTTGTAGTGAATGGTATGCAGTCCCCTCTTCCACAGTCTCTTCCCATTGTACTATCATTAGCCGTCCCCCATCACAAATTGTCCGCTGTGTACTGCGCATGCGCAGTACACAGGACACCCATATTCCGAAAATTGCAGAGGATGAACGGCGCCTGTGCCGTGAGTCCACTTTCAAGCCCCACCATCCAAGTGGACATAGAGTTAGAATATAAAAGAGCCGAACGCAGCGAGCCCGGTCCCCGAAGCGTGGCGAGCGAAGCGAGCCCGCGAGGGGCCCTCTTAGTTTGAGTAGCCCTATATCCACTTGGATGCTGGGGCTTAAACATCCACTCACGGTGCAAGCGCCGTTCATCTTCCGACAATTTCCAAAAATCTTTATGCTTCGTACTGCGCATGCGCTGCGCATGCGCAGTACACTTCGGACACCTGGTGATAGCCGGACTGTTCGTGACAGAACACCGTCTCCATTGATGGTTCTCCTCCCCCTGGGCACATTAAGTTCCCAACAGGGGTGCTCGGGGTGAGGCTGACCATCTGACCTTTTTCTGTTGTTATTTCCCAATACAAGATCTTTCTCCAGACTGCAGATATTGTCTCCCTGTCCAGAAGAACTAAAGTACATAACTAAACTGCTGTATTACCTTATCTTACTTACATTCTCTGTATGACTTGATGTGTCGATTGTAGTTATTTTTGTGTACTTTTCAAAATAAAAATGTTTTGAAATATAAAATCATGTTCCGACATTCGAACTTCATATAGAATGAATTTGAATTTGAATAGAAAAGATTAGAATAGAATAGAAAAACAATAGAACAGAAGAGAATAAAATATAATATTTGTTCTATTGTTTTTCTAGTCTATTTTCTATTTCTATTCTAATCTTTTCTATATGAATTCAAATTCATTCTATATGAAATTCGAATGTCGGAACATGATTATATATATATATATATATATATATATATATATATATATATATATATATATATATTAATTTTTTTACATTATTTTTTTTTCCGATCTGTCTTATTGTTTTTCTATTATTTTCTATTCTATTCTAATCTTTTCTATTCAAATTCGATCTCATTCTATATGAAATTTGAATTTCGGAAAATGGTTATATATATATATATACATATATATATATATATATATATATACTATATTATATTTTTTTCTATTCTGTTCCATTGTTTTGTTTTTCGAATAGAAAAGAGTAGAATAGAATAAAATATATCTATTTTATAAGATGGTCATATTCTATTGTATTTTATTACATTCTATTCAATTCTATTCTATTCTTTACTATTCTTTTATTTCTATTCTATTGTTTTTTTATTTTATATTCTATTTTATTGTATTCTTTTTTAGAAATCGATTTATATTTTTTTCTAATTCGATTCGAATTTGTTTTCAAATTTGATTCAAATTTGTTTAGAATTCGATTCGAATAGATTTCAATTTGAATAGATTTCAAATTTGTTTTCGAATTCAATTCGAATTTCGTCCGCGGTTTTTCGATTCGAAAAAAAAATTGGATTCATTTAAATTTGTTAGTATTGTAATTCGGTAATTCGGATGGATCCGAATGTCTGAATAATGAAAATTTGTCCGAATTTCGATTCGGAACAAAACAAAATGCACATGTCTAATGCCCCGTACACACGGTCGGAAAATCCGACCACAAAATCCATCGGATTTTTTCCGACGGATTTAGTCCGACACTGGTGTTGCATACACATGGTCGGACAAAGTTGTCGGAAAATCCGATCATTCTGACCGTGGTGACGTTTGTTGTCTACGACGGGACTACGTAGAGGCTAGTAGCCAATAGCTTTGGTCTTGTAATGTGATCTGAGCATGCGTGGCACTTTGTCCGTCGGAATTCGCTACACACGATCGGAATTGGTGTGATCGGACTTTGTTGTCGGAAAAATTTTAGAGCAGGAGATGCAACTTTGTCCGTCGGACAATCCGATGGAAAATGTCCGATGGTGCCTACACACGGTCGGAATTTCCGACAACATTTTCCGATAGGACAGAATCCATCGGAAAATCCGACCGTGTGTATGGGGCTTAATTGTAACCGCAAAAGGGAATCTCCAGCGATACGTGCAACCGGACTGTCTTATCTGGTCAAGAACTGGGCGAAGCAAAGCTCTACGTTGTAAGGTGGCTTTTGACAAATCAGGTAATAATTTGACTCGTATGTCATCTAGCTCTATTATGCCTACCTCCCATGCTTTTCTAAGTATAGTCTCCTTCTGCAAAAAATAATGAAGGCGGCAGATCACATCTCATGGACGATTGGGATTTGTGGATTTAGGGCCCAATGCTCTATGGACTCTATCGAGTTCCACGGTGACTGGAGCCGCATCACCCAATAACATATGGAAAATGCCCCTCACCTTGTCACTAAGGCTTCCTTGATCCACATTTTCTGAGAGACCACGGAGTCGCACGTTATTCCTGCGACTCCGATCTTCCAACTCTTTCAATTGTAATTGAAATATTTTTGCTGTTTCTGTTTGGGAGGTTTTATCTTTCTCCAATACAGTTACTCGTTGTTCTAAAGCCTGCGTCACACTTTCGTCCGCTGTGAGGCATTCTGTGATTGCCTGTATCTCTCCATGCATGGCCTGCATTTCCTTACGATGGGCTTCCTCCACTCTACAGATAAGCACCTCTATGTCCTTTTTTGTAGGGAGTGCTTGTATTAATATTTTTTAATCTTCCTCCTTCTTATGAGATGTTAGCAGGTCCTCTTCCTGGAGAGAAAGCCGTCTCTAATGCCAATATCTGTTGAACTTCTGTAGAGGTAGTGCTCAGTCCTATTTTAATGTTGGGGGAGTCTGTGCTGACTGTACTGTCTGTATAGTCTTTGCTTCAATCCCCTGACCTCGTGTATCCGACATCTTAATTCCGGAGCCACGTCTATTTGCCTCTTTGAAGTACTGATCAATATCAACCTGAGCGTCTCCTGTTTTAGCTATCTTGGCTGCTTTACGTGAGGTTTTTGTCTCCCTTTTGTGTTTGCATAGCGCTATAGTGTAGGAAAGACAGATGGGTTCAGCTATTCCAGTGGAGCCGCGGTTCTCTCCACAGATATCCTATGGGGTCAACCGCAGCAATTTCCACCAGCCTACAGTTCTCAGAGAGAGTATAGAGCTGGAATAGTAGCGATGGTAATCAATGTTTGACAGGAGTAATGGGAGTGATACATAGGATTCAGTACAATACAATACAATAGTATCGTTTTCGTTTTCTTATGGAGATATCCCAAGCAGCAAACAGCAGGTACTTCCAGCTCAGCAGGACATGTGACTCACCCCTTACTGCAGCGTCAGGTAACTGATCCTCTCCTCGGTTGTCTTACGGAGCCGACTCCAGAAAGCCGCTCCACCAGCTTGCGGCTTTCAAGGGGAGTATCAGGCTGCTTCGATCAGGGTCCGCAGCGTGTCCCGTCTCATCTAAGGCCAGAATTAACACTCACGGCCCCAGTAGCTGATTCAAATCTCAGCGGATCAAGTCAGCGCAGTCGGCTCCGTGGATGCAGTAGACAGTAATTAGCAGGCACTTCCAGAAGGACAGGACCCACGTTCAGCTACCCAATGCAACGTCAGGTAGTCAAACTCAGTCAGTGTTTAACGGGAAAGTTATTGAATACTCTGTGAGCTGGTATCATTCTCTTAGAGGTAGAGAATGCCGTTGTTTCTTCAGGCAGTTTTTGCTTAGGTGTATGGCATCTCAAATTAGATCGATAAAGGCAGCGGAGGAGCAGGAGCTCCTATTACTCACGTCCTCACTCGGCCATGTCCAGCCTCCCCCTCAGGTATTAGGCTTACCTCAATGGGTGAGGAGTCCACAGATAGCCTGGGTTTGTTTTTTGCAGGGCTCTGTGTGGTGGGAGTTGACACCGCCGGCGACCTGGGTTGTGCTGCCTTGGAGCCCCCCGCTGATCCAGGGCTCTGTGATGCAGAGGAGGATCCACTGGACGAGTCCGGTGAACAGCCGCCGGCGCCATCTTGGCCTTGTGTCTGCCGTCTGGGAAGAAAGAAGTGCAGTAGTTTCCCTGCACTGGCCGTCTCTTTTTTCTTCCTACCCATCCCGGTGTGTACCCGGTCTCCGTGTGAGCTGTCAGGTGTGGCTATTCTGTCGTTTTGCCGTCTCTATGTGCTTTTTCCCCCGGCTGCTTGGACAAGCTACAGTCTTAGGCGTCCATCCAGCCGTGCGGTAGCCACGCCCCCCTCTATCCCCTATTTTGTAGATGCTATATCTTTTGTGCAAACCAATCAATATACACAATTTACCAAAAATATGTAGAAGAATACATATCGACCTAAACTGTGGAAAAAATTAGTTTTTTATATATTTTTGGAGGATATTTATTATAGCAAAAAGTAAAAAATATTGTTTTTTTCGTTTATAGCGCAAAAAATAAAAACCGCAGAGGTGATCAAATACCACCAAAATAAAGCTCTATTTGTGGGAAAAAAAGGATGCAAATTTTGTTCGGGCACAACGTCGCACGACCGCGCAATTGTCAGTTAGGCTGCTTTCACACTGGGGCGGTGCGGGGCGGCGACGGTAAAGCAGCGCTATATTTAGCGCTGCTTTACCATCGTTTTACCCGCGGTATGCGGCCGCTAGCGGGGTGGTCTTAACCCCCGCTAGCGGCCGCAAAAGGGTTAAAAACCTCCGCAAAGCGCCGCTGCAGCGGCGGTTTGCGGGCGGTATCCCCGCGGTTTCCCATTGATTTCAATGGGAAGGAGCGGTATAGGAGCGGTAAATACACCGCTCCTTCACCGCTCCAAAGATGCTGCTAGCAGGACTTTTTTACCGTCCTGCTAGCGCACCGCTCCAGTGCCGGCTTTCACACTGGAGTGAATGGGGCCGGTTTTTTCAGGCGGTGTACAGGCGCTATTTTTAGCGCTGTACCGCCTGAAAACCGCCCCAGTGTGAAAGCAGCCTTAAAGCAAGGCAGTGCCAAATTGTAAAAAAGTGCTCTGGTCAGGAAGGGGGTAAAATCTTCCGGGGCTGAAGCGGTTAAAGGTATATTAAAGTCAGAAGTAGGGTGAGTGTGAGCTGAGTGTTCGGCAAAACCAGAACATTATGGGCCGTTTGTGCCAAATTCGAGTGGCGCTCATGGCCCATAATGCACTGCAGCATCGCAGTGCATTGCTGGCTGATGATTGGCCAAGCATGCACTATGACCCGCATGCTTGGCCAATCACAGCGCCATCAGCGAAGAGAGCCATAATTGGCCACAGGCAGGATGCCTGTGGCCAATTAGGGCTCAGGGGGTTTAGTACACGCCCCACACTATATAAGGTCGCCTGCATGGCCGCCTTGTGTAGTGTGTTGCGGCTCATAGAGAGAGATAGACAGAGAGACAGTGTGTTTATTTCCTCTGAAGCTATTGCAATTACAGTCAGTGTATTGTGCCCCCTGCACATTGTACACCTGGAGCTACCCCAATTACAGGTGTTGTTCTGGTCCTATACCACAGGCAGCTGCAGCAGTTACAGTCGGTGTATTGTGCCACCTGCACAGTGTACACCTGAAGCTACCCCAATTGCTTGTGTTCTTCAGATCCTATACCACAGGCAGGCAGCTGCAGTAATTACAGTCAGTGTACTGTGTCATCTGCACAGTGTGCACCTAAATCTACCCCAATTGCTGGTGTTCTGCTGATCCTATACCGCAGGCAGCTTCAGTAATTACAGTTGGTGTACTGTGTCATCTGCACAGTGTGCACCTAAAGCTACCACAATTGCTGGTGTTCTTCAGATCCTATACCACAGGCAGGCAGCTGCAGTATTTACAGTCAGTGTACTGTGTCATCTGCTCAGTGTGCACCTAAAGCTACCCCAATTGCTGGTGTTCTGCTGATCCTATACCGCAGGCAGCTCCAGTAATTACAGTTGGTGCATTGTGTCATCTGCACAGTGTGCACCCAAAGCTACCCCAATTGCTGGTGTTCTTCAGATCCTATGCAATACTTTGCAGCAGGGCTCATTCCTGCACTCCAACTAGAGAATCTGTGGGAGGTTGCAGTGTCGTGGCACTAGTGCCTAAGGCCCAATTTTTCAGCCCCTGTTTAACAGGGGCGTGTAATTACAATGTTTGATGCAATATTTTTCAGGAGGGTTCGTTGCTGTGCTCAACTACAATATTTGTGAGTGGCTGCAGTGTTGTGGCACCAGCACCAGTGGCTAAGGCCCAATTTTTCAGCCACTGTTTAACAGGGGCATGTAATCAAAATTTTTGATGCAATACTTTGCAGCAGGGCTAATTCCTGCACTCAAACTAGAGTATCTGTGAGGGGTTGCAGTGTCGTGGCACCAGCACCAGTGGCTAAGGCCCAATTTTTCAGCCCCTATTTAACAAAGGGGGGTAATTACAATTTTTGATGCAATACTTTGCAGCAGGGCTCATTCCTGCTCTCCAACTAGAGTTTCTGTGAGGTGTTGCATTGTTGTGGCACCAGTGCCTAAGGCCCAGTTTTTCAGCCCCTGTTTAGCAGGTGCATGTAATTACAAGTCTTGATATAATATTTCACAGCAGAACCCGTTCCAGCGCCCACCAAGAGTAACAGTGAGGACTTACAGTGTTGTGGCACCAGCACCACCACCAAAGGCCCAATTTTTCTACCACTGTTCAACAATGGCATGCAATTACAATTCTTGATATAATAGTTCACAGCAGGGTCACTCCAGCGCCCACCAAGAGTCACTTTGAGGGCTTACAGTGTTAACTTGTGGCAACACCTACACCTTAGGCCCAAATTTCTGAAGAGCATATAGGGCAGGCCCCTACTTTCAAACATCCAACTTACAAACATCTCCTACTTGCAAACAGAAGGAGACAACAGGAAGTGAGATGAAATCTACCCCTAGGAAGGGAAATTCTCTCCTGTAAGAGTTGATATGGGAAAAAAGTGTCTCCTCTCCACTGATGCATTATCCCAATCCTTGTTTTACTAAAAACCCCAAATTTTCAAAAAACATTTGTCATTGGGACAGAAAGTGAGGTGAAATCTTCTGAAGAGGTGCACAGATGGAAAAAAAATGTTACAGGGGTGATAACCCTTTCCTATGTTTTCCAAAAAGCTTAAAAATTTTTTTTTGACTGGAGCTACACTTTAAAAATGTACCAGTTCAAAATTACAAACAGATTCTACTTAACAACAAACCTACACAGTCCCTGTCTTGTTTGCACTGCCTGTATACTGCTGTTCTGAGTATATAGGACCTGGGGGCCCCACGCGTTTCCTTTTTTAATTTGGGTACGGGGTTCCCCTTAATATCCGTACAAGACCCAAAGGGGCTGGTAATGGGAGGGGGGCTACCCATGCCATTTTTCTCAATGATTTTCATCCATATTGCTGAAACCAAACATTACATTTAAATGACTTTTTTTCCATTAGAAATGTAATTTTGTGCAGGGACTGTTCTAAACACGGGAAACACATGCCACTTCACAGGCATACTATAGACACCCCCCAGGCATGATATTTAAAGGAATATTTCACTCTCTTTTCACTTTAACCACTAGAGATCCACGCTATAGCCGAGTGACGGCTACAGCGCGGACCTGCATTGCTGGGACTATGTCTATTGACGTCGTCCTGTGCACAAGCGGCCTGCGCGCCCCCTGAAGGGCACGCGTGGCGTGCTCTGTGATCAGCGAGTCTATGAGACTTGCTGGATCACAGATCGGAGTAAGGGGTCGATCCCGACCCCTTACTATGTGATCAGCTGTCAGCCAATGACAGTTGATCATGTGATGTCAACACTGCCTGTAATCAGCTATTTTTTCTCCTCGCGCCGACAGCGCAAGGGAAAAAAAAAAGCTGATCACCGGCGGCAGTGAGAGGGACATCAGTCTCGATCCCTGCCATGTGCCGCCAGATATTCAGTGCCCACTACAAGCAGTGCCCCCTACAAGTGCCACCTAGCAGTAGGCAAAAGTGCCGCCTACCAGCGCCACCTGTCAGTGCCACCTGTCAGTGCCCACAGTGCAATCTATCAGTGCCCACAACCAGTGCCTGAACAGTGCTGCACATCAGTGCCACCTATCAGTACCCATCAGTGTCACCTACCAGTGCCCATCAGTGCCACCAATCCATGCCACCCATCAGGGCCCATCAGTGCCATCTTATCAGTGGCCATCAGTGCCGCCTTATCTGTTCCCATCAGTACCGACTTATCTGTCTCCATCAGTGCCACCTTATCTGTGCCTATCAGTGCCGCCTTAACTGTGCCTATCAGTGCCCATCAGTGCAGCCTATCAGTGCCCACCAGTGTCGCCTCATCAGCACATATCAAGGAAGCAGAAAAATTACCTGTTTGCAAAATTTTATAGCAAACTATTAAACATGTTTTTTTTTCAACTTTTTTTGTTAGTTTAGCAAAAAATAAAAACCCCAGCTGTGATTAAATACCACCAAAAGAAAGCTCTATTTGTGGGAATAAAACAATAACAATTTAATTTGGGTACAGTGTTGTATGACCGTGCAATTGTCAATCAAAGTGCGCCAGCGCTGAAAGCTGAAAATTGGTCTGGGCAGGAGGGGGGTTTAAGTGCCCAGTAAGCAAGTGGTTAAGTGTCATTAAAATCAGTGCTCCCGAAAAAAACGGCTGTTTTAAAACTTCTTTTTGCATTGATACATGTCCCCTGGGGCAGGACCCGGGTCCCCAAACCCTTTTTAGGACAATAACATGCATATTAGCCTTTAAAATTAGCACTTTTGATTTTGAACGTTTGAGTCCCATAGACTTTAATGGGGTTCCAAAGTTTGAGCAAATTTTCGGTCCATTTGCAGGTTCTGGTGCGTACCGAACCGGGGGGTGTTTGGCTCTTCCCTAATCAGAAGGTTTATCTTAATGCATTCTATGCATTAACCACTTGCTTACTGGGCACTTAAACACCCTTCCTGCCCAGACCAATTTTCAGTTTTCGGTGCTCTCACACTTTGAATGACAATTACTCAGTCATGCAACATTGTACCCAAATTAATTTTATGTCCTTTTTTTCCCACAAATAGAGCTTTCTTTTGGTGGTATTTGATCACCTCTGGGTTTTTTATTTTTTGCGCTAAAAATGAAAAAAGACCGAAAATTTTGAAAAAAAAAACACATTTTTCTTTGTTTCTGTGATAAAATTTTGCAAATTATTAATTTTTCTTCATAAATTTTGGCCACAATTTATACTGCCACATATCTTTGGTAAAAATAACCCAAATTAGTGGATATTATTTGGTCTTTGTGAAAGTTACAGACTCTACAAACTGTGGTGCGAATTATACAAAATTGATCACACCTGATGCACTGGTGGCCTATCTCATTTCTTGTGACCCGAACAAGCAAGTGCAAATACCCCCCAAATGCCCCTTTTTTTGAAAGTAGATATTTCAAGGTATTTAGTAAGAGGCATGGTGAGCTTTTTGATGTTGTCATTTTTTTCCCACAATTCTTTGCAAAATAAATTATTATTATTATTATTTTTTTTTTCACAAAATTGTCATTGTAATAGGTTATTTCTCTCACATGGCATGTGTATACCACAAATGACACCCCGAAATACATTCTGCTACTCCTCCTGAGTATTACGATACCACATGTGTGGAACTTTTACACAGCCTGGCCACTTAGAGAGGCCCAACATGCAGGGAGCGCCATCACGTGTTCTAGGAGCATAAATTACACATCTAACTTGTTGACTACCTATTACACTTTTGAAGGCCCTGGAGCACCAGGACAATGACACGTGACACTGACGTGGCACTGGTAACAGGTGGCACTGATACGTGGCACTGATACGTGGCACTGATGACACGTGACACTGATGTGGCACTGATGACAGATGGCACTAATACGGGGCACTGACACGTGACACTGATGACAGATGGCACTAATACGGGGCACTGATGACACGTGACACTGACAGATGGCACTAATATGTGGCACTGATGACAGATGGCACTTATACGTGGCACTGATATCATGTGGCACTAATACGTGGTACTGATGAGAGATGGCACTAATACGTGGCACTGATGACAGATGGCACTGATGCGTGGCACTGATGACACGTGACACTGATGACAGATGGCACTGATACGTGGCATTTATGACACATGACACTGATAACAGATGGCACGTGACACTGACAGGTGGCACTGATGACAGATGGCACTAATATGTGGCACTGGTGGCACTGATATGGCACTGATGACAGATGGCACTGACGTGGCACTGATGACACGTGGCACTGACGTGGCACTGATGACAGATGGCACTTATACATGGAACTGGGGACAAGTGGCACTGGGGACAAGTGGCACTGGGGACAAATGGCACTGGGGACAGGTGGCACTGGGGACAGGTGGAACTGGCAGATGGCACTGGGGACAGGTGGTACTGGGAACAGGTGGCAGTGGGGACAGGTGGCAGTGGGGACAGGTGGCAGCGGGGACAGGTGGCAGTGGGGACAGATGGCAGCAGGGATAGATCACACTTTATTTTTATTTTTATTTTTTCACTCACGGCGCCGCTGCAGCCGTTCATCTCTCGCTCCTCACACGCTGTCTGTGTGAGGAGGGAGATCGGCGCTGAGAGATGATCTCATGTGTTTACATATGAGATCATCTCTCATTGGACACATCGATCGCGCTGTAAACGGCCGCTGTGATTGGCCGTTTACAGCGTTCTGTGACTGGCTGTGTCCGACGGACGTGACCAGCACAGAACTTCCCCGATGCGCGAGCGCGCATTAGGGAAGTAAACATTAGGACCCGGCAGGGAGCATCCGCACTGAAGCCGTCTTTCGGCTATAGCGCGGGCGCAAAGTGGTTAAGATAAAAAGCTTTCTGTGTGCAGCAGCCCCTCTCAGCCCCCCTAACACTACCCTGAGTCCCATCTAGATCCAGGATTGACATTGCAAGACACTGACAATCACAGGCATGACTCCTAGAGGCAGAGGCATGATGGGATATGTAGTTTCACCACAGCTGGAGTGCTGAGCTTGCCTAACTCCTGACTTAAGATAACAACGTAATACATGCCTTTTTTTTTAAGGACAAACAAGGCTTTTTTTTTGAATATTGTCCTGCAACAATAATTATTTTTTTGCAATCCTTAGACAATTAAATGTAATAAAACTAAACACAAGGCATTTTTTTTTCTTTTTTTCAGTATATATATGTAAAAAGGTGTCAAAAATATTAATAAGCAAAGCAAACAAAAACAGAAAATAAGTTTTACTATTAGTTAATTAAATAGAAAAGAAAAAATCACCAGGAAAATTACAATTCAATAGAGAAGGAGAATATAGAGTTAATCAGTGCTGATTAGAGAAAACTAAAGGGTTAATAAGGAGTTCAACAGAGGAACATTTAATTAGAAATTTTTTTTTTTTTTACTTGTCAAGGTTGCTTTAAAGTGGTTGTAAACCCTTACAAACCACTTTGACCTACAGGTAAGCCTAGATTAAGGCCGCGTACACACGAAGGGACAATCCCGCGGGATTATCCTCTGGACTGAAGTCCAGCGGATAATCCCCTCGTGTGTGGGCGCCGGCGGACTTTTTGGCACCAAAGTCCGGCGGACCAAAGTTTTAAGTTTGGTTTTAAAATTATCCGCTGGACTTGGCAGTCCGGCGGACAATCCCGCCGTTACTGGGCAAGTCCGCGGGACTTTTGAAATGAACGGACTTGCCGCTCATCGGCAAGTCCGTTCATTTAGCACGTGACTTCAGGTTACGTAGCTAGCGTAGGCAGTTACTGCCGCCGCGCTAGCTCCGTGACCTGGCATGGATTTAAAGGGACTCCCCACGCCGAAAAAAAAACGGCGTGGGGGTTCCCCCCAAATCCATGTCAGACCCTCATCCGAGCACGCAGCCTGGCAGGCCAGGAAAGGGGTGGGGACGAACGAGCGCCCCCCCCCCCTCCTGAGCCGTTCCAGGCCGTGTGCCCTCAACATGGGGGGTGCCCTGGGGAAAGGGGGGCCGTGCGGCCCCCCCACCCCAAAGCACCTTGTCCCCATGTTGATGAGGACAAGGGCCTCTTCCCGACAACCCTGGCCGTTGGTTGTCGGGGTCTGCGGGCGGGGGCTTATCGGAATCTGGGAACCCCCTTTAATAAGGGGGCCCCCAGATCCCGGCCTCCCACCCTATGTGAATGAGTATGGGGTACGATGTACCCCTACCCATTCACCTAAGGTGTAAAATGTAAAGTACAAAAACACACACACTTTTGAAAAAATATTTTATTGCACTGCTCCGGGGGTCTTCTTCTGTCTTGGGGGTCTTCTCGCCGGACTCCTCCGCTCTCTTCTGCTCTTTTACCTAGCTCTTTCACGAACGGAGGAGTCCGGCTACCTTCTTCGTCGTCGCCGCCGTCGTCTGGGGGTCTCGATCCACCTTCGGGGGTCTTCCGGGGGTCTCTTCTGTTCTTGCGGCGGTCGTCGTCTTCCGCGCCGCCGGCGCCTTCTTCTTCTTCTTGTCCTTCTTCTTGTTCTTCTTCTTCCGATGGGGGGGCGCTCGTTCGTCCCCACCCCTTTCCTGGCCTGCCAGGCTGCGTGCTTGGATGAGGGTCTGACTTGGATTTGGGGGGAACCCCCATGCCGTTTTTTCAGCGTGGGGATTCCCTTTAAATCCATGCCAGCTTGCGGAGCTAGCGCGGCGGCATTTACTGCCTACGCTAGCTACGTAACCTGAAGTTACGTTCGAAATGAACGGACTGCTCCGTGTGTGGGCAAGTCCGTTCATTTTCAAAAGTCCCGCGGACTTTTGGCCGGCGGATTATCCGCTGGAGAAGTCCGTGCGTGTGTGGGCAAGTCCACACGCTCGGAAAGTCCAGCGGACCTAGCTGGAAAGTCCCGCGGGATTGTCCGCTGGACTAGGTCCGCCGGCAAAAGTCCGCACGTGTGTACGCGGCAAAAGGCTTACCTGTAAGTCCAATAAATATCTCCTAAACCTACATGGTTTAGGAGATATTTAGAAAAGAAAAGGCATTGCTGTCTACGGCGCATGCGCCGTAGACAGCGGCGCGCAGGCGCACTGTGCGTGCTGGGTTCACGGCGATATGCCGCTTTCCTGCGCATGCGCGGGAGTGACGTCATCGCCGCTCCAGCGAATGACAGCACTGGAGCGGCGAGGCCCGGAAGTCACTCAGGTGCTGGATGGCGGCGCAGAAGAGGACCGATTCGGGGGCTTTGTTTTCAGGTAAGTCATTCATAATGAGCTAGTATGCTATCCATACTAGCTCATTATGCCTTTGTCTTGCAGCAGGGTGTCTTTTTTTTTTTTAAGAGGCTTTACTTCCTCTTTAACTCTCTTCACCTGCAAATCGAAGTTTATCCTTTTGATCTGTGAATGCAAAACACAGAAAGTTACAATTGTTACAATGTAACTTTCTGTGATGTGGTTGTTGATAAACATTGCCAGCCTTCTTCTTTTTTTTAGACAGTTCCTGCTGAATTGTTGGGTACAGAGACAGGGAAGGGTCCCGGCAACAGAGCAGAAGGACTGGATGTACTAGACATGACCTGTGTACATTAATGACATGTTTTTGGGCGTGTCTAGTGTGCCCAAAGTCTGCAACTGGTTAAGGATTGTAAAAAAAATGCTTAAATGTGAATAACCTTTGGGGTGATTTACCAAATGATCTGGAATTCTTGGATAGGTTTGGGAAGTTGAGATCTTAGACTGTGCAAAGTTTCAGGGCAATTGATTGAGGTTTAGGCACATTATTACAAGTTAAAGTGGGGTGCCCCTTAAAAAAAAAATTAAAAGTCACTACAAATACTGCAGCTGCTGACTTTTAATAATCAGACACTTACCTGTCCCAGGGTCCAGTGATGCGGGGGATCGAAGCCTGCTCGTTCTCCGCTCCGCTCGGCGGCGCCGTCATTCTTACAGTGGGCACAGTGATGCCACAGCCGGGCACCCACTGCGCATGCGCGAGTGGCGCCGTGATACGCCACACAGTCATCTGGGACCTGTCACGTGTCCCAGATGACTGACTGCGCTGAGGGGAAGTGATGTCACCAGGTCGGGCACTGAAGGAGGCAGACTACGAGGGACCCCCTAGCAACAGGCATTTAGAGGGGAGTACATTTTTTTTTTTTTCAAATTATTTTTTTTTTTAGGAATTTTAAGATATTTTTTTTTTTTTTTTTTTGTGGAAACACCACTTTAAGCTACATTAAGCTACATTAAGCCATTTAAATAAAAAAATATATAGCTTAATGTAAATAACTTTTGGTGTGATTAACCAGAATTTTCAGAATATGTTGGAATGGCTAGAGTCTTCTATTATGTGTTGTAAGTTTGGGGGGAATTGGTTAACATTTAAGGTCTTTTCCTGGTGCCTCCATGGCAGCATACCTGTGATAAGCTCCGCCCCGGAGTCCTCCCCATAGAATAGTTAATACATTATAAAAGTGATGCCCATACCCCCATTAGCATTCTCCTTTTTTTTTTTTCCTCATACCTGATGGATAGTTGTTGTTGGTTCATGTCTTACCTCTGCCATGTGCAGTTTCCATCTGGGTTCAAGCCTCTCCCAGATGCAGTCCCCTAACTTGGGTTGCTAACAGCACTGATAAGAGCGGAGCCCCTTCTGAGGGTCTTTTGGGGCATCAGCAGCTTCCAAACTTGGAGCAACAGTTCTGCATTATTTAGGCTAAGCTGGCTTTCCGCAGTGGGGACAGGTAAGGGCTATTTCCCTGAGCCTTTTTTCTATGGTGCTGGTTTTTCTTTTCCTGCTATGTCTGCATGTCTGTTCTCTTGGCTTCCTCTGTGCAGTGAGTGCCGAGGCGCGAAAGCGCCGCTAATGGGGCGGTATTATAATCTCTGTTAGTTTCTGTTTGGCCGAGTGGGGCTCTCGGCCGTTCGGCGCATGCGCAGTTGGTTGATGCTGACGGCGCCATCTTTCTTATGGGAAAGCCCTGTATAGTTTGCCCTCTTAGGTCTGTATCTTTAGGGGGGTGGAGCTGGGGAGGGGAGGTCGTGATTGTCCACCTCCCCTGTTCATATTTAAATGGCCAGAGTTGTAGTAAGCATTAGGTTTGTTTCTATCAGGTCCTGCCCTGGGAATGTTCCTGTAGCTGCAGTTTCTTCATAGGTGGTAAGTATTTTAGTGTGGTAATTTTAAAAAAAAATGTTTTCTTTATTTTGGTATTTATTTATTTTTCTGAGATGTATGTTTTCTTTGAAAAAAAAAAAATATAATAAATGAAATAAGGGATATAAAAGTTTAAATTCATACGTTTTAGTGCAGCTATTCTTGGGGTCTGGTAAAAGGCTTTAATCCCCCCCCCCCTGTTTTATGGTCCTTTCTCTGCTCTCGTATTCTGCTTTGCTGCCTTTTTTGCCCTTGCCTGCCCACACGGTTATGAGTCAGCTGCCGTCCGACCAAGACCCTTGTTTTCTTAGGTAAGAACAAGTTCCTAATGTAAAAAAAAAAAAAAAAGATTTTTTTTTTTATTGTGATCAAAAGAGTGCCCTTAAGGCTGTTACTTGCGTTTCAGCCCTATACACCAAGGCATGTCTAATAAGATTTTTGACCATCATAGTGGACACTCAGTTGATCGACTAGTTCTCGACACCATTCCTCCCAGGCGGGAACGTGCCAAAAAATGCCGGGCATGTTTGCGGGGTTATGCGGAACAAGAGAAAGCTGAGGTTCAGTAGGTGACAGATTTAATAAAGAAAGTGGTCAAGGACTCTTTAGCTGAGATAATGCACTCATCTCCCTCAAATCCAA
Organism: Lithobates sylvaticus; assembly: GCA_028564925.1. Taxonomy (NCBI): domain Eukaryota; kingdom Metazoa; phylum Chordata; class Amphibia; order Anura; family Ranidae; genus Lithobates; species Lithobates sylvaticus. Next base: position 311,720,841 of record CM053031.1, read on the forward strand.
TCATTGCGAATGAGCAAGTCCAGCCTTCAGAGTCAACCCCTCCAGGTCCATCAACTGCGGGTCCTGCAGTAGCCACATTAGGGCCACCTCCCCCGACCATGGGAGGCAAAGATGAATCTGAGGATTCTACCCTCAGGCTTTAACTTCTCTTTAGTACAACCTTTTGTCTCTGCGGTCAAGCAGGCCATTGGCTGGGAGGAGGCGGAGGAGCCGCCTAAAAAATAAATCTTTTTTCCTTTTTTTTTTTAAGAAGAGACTGGCCTTTTTTCCCTTTATAGAAGAATTAAAAGATTAAAACGTTTGTCCTTAAACCAGCTTCAAAAATTATACCCTTTAGCAGAGTCTGACTCTGTTCTCTTGGACACTCCTCCGGTGGTCGATGCTGCAGTGGTATGCCTAGCAAAAAACATCACCCTACCAATGGAGGACTCAGCCTCCTTTAAGGATCCATTGGATAGGCGCATCGACTAGGATCTAAGGAAAGCCTGCCAGTTGCCGGAGGAGCCTGCAGGCCAGAATTGGCATTAGCTTCAGTTGCTATCAGGATCTGGGCTGAGAATATTGAGACAGCCATTTGTCAGGAGGTACCCAAAGATGACATCATTAAAGCTCTAGGAGAGCTCAAATTATCTGCAGACTTTGTAGGGGAAGCAGCAATCAAATCAATGAGGTATTCAGCTAGAGCGATGTTGCACACGATTATGGCCAAACGAGCTCTAAACTGGGGAAAAATCCCCTTTGACGGGAAACTGCTGTTTGGGGATAGGCTGGAGAAGGCAATCTCTAGAGTGACTGGAGGAAAATCGGGATTATTTCACCAGGACAGGAGAATTAGACTTTCTCGAATTGTTTCTTCTAAATTTCAATCCTTCAGAAATAGGAACTTCTCTCAGTTCTGTCAAAGTAGGGATACCAAAAAGAATTGGAGAAGTACTCAAGCCACTTTTCTGAAATCAAACAAGTACGGATGAGCCGAACACCCCCCTGTTCAGTTCGCACCAGAACCTGCGAACAGACCTAAAGCTCGTGTGAACTTTAGAACCCTATTAAAGACTATGGGACTCGAGCGTTCAAAATCAAAAGTGTTAATTTTAAAGGCTTATATGCAAGTTATTGTCGTAAAAAGTGTTTGGGGACCTGGGTCCTGCCCCAGGGGACATGTATCAATGCAAAAAAAGTTTTAAAAACCTCAGTTTTTTCGGGAGCAATGATTTTAATAATGCTTAAAGTGAAACAATAAAAGTGTAATTTTCCTTTAAATTTCGTACCTGGGGGGTGTGTATAGTATGCCTGTGGAGGGGCGCATGTTTCCCGTGCTTAGAACTGTCCCTGCACAAAGTGTCATTTTTGCAGGAAAAAAAGTCTTTTAAAATCACTCGTGGCTATAATGAAATGTCGGCTCCCGTAATACAGAGAAGAGTCATTAAAAGTCATTGATAAAAAAAAAATATATATATATATATGTGGGGTTTCCCCTAAATTCAATTACCAGGCCCTTCAGGTCTGGTATGGATATTAAGGGGAACCCTGGGTCAAGTTTTTAAAAAAAAATGACGTGGGGTTCCCCCTAAATATCCATACCAGACCCTTCAGGTCTGGTATGGATTTTTAGGGGAACTCCACGCCAAATTTTAAAAAAAAATGGCGTGGAGTTCCACCCAAAAATCCATACCAAGACCCTTTATCCGAGCACGCAACCTGGCAGGCTGCAGGAAAAGAGGGGGGACGAGAGAGTGCCCCCCCTCCTGAACCGTACCAGGGAACATGCCCTCAACATTGGGAGGATGCTTTGGGGGTCTGTGACCCCTCAAAGCACCATGTCCCCATGTTGATGGGGACAAGGGCCTCATCCCCACAACCCTGGCCGGTGGTTGTGGGGGTCTGCGGGCAGGGGGCTTATCATAATCTGGAAGCCCCCTTAAACAAGTCGGGCTTCACCAGTGACGTACGGGTGACCCCACCCCCCTCTGATGTAACGTAATCTGCGTTACATCAGAGGGGGGTGGGGTCACCCCGTACATCACTGGGGAAGCCCGGCACTTCCCTTGCATCAGAGGGGGCAGGGTCACCCATACATCACTGGGGAAGCCTGGGTTTCTCCATGGAGACACTGCAGGAATCCCAGGTCTTAGCTGAGGAGGACCGGGCCACCCGTCACTTGACCCCACCCCCTCTGACGCAAGGGAAAAGCCGAGCTTTCCCAGTGATGAACGGGGTGACCCCGCCCCCCTCTGATATAACGCAGGTTTCCGTTACATCAGAGGGGGGCGGGGTCACCCGTACATCACTGGGGAAGCCTGGCTTCCCCCTTGCGTCAGAGGGGGGTGGGGTCAGGGGACGGGTGGCCCGGTCCTCCTCAGCTAAGACCTTTCAGGCTGAGATTCCCGCAGTGTCTCCGTGGAGACAGGATGCGCTGCGCTGGACGTCATCGGAAGAGATCAGCCATCGCTGGACCCCGGAGAAGAGATCAGTCATCGCTGGATAGCAAGACTGGATTACCACCGCTGGAATCTTTTTTTTATTTTTAATAAAGGACTTTTCCCAACGGTGTCAGTGTGTTTTTTAAGCACAGCCCCGGACCAATTGTCAGCTTAAGGACCAGAGGTCTTTTTTCAATTTCGCACTGCACTGCTTTAACTGGTAATTGCGCGGTCATGCAATGTTGTAACCAAATGAAATTTGCGTCCTTTTCTTCCCACAAATAGAGCTTTCTTTTGATGGTATTCGATTGCCTCTGTGATTTTTATTTTTTGCAATATAAACGGAAAAAGGCCGAAATTTTTTTAAAAAAAATATATTTTCTACTTTTTGTTATAAGAAAAATCTAATAAACTCAATTTTAGTCAAACATTTGGGACAAAATTTATTCAGCCACATGTCTTTAGTAAAAAAAATGCCAATAAGCATATATTTATTGGTTTGCGCAAAAGTTATAGCGTCTACAAACTAGAGTACATTTTCTGGAATTTACACAGCTTTTAATTTATGACTGCCTATCTCATTTCTTGAGGTGCTAAAATGGCAGAGCAGTAAAAAAAAAAAACCAAATGACCCCATTTTGGAAAGTAGACACCCCAAGCTATTTGCTGAGAGGCATGTTGAGCCCATTGAATATTTTTTTGTTTAGTGATTGAATAAAGACAAAGAAAAAAAAATGTCACTAAATGATATATTGCTCACACATGCCATGGTTATATGTGGAATTGGACCCCAAAATACATTTTTTTTTTGTTTTCAAAACGTTTTATTAAAGAAAAACAGAATGTACAAACATAGATATTAAACACGTTGAACTGTGTCATAGTCATATCATATAGTACTTTAAACGGCATTAAATCAACATTGTCGACGTGATATAACCAAAGTCATTGAAAGACAAGTATATCGGAGATTACCCCGAAACAGTAAATCTGATATGAGTTTCAACCAGTAAGATATGATCTTGAAGAGAGAAATGAACAAATATTAAAGATAGAGAGAGAAAAAGGAAGGAGAAGAAAGAGAGAAAAATAAGGTAAAATTAACAGGACAGTTCGGTCAATCTTGGAGTCTGAGAACAATCCAAGGGTTCCATTTAGCATCAAATACAGGGATTGTATCATGTAAGGTATGGAATATCTTTTCAGCTAGCATCGTGTGGTCTATACGTGCTATGACCTGGGCCAAGGGGACTACCGGGGATTTCCAGTGGAGAGCCACCGTCCAGAGAACCGCTGTGCACATTGAGTGGATCAGTCTTACCAATGGCTTTGCGGTGTCAGGGGGGGACTGGAACAGGATACAGTGGTGTAGAGACAAGTGGACTTGACTACCTGCTATTTCGTCAATCAATTTGAATAACTCTGACCAAGTCCCTTGGGCAATGGGGCAGTCCCAGAACAGGTGCCTAAATGTACCCAGTTTATTGCAACCTCTATAGCAGTTGGGTGAGGTAAGGGGGTAGATCCTATGCAGGCGTGATGGAGTATAGTACCATCTAGTGATAAGTTTAATGGCCGTTTCCCTGATCGTAAGTGATTTGGTGCATTTCCTTAAGTTTGTCCAGCCTTTCTCCCAGTCTATTGTATCATCCACTGAATTAAGCTCAAGTTCCCAGTCTGCCCTATATTTCAAGGGGAGGGACCCAAAATACATTTTGCTGCTTCTCCTGAGTATGAGGATATCACATATGTGGGACTTTTTGGGAGCCTAGCCGCGTACGGGGCCCCGAAAACCAATCACCACCTTCAGGATTTCTAAGGGTGCAAATTTTTTATTTCACTCCTCACTACCTATCACAGTTTCGAAGGTCATAAAATGCCAAAATAGCACAAACCCCCCCCCCCCCCCCCCCCCCCAAATGACCCCATTTTGGAAAGTAGACACCCCAAGCTATTTGTTGAGAGGCATGTTGAGTCCATAGAATATTATATATATTTTGCCCCAAGTTGCAGGAATATTACAAACTTTTTTCTTTTTGCCCAAAGTTGTCACTAAATGATATATTGCCCACACATGCCATGGGCATATGTGGAATTACACCCCAAAATACATTCTGCTGCTTCTCCTGAGTACGGGGATACCACATGTGTGGGACTTTTTGGGAGTCTATCCGCATGCGGGACCCCGAAAACCAAGCACCGCCTTCAAGATTTCTAAGGGCATGAATTTTTAAATTCACTCCTCACTACCCATCACTACCTATCACGGGTTTGAAGGCCATAAAATGCCAAGATGGCACAAACCCCCCCCCCAAATGACCCCATTTTGGAAAGTTGACACCCCAAGCTATTTGCTGAGAGGCATGTTGAGCCCATTGAATATTTTTTTTTTTTGTCCCAAGTGATTGAATAAAGACAAAAAAAAAATGTTTTACAAAAAGTTGTCGCAAATGATATATTGCTCACACATGCCATGGTTATATGTGGAATTGCACACCAAAATACATTTTGCTGCTTCTCCTGAGTATGGGGATACTTTTTGGAAGCCTAGCCATGTACGGCACCCCGAAAACCAATCACCGCCTTCAGGATTTCTAAGGGTGCAAATTTTTGATTTCACTCTTCACTACCTATCACGGTTTTGAAGGCCATAAAATGCCAAAATAGCACAAACCCCCTCCAAATGACCCAATTTTGAAAAGTAGACACCCCAAGCTATTTGTTGAGAGGCATGGTGAGTATTTTACAGCTCTCATTTGTTTTTGAAAATGAAGAAAGTAAAGAAAAAAATATTTTTTTTTAATTTTCAAAACTTTGTGACAAAAAGCGAGATCTGCAAAATACTCACCATACCTCTCAGCAAATAGCTTGGGGTGTCTACTTTCCAAAATGGGGTCATTTGGGGGGGGGGGTTGTGCCATCTGGGCATTCCATGGCCTCCGAAACTGTGATTGGCAGTGAGGAGTGAAATAAAAAAATTACACCCTTATGCCTCGTACACACGATCAGACTTTCCGGCGGGATTGTCCGCCAGACCTAGTCCAGCGGACAAACCGCCTGACCTTCCAGCAGGGTTTCGCCTGACTTTCCGAGCGTGTGGACTTGCCCACACACGCCCGGACTTCTCCGGCGGACAATCCGCGGAAAAAAGTCTGCGGGACTTTTGAAAATGCCCACACACGGAGCAAAGTCTGTTCATTTAGAACGTAACTGCAGGTAGACGGGGCTAGCGAAGGCAGTGGATGCCGCCGCGCTAGCCCCGTCACCTGGCATGGATTTAAAGGGAATCCGTACGCCGAAAAAACGGCGTGGGGGTCCCCCCCAAATCCATCTCAGACCCTTATCCGAGCACGCAGCCCGGCCGGCCAGGAAAGGGGTGGGGACGAACAAGCGCCCCCCCCTCCTGAGCCATACCAGGCCACGTGCCCTCAACATGGGGGGTGCCCTGGGGAAAGGGGGGGCCGTGCCCCACCACAAAGCACCTTGTCCCCATGTTGATGAGGAGAAGGGCCTCTTCCCAACAACCCTGGCCGTTGGTTGTTGGGGTCTGCGGGCGGGGGGCTTATCGGAATCCGGGAGCCCCCTTTTAATAAGGGGGCCCCCAGATCCCGGCCCCCCACCCTATGTGAATGAGTATGGGGTACGATGTACCCCTACCCATTCACCTAAGGTGTAAAGTGTAAATAAAAAAAAACACAATTTTTTAAAAATATTTTATTGCACTGCTCCGGGGGTCTTCTTCCGTCTTGGGGGGTCTTCTCGCCGGACTCCTCCGCTATTTTACCTAGCTCTTTTACTGAGCGGAGGAGCCCGGCTTTCTTCTTCATCGTCGCCGCCGTCTGGAGGTCTCGATCCACCTTCGGGGGTCTTCCGGGGTCTCTTCTGTTCTTGCCGCTGTCGTCGCCTCCGGGACTGTGACATCATAGGGGGGCGGGGTCACCATGTGACATGAGCATGTGACCCCGCCTCCTTGTCCCTATATAAGTCACAGCACAGTGAGAGCGACGAGTCAACATCGGAAGAAGAAGGAGAGGAAGAAGAAGAAGAAGAAGAAGAAGGCGGCGGCGCAGAAGGCAACAAAACTTAAAACTTAGTCCGCCGAAAAAAAGTTCGCTGGCGCCCACACACGAGCGGATTGTCTGGCGGACTCCAGTCCGGCGGACAATCCCGTGGGAAAGTCCGCTCGTGTGTACGAGGCATTAGAACGCCTGAAGGTGGTGCTTGGTTTTTGGGGTCCCGTACGCAGCTAGGCTCCCAAAAAGTCTCACACATGTGGTATCCCCGTACTCAGGAAAAGCAACAGAATGTATTTTGGGGTGTAATTCCACATATGCCCATGACATGTTTGAGGAATATATCATTTAGTGACAACTTTTAGTAAATTTTTTCTTTTTCATTATTCAATCTCTTGGGACAAAAAAAAATATTCAATGGGCTCAACATGCCTCTCAGAAAATAGCTTGGGGTGTCTACTTTCCAAAATGGGGTCATTTGGGGGGGGGGGGGTTTGAACTGTCCTGGCATTTTATGCACAACATTTAGAAGCTTATGTCACACATCACCCACTCTTCTAACCACTTGAAGGCAAAGCCCTTTCTGACACTTTTTATTCACATGAAAACATATTTTTTTTGCAAGAAAATTGAACCCCCAAACACTATATATATTGTTAAAGCAAAGGCCCTACAGATTAAAATGGTGGGTGTTGCATTTTTTTTCCACACAGTATTTGCGCAGCGATTTTTCAAACGCATTTTTTGTGGAAAAAATACACTTTTTTTATTTTAATGCACTAAAACACACTATATTGCCCAAATTTTTGATGAAATAAAAAAGATGATCTTAGGCCGAGTACATGGATACCAAACACGACATGCTTTAAAATTGCGCACAAACACGCAGTGGCGACAAACTACATACATTTTTAAAAGCCTTTAAAAGCCTTTACAGGTTACCACATTAGATTCACGGAGGAGGTCTACTGCTAAAATTACTGCCCTCGATCTGACCTTCACGGTGATACCTCACATGCATGGTGGAATTGCTGTTTACATATGACGCCAGACCGACGCTTGTGTTTGCCTTTGCGCAAGAGAAGGGGGGGCAGGGGTGCTTTTTTTTATTTTTTTTTGTTAATTTTTTTTTTTTTATTTAGCTTATTTATTTTATTTTTAAACTGTTCCTTCCATTTTTTTTTTTTTTTTGTTATCATTTTTATTGTTATCTCAGGGAATGTAAATATCCCCTATGATAGCAATAGGCAGTGACAGGTACTCTTTTTTTTGAAAAAAATATGGGTCTATTAGACCCTAGATCTTTCCTCTGCCCTCAAAGCATCTGACCACACCAAGATCGGTGTGATAAAACGCTTTCCCAATTTCCCAATGGCGCTGTTTATATCCGGGAGGGGGGACATTCCCTCCCACTGCTTGTAAAAGGCTAATTACCCGCTTGAATTGCTTTTACATGAAAGCCGATCACTGGCTGGAAATAATGATACCAAGATGATACCTAAACCTGCAGGCATCATTCTGGTATAACCATTCAAAGTCCAGCAACATACTGGACATATATTGTAATCTTTTTATTTTCATGCAGCCTCTTGGCTGAACGAAAAAAAGAGATTGATCGGTGGGTATTCCCACCATTAGAATACCTCCCTTCATCCACCCACTTCTAATGAATGGCATACATGCACCATTTATATATGCCGAAGCATGGGGGCATCCTCCCGCAAAAGTTATGCCACGTACACATGGTCTGACTTTTCCACGGGCAAGCCTCCGTCGGAATTTCAACCGTATGTACGCGGCATTAGGAGCCAATCGCTCCTCCGCCCCTGCTGCTCCCATGCTTCGGCATATATGCTCTTTTTTTTTTTTTTTAACTGTGGTGGTAAAATCACATCCTACAGCGTTGGAGTCACGGCTTTATGTATCGTGGGAGCAAACGCTGTTGCTGTCAAGATAGATAAATCCACGCTGCAGCTGAATGGCGCACCTGAAAACAAAAAGATGGTTAACAATAAAACACAGTAAACAGTAAAGTATAACAAAATGACATACCTGAAAAGCAAGCATGATAAAACATAATAAAACATTGCAGAATAGAATACAGTAACAAAGAGCAACAATAGAGAGAGAACAATACAACGACAACTATTTTTGTTTTTTTTATTTTATATTTTTTTTGTGGGTTTTTTTTTTACACTTTTTTTTTGTAACTATAATTTTAACTAACGGTCGGGTCTCAAAATGCGATGGCATCTTGGGAGACCCTGTGAAAGTGTATCCTAGCCTGTGAAATGCTGTACCCTACGCTAATACTTCACTAGTGAATGGTAGCGTTCAAAACATTCACCAATGCAAAGACCAGGATTGTCAGGACAGCATGGACAAAAATAACAGGTGTCACGCCTTGATCCGCGCTTGCTACAGACACGACATCTTCTTTGGGGGGCTCGTTGGGTAGGGGTACTCGGGAGGGCATAAGGATAATGCCGCTCATGCAGCCGGCTTACTGCATTTGGTTGGAAATGGTGAGGTGCAGTACCGCCTGGATACAGGAGGTCTGTGACAACCTGTTCCTGGAATTCAAGGAACGCCTGAAGCTCTGTATAGCACATGAGTATTCAGCAAAGCCAACTGGAATAAATTAATAGACACTTTTTTGTACCAGCGTCTGGCCTTACGGGCAACTAGATACAGCGCCAACAACTGGTCGTTGAGATCCACCCCTCCCATATTTTGGTTATATTCATGGACACAGAGGGGTTTCTCCACAATACCAGACGCCGTACGAATTTGGACTGTCGTGTCTGCATGAAGGGAGGTAAGATCGAAAACATTCTTATTATCCCTCCGCTTCACAGCGAGCAAATTATTACTCTGAAAGCAGGCTCTCTCCCCCAGCCTAAGATGGGAATCTACAAGCCGCTGGGGAAAGCCCCGGCGATTAGGTCGCACGGTGCCACATGCTCCAATCTGATGATCAAACAAGTGACTAAACAGTGGCATGCTCGTGTAATAATTGTCCACGTACAAGTGGTACCCCTTTCGGAATAAGGGTGACACCAAGTTCCACACTATCTTGCCAGCGCTCCCTATGTAATCTGGACAGTTCTCCGGCTCTACCTAACTATCTTTTCCCTCATAAACCGAAAAGCTCCACGTATAGCCTGTTGCCCTGTCACAGAGCTTATAGAGCTTGACCCCGTATCTGGCACGCTTGCTGGGAAGGTACTGTTTGAAAGACAAGCGGCCAGAAAACTTAATCAGGGACTCATCAACGCAGACAACTTGATTGGGAGTAAACAAGTCTGAAAAACATTGGTTGAAATGGTTTATGAGGAGCCGAATTTTGTAGAGCCGATCAAATTCAGGCTCTCCACGAGGACGACAGAATTCATTGTCACTGAAGTGCATGAACCGCAAGATCTGTTCGTATCGTGCCCTGGACATGGAGGCAGAGAACAAGGGCATATGGTGGACTGTGGAGGTGGACCAATAAGTCCTCAGAGTCGGGAATTTATGTATGCCCATGTTGAGGGAAAGGCCCAGAAAGGACTTAAATTCGGAAACCGTAATTGGTTTCCAATCTCTGGCAAGGGAAGGCGACTGGGGTTTAGCAGCGATGTATTGACCAGCATATATACATTACTTTGGTCCACAATAGATCTATAGAGATCTTCCGTGAAAAACAGCGAATAAAAATTGGATGGCTTAAAATCAGCTGTTTCCACCTGAATACCGGGTTGGCCAGTGAATGGGGGAAGTACGGGTTCTGCAGAAGTGGTGGGCACCCAATCAGGATTGGCAAATTCTGCAGGAAGGACACTATGTGATCGACGGGCCTGCCTTTGTCTTCTTCTTGGTGGCAGCGGAACACTACTTGTGCTTGCCACCTCGCCAGCTTGAACTGCACTTATGGGACTCGCCATGTCACCACGTGATACTGCAGTGCTGGATGTACGTCCAGGGTGTACTAGGCCGCTGGTGCTTGCCAGTTCACCAGAAGGAATAGCGGTGCTAGTACTTCTCTGCTCTTCTCTGCTCCATCCTGCGGTTCTTGCATCTCAACAACAGCAGAAGATCGGGATCGGGTACACCTGACCTTAGCAGGGACCACACCTCTGTCGTCAGAGCTATCTGTCATGGAGCCGCTGTCGTCTACAGGATCGTATTCTGAGCCTGATTCTGACAGATGAGTGACCTCCTCTTCACTATCTGTCATGCTCAGAAACGTGTAGGCCTCTTCACTAGTGTACTTTCGTTTTGCCATTTTGGGCTTTAAATTTAGTAGTACACTAGTGAGATTCACAGGTAAAAAAGCTCCTGACTGTTAGCGACTGAATCAAAACGCTACCAAAAAAACTGTTAGTGATCGCAGGGATCAGGCCTGACTCTGCGAACGCTGCAGTTATGTGTGCTTAGTGTTTTGTAAGTGACAGTGATCGTTCGATACTGCACTTGGGTGGGCTGGGCGGAGGGGGAAAACGCAGGTGCTAGCAGGTATCTGGGCTGATCCCGCTAACAATGCGTTTTTTGGAACCCTAAACTGCTGGGACGCTAGTATAGATCTGATCAGATATTGATCTGTTCAGATACTATACCACTAAGGGAGGTGTATGCTTTGCGCATGGGTGTTGGCACTAACCTGGAGCGATGCAGACTTTATTTGACCCTAAAACCTAATTGATATCACCCGCCGGCGATCAGGGGGTTTAACCGTTATTGGGTAATAAATGGCGGGTGCCCTGACAGTATAAAAAACAAACTAAGTAACCAGCGTCACCCGTAACAGTTATACGGTGATCACTGGTGAAAGGGTTAACTAGGGGCAATCAGGGGGTTAAAACCTTTATTAGGTAATATATGGGGGTACCTGACGCTATATAAAAACCTGACGGGGAACCTAAATAACTAACTGGCTAACCAGCGTCACCAGTTACACTTATACGGTGATCACTGGTGAAAGAGTTAACTCTAGGGGCAATCAGGGGTTAAAACCTTTATTTAGGTTGTAATATGGGGGTACCTGACCTATAAACCTATTTATGAACCTATATAAATCTGGCGGTTAACCTAAAAAAATAACTGGCTACCTAGCAGCACCAGTGACACTAATGCAGCGATCAGAAAAACGATTGCTTAGTGACACTGGCAAAAGGGGGTGAAAGGTTACCTGGGGGGCAATCAAGGGGTTAAACCTTTATTAGGGGGGCTAGGGGGCTACCTTGGACCTAAAGGGGCCTAAATCTAACTGCCCTCACACTTGTTACAGTCACAACTGACACTAAATGCAGTGATCAGTAAATAAATGATCACTGCAATCAGTGAAACTGTGACTGGGGGGGCAGGGGTGATCTGGGGGGTGATCGGGGGGTGACTGGGGGTGAAATGTGTGCCTACGTGTCCTGGTGTCAGTGTACTGTTGGTGCACTTACTTGGATGTCTTCACTTGCTCGCGTCCCGGTCAAAAAGACCGACACGAGGAGTGTGACATCACTTCCTCCTGCCTGTGTTTACAGTTCACAGGCAGGGGAAGCTTCTCGTTCGCCAGGAGTGATCGCGAGGGGGTGGCCAGAAATCACACCCAATCGATCGGACCCCCCACCCGCTGGAAGGCAGGCACGTACAGGTATGGGGTTTTGCCTGTACGTGCCATTCTGCCGACGTATATGTACAGGAGGCGGTCGGCAAGTGGTTAACATTTTTTTACACTTTCTTTGTGAAATGGTAGGGGTACTTTTGTACCCCCTTACCATTTCAAACCGGGGGTGGCCAGGATCTGGGGGTCCCCTTGTTAAAGAGGGCTTCCAGATTCTGATAAGCCCCCCCGCCTGCAGACCCCCACAACCACTGGCCAGAGTTGTGGGGATGAGGCCCTTGTCCCTATCAACATGGGGACATGGTGCTTTGAGGGGTCACAGACCCCCAAAGCATCCTCCCAATGTTGAGGGCATGTGGCCTGGTACGGTTCAGGAGGGGGGGCGCTCTCTCGTCCCCCCCTCTTTTCCTGCGGCCTGCCAGGTTGCGCGCTCGGATGAAGGGTCTGGTATGGATATTTAGGGGGAATCCCACATCATTTTTTTTTTTTATTTGACCCAGGGTTCCCCTTAATATCCATACCAGACCTGAAGGGCCTGGTAATTGAATGTGGGGGGAACCCCATGCATATTTTTTTTTTTTTTATCAATGACTTTCAATGAATGTTCTCTGTATTACGGGAGCCGACAATTCATTATAGCCACGAGTGATTTTAAAAGACTTTTTTTCCTGCAAAAATGACACTTTGTGCAGGGACAGTTCTAAGCACGGGAAACATGCGCCCCTTTACAGGCATACTATACACACCCCCAGGTACGAAATTAAAAGGAATATTACACTTTTATTGTTTCACTTTAAGCATTATTAAAATCACTGCTCCCGAAAAAACTGCCGTTTTTAAAAGTCCCCTGGAGCAGCACCTAGGTCCCCAAACACTTTTTAGGACAATAACTTGCATATAAGCCTTTAAAATTAGCACTTTAGATTTCTCCCATAGACTTTTACAGGGTGTTCGCGGCTTTTCGAATTTGCCGCGAACACACCAAATTGTTCGCTGTTCGGTGAACAGGTGAACAGGCAATGTTCGAGTCGAACATGAGTTTGACTCGAACTTGAAGCTCATCCCTACAAACAAGCAGAGGAGTCTCTCCAACCCCCAGGAGGGGAGGAAAACTTTTGACAGGAGCCCACACCTAGTTCCTCCAATAGGGGCTAGGTTGAAGAGGTTTGCCGAAATCTGGTCCAGCCGGTGAAAAGACCCCTGGGTGGTATCTACCATCCGTTTTGGGCGTTCCTAGATCATCCCCCACAAGACTCATTTAGTTCTGACGAAACGTCCAGCCTCTCCTCAAAAGGAGGAAGCTCTGCAGAAATATCTTCACCTACTGCAAGTTCAGCAAGCGGTAATCCCTGTCCCTCCTTCCGAGAGATTCACAGGATTCTATTCTCCTCTCTTTCTTATTCCCAAAAAGAGTGGAGAATGGAGACCAGTAGTGGATTTGAAGAGATTAAATCATTTCATACATTTGGACTCTTTCAAAATGGAATCTTTACAAACTATCATCCATATGGTCCAACCAGGAGACAGGATGATCTCGGTGGACTTACACGACATCTTACTGCTAGCTCCCAATCCAGCACAGCTTCTAGAGCACAGAGAAATTTTCCTGTCCACCCTGAAGGAGTTTGGGTGGTTGGTGAATGCAGAGAAGAGTCTCCTGACCCCCACTCAGTTAATGATTTACCTCAGAGCTCTTTTTAACACTTCAGCCGGAACAGTGTGTCTCCCTCCTCAGAAAGTGGCGGCTATATTTCAAAAGATGTGTCACGTAAGAACACTTTCTCACTTGTCAGTTTCAAATTGTCTAAGTCTGATCGGGACCATGTCATCCTGCATCCCGATGCTGCCCTGGGCTCATTGGCATTTGAGGATTTTTCAAGTAGGCTTACTGTCTCAGTGGAGGAGGAAGTCTCTGTATTTTTCTATCTCAGTTCCCACGAGGAAGGGTCTCCTCTGGTGGTCGAAAAAGGACCTAATATCAAGACCTTGTCTTCTTTAATGCCCCTCCTGGACCATTCTTACCACCAATGCCAGTTTGATGGGTTGGGAAGCAGACGGCGATCACCTTGCAGTACAAGGGAAGTGGGACGTTTCCACAAAGGGGGTAGTCTCCAATATCGAGTTACGGGCGGTCTATCTAGTCCTAGTGAGTCTAGGAGAACATCTACACCAGAAGCAAGTCCTAGTTCGCCTGGACAACAGATCAGCAGTGTCGTATATCCAACGACAAAGGGGAACCCACAGCATCCCTTTACTAAGAGAAGGGGAGCCCATTATGTTGTGAATGGAGAGAAATCTGATGGGTCTAAGAGCAGTCTACCTATTTGAGTATCTGGACTTGCCAGATAGCCAGTCAAGTCCCTGTCTAAGTAAACATGCTAAATTATAAAAATGTATATTGTGCAAGCCCGCCCCCCCTTCAGACTTAGGGAGAGACATCTTTTGCAGGGAGACTCGTGGTTTCTTACGAGACCAAAGAAAACTAGATAGTGCTTTGTGGATTAAATTTACATCCTTATGCTTGATCAATAGTGGAATGGTCTGCATAGGATAAAGCAGGCATGCGAATAAAACCATTTTAAAGAGATGACACCTCCCAAAGAGCGAGAGGGGGAGGGCTGCCCAAGCTTCCAACTCCTTTACAATTTTAGTTATCAATGGCGGAAAATTCAACGTGTATAGAGAAGAAGGTTCGCGACCAATGCGTATACCCAGGTAAGTTATATGATGTGTGGCAATAGTTAGTGGCGAGTGTAGTTTCCAGTTAGAAGTCGTTTTGGGTCTCAGTGACAGTATTTCGCTCTTGTCAAAGTTTATACGTAACCCTGAACATTCTCGGAAGGTGTGGAAGATTTCCTTGAGTCTGGTAATGTCAGTTAGGGGAGCTGTGGAGAACAAAAGTATATCGTCTGCAAAGAGAGCTGAGCGTAAGGTCTGGTCCCCAATTCTGATTCCACTAATGCCGTCTGGTGAGTTAAGTAGTCTTGATAGGGGTTCAATCGCAATGTTAAACAAAAGCGGGGACAGCGGACATCCTTGTCTTGTTCCTTTGGTCAGGGGAATCGTATTTGACATGAAGTCAGGGGTGATGAGTCGTGCCGAGGGTGCTTCGTACATTCGTTGGTGAAAGGTGAGAATCGGGCCTGAGAAGCCGAAGTGCGACATTACCCTGAACAACCAGGAGAGGCTAATGTTGTCGAAATCCTTTTCGGCATCTAACGACATTATGGCCACTTCCTGCTTTGGGTTAGATTTAGCGTATTCTAGTGCCATGAGAACTTTGCGGATGTTCAGGGTGGCAGAGCGGCCCTGAACAAACCCTGATTGGGCCGTGTGCAGTAGAGACGGGAGTATTTGGGCTAAGCGCGATGCGATTATTTTTGACAGGATTTTAGCGTTGACATTAATTAACGAAATCGGTCGATAGGATCCTGGGAGTGTGGGGTCTTTGTCTTTTTTGCCTATCAGCCTGATATGTGCCTGAGTTCCCGTGGGGAGATAAGGACCCCCTTTCCACATGGCTGAAAAGACCTGTTTAAGGGTTTCTGGAATAAAATCTTTAGTGGCCTTGTAAAATTCGGCAGTGTAGCTGTCTGGACCTGGCGCCTTTGAGGAGGCCAAGGACTTAATTGTCTCTTGCATGTCCTCCAAGGTGATAGGTGCATTGAGGGAGTCTAAGAGATCCCCTTGGACCCTGGGGAGTTTGATCTTAGCTAGAAGGGCTTCTGTTTCTACTGGACGGTCGGTGTCTGCCGAGTATAGGTTAGTATAGTATTCTGCCAGCGTCTTGCTTATATCCAAGGGTGACGTCAGTAGTACACCGTCTTTGTTTTTAAGTGCCGAGATATATGTGGGGCGTTTCATCCCTGAGCACAATCTCGCCAGTAGTTTGCCCGCTTTGTTCCCAAATTTGTGGAAGTGTAGCGTAGTGTAAGATGCCTTGGCTAGTTCTTGTTGCTCGGACCAGAAATCAAAGGGTAGGGGGGGAGGGGAGGGGGGGAAGGGTGGGGGGGGGAGAGGTGGGATGTAAGAACATGTACTCTATACCCATATAAAACAACTTTGTCAACAAAACTGAGTATAAGAGTAATAATGCTACTGTAGGAGAACGCCCTGCAATGTTCGTCAACGTGAGATAGAAGAAGGCAGTCATTAACTCTAATAGGCCTGTATAAGGGCCCTAGGGCCCCGAAGGGGCAAGCTGCGATTCTAGGCCATCTGCCATGTCCTAGATTTAGAGGGTCAAGTCATCTCGACCTAGAGGAAACTTCCAAGTGGTTAGAACAGAAGATACAATAAAGTGTCTCATGTCTTCCTCTTAGTAAACCCCTATGTGTAGGGGTCAAAAGGTGCATACAAATAAAGTGATACTACCCATTTTGTGCCTGGGATCACCGTGATAATGGCGGTTGACTTCAGCGATTTCCAGAATGATCCAGGTGTTGGGTGAAGCGAATCCGCTTGTATGGTGGCTTGTTGGGGCTAGGTTGTTGCTTGCGTGGAGTGGAGAGAGGGGTGTTGAGCAGCAATGGAGGCTCCCCGGTAGAGCTGGCATGTTCCATTTCAGTGCCTGCTGAGTCAACATACCTCTCAGCTTCCTCGGGTGAGGTGAACGTTAGTTGTTCTCCTGAGCGTGTTTGAATGTGCAGTACAGCAGGGTACGTCAGGGAGAACTTCACTTGGTTGTGATACAGCGTGGAGCATATTGAGGAGAAGGCTTTTCGTTGTTTCATCACTTCAATGGAGTAATCAGCAAAAAGAAGTAATTTAGCCCCATCTACCGTCAGGGTGTGTGCACAGCGAAATGTTTGCATGATGGCTTCCTTGTCAGCATAGTTCAGGTACCTGACAATAACTTGCCTGGGTTTGGACCTGTTGTCTGCTTGTTGGCCAATGCGGTGTGCTCTCTCCACTATGCATGGTATGCGTAGGCCTAGCTGTTCTGGGATAAGTTTGGCACATATATTGGTCAGTTTGTTGTTGGGTACAGTCTCTGGGAGGCCTACTATGCGGAGGTTGTTTCTCCTGGAGCGATTCTCCAGACTGTCTAATTTCTCCCACAGCTCCCTATTTTCTGCTGTGATGTGTGCTAGTAATGCAGATTGGGCCATGGTGTCATCCTCCAGGAGTGATAATCTCTCCTCTGTCTGGAAAATTCTTTGCGCCTGCAGCTCTATGTGAAGCTGCTCCAGCCCTCTATGCACTGCTGCGTCCACAGTGGCCGCCAGAGTGGGTCCCAGGAGGGCTACCACCTCCTGTGCTATGCCTGCAGGCACAGCGGGATTGTGTGTCTGGGCGTCTGGGGCCTGTGGCGAAGCGACTGCCCGGGCGTATGAGCGTTCCACGAACCTGTCCATGGGGTCTGCGAGGGTAGCGGGGGTGAGTGGGGGTCCTCCCCGGTGCTTTTAGCAGGCTCTTTGGCTGGGTTTCTGTGGCGGTTGGCGGGAGCGATGTCTCACTACAGCCGTTCCATGTGGCGCCGGAACCGGAAGTCGCCACATCCATCTTAGATGTGAGCTCAGCCTGAAAGTGGAGTTATTGGCACTTGTGTGAGCCCTCATGGAGAAATTCACAGAGTACCACGCAGCAGAGGAGTTAGAGTTCTTCCCAGATAGAAACACGCTGGCCTGCTTGAATAAGGCAAAGTTGGGGGCACTGCAGCTGAGGTGGGTCACCAGCCTCGCCCAATTTAAGTACAAAATCCATTACAAGTTTTTGAGGTTAAAACGGGTATGTAGTGATGAGTCATCTTTTTTGAAAGAAGCCTCTGCTATGAAAAAGCGTTTCATAGAAAGAGGGTATACAGCCCCTGTACTTGATAGGGCGTTCAATATAGCCCTCAATACTGATAGGTGTCATCTGCTTCGTGATAAGGTCAATAATGGAGATGGGAGAAGGCGGGTATCTGACAAATCCATTAAAACTCTGGTGTTCTCCACGCCTTACAGTTTAGAGTTTAGTAAAATTAAAGGGATTGTGGAGAAATATTTACCTATTCTCTATAACGATCCTGTCTACGCTCAAATTCTATCTAAGGGTATTAGATCAGTCTCCCGCAGGGCTCCAACCATTGGTGGCATGTTGTCCCCCAGCCTCTATTCGAGCAGTGTTCAACGCCCCAATTGGTTACAGTTTAAGGGATCGTTTCGATGTGGGGGCAATAACTGTCCATGTTGCCCCCACATTTTACGAGGCGATACTATCCTTTCTAGGTCTCTGAATAAGGGTTTTAAAGCTATGGCCTTCATTAACTGTAACACTAAATTTGTTATTTACGTGGTTACGTGTGAACAATGTCGCATACAGTATGTTGGACGCACAACACGAAGACTGAGAGACAGATTATATGACCACCTCTATGACATTTCCAAAAACCACCCCACTAATGTGGCGAGGCACTGGAATCTTTGCCATGATAAGGATGTCAGCGGCTTACGCATTCAGGGGGTTGAAAAAGTCACTTTATCTAAAAGAGGGGGTGATAGGTTTAGTCTGTTGTGCAAGAGGGAGGTTTATTGGATATTCCATCTCCATACGAGGCAGCCTATGGGCCTTAATTTTGAGTGGGACATTTCATTCTTTTATGAGTGAATTCTCCACATATTGACTGCCCATATTTACTAAGCCAATATGTATGGCTCCCATTTCACTGGTTGTCGGTCCGGTGCTGATAGGTTTTTTTCATCTGGTTCTGCTGGGCTCATTTTATTATGTTTCTGCCAGAGTTTATTCACTATTTCCCATTTATTATAATTGCTTTACATTGAGGACAGGCTAATTATTCGATTGAGACTGTTTTTTGAATAGGGCTGTATGCACATATTGCAGCATTTTTCGCTGCAGAGATTATGAATATCAGTATTTTATGTGTTAATTAATATCCTATTAAACATGTTTGTTATTCTTTTGATAATCACACACCTGATATATTATGTTAGGTGTGTGATCAACTAGCTGGGTACTTGCATCAGCTTCCCATACCTGTCGGTATAAGGATATACACATTTAATTCGCCTTAAGCCTTAGAATATCCGGTTTCGATCGTTCATTTGGTCTATTCCTATATTTATTTTTTATCTTTCCTATCTATGCATTGTATCATAGGAGAAGGCCTAAATAGACACATCCAGTAATGAGATATTTGCAATCTTACTATTATGCAGCTTTTTTTGGGATGTGTCATTTTTAGGGAATATTTGTGCTTTTCTCTGGCAGTTCTGATATTCAATGAGACCCATGCATCGACATGCACACACATTGACAGTTTGTTTCTTTCTTTTTTCTGTGTGTCTGCCGATGCGTGCGATTTTTTACATACAAAATGAAAAATGTTTTTTACATATGTCATTTTTTATTTATTTTTCAGGTTGCACCTGTACCTCTTCACCTAAAGATAAGATTCATCATGTTATTTATCTATTACCATTATGTATGCTTTCAACATGTCAGCTTGATTTAAGTGTTTTAGGTGAAAAAGGTGTTTTCCTTCCATTCATTTAAATGTTACCTTCAGATTTTGGATGCTCACAGGTGCTTCCCTAATTGCTATCTCGTTATACACATATTTTATTCATTTGTTTAATTGCTTGTGTGTGTGTATATATAGCTCTGTATGTATATTCTGCTCATTAGCTATGACTAAGCACCGTGTTCGGTGTGAAACATGTCAGCAGCTGTGCAGTTAGTCTGTACACAAGCCTAGATGCTATGATTTTATTATATCTTTTGAAATAAAGTTGAATAATTTGGAGTGCGGCTATCCAGCTACATCTTTTCTACTTCAAAATCCATTACAAAGCTGGGAAGCTTAAGGGGCATGCAGCTGGTGAAATTTACACCCGAGAGGAGTGGGCCCTGATTCATCAAAAAGATCCTAACCTTATGCAGGTACATTGCTTCCTCTAGTGACGGCGTATGCCATCTTTACGGGATTGCCAAAAACTGTCCAACATAGTCTGAGTAATCCTGAGGCAATGGGATCGGTTCTAGAAATGGGAGAATATCCTATATCATCAGGCATACATTGCTACTGAACAGCAGCACATCTTACAAATTGAGGTCCCCAGTCACACACTCTTCAAGTGCTGCACACTATGCGTGGCCATTTCAGAGCTGATCAGACTGACTTCTTAGTCAGGAGGTACTTTTTCTATCCATGGCTGGAAGACTGGGTCCAGAAATCTTGTAGAGAATGTGAGGCTTGTTCTGTACCTAAAGTTCCTCTGGAAAAGGCCACCCCATATCTATTACTACATGGCAGCCCTTCAAACTGGTCACCATGGACTTCCTGATGATATCTATCATGTCCTCTGAATATTGCTATGCCCTGATTTTTGTTGACCATTTTAAAAAGTTTGCAATAGTGGTCCCAATCAAGGACCAGACAGCTCTGACCATGGTTCTTGATTGGCAAAAAGACTTTGCCATGGACTCAGTCCTGGATAAACTACTGTTGCTACTGAGGACTGGGTGTTGGTTAAAAATACCAAAAATAAGAGAGGCAGCAAACTGGAACCATAATCGGAACATACCCCCTACCAGGTGGAAGAGAAGCTCTTCCCTTCAGTCCTGGTGTATGATGTAGTCTCCAAAGGGCCTAATTCTATCAAGAGACATCTTCAACGTGCCCTGCTGAAGCCTTGTGTTCTGACTGGCAATTGCTCTACCAAGCCATCTGGAGACAGAGAGCCCTTCAGCTCTGCAGATATCCCACTAGTACAGGAGGTGCCTGAGGAATGGTACCTGCCCCCTCTCCTGCTAGAGCATTTGGCACCTGATACTTCAGAGGCAAGGAGCCACAGCACCACAAAAATGGACAGTCCCGCTACCCCAGACTGTCCAGATATGTCTGAGGAGTCGATTTTGGGCCCGAGAGAAGAGGGTATGAGGATGCAGATAGAAAATGATGAAGATGATTACCTGCAACCAGACTCCCTAAAGACTCCCTAAAGGACACTGTTGCATGTCGCCCTTTGTGGTCTAACCATGGGCTGCTTCCTGCAGGATACGCTGATTATGTTGATAAAACTTTTTCCTGTTGTGCCTTAACCATGTTCATTGTATTACTCATATTGTTCTTTACTGTGTTGTAATGCAGAGGACAGGTGCAGTCTGTTTTCTCCACTGCAGGTGGCGCTCAACCACAGTGGCAGTGCAGAGGAAGCGAAAGTCAGGAGGAGCATGGTTCCTCTATGGTTTCCTGGGTCACTGGATCAATGATCTGGTTGGATTCTGACAGCCCATGTGACCCTGGGTCAGGTCTATTTAAGATCCTGGCTCTTGGGTTTGGCTCATATTCTGTACGTAAGTAGTGTAAGGACAGGCCACCCATCTGTCAGGGACAGTAATAGCAGTAGGGAAAGGTTATAGACAAGTGGGGAAAGCTTAGGGATCCACCACTCTTCTTGGAAACCTTCCCACTTTCCACATTCCACCCCCCCAGAAAGATGTTGTCAGCTGCAGACGTAGACCTGCTCCCCTACAAGCTGCTGTCATCCGTGAACTTGTTGTGAACTTTTTTCATTGACTTCGATACATGTTCCATTATCTGCACCTGGACTGGAGTGTGTGCTATTGCCGCCGCACCATGCTGCACCTACCCACATGTACATGTTTGCACTATTATGCATTTTAGGAATAATAAAGCAGTATAAGAAAAACTTATAAATTACATTTTACCAATTCTTTAATAGAACAGCTGCATTACTTTTCTTTTTTAGGCTTGGGGTGTCTACACTCTGGATAGAGGAGCAATGGAGTCACCTTTAGACAGCAGCCATGTCAGTCTGGGAGGAGGGTAGTGTTAGATACATTAGAAAATTTAGATAGAACTGGCTAACAAATTAAAGCTGAACTCCAGATAACACTTTTTAAGCAGTTACAATATATATATTTTTTTCTGGTTTAAAGGTTTTACATAAATAAATAAAACCTGACCATTGTAATTACCCCTGTCAGTGTTAAATGATTTGTCTCATCTCTCTAACTGGCACTTTTGCTAGACAGCCTGTTCCCTTAGAATTTAAAAATTAATATATAATTATAAATAAGTTGACCTTTTTCTGTGTACAAAGCAAATAATTCACAACTCCTAGAGAGACTAGCATATTAAATGTCCATTGCCTGTATGCTTGGTTGTAAGTTCATTGCTATTCCATGTGAGATTGCATTATGTGGCTGCACCACAATGTTCTCTGAAATTGCAGCAGGTGGCTGATAGCGAATGAAACAACCAATCTGATTGCAAGCTGTTTTCATGACAGGTACCCTTTTCAAAAACAACTGTTAATAGACTTGGTCTGTTTTATACCCCAGGTGCACAGGAGAGCAATCAAGGGTGGTTCGGAACCTTTGTCCGACGTACTTGCATTACTAGTGGACTGGTTTTAGGAATCTACTGCAAAAGCATTTTCTCGTATCACCAATGATGCAAAACTGACAGAAAGTCCACAGCTGCCCCAATAAAGGCTTTTTACAGGAATGTGCTTTAAAAGGTTGTCTATGAACACGCAACATGCAGAACCTAGAAGAGGATCAAAACACCACACCAGTCATGCCAGTTCAGAATCTACTTATAAGCAGGCACAAATCTCCCCGACTGACTGATGGAAAACTATGCAGAACTTTCTATACTTTCAATTAGAGAATTTATATATATATATATAGATTGTTTTAGATTATGTACTCACCAGCAATTCTTTGAGGAACCCCTGGTCTTTATCCCTGAAAGATTTTTCAATGAACATCCTCCGAGCTTCCTCCTCATACTGTCTGCTCGCATTAAAGAACTCATCCCTTGTTTCAGTGGGCAACTTAACGTTCTTCATCTTGTCCTGATAGTACTGTACTGCCTCCTGAACTGCTATTTGGTTTTCTTTGTCAGATAAAGAGACCACCGCCTCCTCCATGCTGGCAATCTTAGAAGTGCATATAGCCTCTGTGTAAATTTTGGCCAGCTCACCCAATCCTACAAAAAAAATAAAAATGAGTAAAAAAAAAAATCCATCTTTTTTGAAAGTTTAGTTATATATTTGAAAAATAAATGCATTTCAAGTTTAACCAAAAGCAATACAATCTGTTGTGGAGATAATCAGAGAATACATATTTGCATTAGTAAAGAAGTTGTAAATATTGTTTGAAGAACTATAAGGATGTCCTCATATCTTTTTTTTAAGCTGCTTCTATCTCATGACTTGCAGTTTAAATTCAAGAAAAGATAAGCGAGAAAAATTATTATCATTATAGTTTAAGCTTACCTAAAACAAAACAAAAAATAATCAGCACAAGAGACATTACTTACCTTCAGTGAGATGTGTCCCTTTGTGGTGCTGTGTCTTCCCTTCCCCAAAATCTTCCTCCTCTGATGCCCCCCACCACCATAATCTTCTGGTGTGACAGGATTAAAAGAATTAAGGGGGCGCAACTGTCCGTCATCAAGAAAGCCCAGCTATGGTCTCCCTTTCCACCCAGCTTCGCCATTCAAAGAATCCCTACTACTGCTTCTATGAATGAAAAAAATCTATGAATGGAGGGGATGGATCTTTTAATCATCCACCTGTAGTCCATTCATAGATCACATTTCATTCATAGAAGCTGTAGAATGCTTCTATGAATGGAGAAGCTGGGTGGAAAAGGCAGGCACCCTTAATGACTTCCTATGACAACTCTAAGTTCTATTAACCCACTCTGACTGGAAGAGTACAATGGCAGAGTTGGAGGGCATCAGAGGAGGACGATTTTGGAGAGGACACAGCAGCACAAGGGACACATCTCACTGAAGGTAAGTAATGTTACTTGTGCTAATTTTTGTATTTTTTTGTTTTAAGTAAACTTAGGCCCTTAGAAAAAATGTCAACATGGTAGCCTAATATTTAGCACTGTGACTTGGCAATGCTGGGGGCCTGGTTTTATACAGGTCTATGGAAACTATTTTCAGAAGATAGTTTGATTCTTCTTATGTTGGTGTGGGTTTCATCTGGAATATTTTGTTTCTCCCCAAAATCTTGAAATTGAATTCAACCGTTTTAAGAGCCACCATTTTGGCCTCTCTTGTGCTTGTCCTGTATTGTACTCTTTGTAAAATGAATAAACAAGAAATTGAATTTAACCTAAATTACATTGAGCCAGTGTTTTACATGGATTCCCAATCCACTGGGCATGGTAATCTTTATAAATGGGGAACTTTCAACTTGTAAAATGACCCATTAGACCATTTACCAGTTTTACTTGGAAAACCCAAGCTTTGTACGAAACCATGTGGATAAAAGAAAATAAAAAAATATGCTGTCTTAAAGTGATAAATAATAGCTGCCAGCACAACAGAAATCTGTGAATATTAGAACAAATGGGAAAGTGGAAAAGTGCAGCGCTAAAAGTGAAGGTGAAAGTGAGATTACCATGACGGTATCAAGCTAGTAACAAACCATTACTGATGTGCATAAACAATGATAAAATACATACAATATTACTCTGACATACAAACAACAATAATGATGATGTTTACATAAACCAACAGTGCATATATATATATTAGAATGAAAGCCCCTAAAGTGACTCCAATATATAGAGTGACTTGCGAGATAGTAAAATCAAATATCGCAGTGACATCAGCAGAGCATTGGGATGGGCTCTGCTGATGCCACTGCAATATTTGATTTTACTTGCATGCCTTTTAATGCCTTCTCAAATGTGAGTGACCATTTTACTTTTTTTAATAAAATGCTTTTTATGTAAATGGAATCACACTATGTGGCCCAATTGTTTTCCTTTTACCATATATAATACTGGGAGAATCCGTTCTTGATCTTTGGTTACTGTTCCCTTGGTGGATAGACCCCTGCCTGATTGGTCTACATCGGAAACCGTGTATGCTGATTTTCTTACCTGGGTGTGTTACACCACAAGCTCTGTTGACTCATCAGGCATATGCCTAGTTGGGTTCAACTTGTCTGGTAAGCCTCTTTCCTTTTGGTGGTGGATTATCAACAGGCAACTAGTTCACAGATTTATCTCGGAAGTCACTTTATATATTGGAGTCACTTATGGGACTTTCATTCTAATATATATATATGCACTGTTGGTTTATGTAAACATCATCATTATTGTTGTTTGTATATCAGAGTAATATTGTATGTATTTTATCATGGTTTATGCACATCGGTAATGGTTTATTACTAGTTTGATCCCGTCAGGGGAATCTCACTTTCACCTTCACTTGTATAAGACCATGGTCTCATCACCCACCACTTCTTCTACTTGAGGTCAGTATGTGAGATGCATCCAATGGGAATTTCTGTTTACATTAATAATAGGGATCAAGCCTCCCTCCCTCCTATGTAATAAGATTTAAAATGATCAGTATTTAATCAACAGAAGGGTTTTGTGGGTATTCCCTCATCACTATTAGTAGGTTATATGTCTTTTGCCCAAATGTCCATTAGAACATTTGTGTTTGGTGACTATTTTGGGGACTAGATTGTAAGCTTCTCAAATATAGGGAATAATTCAGTGTTCTCTGCCCAGCAAGGCAAGAATATGTTGGAGATATATAAAGTAAGTTTTTAACATGGTCTAATGAGACGCGTGTAAGCCCACCCTCATCGCCTGCACAGGTGTAAGTTTGCTGCTTCCATGCTCTGGTATCATTTGTTTTCTTTTTGTTTTTTTTAAGTTTTGAATATTCATTTTGTCATGATTAAATGATAACGGTATTTGATAGAGTTTATCTATGTTGTGAGGTACCCCCTATAACCTGCAGACTATACGGTATATGCATCTAACGCAGACATGCCATACCTGACCCAAAACTATGGTGACTCCCTAACAATGTAACATGTGGAACCCTAACACACACCGCAAATAGGCTTGCTTACTGCATTTGCTCTGTCCACTGACCCCACTTGCCCTGGGCTGCACAGGAAACTCCCACCAACTCCATGACCCCCTGAACATCAGTGAGGCTCCCCCCATATATACCTCATGCTGTTCCAATATACCATTCCCCCCTCCGGTATACCAACCTCCCGTTTTGAATGTATACAATATCTCTCCAAGCGGCGAGCTGCTGCTCGATATCAGCACACACCACTCTCCACCGATCTCATCCAACCCCCACTCAGTGGACCCAAAGCTAGGTTACTCGTGTCGCCCCAGACACTCCTACTCTTATCCACTGAATCACTTCGGTAATATTTGGACACAGCTCATCTGTTTCCTTGGATTGACAAGCTGGTTCTTGCTAATCGCCGAACCCCCCCCAGCCTACACACATAGGCCTCCCTGACACTAACGCTCAACTAGCCCCTTGCATACGCCATCAACGGGTCACTTCCCGATACCCCCCCCACTAGATACCCACCCTCATCTCTCACAAATAACCTAGCATCTGCTGACCCCTCGGCGCACCTCATAGACCCTACACACTGACAAACCAACTCTTCCTCCTTCACGGTCCATATACTTGACCACTGCCCACGTTCATACAGGGTTCGACTGTCACCCAACCACCGATAGCCCGTTACACAATGGAAAATCCCAAGCGCAGTTCACCCAAAGTAAACACTACTATTCTCTCTCTCAACACCCGGGGACTCAACACCCCAGAGAAACGATCCCAAGTCCTTCTCTCCCTCCACAGACACAAAGCAGATACTGCTTTCCTTCAAGAAACCCACTTTAGAACTTATTCCATCCCTAAACTTTCTAACCCACACTTCCCAACCTCCTTTCACGCCACCAACCAACCTGCGAAAACCAAAGGCGTGTCTATACTAATTGCAAAACATTGCCCATTTCAGGTTACAGATACATGCACAGACGAGAATGCACGCTTCCTATTCATTAAGGGTTCTCTTTATGGCAAACCAATAACTCTAGCTAATGTATACGCCCCCAACAAGGGCCAAGTCTCATTCTTCAACGCCACGCTGACCCGTCTCTGTACATTTCAAGAAGGCATGCTTGTACTTGGGGGCGACTTCAATGTCTCCCTCAACCCGCTTCATGACACCTCGACAGGCACGTCCTCTATGCCATATAAAGCACTTAGAAGCAACTACAGGAATTATCTGTACATGACTCGTGGAATACACTTAACCCTAATGTAAAGGACTTCACGTACTTTTCGGCTCCACACAACTGATACTCCAGACTGGACTAACTCTTTCTTTCGCAAGCGGATCTGCCATCCCTGTCTTCCGCTGCGATCCACCCCATGTTCCTATCGGACCACCACCCCATTTCTCTGACATTAGACATCTCACATGCCCCCCCCCAGGTCTTCGATCTGGCGCCTAGACCCTTCTCTACTTACGGACGAAACCATTGCGACCAACATAACGAAACGTTTACAACTGTACTTCCAAGACAATTGCTCCACTGACATCTCACCTATGGTGGTGTGGGAAGCACACAAAAGTACTATAAGAGGTGAACTCATAGCAATTTCAGCTAAACGGAAAAAGGACAGGAATGCACATATTACCAAATTGTCCAATAAAATACAACAGTTAGAATGTGCGCACAAGAATTCACTGGCCTACCCTCCCGGACCTACTCCAAGCCCGTAATGAACTATTAGACACCCTGAATAAACAAATAAGAAGAAAATATATTCTCTCCCATAAGACTTTTTATGAATACGGCACCAATCAGGTAAACTCCTGGCTAGAGCACTCAGAACAAAGAAAGCCTCCATGACCATACACTCCATAACAAACTCTCAAGGCCAAAACATTGTCTCTAATGACCAAATCACACATCGATTCGTCCAATACTACACCCAACTGTACAACCTACACCCCACCGACCCCCACAGAGACGACAGACCTCGTAGGCAACTGATCACAAACTTCCTTGAACAGTATAGTCCGCACCCCTTACCTGCTGAAGAAGCTAGTGACCTGGAACGACCGATCTCACCCAGTGAAGTCGACACGGTGCTCAAACAACTGAAACCTGGTAAAAGTCAGGGCCCAGATGGACTGACAACGGCATATTATAAAACCTTCGTAAACACACTGAAACCCCACTTTCTGACCGCCTTTAACTCCCTATCTTCGGATAACCCCCCGCCCTGTGATCTTTTGACGGCCCACATCACTGTAATTCCTAAACCAAACAAAGACACAACTTTAGTGAATAATTATCAACCAATTTCCCTATTAAATGTGGATCTCAAAATCTACGCAAACATTTTGGCCAACCGTCTCTTGCCTCTTCTACCCAACCTCATCTCACTAGACCAAGTGGGATTTATACCGGGTAGAGAGGCAAGAGACAACACCATCAAAGCTATCAACATTCATCATTGGCTGTCCTCCTCCCACCAACGAGGATTCTTCCTTTCCCTGGATGCGGAGAAGGCATTCGACAGAGTGGCCTGGGACTACATGTCAGAAGTACTCCAAAAGATTGGAATACGAGACCGCATGCTCCAATTTATCATGGCCCTTTATTCCTCCACAACCGCAAAAGTGCGCGTCAATGGCCACCTGTCGGATGCCTTCTCCATATGGAACGGAACTCGCCAGGGGTGTCCCCTGTCCCCCCTAATATTCTCACCCTAGAACCTCTACTCCAACGTCTACGAGCCAACCCAAACATCAAAGGTGTTACTATCTCAGACATAACTTATAAACTCTCTGCGTTTGCAGACGACATCCTCTTATTCCTAACAGAACCGCACACCACTCTTCCCAACTTACTGGCAGACCTCAACACGTTCAAAACTCTTTCCAACCTCTAAATTAATTTTTCGAAATCAGAAGCCTTAAACGTCTCCCTACAACAAGATACACTTGCACTCTGCCAAACTAACTTTCCGTTCAGGTGGAATCTGGATGCTATTACCTACCTTGGGATTAATCTCCCCTCCCACCTATCTAACCTATACTCTAAAAACTATATCCCCATACTTCAACGCATTCAGAAGGACCTAAAAGCATGGTCAACCGGCATCTTTTCTTGGTTTGGCAGGGCTGCTATACTCAATATGAATATTCTCCAGAGGATACTATATATCCTGCAAACGATCCCTATTAAACTACCTCAAGCCTTTTTTACCTCCTACCGAAAAGCCTGCAGCGACTTTCTCTGGAACAAAGACCGTCCTAGACTTAGCCATGATAGACTAACTCTACCCAAGCTAAAAGGAGGGATAAGCCTCCTGGACATCACCAAATACCACTGGGCTTGCCAATTAACTAGAATCATAGACTGGAATGTCCACACTCACTCGAAAGCCTGGATAGCAATTGAGAAGGAATTTACCCCAATCCCAATTCGTCAACTACCCTGGACTACCCCACTTCATACTCCCCTATCCTGTAAACAACACCCATTGATAGGGAACACTTTACAAATGTTTCAGAAAGCATGCCAAACCCATCACATCTCCTCTTCACAGGGTCCGCTAACGCCCTTAAGACACAACCCAGACTTCCCGACTGGCTTTTCTGATACCTTTCTAAAAGACTTCTGGCCACATGATGACATACAAGCGAGACACTTTTTCTCTGGTGACTCCTTTCTCCCCCTTTCACGTATACCCTCACGAGAGACTGACCGATCTTGCCCGCAATGGACATACTTTCAAATCAGACACTTTCTTAACGTTCCCCACAAACGACTAGCCTTCTCCAGACAACTTACACCGTTTGAGACCCTATGCACAAAATTTGAACTGCAAAGACACACGATCTCAGAAATCTACTCCCTGCTATTTTCTGAACACGACGCTAAGTCCAACGCTGCTACCCTAAGTTGGGAAAGGGATCTTTCTATCAACCTATCTGTAGATGACTGGGGAAAAATCTATACTCATATTCATAAGGGTTCGACTAACGTGAAGGCACAAGAAAATGGCTTCAACGTTTTCTCTAAATGGTACAGGACCCCTACTAAACTCCACAAGATATCCCCTGCTATATCGCCTAAATGTTGGAGATGCTCTGCAGGAGAAGGCACTATGTTACACATGCTTCAACCATTCTGGAAAAAAGTCCAGCGTATTACCACCAAGATCACTACGTACCAAATTTTCTCCTGCCCAAATGCTCCTTCACCACTCCTCTATCCCTTTTAGACACTACCACGATCCCTTGCGCTACATATGATCAATGCAGTGAAACTATGCATCCCCACTGTCTGGAAATCATCCAAGCCCCCTACAACCGTGGACTGGCTCCGACGTATTTCTAAAATTGGGGAGATGGAAGAATTAATCCATCAATCCAAAGACTCACCCACCAAATTTAGGAATGTCTGGGCCTGCTGGCATAATTTCATAACGACCGGCGAATATAAAACACTTACTCTCCCTAGGTTGAACCCTACCCAGTGAAGCCCAAGTGAAGGAGGAAGAATCCACACCTATGCTAAAGCATTCAATTCAACTCTCCTACTCACCCTACATATTCTGCACACCCCTGTGTAATGATTAGGTATGTTGGATACCCCCACAACCTGCTATGCTCCCACCCATCTATACCCCCCCTTGCTCCCACTCCTAACCCTATGCTTCCCCGAGACCCGTTTGGTGTATAACCCATTACCTCTCAAATCTTCCCCAATTGGGGTTGCTAGTGGTCCGAGACCGCATCCCCGATATTGATGGATCTTACCACTAGCAGAGAGGCAATGGTCTATTCCCTTTTTTCTCACTAACCCACGTTGTAATATATATACACCTATTGAGAACAGCATGCTTATTCTTTAAACCACAGGAATTTAGGGCCGTTTGCCCTGCTTTTCTGAGGTCTATTGGTTACTTGTTTGTGTTACAGACTCAACGTAATATTTCCTATACATTTCCTATACAAGCAATGTTGGCTCAGGAAATGTATTAGTCTACTGCTTTTTGAATTGTTTCTACAAACTTATGTTTCCTCCCATTTATGTTACACTTTACTGTTTTGACATGTTGTAATGTACATTGTATTTACTATTTTCAATAAACTTTATCTTGAAAAAAGTAAGTTTGTAAGCCATCAAAATACAATATAACAGAATTTCACAAAACTAACATTTATAATACAATTGTTACAAATAATACAAACAGTTTGATGAAACTTTTTTTTTTTTACTTTACTCACCATAAAATTCTATATTCTGAGCTAATTGATGGACAAAGCTCTTATCTATTAGACGTGTTTGGGGAGGGTGCCAGATGCACTAAAAAGGCAACCTTAAAGGGGAACTGCACCTTATTCAGTGATTTTTTTTTTTTTTTTTTTTAAATCCTTGGTATTTATTTCTGTATGTAAACAAAAATGTAGTCAATTACTAGTCTATTGAGCCTTCTATCAGCCCAAAGCTCTTTCTAGGGGCTCTGTTCTCGCTTCACAATCTTGGATCAATATTCCACACATGTGCAGACCTGTGGCATATCTCTAGCACATCTATGGGACCTGGCAGAGATCCTTGGCACTCTCACACATATGCGGGGTGATTAATGTTATTTTTCAGATGTGCAGACACGCCACAAATGTCTGCAGGGTCCTAAAGACCTGCGGTATGTTTGGCATGCATGAAATATGTGCAGATATGTGCAGATCCCCTTCAGAATACATCATTCCCATCTAGGCAAGAGTGCCAGAAGCAAAGACTATAATCACTTCAGCCCCTGACCATTTGGCTGCCAAATGACCAGGCCACTTTTTGCGATTCGGCACTGCAACGCTTTAACTATCAATTGCGCGGTCATGCAACGTGGCTCCCAAACAAAATTGAAGTCCTTTGTTCCCCACAATTAGAGCTTTCTTTTTGTGGTATTTGATGACCTCTGTAGTTTTTATTTTTTGCGCTATAAACAAAAATAGACCGCAATATTTTTTACTTTTGCTATAATAAATATCCCCCAAAAAAATCTATATTTTTTTTTTCAAGGTTTACATCGATACGTATTCTTCAACATATTTTTGGTAAAATAAAATCACAATAAGCGTTTATTGATTGGTTTGCGCAAAAGTTATAGCGTCTACAAAATAGGGGGTAGTTTTATGGCATTTTTATGAATATTTTTTTTTTACTAGTAATGGCGACTGTGACATTATGGCGGACACATCGGACACTTTTGGCACTATTTAGGGACCATTCACATTTATACAGTGATCAGTGCTATAAAAATGCACTGGTTACTGTGTAAATGTGACTGGCAGTGAAGGGGTTAACCAGTAGGGGGCTAAGAAGGGGTTAAGTGTGTCCTAGGGAGTGATTCTAACTGTTAGGGGGCATGGTTACGAGTGA
This sequence comes from Lithobates sylvaticus, assembly GCA_028564925.1. Classification (NCBI taxonomy): domain Eukaryota; kingdom Metazoa; phylum Chordata; class Amphibia; order Anura; family Ranidae; genus Lithobates; species Lithobates sylvaticus. The sequence continues at coordinate 311,753,114 of CM053031.1, forward strand.
CACATCACTGATCGCTGCTCCCACTGAGAGGGAGCAGACGATCAGTGACATGTCACTAGGCAGAACGGGAAGATGCTTTGTTTACACTGGCACCTCCCCATTCTTCAGCTCCGTGACACGATCGCGGGCACCCGGCAGACATTGAGTCTGCGGCTTCCACGGGCACAGTTACGGAGCTTGCGGCAGGTGCACGCACGCATGGCAGCAAATTCAAAGTGACGTAAATATACGTAGATTTGCCTGTGTCCGGTGTGTCTGCCAACGTATATAGACGTGAGCTGGTCCTTAAGTGGTTAAAGGGGTTGTTAAGGCAGTGCACACAATCACTGCCAGCCCCTCTGCTAGGATAACATGTAGTATACATTGTATGCCATTTTGTAAATGTCATCTTCTAAATACCTTATTCATTCCCACCAATCACGTGACCGCCGAATGTCAGACGGTTTTTATTAACCTGGCCGATGTCGGACGGCATTCGGCCCATCTGTACGGGGATTAAGAAACTTAAAAAGACTAAAAATAGCGATTTTCTCTGTGAACCTATGTATGGAAGCTTACTGCTAAACTTGAAAAGTTACTAGTCAGCAGCATCAGCATGAGCAATAAATCAGTCTTATCTTGATTGCACATGCAGATTCCTCTGGATAGTAAGTTTCCTAGTTCAGCAATTTGCTTCCCTACCATAGATTCACAAAGAAAAGCCCTATTTTAAAAAAAAATATATTTAACTGAAATCCTGATGATAGAGGGTGTTCTGGCCCCTGAAATGCATTGGTTGTTTTCTCGTGCAAACCAATAAATTAATTTGTTCTGGTGCTCCTTCCATTGGTCTGTTTTTAGCAGCACTCCATTTTTTTTTCTTTTCACGACTTTGTATGAACTTACATAAAAGTCCCAGCACCTCTTATGCCACATACACCCGATCAGACTATCCGGCGGACTTAGTCCGGCGCACCAGAGTCTGCCGGACCAGAGTCCAGCGGACAATTCGACCGTGTGTGGGCTCCAGTGGACTTTTCCTTCTCCAAAGTCCATACCAGACCCTTATCCGAGCACGCAGCCCGGCCGGTCAGGAAAGAGGGTGGGGATGAGCAAGCGCCCCCCTCCTGAACCGTACCAGGCCCCGTGCCCTCAACATGGGGTGGGTGCTTTGGAGAAGGGGGGTGCTCTGCGGCCCTCCCCACTCCAAAGCACCTTGTCCCCATGTTGATGAGGACAAGGGCCTCTTCCTGACAACCCTGGCCGTTGGTTGTCGGTATCTGCGGGCGGGGGGCTTATCGGAATCCTGGAACCCCCTTTAATAAGGGGGCCCCCAGATCCCACCCACCCACCCTATGTGAATGAGTATGGGGTACATCGTACCCCTACCCATTCACCTGGAAGAAAAAGTGTCAATAAAAAAAACAAAGAACACAGGTTTTTAAAGTAGTTTCCGACTTCAGGGGTCTTCTCGCCGGGCTCCGCCGGGCTCCTCCGCTATCTTCTGCTCTTTTGCCACTCTTTTGCTAGCGGAGGAGCCCGGCTTTCTCCTTCATCGTCTGCGATCTTCTTCTGGGGAGATCCTCACGCCATTTTTCTGTGTAGGGGTTACCCTTAAAACCCTAAAACCCATACCAGGCGACGAGGCTCGCAAGGTTTCAATCTCACCGATGGAGGTGGCAAGATTGACTTCCTTCTCTAGTCCCGTTGTATGTGATGTCACTTTCAAAATGAACAGACTTTAGTCCATGTGTGGGCAAGTCCGTTCATTTGGAAAGTCCAGCGGACCCCGCCAAAAGTTCGGCGGATTGTCTGCCGGACCTAGCTTGCCGGAAAAGTCCATTTGTGTGTGGTCTTGTGTGTGCAAGTCCGCTCGTTCGGAAAGTCCAGTGGACCTCCGCTGCAAAGTCCGGCGGATTGTTCGCTCGTGTGTACGCGGCATTTGATGCTTTTTTTATTCATTTAAATGTGGTTTTAGAACCACCTTGACTTTTCTAATACAAGAAAAAGAAAATTACTGACAGAGTTGCCAATTCTGAGACCCTTCTGGATGTTGTAATGACCACCTAAGACAGAAGAGTAGTTCCCAAATGCTCTGAAAAGGATGCAAAAAGCAAAAAGAAGGCTCTGCCATCTAAGTGCATCTATTTAATCAGTTTTCACTCACAAAGATAAACAAATACAGGCAGATCAACTGTCTCCTTGTGACGGCCGGTGTCTGCTGGCAGAAGGTAAGGAAGGATGGATGGAACTGTCGTGTATCACCACTGCAATAGACTGGGACATGAATTTCACTGTGGAGGCTTCGCTGGGTAGGCCAGCAGGCAGCAGAATGTCCGCTTTATCGGAGGAGCAGAGATAAGTGTGTCCAGGGGATCATAGCCGGGTGAGCTGGCAGGCAGGGTAGAGCTGCAGCCTTGAGCCATAACCAGGCTGGAATGCAAGCCGACGTGGGATCTGTGGCTGAAAGGACATCGGGCCATGATGAAGTCACACGAAGAGTGGTGATTTGTCAGATTAGGAAACCCATCAGATCAGGTAACGGAAGTGACGTTCCATCAGTTGACTGACGAAAAATACTTACTGTGCATGGGTTCCACCGCTAATATATTTTCTAATCTGGCAGAACACAGAGACAGCAAGACATATTGTTACACCCAGCGAAGTCTTGAATTTCCCCCTTTTTTTTTGCAGTAAACTGAGCTTATATACTGAAATAGAGTATTTTGAAATCTGTGAAATTGTTTTGATGTTGAATTTTTTAAAGCAGTGGCAAGCCTGCAGTCAGAAGGTGACGACGGCCAACTTGGTACACCCTGCACTGCTAAGCGCCAAACTTATAGTTCTAAGGTGCCGACTGACATTTTTGGATACCCTCACTCGGTCGCGGTAAAATGCTGTATTTCAGTATATAAGCTCAGTTTACTGCTAAAATAAGTGTGAAATTCAAGACTTTGCTGGGTGTAACAAGGTGTCCGCTGCCGCCTTGATGTTCTGTCAGATTAGGAAACCTATTAGTGGTCTAACGCATGCGCAGTAAGTATTTTTGGTCAGTCAGCTGATGGAACGCCACGTCCGTTACCTAATCTGACGGGTTTCCTAATCTGACAGAACAGCGGAAACATGTTTCCGAGCACTTCAGCTCCTTCGTCAAACTGGAAGGGAGGGCAAAGGGAAGTATTAGGCTTATATTTATGGAGTGCAAGGAACAAGGGGGAGTGACTAAGTTAAAGATGCAACAGGAGGGGCTGAAAGACGTGGCTGAGAAGGCCTCTGAGGTAGAACAGAAGCTGACTGTTAAAGTAGAACCGCAGACTACAATTCTGTTGAATCGGCTCATAAATTACATTAAAAAAACATTAAAGCAATAGAAAAACATTGAGGGGCGTGGCTTGGCGCGCAATGTGGACGGCCGCACTGTAGCTGAGCTCCGGGAAGCTGTGAGGCCCGGGACCTGCTAATACCGCCGAGCGATCAAATATGTCCACACAGCTCAAGAGGGGGACTCACGGACACGTACTCCGCTCGTTTGTGACCCCAAAGAGGAGGAATTCAGTTGCTAACCTGAACAAATTTAGATTCAGCAGCGGAGGGAGGTCTGCCAAGATGGCGCCGACCCACAGGCAGAACATGGAGGAGGACATTGAGGACGATGAGGTTTCCCTGCCGGCTTCTGAGGACTCAGTGGCAGGTAATAACACTGACAAGGACAGGCCCCTCACCTATGCCAGCATGACAGAAATAGCCACTGACATTAAGAGGTCCTTTGCCTCAGCTATAACCGACATCAAAACTGAACTGATTAAGCTCTCAGAACAAATGGCGGTTACAGAGAGAGCAGGGAAGAGGAGAGACAGGGCCCTGGTGAGACTAGATGATGTTGCCATCTCACACACACATCATCTGATTGAAATGAACAGGCATTTAGAGGATTTGGACAACAGGGGAAGACGCCACAATATAAGAGTCAGAGGTATCCCTGAATCTGTCCCGGCCGATCAAATTAAGCCTGCCCTGACCACCATTTTTAATGAACTGCTAAACAGACCAGAGCATTCTCCTATCGATTTTGACAGAGCCCACAGAGCGCTACGACCTAGGGCTCCTGATGATAATCCTGCCAGAGACATTATTTGCTGCCTCCCCAATTTCTGTCTGAAAGAAGAAGTGTTACAGAAAGCAAGGGCAAACGATCAAATTCTCTTTCAAGATGCCCCAATACAATTATTTCAGGACCTCTCTCCCATCACTCTGAAAAACAGGAGAGCTCTAAAACCACTGCTGTCAGTTCTAAAAGAAAGAAACATCAACTACAGGTGGAAATTCCCCTTTGCCTTGCAGGCCTCTTTCATGGGGAAGCAACACGTGCTCAGAGTCCCTGAGGAGCTACACAGATTCTGCGACAATCTCCAAATCGCACCAGTGGACCTGCCAGATTGGTATGCAGAATTCTTGCTACCTCCTGAGATCAACAACGCACATTCTAACCCAGGGCTCTCTCCCATGCAAACCCCATCCCAGCAGGGAAAGCAAAGAAGAACCAACAGCAGGCACAACTACGACTCGCCCTCTTCCTCCAAGAGTGCAAAAAGCCAGAGAATTAAGTAGCTGACCTACACAATACATTCTCACTAACCTCAGGTTCTACATGTTTATCAAGTTCCAATACCTCTCTGACGTGGCTGAACTAACTTTGATCCAGTTATATTCTCACCTTGGACCTTCCCCACGGTTTATTCGCATACCCGTCACTACATCTCCCAGCATGATCTTTCCAGACCAACACCTTTGAACAGATGCCGAGACATGGCAGGAGGTCAGCACCCACAAGGAACTTCCACCAGAGGGCGCAAGAAGACCACAACACCACGTAAAGCAGCACGAGAAACAGAGATGAAACATAATACTCGTTTTAACTACTTACCTGCCACCTTTTCCTTCACTCTCCAACTCTACCACCATTCAAGTCAGGAACTTTGCCGCACTATTAGACAAGCTACTTCCAAAGTCTAAACTTACAAACCTTGGTCGGCATTAACATTCATCTGCAAAGATGCACCAAAAAGGGACACCGACAATAACCCGCCACTAGAGGGCTCAAAGAGACCATCTATCAACTCTGACCACCTTTCAAGAAGGAAAAAGACCCACACTTTCTCATTTCTCTTATTTTTCCCCTTTCCTCTCTTTTGTTTTTGGTTTTTTTTTTTGTCTTTATTCCTCACAGGCGCACCCCAGAGCTACAAGAAACCCACCGTTGCAGCAGAAGGCGAGACGTATACTATCGACCTACCACCTCAACTTGCCGCCGGTAAAGGGTCATCACAACAGTCCCATCCACGCACCATATGAACCTTGACAAGTATACCGCTCGCCAACAATGACTTTGGCAACAACATGGTCAAAGTAAGGTCTCTGATTTCTGAAACACAGGGAAAAGGGGGTTTTTTCACCCTTACTATAGCTCTGAGAGCCTTACCACCTAGCTAAGAGAAATGTGACTAGAATACACTTATTTTTATATAGCTGTATAATCTAATATACCAATACATCTCACCTGCAATGAGACTGGCATATTATGCGTCTGTGGAGAGTGGGGGCTCCCTACGATTTTTTTTTTTTTTTTTTTTTTTCCTAACTTTTTCTATTTCTGTTTTAACCGAAACTCAGCCCTTCCCTGTCCATACTCAGCCGTAGGGCTCATGAGTTGTTACCTTTCAAAACCCACACCTGGATGTGGAAATAACATTAAAACGGCTGAATAAGCCCCAATACCGTAGGGGTTACCCAACCCCTCGTAACACGGAGCTCCCCACTCTCCATGGCGCAACCCTGACATGATATCTGTGCAGTATACATTTATGGCTACCCTAACTTGGTACTGCAATCTACGCTACCAATGGCATAATAAGGTTCCTAAGAACACCATCAATGTGCTTACGCCTTCAACTTAAACACAATGAACTCTACCCCAGCTCACTTACTCCTTCAATACCTCCATTGGGATAGATAAACTAAATATGTATAGGTGTGTATTTATGTATATATAGGCATATGTATAAATGTATATGTATATATACCAGATATATATCAAGATGCACAGACACTGTTCAAAGGTCAATAGGCATGCTGACAACACAAGATGAACAAACCACCCACCCCCCCCTACCTACTACTCCAGGTGACATTTGATCTATTATAGCCACACGGTTGTTATTGTTATCTTTTTATGTTCAGTTTCAGTGGTTTCCATACCACTTACAGTTCATGGACCTCCCCTAACTGTGTTTATAATTCTATACCCCCAATTACCTACTCAACGGTCCCCCCCCCTCACCACACTTATGTACCGCAGACGGTTCAAAAATAAACAACGATCAATCTCATACCAACCCCCGGGCCTCCCGGCATCACTAGAGACAGACCTGTTCTCACAAATCTCTCACTGGTAACAAACCCCTTACCGGTGTCAGCCGCTCACTACCGCTCCTCCCACTATCCCCCAAGAGCACAACTAAGTACCTAAAACACAGGTACCACTCGGCTCCTCGCCAATTAGGTGAGATTTGAGCATCCACTCAACAGTCCCCCTCCCCTTTAATCCCACCCCTCTGTAAAACACCCTTCCTCTCTTCCCCCCAGACCACCCCTCCACCTCCCGCTTCACCGAACCCCACATTACCCTACTACGCCAAGCTATCTAAAATCTCACATCCCTATCTGTGGGACTACGACACAGACTGGTAAACCTCACAGCCTAAAGGCCAGACAATCATCATCTATACACGACCTGTTCCTGTCACGACTCAAACTTAACAAACTATGGCATACTCCCAGCTAGGGAAGACACCGACTCTTATCTCACACAATATCAACGGCCTGAACCTACCTGAAAAAAGATCCAAACTATTGACCGAACTTAAAAAAACTCGCCCGATGATAGTGTTCTTGCAGGAGACTCATTTTAAACACAAACACATACCCAAGTTCACAGACAACATATACACCGAAATGCATCACGCCACCAACCCCTTAGCTAAGACAAAAGGTGTCTCTATACTCATCAACAAAGATGCACCTTTCAAACTACAACATAAGCTGACCGATCCTGAAGGCCGCTACATATTCCTAAAAGGAAGTTGGGCTGGCACACCCATCACACTTGCCAACGTATACTTCCCTAACAAGACTCACGTACCTTTTTGTAGGAAGATTGTAGAAGAACTGAAATGGTTCGCGGAAGGCTGCACCATTCTAGGTGGAGACTTTAATATCCCTCTCTCACCCCTCAAAGACACTTCCACGGGCCACACGACAGTGACGTATAGGATACTCAGACGTATCAAGACACTAATCCACTCCCTCTCCCTGGTAGACGCTTGGAGAGCGATCCACACCACAGACAAGGACTATACCTTCTTTTCCCACCCTCACAAGAAGTACTCACGAATAGACCTTATTTTTGTCTCACAACGAGACCTTAGAAACGTGAAATCAGCAGACATAGGCATTATATCGATCTCTGACCATGCACCCACAGCAATCTCTTTGCAACTCGACCCTCCCAAACGCCCGTTCTTCAACTGGAGATTAAATGCCTCCCTTCTAACAGACCAAACGATCAAAGACGAAATACATACCGCAATCAACGACTACTTTAGGAACAACCCAGACTCAGACACTGACCCCCTGACTAACTGGGAAGCACACAAATGTGTGATAAGGGGAAACCTAATGAAATGGGGCGCAAGGAAGAAAAAAGAGAAAGAGAAAGAAATAACTAATCTGACCACACGAATCAACATCCTAGAAACACAACACAAACAATCACTTTCCATTTTGGTAGATAAGGAACTCACGAAATGCAGAAATGACCTAAAACACATACTGGATTTAAGGATAAGGAAAGCGCTTTTCTTCAAGAAAGGCATCTACTATGAACACGGCGACAAAAGTGGGAAATTACTGGCTAAAGCCCTCAAAGACTCCCAAATGACAAACACTGTACATGCCATCAAAGACGCAAAGGGTACACCCAGACATGACCCCACCGAGATCGCGGCTCTCTTCCACAATTTTTACACCAAACTCTACAACCTACCAACCCAACACAAACCCCCTCACATCACGCTAACGAAACAACAAACAATAGACCAATTCCTGACAGACAGTGAACTACCCCACCTATCCCAAGAGGACTCGCAACAATTAGAAGAACCTATATCCACTACTGAACTACTAGGAGCAATTAAAGAACTAAAACCAGGTAAGAGTCCTGGCCCTGACGGCTTCACCTCACAATATTACAAGACATACATGCACCAGCTAACTAAACCTTTACTGAACACTTTCAACTACCTAGCCAAACATAAACACCATCAAGACCCCTTTCTCATGGCACACATAGCAGTGATCCCTAAGCCAGACAAAGACCATTCGGACTGCGCAAACTACAGGCCCATTTCCCTCTTAAATACAGACCTGAAACTCCTGGCCAAAATACTAGCTAATAGATTGAAACCCCTTCTAAAGAAAATTATCGGTCCCGAACAAGTAGGTTTCATGCCTGGTAGAGAGGCAAGAGATAATATCACCAAAGCCCTTAACCTGTTACACTTCTCAAAACTGTCTAAAACAGGAAAACTCTTACTCTCCACTGACGCCGAAAAGGCTTTTGATAGAGTCGCATGGGACTACATGATGCGCACCTGTTCACATATTGGGCTAGATAAAAACATGATGTCATGGATAACAGCACTCTATCAGGACCCTCAGGCCAGAATCAAGGTTAACAATACGCTTTCAGACCCGATAAAAATACGAAATGGCACAAGACAGGGCTGTCCCCTATCCCCCCTCCTCTTCATTATCTCCCTTGAACCCCTAATCAGAACCATCAACGCCAACAAAGACATAAAGGGCTTTAGGATTGGTGATAGAGAATACAAAACCGCTGCTTATGCAGATGATCTTCTATTTTTCCTTACTGAACCACATATCTCTATCCCTAATCTTGAAAAAACATTTGAAACTTTTGGCTACATCTCTAATTTCAAAATTAACAACACAAAATCTGAAGCCCTGAATATAAACCTCCCCCCGAGTCAACTAAATCAGCTAAAAGACAACCATAACTACACTTGGGTGAGACACACACTTAAATACCTGGGAATCAACCTGACTAACAATATAGACTCCTTATACCACCACAACTATGAACCACTCTTAAAAACACTGATTAGAGACCTCCAAAGATGGCAATCAAAAACATTCTCATGGTTTGGCAGAGCCTCAATACTTAAAATGACAATACTACCCAGGCTCTTATACTTCTTCAACGCCCTCCCCATTAAAATCCCAGAAACATTCTTTACTACACTGACCAGAGCACAGAGACGCTTCTTATGGGCCGACAAAAAACCAAGGACACAGTTTAACCTCCTAACACTCCCCAAAAACAGAGGAGGCATAGGGCTCCCAAATTTTAGAAAATACCATCAGGCATCCCATATCACCCGGATAATTGACTGGCATTGCCACTCGACAAACAAAGATTGGATACAGTTGGAACAAAACCTTACACCTTACAACCTTTCCTTCTACCCCTGGACGAGACATTCCAAAACAGACAAAAAATTAGATCACCCATTGGTTTCGACTACATTAAAAATCTGGCACAAAATAGCTGGGAAACACCACCTAGCCTCAATACCAGGACCACTCACGCCAATCACAAATAACCCAGACTTCACCCCTGGCCTGCATCTCAGACATTCACAGACCTGGACGACGACTCAATGCCTGATAGACTCTAAACTCAAAACACTAGTTGACCTACAAACTGACTGGGGGGGCTCATTTCCTGGCTTGTGGTTCTACCTGCAACTTAAAGATTTCTTGCTCAACAGTAAATTTAGAGCATCATACTGCCTTCCATTACTCCCCCTAGAAGAAATCTGCCTCAAAAGATACCCAATTAGCAATACCACCTCCCTAGCATACTATTGGCTGAACCAGGCTGAAAGCACGGAAAACGATAAACACAAAAGGAGGTGGGAAAGGGATCTAAAAATTGAGATCACCAACGCACAATGGGAGAAGGCCTGTATCATGACTCACAAAAGCTCCTTGAGTACCAAATACCAAGAAATCTCATATAAAATACTTACCCAATGGTATATCACTCCCCACCAGTCCAGGAGGTGGTCCCCCACAGGTTCGGATTTATGTTGGAGATGCAACAGTGACGTCGGCACCTTCCTCCATATCTGGTGGTCGTGCCCCCCAATCTTAACATTTTGGAACGCAGTGATTAAATGGATTAAATCCATAACAAACACCAGACTAGAACTCACCCCAGCAGCCTGCCTAATAAATGTAAACAACTTCACTATAAGCAGATATAAAAGAACCCTTACCAGACACCTCCTATTAGCAGCCAAGACACTCATCCCCCTTCATTGGAAATCCACACGCACTCCCAATATCACTGACTGGGTTGACAGAGTTGACTACATCCACAAGATGGAAGAAATAACTGCGATGAAACAGGAAAATAACCCACGTTTTAATGAAACTTGGCAACCTTGGTTGATGTTCAAGTACTCACCTGAATACACTTCCCTCACTGGACTAGTCAATCCGGACAATCCCGCACCAACCTGATCCATCCCTCAACACCCCCTAGCCCGAGACAGGATTCCCAAACAAGAGGACAAGACAAATATTAAACAGGCCTTTGTACCTTTCTAGATCTTATGCGACAAACACCATACCTTCCAATCAGCTTTAGAGGTCACCACATTATGTGACTTCCCACATCATGACCAGTCCCCCCCCTCCTACCACCCCCACGTCTTCCAATACCTCCACACCCCCTCCCAGACCCCTTATCCCCCCCCCCCTTTTTTTTCTTTTTTTCTTTTCTTTATTATTTCCTCCCTTTCTCAAATCACTTAACCCAGTGAATTGTTCACCATCATTTTACTATTCATTTTGTACTATGTAAAATATCGTATGCACAACCTTGCTGTAATTACGACTACATTCAACATTGTACTCCCCTGTAATGATACTTGTTGCAGTTTTTGTTATGTATACTTTTTGTTTTTACGCTTCAATAAACACCGATTGTGATAAAAAAAAAAAAGAAAAACATTGAAAAACATTATATTCAAACTAAAATAAAAAAAAATTGAATGAAATAAATAAGAAGTTATATAAAGAAAAAGAAAGGAGGGGAGGGGTAAATATCCCAAAATTAGATAATATATATAAAAAATTCAGTAATATATGTAAAGGTATGGGCACTTGTAACTCAAATGACACATATAGTAATATGGATAGAAATAGACTAGTATCTAGGGATGGGCCCGGTGTTCGATTCAAACCCATGTTCGAATCGAACATCGGGCGTTCGCCCGTTCGGCGAGCCCAGAACTATTTGGGCCGCTCGCATCAAATTCGTGTGATGCGAGCGGCCCGCAATGCATTGCGCCAGTCGCAGTGCAATGCTGGCTGATGATTGGCCAAGCATGCACTGTGACCCCGCATGCTTGGCCAATCACAGCGCCGGCAGCGAGGAGAGCCATAATTGGCTACAGGCAGGATGCCTGTAGCCAATTATAGCTCAGGGGCTTTAGTACACGCCCCACGGTATAAGAGGCCGCCGCGGCGGCGGCCTCACATATTGTGTTTCAGTGTCAGCGTGTCAGTGTGTTGCTGACTGCTGACAATATGTGCTCTATTTCTGGGGATTTGTGTGTGCGTGCTGTTAGTACAGCATTGCAGTATCACATCTGGGGGGTGTCTATAGGTTGCCTGTGAAGGGGGGCAAGTTTCCTGTGCTTAGAACTGTCCCTGCAAAAAGTGTAATTTTTGCAGGAAAAAAGCTATTTAAAAGCACTCGCGGCTAATGAATTGATGGCTCCCGTAACACAGAGAACTGTCATTCATTGATAAAAAACAAAAAAAAAAGCGTGGGGGTCCCCCCAAATTCAATAACCAGGCCCTTCAGGTCTGGGATGGATATTAAGGGGGACCCCAGCCAAAAAAAATAAAAGAAAATGGCGTAGGGTCCCTTATCCGAGCACGCAACCTGGCAGGCCGCAGGAAAAGAGGGGGGACGAGAGCGGCCCCCCTCCCGCCTGAACCGTACCAGGCCACATGCCCTCAACATTGGGAGGGTCTGAGACCCCCAAAGCACCTTGTCCCCATGTTGATGAGGACAAGGGCCTCGTCCCCACAACCGTGCCCGGTGGTTGTGGGGGTCTGCGGGCGGGGGGCTTATCGGAATCTGGAAGCCCCCTTTAACAAGGGGACCCCCAGATCCCGGCCCCCCCCTGTGTGAAATGGTAAGGGGGTACAAAAGTACCCCTACCATTTCACCAAAAAAGTGTCAAAAATTGTAAAAATGACAGGAGACGGTCTTTGACAATTCCTTTATTAAAATCTTCTTTCTTCTTTATTCATCCTTCGGTTTCTTTATCTTCTCCTTCCGTCATCTTCTTCCATCTCCTTCCATTTTCTTCTTCCTCCGATCCGCTTCTTCTTGCGCTGGCCTTCTCGTCCGGCATCTTCTTCCATGGCGTCGGCGTCTGTGTCTGTGTCTCTTCTTGGGCCACTCCTCGCAATGGGAGGCTCCCGCTATGTGAGGCTTTGCTGCCTCTGACAGGTCTTTTTATAATGGAGGGCACCTGGTGACCCCGCCCCCTCTGACGCACGGGGACATCATGGGGAATTCCCTATGGCTTTCCCCATGACGTCAGAGGGGGGCGGGGTCACCAGGTGCCCTCCGTTATAAAAGACCTGTCAGACGGAGCGAAGCCTCACACAGCGGGAGCCTCCCATTGCGAGGAGCGGCCCGACAGAAGAACAGATGCCGACGCCATGGAAGAAGATGCCGGACGAGAAGGACGAGAAAACCAGCGCAAGAAGAAGCGGATCGGAGGAAGAAGAAAATGGAAGAAGATGACGGAAGGAGAAGGTGAAGAAACCGAAGGATGAAGAAAGAAGAAAGAAGATTTTAATAAAGGAATTGTCAAAGACCGTCTCCTGTCATTTTTACAATTTTTGACACTTTTTTGGTGAAATGGTAGGGGTACTTTTGTACCCCCTTACCATTTCACACAGGGGGGGGGCTGGGATCTAGGGGTCCCCTTGTTAAAGGGGGCTTCCAGATTCCGATAAGCCCCTAGCCCGCAGACCCCCACAACCACCGGGCACGGTTGTGGGGACGAGGCCCTTGTCCTCATCAACATGGGGACAAGGTGCTTTGGGGGTCTCAGACCCCCAAAGCATCCTCCCAATGTTGAGGGCATGTGGCCTGGTATGGTTTAGGCGGGAGGGGGGGCGCTCTCGTCCCCCCCTCTTTTCCTGCAGCCTGCCAGGTTGCATGCTCGGATAAGGGTCTGGTATGGATTTTGAGGGGGACCCCACGCCATTTTTTTGGGCTGGGATTCCCCTTAAAATCTATCCCAGACCTCAAGGGTCTGGTGTGGATTTTGAGGGGGACCCTACTTTTTTTTTTGGCTGGGGTCCCCCTTAATATCCATCCCAGACCTGAAGGGCCTGGTTATTGAATTTGGGGGGACCCCCACGCTTTTTTTTTTTTTATTTTTTATTTTTTTATCAATGACTTTTTTTTTTTATGAATGACTTTCAATGAATTACTGTTCTCTGTGTTACGGGAGCCGTCAATTCACATTAGCCGCGAGTGATTTTAAATAGCTTTCTTTCCTGCAAAAATGACACTTTTTGCAGGGACAGTTCTAAGCACAGGAAACATGCGCCCCTTTACATGCATACTATAGACACCCCCCAGGTACGAAATTTAAAGGAATATTACACTTTTATTGTTTCAATTTAAGCATTATTAAAATCACTGCTTCTGAAAAAACGCCCGATTTAAAAAAAAAAAAAATTTGCATTGATACATGTCCCCTGGGGCAGGACCCAGGTCCCCAAACACTTTTTATGACAATAACTGGCATATTAGCCTTTAAAATTAGCACTTTTGATTTCGAACGTTCGCATCCATTATAACTAATAGGGTTCGAAAGCTCGCACGGACTTTAGGTCCGTTCGCGGGTTCTGGTGCGAGCCGAACGGGGGGGTGTTCGGCTCATCCCTACTAGTATCAGTATTAGTAATAGAATAGTATTTCAAGACTAGGATTTTTTATAAGATGGTATGGGTTTCTATTTCCTCATTGAGCCCCATTGGAGTTCAAGTATTTAGAGAGTAAATCCAGTAGGTTTTATGTTCGCATTGTTTTTTTTATACATTTCTGCTAATAGGAGAGTACTGGAAATTTGGACTACAATACATAATTGTAGTCCCTCGTGTGTTTTTCCTACACTTCTCTAAAATGTTTTGGAACACTATATTTTTTGTTTTTCTCTTTTTCACCTTGTTCTATAGCTCTCCTGTATTCACTAAAGCTCATTCTCAGAGTCCTAATGGTCCTGCCTATGTAAAGCAGGCCACAGGAACATCTGAGGGCATAAACAACAAAGTCAGAGAAGCATGTGAAGAAGCTATTTATAGGGTAATTTCTGTTATTGAACTTAAAGGAATTGAGGCCATTCGGGACAAAGCACAGGTTAAAACATTTTTTCTCGTGGCATCTATACATGCCTACCAAGTTGGAAAAAAAACTCCCCTCCTGGGGCCTATTAAAGAGGAAGTAAAGCCTCCTCAAAAAAAAAAAAAAAAAAAACAGAACCTGCAAGGCAAAGGCATAATGAGCTAGTATGCATATGCAAATTTCCAGTACTCTCCGAATGACAGAAAGGTATAAAAAAACGATGTGAACCTGAAACCTACTGAATTTACTCTCTAAATACTTTAACTCCCATTGGGCTCAGTGATGAAATAGAAACACATACAATTATATGAAATCCTAGTCATGCAATACTATTCCTATCCATATTACTATAAATGTCATTTGAGATACAAATGCCCATACCTTTTTTTTTTTACATAAATTACAGATTTTTTTATATTATCTAATTTTGGGATATTTATCATTCCTTTCCTTTCTTTCTTTATATAACTTCTTATTTATTTCATTCTATTTTTTATTTTTATTTTGAATTTAATGTTTTACAATGTTTTCTCTATGTTTTTAATGTTTTTTAATGTAATTTGTGAGCCAATTCAACGGAATTGTAATTTGGAATTCCACTTTAACAGTCAGATCTTGTTCTATCTCAGAGACCTTATCAGCCACGTCTGTTGCATTTATAGCTTAATCACTCTCCCTTGTTCCTTGAACTCCATAAATATAAGCCTAATACATCCCTTTGCCCTCCCTTCCAGTTTTATGAAGGAGCTGAAGTGCTCCAAAACATGTTGCCACCCTTCACGTAAAAGTCATCACGGCCCAACTTCCTTTCAGCCACAGATTCCAGCCTGGTTACGATGTTCTGTCAAGTTCTCCAACCCGTCAGAAACTCCAACCGCCTAAGTTCCAGTTTAAAACCAGCAGTAATTGGAATGTTTGACGAATTGGTGGTTGGACACAATGCTGCCAACCGAATAGAGTCCAGTGCAGGATATTATGAGTGGAGGTTCTTACTCCGCTCCAAAACTAGCATACAAAATAGCCGCCTCTAAGGCGGCAACAACTTTGTCCTCGTTAGCCGCTGTGCTGTCAAAACAGCTCAGTCTTCCTGTACCGGACTCTATTCAGTTGTCGGTGTCCAACCACCAATTCCTCAAAATCTCTGATTACTAAGTTTAAAAAAAAATAGAAGTGACATGGTTGGAGTTTCTGATGGGTTGGAGATATTGACAGAACAACAGCTCCAGACTGCGGCTCTCCCCTGCCTGCCAGCTTGCACGGCTACGATGCCCTGGACACACTTATCTCTGCTTCTCTGAAAAACATTCTGCTGCCTGCGGACCTACCCAGTGAAGACTCCACAGTGATATTCATCCGTGTCCCTGTCTATCACAGTGGTGATACATGACAGCTCCATCCATCCTTCCTGGACCTTCTGCCAGCAGACATTGGCCATCACATAGAGACGGTTGATTTGCCTGTATTAGTTTATCTTTGTGAGTGCAATCTTTTTATGACTTTTGTGTTTTAACCAATTAAATACATACACATGGCAGCGCATTCTTTTTGCTTTTTACTTACAGTTTACAGAGGAATCCAATATCCTGATTGAAGAAGTGCTGCAGCCATTTATACAGTTGATTTCCTTTAACCGCTTTTAATCCACACACTGACATTAGGGCATATATGGGTTATATACACACTCTTCATTTTCTCTAAGGAACTTTTCATAATTTTTTTCTGAAAAGGATGCCCCTGTAAGACTGGCAAGACCAGTTTAAGGTCTTAGGGCACTTGGGGTGGTCTAATGTGGGGGGGGGGGGGGGGGGCAATATATATCATTGCATGAATGAAGTGATGTACTAGGGAATAATGGACCAAAAGGATTCTAAAAGAGTAGCACTAAGGGTGACACTGGTCCCTTGCTGTAAATAGAGTTGATCCTGTCAACTTAGTATGAGCAAGGATAACCTCCCAACAACCCTCAGCACTTAAAATAAGCCTTCCATGTATGGTGATACATTTTGTGTGGTAGAATTAAGCTGCTTTCACACTTTCATAACAGCCTTAGGTTATTTAAATGCAGGATAAATTATCTGGGAAGTATAAACTAGCTTTATGCTTCCCATATCAAGTTTTCATTTGTTTATATATACTTGCTTTTATCTGAGATTACTCACATTTACGACTATTTACATGTGTTTATGTGCATTTACATGTGCTTCGACACTTTAGGAGCAAAGGCTATACTGCAAATCATACTGATCAGCATTCAGGAACTATCACCAAGGTCCCGGATAGCCGAACTGTTTGTTCGTCTCTCCATTTCCACCTGTTGGATTGAGTACTGTGTTGCCTAACGGGCAGCATTGCATGAGGGACCGCATTACTGTGGATCATCTCCCATAGGAGGACGTGAGATCCAGCATTTTTACATCAGGAAGCCACACCAATGAGACACTGTATCACCCTTTTTTGGGAGATAAGCTCTGGTTATTGGCCATCTGGTAAGCCTACAATCTAGAAGGTGATGGATGCACAGTATTGCAAAGTATATAAAGAACTGTCACTGGGTGTTTATTATCACTTACACATCTGGTTTACTTCAAGGAGTGGACTTTCTTATTTGTGTAATCTAATTTAACATATAGACTTTTTTTGGGTTATTACACTACGGTGTATTGGGGGGTGGTGTTTATATTGATTCTCATATGTGGTTTGTTCACTTCATACACGCATGTTTAATTTGTAAGTTTTTTTTAGTGCAGCTCCATTTGTTCTGATTCTTTCCATAGAGAACCATGGGTGGTCCGATTGGGCCCGCCTGAAAAACGGACAGGCAGACCCAATTGGTGTGCTTGTGTGGAAGGGTCCTAAGGCCTTGTTCACACAGGGCATACACAGAGTACCATCTCTGTGCAGGCAGTCCTATTGTTGTCATTTGGGATGTAGCAACTGCACAAACCGAGACGTTGCTCCCAATTTTACATCCATGTAGGTCTGCATGCATGTCCCTGATCTCACACTGTCTGCATTTGGGATCATGTACCCACATGGATGTCAGATTTGGAGCAGAAGCTATGCCTGTTCAGCTGTTGCATCCCAATTGGCATAAATGGGACTGCCTGTACGACGAAGCATCCCTGTGCGGGTAAACATGGCCCTCCATGAGCGTACACTTTAGTATGCCACATGTGAACAATGCTTTAGTAGTAATTTATTTATTTTTTTTGGTTTTAAAAGTTTTATTGTAAATATTAACATTACAAAGGTATAAAAACGTGAAACAGAACATGAGAACATGGCGCCCCTTAGAGGGTCCATACAGAGGACAGTTTACAGGCATATTCACTGGGCAATGTACTAGACGGTATGCGTACACCAGTCAGGCCGCTTGAGGAGAAATTAGGAGAGTGATCCTTGTTCTAATGGCCTAGGCACTGTTGCCATCGGGCGGGGATCGATAACTTCTAAGAACGCTTTCGTAAGAGACTTAATCAGCATCTGGTCTCTGGCCTCCCACACACCCCCTGAGGGGATCTTGCTGTGCATGGGTGGGACAGGGGCCAGAGCTTCAGGTGAGCCTAGCGTGAGAGGGTACGACGGCCCTGCTCACCATAGCGGATTACCAACCCCTGACTGGGGTAAGGGTGCTACCGTGGGCTAAAATTTGGACCCTCACGTAGTGAGGGGAAGGGTGAGAGTAGGCCTGACGAGGCTAGGGCTACGGTTTTTGATCAAGCGGGCTGCCTTTGTGTACCTTCAGGTGTCAAAACATGTCGAACCCTTTTACCGGAACTGGGGTCCTGAGTGCGCCAGGACCCTTCAAGTAGAAGTTGAATGGGTAGAAGGAGAGCCAGCTAGAGAAAAGGAAGGGAAGGGGGGAGAAAGGAGACAGAGAGTGAGGGAGGGAGGGGGGGGAGGGGAGGTTGGATGGGGGTTCCTCGCGGGGAGAAGCTGCGGAGCATGTGTAGATCAGTCAGGGAGAATGACAGCCTTTCTCATAGGAGAATCAACGAAGTGCTCGTGTATTGGGCCCATGGTTCCCATGTGAGATGGAATTTGTCTAATGTGTCTAGAAGAGTGTGGCCAATTTTTTCCTGAGCCATTAACCATGAGATCTTTTGTTTAGCTCGTCGGAATGAGACTGAGGGCGATTTCCAAGCTTGAGCTATAGTGATCTTGGCCCCTAGTAGGATAAAATGAATGAGCGAGCGGGTCAATTTAGGAGTATGCGGGATAGTCTTGTTGAGGAGAGCTATGAGAGGGTCCTGCGGGATTTTGAGTCCTGTGACTGTACGTATGAGGTAAAAGACCTTGTTTCAAAAGCCCCTGATTTTAGGGCATTCCCAGACTATGTGTAGGAGAGAGCCTAGGCTGTCACATCCCCTGAAGCAAAGTGGGGAAGACTGGGGGTAGAATTTAGATAGGCGAGTAGGGACTAGATACCATCTACAGTGGTGTGAAAAAGTGTTTGCCCCCTTCCTCATTTCCTGTTCCTTTGCATGTTTGTCACACTTAAGTGTTTCGGAACATCAAACCAATTTAAACAATAGTCAAGGACAACACAAGTAAACACAAAATGCAATTTGTAAATTAAGGTGTTTATTATTAAAGGTGAAAAAAAATCCAAACCATCATGGCCCTGTGTGAAAAAGTGATTGCCCCCTAAACCTAATAACTGGTTGGGCCACCCTTAGCAGCAACAACTGCAACCAAGCGTTTGCGATAATGTGCAATGAGGCTTTTACAGCTTCCTGGAGGAATTTTGGCCCACTCATCTTTGCAGAGTTGTCCTAATTCAGTTACATTAGAGGGTTTTCGAGCATGGACGGCCTTTTTAAGGTCATACCACAACATCTCAATAGGATTCAGGTCAGGACTTTGGCTAGGCCACTCCAAAGTCTTCATTTTGTTTTTCTTCAGCCATTCGGTGGTGGACTTGCTGGTGTGTTTAGGATCATTGTCCTGCTGCAGAACCCAAGTTCGTTTCAGCTTGAGTACACGAACAGATGGTCGGACATTCTCCTTCAGGATCTCTTGGTAGACAGCAGAATTCATAGTTCCTTTTATCACGGCAAGTCTTCCAGGTCCTGAAGCAGCAAAACAGCCCCAGACCATCACACTACCACCACCATATTTTACTGTTGGTATAATGTTCTTTTTCTGAAATGCAGTGTTCCTTCTACGCCAGATATACTTGGACACACACCTTCCAAAGAGTTCCACTTTTGTCTCATCGGTCCACAGAATGTTGTCCCAAAAGTCTTGGGGATCATCAAGATGTGTTGTGGAGAAATTGAGACAAGCTTTGATGTTCTTTTTGCTCAGCAGTGGTTTTCTCCTTGGAACTCTGCCATGCAGGCCATTTTTGCCCAGTCTTTTCCTGATGGTGGAGGCATGAACGCTGACCTTAACTGAGGCAAGTGAGGCCTGCAGTTCCTTGGACGTTGTTGTGGGGTCTTTTGTGACCTCTTGGATGAGTCGTCGCTGCGCTCTTGGGGTAATTTTGGGTGGCCGGCCACTCCTGGGAAGGTTCACCACTGTTCCATGTCTTCGCCATTTGTGGATAATGGCTCTCACTGTGGTTCGCTGGATTCCCAAAGCTTTGGAAATGGCTTTATAACCCTTTCCAGACTGATAGATCTCAATTACTTTCTTTCTCAATTGTTCCTGAATTTCTTTGGGTCTCGGCATGATGTGTAGCTTTTAAGGATCTTCTGGTGGACCTTACTGTGTCAAGCAGCTCCTATTTAAGTGATGCCTTGATTGTGAACCGGTGTGGCAATAATCAGGCCTGGGTGTGGCTAGAGAAATTGAACTCAGGTGTGGACAACCACAGTTATATTATGTTTTAACAAGGGGGGCAATCACTTTTTCACACAGGGCCATGATGGTTTGGATTTTTTTTCACCTTTAATAATAAACACCTTAATTTACAAATTGCATTTTGTGTTTACTTGTGTTGTCCTTGACTATTGTTTAAATTGGTTTGATGTTCCGAAACACTTAAGTGTGACAAACATGCAAAGGAACAGGAAATGAGGAAGGGGGCAAACACTTTTTCACACCACTGTAGATATCACTTTAACATCTGCCTCCATGAGGGAGATGTTCAAGATGCCTTTAAATGAGTAAGAGAAGTGCGTGTGCCAAGTGTCCAGATCCCATTCAAACTGTAGGTCCTGCTCCCACCTCAACATGTAGTTCGCCTTGCCCTGAGGCTCAGCAAGCGCTGAGTAGATCAGGAAGATACCCCCCCTGACGCCCATGGCTGAGGAACACCAGTGCTCATATTGGGTGACAGAGAGCGCTCTATCTGAACTGTTCCAGACTGTGTGTAGGAAGTGGCGTAGCTGATAGTACCGATAGGTTTCCGAGGGGGGCATGTCCAGCTTGGATATGCAGTATTTTAGAGAGAGGGGGCCATCAGCATTGAAGTATTGACCGATTCTATACAAGCCTTTGTCGAGCCACCATGCAAATGCCTTGATGTTTAGTCCTGGAGGGAAGGAGGGGTTGTTGAAGATATGGGTGAGAGGATGCCAGGGTGATATTAGAGCGGTATGTTTGTGGAGAGAGTCACAGAGGGACATCGAGTGTGAGAGGGTGGGGGATAGGATCGCAGGGCGATCTCTACGTGTTTTCCAGATCAAGTAGTCTAACGTGTGGTTGGGGGTAGCCTGTCGTTCAATTTCAACCCAGTCGGGTTTTGGGGACCTGGAGTAAATTACGGAGAACTGACAAAGTTGAGCTGCTTGGAAATACTTCCAAAGATTCGGAAGTCCTAGTCCTCCTTTCTTTCTTGCTCTAAACAGCACTGAGTTTGAAAGACGATGACCCTTGCCACCCCAGATAAATCTAGTTACCGTGGATTGGAATCTGTCCAGATCCCGTTTCTTAACAAGGATTGGCAGAGACCTGAAGAGGTACAGGAGTCTGGGGAGGAGGGTCATCTTGACTGAGTTAACTCTACCCAGCCAGGACAGGTTATAAAGGGACCATTGTGCCAAATCGTCTGAGAGTCTCTTCATCATGGGTGTGTAATTGTGATGGTACAAAAGGTCAATTTTGGGGGTAAGGAAGACCCCTAAGTAGGGAAGGGAGGAGGAGCTCCAGGAGAAAGGGAAGTTGGCTTTAAGCCTGTCTACTATATCTTGGGGAACAGTTATGTTGAGGGCCAGGGATTTTGACATGTTGATTTTAAGACCTGAAGCTGCTCCAAAAGCGTGGAGCAGCTTTAGGACCTTAGGAGTGGACGTGAGAGGGGAGGTGAGAAACAGGAGGACGTCGTCTGCAAAGAGCGCACATTTGTGCATCTGATTGCCGCATACAACCCCACTGATGTCAGGATCTTGCCTGATTGCTAACGCCAGAGTTTCTATCGCTATAGCGAAGAGTAGAGGAGAAAGGGGGCATCCTTGTCTAGTACCTTTCAAGATTGGGATCTGTTTAGAGAGGTGGCCTTGTAGTTTAATCTGGGCTCTCGGGGTGGAGTAGAGGGAAGATAACGTTTGTAAGAAGTCCGGGCCAAACCCCCATCGACGTAGGATGGAAAATAGGTAGGGCCAGGTAACTGTGTCGAAGGCCTTCTGCAGGTCTATGGAGAGTATGTAGCCTCGTTGTTGGGGGTCGCCATCCCAGGCGGAGTGCATAAGCGATATCAGGTCTACTGCTCTCCTAATCTGGTCCGGCCCCTGTCTCCCGGGAATAAAACCCACCTGGTCCTTGTGTACGTAGGACGCAATGAAGGAGGCCATTCTGTTGGCTAAGACTTTGGTCATGATTTTAAGGTCGTTGTTAATTAAAGAAATTGGCCTATAGTTGCTTACATTACTGGAGTCTTTCCCTTGTTTGGGAATAACCGTAATAAATGCGAGGTTAGCCGCTGGTTCAAGAGGGGGAACCTTCGCGTAGGGAGTTGAAGAGGCGGACCAGACGAGGAGAGAGGATTTCGGAAAAGGTTTTGTAATATTGGGCGGAAAAGCCATCTGGGCCAGGGGCAGAGTTTGTTTTAAGGTTTTTAATGACATCAAGGACTTCCTCTGTGGTAAAAGGAGTGTCCATCATGGACCTATGTGACTCAGAGAGCTCCGGTAGTTTTACGTTTTCTAGAAAGGTTCCTAGAGGGGCTGGGTCTGTTATGGAAGGAGCAGAGTAGAGGTTCGAGTAAAACGTGTGGAAGGTGTCTAAGATTTTTTGGGGATTCTGGGAAAGGGAACCCGAGTCCGTTTTTATCTTGGGCAATGTGACGTTTTTCAGTTTAGGGGAGAGTTTCGTCGCCAGACGAGGACCGATTTTGTCTGCCTGTAGGTAGAACTTGCCGCTTAACCAGCGCAAGTGTTTATCAGCATTAGTGGTCAGAGCTAGGTTCAGGGCCACACGCGGGGATTCAAGTTGGGAAAGGCTGGCTGAGGTGGGTTTGGCTTTATGAGCCTTACTGAGACGTTCAAAGTCTTTTTCCAATTTCTCTATAGTGATTTTATGTTCCTTTTTGAGTTTGGATGACAATTGGATTATTTTCCCTCTTATTACTGCCTTGTGTGCTCCCCAGAGAGAGCTGGGGGACGTGTCCCCCGTGTCATTGAGGTTAAAAAATTCCTTAATGTCCTGGGCTAATAGAGTGCAGTGAACAGGGTTGGATAGAAGAGATTTACTGAGGCGCCATTGAGGGGGACCGGTGGGTGACAATGCGTTGTGGATTTTGAGAGTGACAATGGAGTGGTCAGACCAGGGGGTTTCGTGAATTGAGGCATGTGTCGCTGTGTGGATGTCCGAGTTGGGTATAAAGATGTGATCTATTCTACTGTGCGTTTTGTGGGGGGCCGAGTAATGGGTATAGTCTTTGGCAGTGGGGTTTAATTCCCTCCAAGTGTCAATCAGGTTTAGGTCATGGAAGAGTCGGGCTATTCTGAGGCTCTGTTTGGGGGGTTTAGTGAGGCGGGGCCTGTCTTGAGAAGATTTGTCTAAAGCCCCATACACACGCTCGGATTATCCGAGGACCAGGTCCGTCGGATCATGTCCGTCATACTTTGTCCGATGTTGGTTTTGCGTACACACGGTCGGACAAAGTTGTCGGAAAATCCGATCATTCTGAACGTGGTGACGTTTGTTGCCTACGACGGGACTACGTAGAGGCTAGTAGCCAATAGCTTTGGTCTTGTAATGTGATCTGAGCATGCGTAGCACTTTGTCCGTCGGACAACGGTACACACGATCGGATTTGGTGTGATCGGACCGTGTTGTCGGAAAATCTATCCAGCAGGAGATAGGACTTTGTCCGTCGGACAATCCGACGTACACTGTCCGATGGTGCATACACACGGTCGGATTTTTCAACAACATTGTCCGATCGGACAGAATCCATGCGAAAATCCTACCGTGTGTATGGGGCTTAAGACGTGATCGAATGCTGTGTTGGAGTCGCCCCCTACTATGATCCTGCCTTCCAGATGAGAAGAGAGGGTAGCGAGCATAGAAGCGAAGAAGCGCGCCTGACCCCGGTTGGGGGCATAATAGGAGACAAGGGAGTACAGTTCCCCTTCAATAAATCCTTTGATCAGGAGGAACCTGCCCTCCTCATCTCGGACGGTGTGTGTATGAACGAAAGGGATGCTTTAGTAGTAATTTAGCAGGAAATTTGTAAGTTATGTTGTTTTTTTGTGCACTATTAATGATTTTAGTGTATTTTTAGTGAAAATAGCGTTATGATGAACATTTACGCAATTATTGCGGGGCTCAAAAAATCTGTAGCGCTTTTTTTTTTTGCTTACATTTCTTTATTGAGAAAAATTTCTAAGGTGATGTACAGTAACTCAAAAGACAAATACAATTGGTAATTGACATCGACATTAAAGGAAGGGTTTCCCCGAAAGTAAGACCTACCCTGAAAATAAGACCTACCCTGGGGCTGCAATATAAGCCCTATCTGAAAATAAGCCATAGTTTGAAGTGGTTGTCTCCTTCTCTTCTCCTGCCTGTCAGCGGGTGATCTCAACCCCCCTCCCTCTGCAATGCTCAGATCGTGGAAGAGAGCTCAGGCAGACTATGGAAGCCCAGAGCAGCGCTATAATAAGGTACCTGACACAACAGATTACAGAAACAGAGAATAAGATGAAGGTGATGAAGTTACATGACAGAGTTCCCCTGATGAAGTCACGTGACTGTGACGAACACGCGTTGGGCACACTAGGATACCGAAAGTGATGTGGACGAGCTCGCTGCTCGTTTTGTTTTACCAGTTTTGCTACTATTGAATGTGAGTACCCGTTTTACTGTTATTACCAATAAAATTGCTACACTATTGGAGCATTCCTCTTGTCCCCCATATCCATTCATGTTACGTTTATGAGGTTCACCCGCTCCAGTGAGTTTGAAAGGGAATGCTGACTGTGAATAGGACATACACACCAGCAGAGACGGAGAGGATATTTTGGGACGTGTACAAGGGGACACACAACGATTCCATTCATTAAAGATACATTTACATGCTGTTACCTTACAGCAGTAAGGTAAAGGGACACCTATACACCTAGAGGATAAGAAGCCATATGTCACCAGAAGCCATCTGTCACCAGCACTTCACCATAGAAAGTGATCACCAGCACTTTATATTAGTTTATTGATATACAGTCACTATCAATGCTGCACCATACATAAATATGGAAAAGGAATTTTTCACGGACACATTTATTCACCTTGATTTATCATTATTTTATATTTCATTAGATTTTTATATTTTATTTTGTATTGTATTGGATTATCTCACTGTATCTATTCACCATCACTGTGACTTGTTCGCATTGGCCTATTTAGGATCAACAATGACCAATGTGTGATCTATGCACTTTGCTACATGCTCAAGCTTATATGTGTCAATTCACATTCACTTTATCTTGTGTTGAAGTTTATATGCACTTTATTTTGTGTTGAAGTTTACATGAGTTGCTGTTTATCAGTGCGTTTTTAGTGTTTTTACCTCAGAGCACTCTTTGCACTTTATTCTATAATTTATACAGCGCAGCCATGGGCGTCCGCAGGTAGGGACAAGGGGGGTCAAGTGCCCCCCCCCTGGAATCAGGGATTGGATCTTAAATTGAGCACAGTTACGTCGCTATCGGGGTGCGGGCAGCACGCACCCGGGTGCCATCCACCAGTGGGGTGCTGTCAAGCCCCCCCATCAGTGTAGTGTGACTTCGGCTCTTTTCACTGCTCAGTCCAGCAGAGAACTCGGCGGCGCTGTGACAGGAGAAAGGCGAGCTGCGGCTATCAGAGGTTTCCCCCGCTCGCCCCCCCTTTATCCTGTCAGGCAGAAGAGACGGCGGCTCTCACCAGGTTCCCCCTGCCCAGCTTCCTGCCCGCATCGTTCCTTCCCAATAGCCACAACTAAGGGGCCAATCAAAGGCGACTAGCATCATGGGACATGTAGTCCCAAAGATTGGCGGCCCCATTTTCCACAGGGAGGAGGCTACAGCTCGATCAAGAGAGAGATTGAGAGACTGCAGCCTGGAATAAAGCTGAGGGAGAGAGTTCTACAGGACAAAGAACGAGGAGTGTGCTTGGTGGAAGCCAGACAGAGAGCCACGCTGCCAGCGCCACCAGAGAGAGAAAGACTGAGTCACTACCAGGGTACAGACATGCTACACTACTGACCAGATTCGCCCCCCAGGGAACCCAGAGTGATCGATCGTCCAGCCGGAGGGATCACTGCTGTAGTTTCGCTGGGTCTGGTAAGAGGGCCTGTTGGCCATTATCCATTACTTATAGTAGGAACTGTAATATGTCTGCAGACTCTGACCATAATAATGTGATAAAGACATTGTCGAAAAGGGGCGGTGCATGGGTGACCCTAAAAATTATGCCCCCCCTTGAAAAAAGTTCTGCAGACGCCCATGAGCGCAGCACAACTTTTACTTTATCAGATTACAGAAACACACACCTTTACCACCATATACTACTGTAATAGAGAGGACTCTAGCAGCCCACAACCACTTTTACTTCACTTCACACAGGGGATTCCTGCTAGGCAGAGAGGGGGAGAGAAGACAGCACAATAAATGGCAAGCCCTACCCCGAAAAAAAAGCTCTACTGTGTTTTTGGTTTGTCAAAATGAATATAAGACCCTGGATTATTTTGGGGGAAACACGGTACTAGGCGTATACCATCATGTGCAGTACTGACCCCTTGTATGCTCCCAAAGAAGAGAGCATAAAAAAAAGAGGAAGGAGTAGGTAAGGGGGGAAGAAGTAAGAGGGGGAGAAGAAAGGAGATAGATGATGAGCAGGCTAGTGCTTAGTAGTATAAGGTGAAGTAGCATAATAAGCTTATCAGTAGTCAAACCCAAAAGGCTCAGTTTTTTCCTGTCAGGAACCATGAATCAGACCGAGATAGAAGTATAGGTAAATCACACTTGTTTAATAATAATAATAATAATAATAAGGTAAACAGAGTAAGCTTAGTCAAAACAAGCCAGAGTTCAGTAACCGGATGGGGTAGTCAGCCGAGCCAATGTCAGAGAGCCAGAAATAAACGTAGTAGTACAACAAGCACGATCTGGAGACAGAAGGAACGTCAGCTGAGCAAGTCTTCAACAGGAATGCAGAAGAAAGTCTCTGTGATGTTGATAAAAGGCGAAATCAGAGATCAAGTGAGCTGGACGGCTTTAAGTAGGCAGGACTGACGAGCAGGATGGAAAACAGCTGAGTAACTGTGGAGAGATAGGAGCTGGTAATTAGCTGACAGCTGAGCAGACAGCTCAGAGAAAGAAGGGCTGAGCCCAGCCCTGACAGTTCCAGGAGATGAACCGTCATAGTTGATACCTGATAATTTAGTCAAGGATGAAGCAGAGCTCTATGATCTGACAGCCAACATTGCCAGTGGTGATAGAATTTATCAAGTGTCAGCTGTGCTTTTACAAACAGAAATTCCATTGTTAGGTGGTCGTTGAGGATATCAATGGTGTTATGGAGAATAGGTGGACAGACCTGTTTCCAGTGCCGGGCAGCAATGAGTATGTGTGTAATGATGGGTAGGGATGAGCTCGAACATTGCCTGTTCGCCTGTTCACCGAACAGCGAACAATGTAGGGTGTTCGCCGCAAATTCGAAAAGCAGCGGAACACCCTGTAAAAGTCTATGGGAGAAATCTAAAGTGCTAATTTTAAAAACCTATATGCAAGTTATTGTCATAAAAAGTGTTTGGGGACCTGGGTCCTGCCCCAGGGGACATGTATCAATGCAAAAAAAAGTTTTAAAAATGGGCGTTTTTTTAAGGAGCAGTGATTTTAATAATGCTTAAAGTGAAACAATAAAAGTGTAATATGCCTTTAAATTTCGTACCTGGGGGGTGTGTATAGTATACCTGTAAAGGGGCGCATGTTTCCCGTGCTTAGAACTGTCCCTGCACAAAGTGTCATTTTTGCAGGAAAAAAGCTATTTAAAATCAGTCGCGGCTAATGAATTGTCGGCTCCCGTAATACAGAGAACAGTCATTGAAAGTCATTGATAAAAAAAAAAAGCGTGGGGCTCCCCCCAAATTCAATTACCGGGCCCTTCAGGTCTGGTATGGATTTTAAGGGGAACTCCACGCCAAATTTAAAAAAAAAAATGGCGTGGGGTCCCCCTCACAATCCATGCCAGACCCTTATCCGAGCATGCAACCTGGCAGTCCGCAGGAAAAGAGGGGGGGACGAGAGAGAGCCCCCCCTCCTGAACCGTACCAGGCCACATGCCCTCAACATTGGGAGGATGCTTTGGGGGTCTGTGACCCCTCAAAGCACCATGTCCCCATGTTGATGAGGAGAAGGGTCTCATCCCCACAACCCTGGCCGGTGGTTTGGGGGTCTGCGGGCCACAACCCCAGGCTTCCCCAGTGATGTAAGTGTGACCCCGCCCCTCTGACGCAAGGGAAAAGCTGGGCTTCCCCAGTGATGTACGGGTGACCCCACCCCCTCTGATGTAACGCAGGTTTCCGTTACATCAGAGGGGGGCGGGGTCACTCGTACGTCACTGGGGAAGCCCAGCTTTCCCCCTTGCGTTGCGTCAGAGGGGGGTGGGGTCAGGTGACGAGTGGCCCGGTCCTCCTCTGCTAAGACAGGATTCCTTCAGTGTCTCCATGGAGACAGGATGCGCTGCGCTGGATGTCAGGGAAGAGATCAGCCATCGTTGGACCCTGGAGAAGAGATCAGCCATTGCTGGATAGCAAGAGTGGATTACCACCGCTGGAATCTTTTTTTTATTTTTTTATTTTTTTAATAGAGGACTTTTCCCAACGGAGTCTGTGTGTTTTTTAACAATTTTTTTACACTTTCTTTGTGAAATGGTAGGGGTACTTTTGTACCCCCTTACCATTTCAAACGGGGGGGCTGGGATCTGGGGGTCCCCTTGTTAAAGGGGGCTTCCAGATTCTGATAAGCCCCCCGCCTGCAGACCCCCACAACCACCGGCAAAGGTTGTGGGGATGAGACCCTTCTCCTCATCAAAATGGGGACATGGTGCTTTGAGGGGTCACAGACCGCCAAAGCATCCTCCCAATGTTGAGGGCATGTGGCCTGATACGGTTCAGGAGGGGGGGCGCTCTCTCGTCCCCCCTCTTTTCCTGCGGCCTGCCAGGTTGCGTGCTAGGAGAACTTTGACCCGGGGTTCCCCTTAATATCCATACCAGACCTGAAGGGCCTGGTAATTTAACTTGGGGGGAACCCCACGCTTTTTTTTTTTTTTTTCAATGACTTTCAATGACTAAATAGCTTTTTTTCCTGCAAAAATGACACTTTGTGCAGG
The DNA here is from genome assembly GCA_028564925.1 of Lithobates sylvaticus. Taxonomy (NCBI): domain Eukaryota; kingdom Metazoa; phylum Chordata; class Amphibia; order Anura; family Ranidae; genus Lithobates; species Lithobates sylvaticus. Next base: position 311,782,437 of record CM053031.1, read on the forward strand.
GACAGTTCTAAGCATGGGAAACATGCGCCCCTTTACAGGCATACTATACACACCCCCCAGGTATGAAAGGTAAAGGAATATTACACTTTTATTTTTTCACTTTAAGCATTATTAAAATCACTGCTCCTGAAAAAAACGGACGTTTTTAAAACTTTTTTTTGCATTGATACATGTTCCCTGCAACAGGACCCAGGTCCCCAAAAACTTTTTATGACAATAACTTGCATATTAGCCTTTAAAATGAACACTTTTTTGATTTTGAACGTTCGAGTCCCATAGACTTTAATAGGGTTCTAAAGTTTGCATGAACTTTAGGTCTGTTCGCAGGTTCTGGTGCAAACTGAAAAGGGGGGTGTTCGGCTCATCCCTAATGATGGGGTGAATTTTTGAAGGCTAATTAGAGAGGCCTAGTCCAAAGATAGACATTTGTGGGGTTAACTTAATGCGTAGGTTAGTAACATCCTGAATAAATGTAGAGATGTCCATCCAGAAAGCACGCATAGACGGACATGCCCATCAAATATGGAAAATATGTCCATCCATGTCACAATTTCTTCAGAATTTGCTAGAATGGGTCAGGAACATTCAAACCAATTTCACGGGGGTATAGTACCACCTATACAAATTTTTCATTGAGGTTTCCCAGTGCTCGGTACCAGATAGGGGGAGGGATCTGGATTTGTAACTTGGATTCCCAGTAGTTTATAGTTGGGGTAGGTTCCTCCAGATTTGGCTTTGTTAGTAGGCCATTAAGATAGGATATGCCACGAGTTTTGTTGTTGGTTGACGTAAGGAATTGTAAGATGTTCTTAGTCCAAGAGTTGTGTGAGGATGAGATGGTGGGGAATATATGACGGAGCCTTAAAGGGGAAGTAAACCTATCCATTCTAACCATTTCAAATAACTTACATTTCCGGCACGTGCCAGGAATCTAACTCTCCCATTGGTTGTGCTCTCAACCAGACTGTCAAACCTTCCAATGGCTAGTGTCATAACTGATTACATGTGCAGCACCATGGCAGTTGTAGATTTAATTCAATCTTATTTTATTGAGATAGAAAAGTAGCAGTAGAAAAGGTATACATTGGACATACATGTCTTCAGGAACACATAAACACATATACAGATATATATATAAATACAACTTTGCAACCTAGGTGTTGTATCGACTCATGGTTTAGGAAGTGTAGTAGCTTCACTTGATGTAGTGTGGTAAATATGCCTGTATACCTACAGCGTCTAATCTGGATTTATTCATGGAGTGTGAGCACCACTATCTACTCAACGAGTGGTGCCCACTCAATACAGGTAGGTTAGGGCTTTTGTTACTATGTTGAACGCGTTCTCACTGTGGGGGAAGCTCTGTGCGTGCCACCGTTCCGGTCTACTGAGATTAGGGATTATGAATGGCAGTTGTAGATTTAACAGAGGCCAAGATGGCAGCTTCCTTGGCTGAAAATGATAGGAGGGTTTACTTCTACTTTAAGTACATATAGAAGTTCTTATTGGAGATGGCAAAATGGTATTTAATTTGGAGGAAGGATAAGAGTTGGTTGTGTTGGAACAGGTCTCCAATCTTTCAAAGACCCTGTGAGGACCAGTTCTGAAGTGGAAGGTCTGGTGATAAGAACAACAAGGCGAGTTGGTGAAGGGCCTTCACACGTAGTCCTCTAAAGGTTTTTAGAACTGATCCCCAGGTTGATAATGTAACATTAACCGGTGGGAGGATGGTATCCCAGCCAGATGGCAGCCAATAGAACTGAAGGGGTTTGTGCAAAGGCATTTGCTTCGATAATGGTCCAATGTTGCAATGAGGACATATAGATTTTTGGTTTGATCCAAAATTATTGCTTTGTAGTACATACAGGGGTCAGAAACTCTGAGGCCTGCATAGGCCTTGGGTGTGTTGAGTAGAGAGGCTTTGATGCGTGGCTTGCGTGCCGCCCAGATGAAGTGATTGATAATCCGCTGAAGTATGGCTATTTTTGATTGTAGGATCGGTATTGGCAAAGTCCTAAAGAAATACAGAATGTGTGGCAGGAGAAACATCTTGGACAAGGCTATTCGGCCTGCCCAAGAAGCGTTGGTAGAAAGAAGTGATTTGACATTATCTTGTCACTTCTGGCTCAGAAGAGAAATGTTAGTAAGAAGAAGTAGGCTTAGAAGGAGAAGTCAGCTGGATACCTAAATAGGTCATGGAAGAGCTGGAGGCCCAGGAAAAGGGGGAGAGGTAGTAAAAGCTGCTTTAGCTGGGGATAGGGAGACTCCTAACATAGTTGATTTAGATAGATTTAATTTATACATGGATACCTGACTAAATTGTTGTAGGAGATCAACCAGTGGGAGTAGGGAATGTAACGGATCAGTGAGACAGATAATTATATTGTTGGCGTAGAGGCCAATCTTGTGAAGGATTTGGTCAACTGATAGGCCAGCAATATTTGGATGTGCTTGAATTGCTTGTGCCAGTGGTTCAATCACCAGCGCAAATATTAGGGGGGACAAGGGGCAGCCCCGACGAGTCCCATTGGTGATGGGGAAGGGGGTGAATAACATGCCAAAAGTCAGAACTGCACTCAATGTAGAGTAGAGACCCAGGATGGCTTGGCGAAATGGGACATGGATACCAAACTTCTGAAGGAAACCCATTAACCCTTTCGAACACCTTCTCTGCATCAAGAGAGATTAGCAGAGAAGGCGTTTGGTGGTGCTTAGCCCAGTGGATAAAGTCTATAAACCTTTAGGTGCCATCTGAAGATTGTTGGGCAGGGATGAAGCCCACTTGATCTGGGTGGACCAGATTAGGCATGTAGGTCACGAGGCGGGTAGATACCAATTTTGTATAGAGCTTGAGATCGGTGTTAAGTAGAGCTATGGGGCGGTAATTGGCTGGATCATGGTAGGGTTTGCCGGGTTTGTGCATGGTGGTTATCAGCACTTCAAGGTATTTGGATGGAATCTCACCTGTTGATAAGAACCTATTAAAAGTGTTACATAGGTGGGGTACTAGTTGATCTGCATAGGATTTATATTACTCGTTAATGAAACCATCTGGCTCTGGGGCTTTGTGGGAGGGGAGATCTTTGATAGCTGTCAATGGGAAAATGGCTGAGCTAGGGTTTGAGTTGAGATGCAGATATTGAAGGGAGTTCGAGAGGGTCAAGGAATTCTTGTATTAATTGTAGAGTGGGGCTCAGAAATTGATAGTGAGAGGTTCTATAGTTTTGACTAAAAAGGTGCTAAATCCATCCACTATATCTTTTGGCTTTGTTAGTTTATGTCCCTTATTTAGAAGGAATGGGATTCTGTTTTGCGCTTCTCTCCATTTATATTGCTGGGCCAGGAGTTTCCCAGCTTTATTCCCCAGGGAGTACCAGGTGAGGTAGAAGTCGTGGCTTTTTCGGTGGTAGGGGGCTGAGGTAATTTCTCAGCTTACTTATTCCGCCGTGGTAGCTAGATTGGGGTTTTGTTTATTCAGGGATTCAAGCGTTCGGATATCTTGGAGAAAGACATTTATTGTTTGGGTTCTCTTTGTCTTTTCCCGGGAATTTAGCTGCAGACAAGTCCCTTGTATAACAGATTTGTGGGCATTCCAAAGTATACTTGGATTAGAGATGGAGCCAGTGTTGTCGGTGAAGAAAAATTATATCTTGGATCGAATCTGTTCTCAGGTCTCCGGCATGCTCAGGATCGAGGCGTTCAAATGCCATAGGGTGTGTCTAGGGGTAGTGGGGGACATAAAAATAGTGATAGATACTGGAGCGTGGTCCACGTGATAAGCCCTATCGTAATTTTTTGAAGCAGGATTTTGTAGGTCAAGAACAGATAAATCCTAGAATATGATCTTTGGGTGTTTGAGTAAAAAGAGTATTACCTCTCAGTACCATGTTGAAACCTCCAGGGGTCATAAGGATCTTCTAGGGAAAGCATGGAAGATAGGGCTGTGGATTTTCTGCGCTTTGTATTAGATTAATCCATCTGGGGCACTATGCCTTTATTAAAGTCACCACATATGATTTGTATGATTTGATCTTTAGGGTAATGATGGATCTTTTGCATCATGGATTTATAGAACGATTTCTGGCGGGTGTTAGGAGCATAGATGTTCACAATGATGAGGAGTTGGTTATTGAATGTGGCTGACAAGATCAGGTATCTGCCACAGGGGTCTTGATCAAGGTAAGTAAGATTAAAAGAGACAGGAGCATACCTCTATCATGGCTCCTCTTGTTTTCTTGCTAGCCTGTGCCTGAAAACAATGGGGGAACATTTTGTGGGAGCATTGGGGTGGGTTATTTTCTGAGAAATGCATCTCTTGGATGCACAGTATGCCTGCCTTTAGTGAGATAGCTTCTAATCATAGAAGTGAGAATTTAAAAGGTCTGTTGAGGCCCTTGGCATTTAAGGTGACTATTATCAGTGTCATGGTCTCTTGTGAAGTGAATTTGGTTGTAGACGCTGTGACGGTACTAAGACAGATAGTCTCCTATAACAGAAAGAAAAATGGGGGGGGGGGAGGGAATCGTTGCAGAAACAATGATATGCACAATAAGATGTGTGGACAGATCAAGGCCTACAGTGGTGATCTGAGCACACAAAGCAATGCTAGATCTACAAATAAGCTAATGAAACAAGCTAAATATAATTCTTATGCCCCATACACACGGTCGGAAATTCCAACCACAAAATCCGTCTGATTTTTTCCAACGGATTTTGTCCGACACTGGTGTTGCATACACACAGTCGGACAAAGTTGTCGAAAAATCCGATCATTCTGAACGTGGTGACGTTCGTTGCGTACGACGGAACTACGTAGAGGCTAGTAGCCAATAGCTTTGGTCTTGTAATTTGATCTGAGCATGCGTGGCACTTTGTCCGTCGGAATTCGCTACACACGATCGGAAAAAGTCTGATCGGACTTTGTTGTCGGAAAATTTGAGAGCAGGATCTCAAATTTTTTCCGACGCAAATTCCGACGGAAAAAGTCCGATGGCGCCCACACACGGTCAGATTTTCCGACAACATGGTCCGATAGGACATTTTCCTTCGGAAATTCCGACCGTGTGTACGGGGCATTACAGTTCCATTTTCATGAACGTTAACCAGTGGATGTGAAAAGAAAAACTGTGGAGCGTGGAAGGGGTAACCTAAGTGCTTCCACTCCTCCACTAACTTATCAACTTGAATAAAAAGAATGTTATTCAGCTTTATGGATGTACTTTCCTGGCATTAGCCACGTAATGGGAGGGCTTCCCGAGATTAAGTCGGATCACGTGAGTCTCAGGGGTTGGGAAATTTGGGGGGTTTACTTATGTTGGGGGTTGGTGGGGGTGATTGTGAGATTATACCCCAGTTATTGAGCTGTTTGATGCCATCCTTAGGTATCAGTATGGAGACTTGTAGGTTGCGATAGTTTACCAGAAGCTTTGTGGGATATCCCAACTTGTAAGTTATCTTGTGTTTGCTCAGTGCAGAAGTAACCGGAGCAAAGGCTTTGCATGCTTGAGATGTAGCCGCAGAGATGTCATTGTAGAGGGATACCTTTTTAAAGGGTTCTGGTAGGGAGCTCATGGACCTCGCTGTGTGCATGATATCCTCCTTAACATGGAAGAAGTGTACTCTTGCAAGAATGTCTCTGGGGAGAGAGGTTGGTAGATGTTGTGGTTTGTGGATCCTATGCAGACGGTCAATGAACATGTCTTTTTTTTATTAACGTCGGAACAAGCTTACGAAAAAGCTGCTGTAGGTATGGTATTATTTCAGGGGTGGGCAAGGATTCAGAGACCCCCCTAATCTTGATATTATTCTGTTGCGAACAATCCTTGAGATCTGCGAGTTTTTATTTTTTTTTTTTTATTGGGTTTTTCACATTACAACCATGTAAAAAGTAGTAGCTCTAAGGCAGATTTATATATATATATATATATATATATATATATATATATATATATATATATATATATATATACATATATATACATATATAATTCAGTGAGGAAAGTGTGTGTGGGGGGGGGGGGGGGTACGACAGGTGGGTCATATTTACCTATGCAACTGTGGTTAAGCACCGTGTTTTATACATAAATGAGAACTTATACCATTTTACCCTCAGGAGTGGAGGCAAATTTTGGAAAACATTAGCTGGTATTGACAGATACTGGCCTATTCATAGTGAAATCGGCTATGAGAGTCACCAGTGCGAAAGATATAGGGGTCAAGGAGCTGCAGGAGTCAATAGATGTCTTATGGCGGCAGAAAGGCAGAGGGATCGGACAAGTTGGATACTTTAAGGTTGCCCAGTGAATTGGTGATATCTCTTTTCAAGTACCAGTCCGTATATCGGAATGGAAGCATAACTTCCTGTAAGACTTTCAGTTAATGTGGCTTCTATATATTTATGCCATCTTGTGAATAAGCGTGAGGTGGAATGGAAGTTCAGCGTAATGGTGTCAAGCCTCTCCAAGTAGAAGAGCGATACCATAGCTCTTTTCACTGCAGGTAAAGTGGGTGGAGTCGTTGAAATCCAGTGTGACATTATCGTCCTGTGGGCTACTAGAAGACATAGGTGTGCCCACTGTGGAATATTTGGAGGTCCTCTTGCTGGTGGAGAGGATGATGGGGGGGGGGGGGTGTAGCCAAATAAACATAATAGATAATCTTTCGGGATTTGTGTTTTATTGATTTTGCCAATGTGGGCCATTATAGAGTCCCAGTATTTGGTAATGGCTGTGCAGTCCCAGAGACGGTGGAGCAAAGTGGGATGGGGTAGGGAGCACCAAGGGCATTGCATTTGAGTTGGGTACTCTTTGTTGATGTAGAATGGGTAGTAGGCTCTGTGTATGATCTTAAACTGTTTTTTTTGCCACGTTTCTGATATAGTGAGTTTGCAAATGTGTCTGCATACTTCTAGGATTTTTTCCGGCAGTTCATCATCCCCAAATAAGATAGACCATTTTTGGAATGGTTTGAGGTGGTATTTCTCTGATTGGTGTTGAATGAGGTAGCAGTATAGATTGGAGATGGAGTAGTTGTCTCTCTGGAGCACTGTGTCAATGAAGGACTTCTGTAAGGGATCAGATTTAGGTCTATAGCAGGACCCCAGATAGTCAGTTAGCTGATGGTAGAAGAAGACGTGCATCGGTGGCAGGGAGAATTCCCTCAACAGTGATTGGAAAGGTTTGAACTCGCCAGGTTTTGTCTTTTAATTTCCTATGAAGATCTGTCTGCAGGGATAGTAGCATGGCTTTCAGAGAGTGTTCAGAGGTTGGGTTATCAGTTGTGGGATATGCTTCAAGGGATTGTGCTGGCTGATCTGCTGTGGGAATACAGGCCCCATTGCTATATTGCTTCTTAGTGGGAGGCTGTTTGTTAAGGGATTGTGCAGATAAGTCAGATAGCCTCTTACCTTTGTCTCCTGGAGCATTGGAGTGCTCTGAGGATTCATCCATGTCATCATCCATGCCAGAGGATGCAGAGGAAGCTGCAGCATGCTGATCCAACGGCGCTCTGGGTCTCCACGCTCCCGGCCGGCGCCATGTTGGTGTCCCTGCTGTTCAGGCTTCATGTAATAGTCCAGCAGCCTATGGGATGCCTTGAGCTGCATTCTTTTGCGAGGCATAGCCCGGGGGGTGCCCTGAATGTGGCCTTCCGTTTGAGGGTGTTTGCTGGACAGAGAGAGGCTGGATGTGCCCGTTTGGTCTGTGGAGGAGCAGAGCAGCAATTCAAGCAGCCATTAGCCATTCAGTAGCGGCCAGGCCACGCCCCCAGTAGCAGTTTTTTTTTTATTCTACAGGTCATGTGCTTTAAGAAAATGTCTCGTTTAAGGGGTCTTTTCAAATTCTTAAAGCTGTAAGTGAAAAATGGTAACCTCCGGATTTTTTTTTCAAACTTCAAGGTTTATACATTTTTCAAAAGGTACACAAAGCAACAAAAAGAGTAGTACGAAGATACATTCTCAAGTTATGGTATGTATACACATTGATATTCAGAAATATATTTCACGTGTGTACTAACAGAAGAGCTATAGCATGCATATACATAGTCTTATACAGGTAGTAACCAGAAAAAGAAAAAAGAAGAAAACTGCAACTTTATGAGTTTTAGAGTTAACTTAAACTTTAAGTCTTGTTACCTATAGGGAGTAGAACCAGCAGACAATCACACATGTAGTTTTAATTTACTACGTAATAATACTGAGTGCACAATGCTGAGACACGTGTGCTGCCTGTTTATTATTGAGGGTTAAAGTGGGGAGCATAAAGAGTATTATGAATTCTTTGTGAATGAAAGGTCAGTCCAGCTGCAAACTTCTGGGGTCATTGATCCATAAGTCCCAATTCCTGTAAAATTTTTCAGTGATGAGCTGGGCTTTGGAGAAAACATGTTCCAATTTGAAGTTGTTATTATAATAACAATTACTAAGTAATTACTTCCTGGATGTCAGGGGGGTGTATACGTTTCCATTTCCTTGCAAGTGCCAATCTTGCGGCAATAAAGATGTGGGTGGCCACGGTTTGAGATTTCCTAGACCATGAGGGGATTATCAGACCCAGGAGGAGATCAATGAAGGATAGATTATTTGTTGTGGGGGCAATTGATTGGAGCATTTTAAGTATTTGGTTCCAAAAGTCTTTGAGGCTTGGACATTCCCACCAAATATGGAGGAGAGTTCCTGGGAGACCACAATTTCTCCAGCATAAGTGAGACATGTTGGGGTAAATCTTGGCAATTCTGTTGGGGGTGTAATACCAGTGTTGGAAGAGCTTTTGTATGGATTCCCAGTGTGTGGTGCACTGTGAGAGTTTTGATGGTAAAGATAGAGCTTTGTACCATTGAATAGGTGAAGGGGCTGAGGGGATGTGCTTGGACCACTGCAAGATTTGGGTCTGGATTGAGTCATTTGCAGATTGAGAGAATAGACCATAGATATATGAGATATCCTTAAGTATGTGTTTACTTGATGCAAGATATTTTAGCATGGAATGTACAATCCTGTCTTGTTTTATCCAGTGTATTTTGTTGAGTAGAGACCTGATCCTTAGGTATATATAAAAAGTTCTTGGTGAGAGACCGAATGTAGTTTGGAGGTTTTCAAATGACATTAAACCGGACGCAGTGAAGAGGTGTCCAATGGTATGAATACCTGCATCAATCCAAGAGCATAACTGGAGGTCTGGGAGAAGGAGTGAGAGGGTTTGGGTTGGAATGTATTGTAGTATGGTGTGAGGTACCCCCTTCAGCATTTGAGGCATAGATGTCCATACTCTCAGGGAGGCTGTTATTGTGTCCATTGGGAAGTGTTTGGTGGTGGGGGCAAAAAGCGAGGCACAAAGGTATAGTTTTGGGTCATCTGCCAGGACCACTGACTCTATTTGTGTCCAATTGGAAGGAGTAGATGAGTTCCACCAGAGTTAGATTTGGTCCAAAATGGCTGCTTTGTAATATAGATTTATGTTGGAAGCTCCCAATCCCCCCATTCGTGTTGGGGTCGTTAGGTTGTGTTTTTTTATCCTGGTCCGTTTGTGTTGCCAGATAAAGGAGTTGATGAGAGATTGGAGAGTCCGTAGTTGCGTTGAAAGGAATGGTATTGGTAGCATGCGGAAAACATATAGAATGTGCGGGAGCATGAACATTTTAGCTAAAGCAATCCTACCAGCCCATGATACAAAGGGGTGGTGTATTTCATTAGATATTCTTTTAAGCTTTTCTACAATATCTGACAAATTTGTGCGAAAAAGATTTTTGCTAGGTGAGATCAGGCGGATTCCTAAATAGGTTAGAGATGAGTCTCTTGATCACGAAAATGAGGACTGTTGTGATATGTACTGTATGGTTGGTTTATCTAGGCCTATCGATAAATAGAAGACTTGCTGTGGTTTACTTTGTATAAAGATATCACACTGAACTGGTCAAGAATATGTTGAATCTCGGTCAGGGATTGTTTTGGATAAGTAACAGCAATTATCACGTCATCTGCGTAAAGGCCAATTTTATGTTCAGCGGCACCAATGTTTATACCTTTAACTTGGGACTCAGAGTGAATCCCTTGGGCTAAGGGTTCCATGATCATGGCAAGGATTAACCGCTTCCCGACCGCCTCCTGTAGATATACGTCAACAGAATGGCACGGGCAGGCAAAAGCACGTACCTGTACGTCCCCTTTTAATTTGCCTGCCCGGGGGCGCGCGCGCGCGCTGCCGGGGGCGCGCGCGCGACCCGGTCGGGAGCTCCCTGACCACGGCCGCGGGACCAGCGGACCCAATCGCCGCTGGTATCCCGCGATCGGGTTACGGAGCTGAAGAACGGGGAGAGGTCTATGTAAACAAACCTCTCCCCGCGCTTCCTACACTGACTGTCAGTGATCGGCGGTTCCCTGTCATCGGGAACGCCGATCAATGACGTCAGACGTACAGCCACGCCCCCCTACTGTAAAAAAAAAAACACAACACGTCACACTGACTCCTCCCCGCCCCCTAGTGGTTAACCCCCTAACTACAACTGTCATTTACATAGGAATCAGTGCTATTTAAATGGCAGTGATTGCTGTATAAATGACAAATGTCCCAAAAATGTGTCAAAAATGTCCGATGTGTCCGCCAAAATGTCGCAGTCACAATAAAAATCGCTGATCGCCGCCATTACTAATAAAAAAAAAAATATTAATAAAAATGCTATAAAAACTATCCCCTATTTTGTAAACGCTATAACTTTTGCGCAAACTAATCAATAATCGCTAATTGCGATTTTTTTTACCAAAAATATGTAGAAGAATACGTATCGGCCTAAACTGAGGAAAAAAAATGTTTTTTTATATATTTTTTGGGGATATTTATTATAGCAAAAAGTAAAAAATATTGCATTTTTTTCAAAATTGTCGCTCTATTTTTGTTTATAGCGCAAAAAATAAAAACCACAGGGGCGATCAAATACCACCAAAAGAAAGCTCTATTTGTGGGAAAAAAAGGACGCCAATTTTGTTTTGGAGCCACGTCGCATGACCGCGCAATTGTTAGTTAAAGCGACGCAGTGCCGAATTGCAAAAAGGGGCCTGGTCCTTTGGCTGCCAATTGGTCCGGGGCTGAAGTGGTTAAAGGCGACAGTGGACAGCCCTGTCTTGTACCATATTGAAAGGGTTGGATAGTACACCCGAGGTCCACACTTTTGCACTTGGGGCTGTGTAAAGACTGAGTATGGCATTTAGAAGTGTGCCCGATATGCCAAACTTACGTAGGACCGCTTCCAGTTAGGTCTATTGTACCCTATTGAATGCCTTCTCTGCATCCAAAACTTAATTGTGTTCTACCCATTGAATGATGTCTATAAACCACCGGGTTCCGTCTGATGTTTGTCTTCCCGGAATGAAGCCAACTTGATCTATATGTATCAACTGATTCATAACCATGGAAAGCCGGAGAGCTAATAGTTTTGCATACAACTTTGTGTCCGTATTTAGTAGGGAGATGGGTCTATAATTTTCTGGGGTGTCCGTTGGTTTACCTGGTTTGGGAAGGGTCACTATCAGAGCTTCGAGACATTAGCTTGGGGTTTTTCCTGTAGAAGCATACTGGTTAAATGTAGTGTATAAGTGAATTGAAAGGATTTCGTTGAAGTGCTTATAAAATTCATTAGAGAACCCATGGAAGAGATTTCATGGCATAATAGATTTCATCTTGAGTGAATGGGGTAGATAGCTCGGCTATTTGTGTGGGTGTCAGTGAGGGAAGTTGTATGGACGAGAGAGGTTTCTATTTTCTCTGTATTTGGTGGGGTAGTGGATCCCTTCTCTTGCAGATTGTATAATTGCACGTAGAAGGATGCAAAGGTATTGGCTATGTCCAATGGGTTGGACATGCGCACTCCTTGTGAGTTTAGGAGGTAGGGGAATTTTGTACTCATTTGCTGATGTTTAACTTGTCTGGCCAAGAAGGCTCCAGATTTGTTGCTAAAGGAGTAGGATTTTAATTTTAAGCGTTTGACATAATAGTCAAATTTGTGGTGTAATAGTTCACTTAATTTGTATCTGTGGTCCCTATTCGCTTCCAATGTTGTCCGACTGGGTGAGTTTTTGTTTGTTAATTCTAAAGTCTTAAGTTTTTGTAGCAATGACTCTACCTCCGCTGATCGTCTTTTATGTTCTTGAGCACCAAATTTGATAAGGAGACCTCGTAGAAAAGCTTTATGGGCTAACCATACCATAGTTTGATCGCCGATAGATGCACAGTTAATCTTTAAGAATTTCTCAATCTCGGATTTAATTTCGCTTTCGTATATTGGGTTGGTTATGATGGATGAGTTCAGTCTCCATAGAGAGTGATTGGTTGGGCAAGTTTGGGGGAATATTTTCAAGGATATTGGGGCGTTGTTTGACCACATGATAAGACCTATATGTGATTCTGAGGTGGACAATAATGCTTTTTTGTTCGTAAGGAAAAGGTCAATCCGAGAGTAAGAATTCCCAGGGTGAGAGTAGAATGTGTAGTCGCACTCAACATCATGCATGCACCTTCAGGGATCATATAGGTCTTTGTTTTTCATGAATGAGGAGAGAGCTGATGCCCTCCTTCTGTCTAAGTTGGTGGAATCCAGTGTGGGGTTGGGGGTGTCATTGAAGTCACCGCAGATGATTAATGTACTGTTTTTGTAGGGGTTCAGTTTAGTTCTTTTGTAAAATTTTCTTTGGGAGGTGTTGGGTGCATAAACATTCACCAAAGTCATAGGGTGGCTGTCAATGGGGTGGATAGAATTATAAATCTGCCTTCATCATTACCCCACATTTCTTTTTGTTGTTGTTGGAGAGAAAGTAATGGGAGTATTTTTTATGTGTACAGGCTGGTGGTTTGGTATTTGAAAAATGCGTCTCTTGTAAGCATAGTATGTCTGCATGCTGGGAACATGCTTTTTTTCCATAGAAGATTTCTTTTAAAAGGGGAGTTAAGCCCTTTGGCATTAATAGATGTGATATTGAGTGGCATAATTTCAGGTGGTTGGGGCTGGTTTGTAGTAGTTGAGCGTGACTATAGTATTGTAAACGGCTGTCTGCTATAGAGATTAGTTATTGGACAATGTTATGCTTTGAGAGTTATAACAACTTGATAGCTCTTACTAACTGAGAAAAAGAAAAATAACCCTTGCAACTCAGATTGTAAATAATACAGATTATGAACTTTCGGTAAAAATACCTTACACTATTTGAGATAAAGGCAAAAGAAAAACAGTTCACAGAGAAAGTACTGTGTGAGGAATTGTAAGCGAGCGTTTAATTAAGTGTGGTCGGCACACTATAAATTGGTGAAGAGGTGGAAACGAATAGTTCCCCCAAGCAGGATATTTCTAAGCTGGAGACAAGTAACCTTAGGATAATTGTTAGTTTTTTTCCGCATTTTTCGGTTGGTGTTGAGGAGGCATCCTGATTGCGTGACCGGTGAGAGGTCGCAGGAATGGGTAATAGGCCCCAGTTAGTCCATTTTTTCTATCCATCTTTAGGAGATACAATTGTAATAATTTTTTGCTGGTAGTTAACCAGAAGCTTGGTGGGGTATCCCCAGCGGTAGATGATTTTATTCTCTTGTAGAATTGAGGTGACTGGGGCATATGCTCTACGTAATTCCATTGTAGCTGGTGACAGATCCACAGAGATATATTTTGGTGTGCTTTGGTGTCCATCTTGCTCCACCCGGCGGACATGCGCGTTCCGCCCTTGAAGCCTAGTGTGCCGGCGGAAGGCCTGGGCGTGGCCGAGTCACGAAGCACGACCGCTGATTGGTCGCGTGGGGATTCGGCCGCGCGTGCGCCGCTCGGGGAGCCAGCGCTTTGGAGTCCCTGTACCTCCCACCCCCTCAGTAACAGCTGTGCTACTGACAGCTGATTGGGGGTGGGAGATTTAAAAGATGATGTGGCCTGACCAGTCCATATCTGCACTGAAGCCGTGCTTATTGGCGGACAGGCGGCTGCTACTATTCATGCAACACAATTCTCAAGGTATTACTGCACCTGTTTCTATTCTCATTCCCATTTCCCTTGTTAATGGTAACTTTAATCCAATGTCCCTTAGCAGGGCTGTTCTACAGACCAGCCCTACATTTTTCTTTAAATTACATCAATTATAAATGCACAATGCGATCTATACACTACTGTTTAAACACTAAATGTGAAAACTCTGGCTGCTGTTCTGGCACTCTTTTACCACTGGGGGCTTTTTCCTTTTTTGGAAGCCTGCAATGGTTTCAACAACATTAGTTCAGACCTGTGATCTGTGCAGTTTTTCTGCTAAATATCCAGCTCTGATGCATTTATCTTTTATGGTTTGCGGTTTCTCTGCAAATCCATGATTAATAATATATTTAGCCCATTAACAAACAATATTTAGGGGACCTATGGATAAATCATTTTTGAGCAGTGATCTGTTGGTCACGTGTTTGACCTTTATTAAATGTCTTTGAGCCCGTATCTTAATAAGGGTACATACTATATTTTTGTATTTTCTACCCTCTTTTTGCAGATTGTATTGATCGATGTGCAGGGCCAATATTGCTCGATACAACTAGTGATTTTAATACGACAGGTACCGTTCTTCATAGACATTGATGTACTTTAATAGCAGTTATATAAATATATATGAAGTTGCAGCAATAAAATCTTCACCTTTTCTTTTTACTCCTCTATAGAGGACTCCTTATCCTTCTGCTGACCCCAGTAATCCTGTGGCTTCGTTCCCCCTCCACTGTTTGCGGCCTTTTGATACCATCCCACATTCGGGGAGGGGCTTCCATCACACTCCCTAGATACAGCTCTCCACCAGACCGATGCTTTGCTAACCTTGGCTTATGCTGACATGGTTGGATCTCCCCATGGAAGATATCTAACTCAGTGCACTCTCTTGTTTTTAACATAGTGGAGTGTTTTCAACCATTGTATCTTCATCTATGTAAGTTGTTTTTCATATTGCTCTTTACACTATTGCCATCCTTATGTATGTACATTCATGTTTCACCCTGTTCTCTGGTCTCTTGCCCCTTATTCCCTGACGAGTGTCATTAATGTCATATTAAAACTGTAATTTTTGTATTTAGAACGGGGCTCTATTTCCCGATATTGTGACCCTTGAAGAAGGAGGACATCTCTGGTAAACTCCGAAACGTGTTGGGTCTGATCTCTTATAAGATGTTGATGCATTTTTTATGCTGATTCTGTTAAAACGCTCTACTGATACATTTTTATGTATATTGTGTTATAAATAAATTTTGTTACTACTTTACCCTTATTGTGTTGTTTTGGGGAAAGATTTGTTGTGCCTTCAAAGTCCACCAACCAGGGGAAAATCTCTATTTCTTCTATTATTATTGGATGTGGCACACATTTTTTCTAATCTCCCCATACTGTGCAAACTAGCTGACCAAACCAATTTTCTCTAATTATATTTGGTAGTAGATACCGCTCCCCACCTGGTCAGCTCGCTTGCACAATTTATATTGACCTCTCTATGCCAGTAACTTGGGCTTTAGGTCATTCATACAAGCTAGCTTTGCTCGCTCTCTCTTTCATTTTTTTGATAAATAACAATTCTTTTTTGCTTTTTTTTCTTTCTTGATTAAGCAACAATTTCTACAGTTTTATAATTATTTTTAATATGGCAGGCTTTACAGGTACCGAATGGCAATCCCACATGGAGGGTTATCTTAAAGAGTTTGGTGACAAGGAACAGGTAGACTCAGATTTGTCTTTGCTATTTTCTAGGCTATCACGCATCTTGGAGAAAAAATCTATGCTTTTTTGGCATTCCAGGTCCTTTGAAAATTATATCAGGGAAGATATTAACCCTCTAGGACTCAGGGTGCAGATCTTCCCTACCCTGGAAGGCCTGGACCCTGATTTCAAAATCAGATGGGAGGATGCCCTCAAAACATGCTCACGTAACCTTATGGAAATTTTAATAGCTGAATATAGGAGAAGATCATCAACACTAGATGTGGAAATTATCAGTATCTGTGATAAACTCCAAAAACTTAAAATTCATAAGCCTATAACCTTGCGGGAAGACAAATTGAAGAATCACTTGGAAATGTTCAACAGGAACATTCTCAAGAAAAAAGGCATCAAATTCAGTCGTGATAAAGACGCTTTTAGGGATGGACTCAAAATAACTATGTAAAAAATAAAGGTAACCCTAATAAAGACACTCTAGATTTAAACAAACTCAAGAAAAGAACTCAAAACACTGCCCCTCACTCTAATCTGTCCACACATGCGCGAGCACCAAACGCCAATTTCAAAGTGACTCACCTGAAGGCCACAAGGCTAAAAAATCCACATTGAGCACCTCCACTTTGGAGTCCACAATAATTCAGGATAATATTTCCAATACTATAGACATGACACATGAAACCACTACACTTCCGAGTAGAGAAATTAATACACAAAACACTACTGGGGGAACAGCTGTCATTGAAATTCCCTCCACTGACCCTTCTTTTTTAGAAAAAATTTTGGCAGGGCTCCAACCCTCCACAACGAACCCGAACACCTACACACAGATAACATTCTAAGCAACTCTCACACTCCATATGATGAAATGGATTTCAACATCATCAACCTCTCCTCACACTCACTCTCTAAGGATGAGATGTCAGTGTTGAGGAAAGGATTGAATTTCTGTCCGAATCAGGACGGAGACAAATTTGAGTTTTATAAAGACTTGCAGTTATTTATCCGTAAACTGATCCTGAGAAAAATGTTTCACAAACACGATATCCCACCCGACTTTACCCCACAGGAAAGTCGGGCACTTGACCAGCTTGTTTCACTTTTAGAGGAGAACGACCCGGCCGATCTAATCGACCGTATCGATCTCCAACAAGCTTTAGATTCAGTTCATCAAACCATAGACTTAAACAAGTCCAAGTTAAAGAAAAAATCAGATATATGCCCGGCACCAAGCACAAATCCAAATGCGGCAGCCTTCCTAAAATTGGTCAATAGGGACCTTGAAAAATTAAAGATTCGTACACCTAAAATGACAAATTCAACAAAAAAAGAACAACTAGCCCTAAGACAACTTGCAGAAAATAAAGATATACTAATCAAATCGTCTGATAAAGGCAGCAATATAGTCCTCTTGGACAACAAGCAATATCTACATATGTGTAATGAAATCCTTAAGAAGCAAGATTGGTACCGACGTATGCCACCAGGCATCGTTAAGAAATATCATGACAATTTTTATCGTCTGATTGATTCAGCCCTCCGAAATAATGTGATCACAACACAGTTATGGACTTATGTTCGAAACGATTTCCCTCGAGTACCTACTTTCTACGCACTCCCAAAGGTCCACAAGGACAAAAAGAACCCCCCTGGAAGACCCATCATTTCGGGGGTTGGTTCTATCAGTGAAAGTGCAAGCCGCCTGATTGACGACTTTTTGAAACCATTCGTCCTAGCACTCCCTTCGTATGTTAAGGACACTACACATTTCCTTCAAATTGTAGATGGTCTTGCCATTCCAGGAGAAGCAACACTGGTGACAGTTGACGTAGAAACACTATACAGCTATATACCCCACACCAGGGGAGTAGCAGCTGTTAGACACGTCCTACAAAGAGACAGCAAAGTCAACCCGGCCTATGGTGAATTCATTCTCACCCTACTTGAGTTCATTCTTAAACACAACATCTTCACTTTTAATGGCTCCCACTACCTCCAGGTGCAGGGGGTGACGATGGGGACATGTTGTGCCCCATCATACGCCCACCTGTACCTGGGGGAGTGGGAGCACACGTTCCTGGACGATGAGGACTTGTCGATGTACATGGACCACATTCTTGGGTGGCACCGGTACATCGATGACATCTTCATCGTCTGGGACAATCTGGAGCAATGTCTTTTGAGAATGAATAGGAACAGCTTTAACTTAAGCTTCACCATGTCTCATAATGCGAACAGTGTTGCTTTCCTGGATGTAGAGGTGTATAGAGGTGAGGAGGGACGGCTTTTAACTCGACTATATAGAAAACCCACTGCGGGCAACGCTATTTTGCACGCAAGCAGTTTCCACCCAGCACCCCTCCTCAACTCTATACCCTATGGCCAGTACTTGCGCCACAGACGCAATTGCGCAGACAACGCAATTTTCCAAACTGAAGCAGATAAGCTGCAAGATCGACTTCAGAGGGGATACTCGCATGCCTCCCTGAAGAGGTCATATCAACAAGCCTGTCTCCAGAGTAGAAATCAACTAATCTACTCCAAAAAACTTAGGGAGGACACCAATCCCCTTAGAATCATCTCTAAATTTAACAACCAACATAAACAAATGAAGGATATAGTGAAGAAATATTGGCACCTTCTGACGTACGATCCCTTGTTGGGACAATTTGTTCCTGATAGACCCCTCTTCACGTTTAGAAGGGCGACATCTATTAAGGATCAGATCACCAGCAGTGAATTCGAGAACAGTGGTAAACAACATTGCAAATATAAAGGAACCTTTATGTGCGGTTCCTGCCACTATTGCCGCTACATGGCAGTAGAAAAAAATCCACTGTTGCCGAATGGCGAAAGATTTCGAGCGAAACATTTTGCCAATTGCAAAACTATAGGGGTGATCTATCTCCTTAGATGTGACTGCTCCTGTTTTTATGTTGGTAAGACTAAGCTGGAATTTTGGAGGCGTGCTTACAGACATATACACAGTTTGCAGGTCTGCGATCCAGACCTCCCGCTAGGTCGGCATGTGAGCTTTGTGCATGCAGGTAAATTCCCCAAGATAAAGTTTTTAATCTTGGATCGGGTTCACCCGAATCCGAGAGGAGGAGACTGGAACAAGTCTCTTCTAAAAACTTGAAGCCAGGTGGATTTACAGGCTCTGGGCTACCCAGGCACCCGGCCTCAATGAATCCATTTGTTTTAAGCCCTTCTTGGAGGGCTTCACCTCTGGGGGAATGGAAAAATAATGTTGCCTTTCAGTCCATTAGGACCATATCAATATCACACCACCCTTATATCTCTCATATTGATTCCAACTGTCATGTCACTCTGCGGAAAAGTGTCTGCATATAATGATATGTAGCTGCACTGTTTTCCAAAACTACACGTCATTAACTGTAAAACAATGCTACCTATGTATCTGCGCTCTATATGGGCCTCTTTTGAGGCCTCTGTGAATGACAGATCCGCGTTAGGTAGAACGATACATATGGATATTCTCTCAACTATGTGCGCCACTATTAGATCATATTTGTTGCGAGGCTTCTTCAGTCACAGCAATGTTCAATTTAGTGGATGCTACAATGACGTGATTATCATTGACTATACTTTATATTTGTCAGCAGCCTGTTGTAACACGCAAGTGATATTTATGCACAATCTGCAGTGTATTTTACCCTCTGCTTGTACCTATGAAAGGTCATTTATGTAATTGCTACTACCACTGCACATGTTTGTTTGTACCTATGTAAGGTCATTTATGTAATGCCACCACTATTGTACATGCCGATATCTTCCCTGTTGAGAGACCTACAATTATTGCCAGTATTTGTGCAATCCTTACAGGCATTCCTGATAGTATGATGGAAATCCCTTTTCTTCCCCCCCCCCCCGAATGGGTTAATAGCTGATGCTTTCGCTACTACCGCTCTGTGTATGTGTTGGTAATGCCATTTGGATTGCCCGGCACACTAGCCGCCCGCCCATGTGGGCGGTGCGGCGTTTGGGAAGGGAGGACGTAATTTCTGGCGCCGTCTCTCTCGCTCTGCTTCACCAGTTGCACCATTTCACAAAAAGGGGAATTTAAACTTATGAATCTGTTATTTATTAACTCAATACAGTTTTACATTTTATATTTACTAGGAATTTAGCAGGAATTTTGTATATTTTGCCATGTACAAATTCACTATTAGAGTTTTTAGTGTATTTTTACCGAAAATATTGCTTTGATAAACATTTGTCCAAATATTACGGTGCTTTAAAAATCAGTAGCACCTTCTTTTTTTTCTACTGGCCATGTGCTTTCAGAATTTATGGTTTGGGGGGTCTTTTATGAACTCTGAAAGCTGTAAGTGAAAAAGGAAAACCTCCAGATTTTTTGAGAAATTTTTACGTACGTCCGAGTTTTATTATTTCTCAAAAGACGCAATTTAAAATTTACAAATATTTGTTATTTGTTAACTCAATACAGGTTAAGCTTTTATATTTACAAGGAACTTAGCAAAAATGTTCTAAAATTTTCTGTGTTTGTGTCTGCTAATAATAATATTAGTGCATTTTTAGCGAAAATATTGATTGGTAAACATTTGCGTAATTATCATGGGGCCTTAAAAATCGGTAGCACCTTCCATTTATTCTACTGGTCCTTTGCTTTAAGAAAATGTATAGTTTGAGGGGTATTTTAACAAACTCTGAAACCTGAAAGTGAAAAATTAAAACCTCACGATTTTTTGAGAAATATGGTTATTTATAGTTTTGTGTACGTTCAGTTTTCACCATTTCGCAAAAAAATGCAATTTAAAATTGATAAATATTTGTTATTTATTAACTCAATACAGGTTAAGCATTTATATATAATAGGAATTTAGCAGGGATTTTGTAAAATTTGCTGTGCTTGTATCTGCTAATAATGATTTTAGTGTATTTTTAGCAAAAATATTGTTTTGGTAAACATTTGCGCAAATATCATGGGGCTTTAAAAATCAGTAGCACTTTCTTTTTATTCTACTGGCCCTATGCTTTCAGAAAATGGTCTGGGGGGGGGGGGGGGTCTTTAACAAACTCAAAGCTGTAAGCTAATTTTTAGAGAAATGTCGTTATTTACATTTTTGCGTACGTTCAGTTTCCACCATTTTGCAAAGAGGTGCAATTTAAAAATTACAAATATTTGTTATTTATTCACTCAACACAGGTTAAGCTTTTATATTTAGTAGGAATTTTGCAGGAATTTTGTAAAATGTGCTGTGTTTATATCTGCTAAAAATAATTTTAGAGAATTTTTTTGAGAATATATTGTTTTGATAAACATTTGCGCAAATATCGCAGGGTGTTAAAATCAACAGAACCTTCCTTTTATTCTATAGGTCATGTGCTTTCAGAAAATATATGGTTTGGGGGGTATTTACCAAACTCTGAAAGCTGTAAGGGAAAATTAAAACCTCTAGATTTTTTGAAATTTTGGATATTTACATTTTTGCATATGTTCGATTTTCACCATTTTGCAAAAAAGGTGCAAACTAAAATGTACAAATAGTGGTTATTAACTCAATACAGGTTAGCTTTTATATTTAGTAGGAATTTTGTAAAATGTGCTGTGTTTTTATCTGCTAATAATGATTTCAGTGTATTTTTAGTGAAAAATATTGATTTAATAAATATTTGCGCAAATATCATTGTGCCCTAAAAATCAGGAGCACCTTTTTTATATTCTACTGGTCATATTCTTTCAGAAAATATAGGGTTTGGGGGGTCTTTAACCACTTCAGCCCCGGACCAATTGTCAGCTTAAGGACCAGAGGTCTTTTTTCAATTTCGCACTGCACTACTTTAACTGGTAATTGCGCGGTCATGCAATTTGTAACCAAACAAAATTTGCGTCCTTTTCTTCCCACAAATAGAGCTTTCTTTTGATGGTATTTGATTGCCTCTGTGATTTTTATTTTTTGCGATATAAACGGAAAAAGAGCGAAAATTTTGAAAAAAAAGAGATTTTCTACTTTTTGTTATAAGAAAAATCTAATAAACTCAATTTTAGTCAAACATTTGGGCCAAAATGTATTCAGCCACATGTCTTTAGTAAAAAAAATGCCAATAAGCATATATTTATTGGTTTGCGCAAAAGTTATAGCGTCTACAAACTAGAGTACATTTTCTGGAATTTACACCGCTTTTAATTTATGACTGCCTATTTCATTTCTTGAGGTGCTAAAATGGCAGAGAAGTACAAAACCCCCCCAAATGACCCCATTTTGGAAAGTAGACACCCCAAGCTATTTGCTGAGAGGCATGTTGAGCCCATTGAATATTTTTTTTTTAGTCCCAAGTGATTGAATAAAGACAAAAATAAAAAAGATTTTTTTTTTTTCAAAAAGTTGAACTAAGTTGACTAAATGATATATTGCTCACACATGCCATAGTTATATGTGGAATTGCACCCCAAAATACATTTTGCTGATTCTCCTGAGTATGGGGATACCACATGTGTGGGACTTTTTGGGAGCCTAGCCGCGTACGGGGCCCCGAAACCCAAGCACCGCCTTCAGGATTTCTAAGGGTGCAAATTTTTGATTTCACTCCTCACTACCTATCACAGTTTCGAAGGCCATAAAATGCCAAAATAGCACAAAACCCCCCCAAATGACCCCATTTTGGAAAGTAGACACCCCAAGCTATTTGTTGAGGGGCATGGTGAGTATTTTACAGCTCTCATTTGTTTTTGAAAATGAAGAAAGTAAAGAAAAAAAATGTTTTTTTTCTTTTTTCAAATTTCAAAACTTTGTGACAAAAAGCGAGATCTGCAAAATACTCACCATACCTCTCAGCAAATAGCTTGGGGTGTCTACTTTCCAAAATGGGGTCATTTTGGGGGTTTTATGCCATCTGGGCATTCCATGGCCTCCGAAACTGTGATTGGCAGTGAGAAGTGAAATAAAAAAATTACACCCTTAGAAAGCCTGAAGGCGGTGATTGGTTTTTGGGGTTCCGTACGCAGCTAGGCTCCCAAAAAGTCCCACACATGTGGTATCCCCGTACTCAGGAGAAGCAACAGAATGTATTTTGGGGTGTATTTCCACATATGCCCATGACATGTTTGAGCAATATTACTATCTTTATGCGGTTAACCCTTTACCGCAAGCTATTATATGAATGTGCCATTAGTCATTTTGACACTCTCGCACTGTTTACATATTTATCTATCGGCCACCACTATTATCAGTATATTTATTGATCGCAGTACATTGTGCTTACCACTAGGTATCATTCACCTCACACTCAGAGTTTGGATCTAACTGGTAGACGAGACAATACCATTGTCTATTACCATTGTATACAGTAGGGGTTCACGCCTTTGCCCCAATACTGCCACCTTGAGGCAGATCTAATACATTCCCCTGGGGAACAGCGCAGCATCACCCCCACTTTTCAATATATCATTTAGTGACAACTTTTTGTAAAAAAAATATATATATTTTTTTTTTTTCATCTCTTGGGACAAAAAAAAAAAATATTTAATGGGCTCAACATTGCTCTCAGCAAATAGCTTGGGGTGTCTACTTTCCAAAATGGGGTCATTTGGGGGGGGTTTGAACTGTCCTGGCATTTTATGCACAACATTTAGAAGCCTATGTCACACGTCACCCACTCTTCTAACCACTTGAAGACAAAGCCCTTTCTGACACTTTTTGTTTACATGAAAACATATTTTTTTTTTCAAGAAAATTACGTTGAACCCCCAAACACTATATATATTGTTAAAGCAAAGGCCCTACAGATTAAAATGGTGTGTGTTGCATTTTTTTTTTCCACACAGTATTTGCGCAGCGATTTTTCAAACGCATTTTTTGTGGAAAAAATACACTTTTTTTTATTTTAATGCACTAAAACACACTATATTGCTCAAATTTTTGATGAAATAAAAAATATGATCTTAGGCCGAGTACATGGATACCAAACACGACATGCTTTAAAATTGCGCACAAACACGCAGTGGCGACAAACTACATACATTTTTAAAAGCCTTTAAAAGCCTTTACATGATACCACATTAGATTCACGGAGGAGGTCTACTGCTAAAATTACTGCCCTCGATCTGACCTTCGCGGTGATACCTCACATGCATGGTGCAATTGCTGTTTACATATGACGCCAGACCAACGCTTGTGTACGCCTTTGCGCAAGAGAAGGGGGGCAGGGGTGCTTTTTTTTTTTTTTTTTAGTTTTTTTTTTATTTATTTAGCTTTTTTATTTTATTTTTAAACTGTTCCTTCCATTTTTTTTCTTTGTTATGATTTTTATTGTTATCTCAGGGAATGTAAATATCCCCTATGATAGCAATAGGCAGTGACAGGTACTCTTTTTTTTTGAAAAAATTGGGGTCTATTAGACCCTAGATCTTTCCTCTGCCCTCAAAGCATCTGACCACACCAAGATTGGTGTGATAAAATGCTTTCCCAATTTCCCAATGGCGCGGTTTATATCCGGAAGGGGGGGAAATTCCCTCCCACTGCTTGTAAAAGCAGTCTAGAGGCTAATTACCCGCTAGAATTGCTTTTACATGAAAGCCGATCACTGGCTGAAAAGAATGATACCAAGATGATACCTAAACCTGCAGGCATCATTCTGGTATAACCATTCAAAGTCCAGCAACATACTGGACATATATTGTAATCTTTTTTTTTTTCATGCAGCCTCTTGGCTGAACGAAAAAAAGAGATTGATTGGTGGGTATGCCCACCATTAGAATACCTCCCTTCATCCACCCACTTCTAATGATGGGCATACATGCACCATTTATATATGCCGATGCATGGGGGCATCCTCCCACAAAAGTTATGCCGTGTACACACGGTCGGAATTTCGACCGTATCTACGTGGCATTAGGAGCCAATCGCTGCCCCCCCCCCCCCCCCCCTGCTGCCCCCATGCTTCGGCACATATGCTCTTTTTTTTAACTGTGGTGGTGAAGTCACCTCCTACAGCGTTGGAGTCACGGCTTTATGTATCGTGGGAGCAAACGCTGTTGCTGTCAAGATAAATAAATCTGCGCTGCAACTGAATGGCGCACCTGAAAACAAAAAAATGCTTAACACTAAAACACAGTAAACAAAATTACATACCTGAAAAGCAAGCATGATAAAACATAATAAAACATTGCAGAATAGAATGGAGTAAAAAAAGAGCAACAATAGAGAGAGAATAGAGAGAGAGAGAGAACAATAAAACGACAACTATTTTTGTTTTTTTTATTTTTTTGAGATTCACAGGTAAAAAAGCTCCTGACTGTTAGCGACTGAATCAAAACGCTACCACAAAATTTTTTTTAGCGATCGCAGGGATCAGGCCTGACTCTGCGAACGCTGCAGTTATGTGTGCTTAGTGTTTTGTAAGTGACAGTGTTCGATCGATACTGCACTTGGGTGGGCTGGGCTGGGCGGAGGGGGAAAACGCAGGTGCTAGCAGGTATCTGGGCTGATCCCGCTAACAATGCGTTTTTTTGGAACCCTAAACTGCTGGGACGCTAGTATAGATCTGATCAGATCAGATATTGATCTGTTCAGATACTGTGCCACTAAGGGAGGTGTATGCTTTGCGCGTGGGTGTTTGCGGTACTGGCACTAACCTGGGGCGACGCAGACCTTATTTGACCCTAAAACCTAATTGATATCACCCGCCGGGCGATCAGGGGGTTAAACCGTTATTGGGTAATAAATGGCGGGTGCCCTGACAGTATAAAAAAACAAGCTAACTAACCAGCGTCACCCGTAACAGTAATACAAAAAAAAACTGGCTACCTAGCGGCACCAGCGACACTAATGCAGCGATCAGAAAAACAATCGCTTAGTGACACTGGCAAAAGGGGGTGAAAGGGTTAACTAGGGGCAATCAGGGGGTTAAACCTTTATTAGGTAATATATGGGGGTACCTGACGCTATATAAAAACCTGACGGGGAACCTAAATAACGAAATAACTAACTGGCTAACCAGCATCACCAGTGACATTTATACGGTGATCACTGGTGAAAGGGTTAACTCTAGGGGCAATCAGGGGGTTAAAACCTTTATTTAGGTTGTAATATGGGGGTACCTGACCTATAAACCTATTTATGAACCTATATAAACATGGCGGTTAACCTAAAAAAAAAACTGGTTACCTAGCGACACTAATGCAGCGATCAGAAAAAACGATCGCTTAGTGACACTGGCAAAAGGGGGTGAAAGGGTTACCTGGGGGGGCAATCAAGGGGTTAAACCTTTATTAGGGGGGTAGGGGGCTACCTTGGACCTAAAACTAACTGCCCTGACAGTCATTACAGTCACACTGACACTAAATGCAGTGATCAGTAAATAAATGATCACTGCAATTAGTGACACTGTGACTGGGGGGGGGAGGGGGTGATCTGGGGGGTGATCAGGGGGTGACAGGGGGGTGGATTGTGTGCCTATGTGTACTGGTGTCAGTGTACTGTTTGTGCACTAACCTGTACATGTTCTCTCCTCGGCGTTCTGGTCACATAGACCGGCGAACCGAGCGTGACATCACTTCCTCCTTCCTGTCTATACAATAGACAGGAAGGGGAAGCTTTTCATTGGCCAGGAGCGATCGCGAGGGGGTGGCCAGAAACCACTGGCCGTCCCCTCGTCCCGGATCGCTCCTGAAGCGATGCTGACCGTCCCCGCCGGCGGAGGGGGTTCCGATCGGACACCCCACCCGCCGGAAGAATGTCACGTCATACAGGAAGTGTCTTGCCTAAAGAAAGGAAAGGATCTAATGCATCTGTAGTTGTATTGTCGATTTAATTAATGTGGATGTACTATTGTTACCAAAATTATTAGCAGGTATATTAGCTTTAATTTTACCCACTTTAACTGCTTGCCGACCGGCTCACGCCGATATACGTCGGGAGAAGGGCACGTACAGGCATATTAACATACCTGTATGTTGCCCTCTAAGAAGCTGCTTGAGGGCGCGCGCCCGCAGCGAGCTCCATGAGTTTGAGCGATGTCCACGGGTATACCCGCGATCGTCTCACGGAGAGGAAGAACAGGAAATGCTGATGTAAATAAGAATTTCCCCATTCTTAGCCCCTCCCCCCCACAGTTAGAATCACTCCCTAGCACACACTTAACCCCTACAGTGTCCCATAGTGGTTAACCCCTTCACTGCCAGTCACATTTACACAGTAACCAGTGCATTTTTATAGCACTGATCGCTGTATAAATGTGAATGGTCCCAAAATGGTGCCAAAAGTATCCAATGTGTCCGCCATAATGTCGCAGTCATGATAAAAAATCGCAGATCGCCGCCATTACTAGTAAAAAAAAAAAATTATTAGTAAAAATGCCATAAAACTATCCCCTGTTTTGTAGACGCTATAACTTTTGCACAAACCAATCAAACGCTTATTGCAATTTTTTTACCAAAAATATGTAGAAGAATACGTATCGGCCTAAACTGAGGGAAAAAAAATATATATTTTTGGGGATTTTGGGGATATTTATTATAGCAAAAAGTAAAAAATAATGCGTTTTTTCAAAATTATTGCTAAAATAAAAAATGCAGGGGTGATCAAATACCACCAAAAGAAAGCTCTATTTGTGGGGAAAAAAGGACGTCAATTTTGTTTGGGAGCCACGTCGCACGACCGCGCAATTGTCGTTTAAAGCGACGCAGTGCCGAATCACAAAATGTGCTCTGGTCTTTTGCCAACCAAATGTTCGGGGCTTAAGTGGTTAATATCACAGCCACAGGTTGGGCTGTTCAAAGGCGTTCAGCAATTTTGAATATGCCTTTATCCAGATTATTGAAATCTACTGGGAGATCTCAGGTATTCCTATTGGGGCCAAACAACTTAAAGTGTTTTTTATCTCCAAATACGGAAAGGTTTCTTCACAGTAAGAGCTGTGAAATGTGGAATAGACTCCCTCCAGAGGTGGTTCTGGCCAGCTCAGTAGATTGCTTTAAAAAGGCCTGGATACTTTCCTAAATGTACATAATATTATTGGATACTAACATTTATAGGTACAGTTGATCCAGGGAATATCCAATTGCCTTTCGGGGATCAGGAAGGAATTGTTTCCCCTGCTGTAGTAAATTAGATCATGCTTTGCTGTTTTTTTTGCCTTCCTCTGGATCAACTGTGGGTATAGGTTTATGTATATGGAATTGTATGATTATTATTTTTTTTTTTTCTGGGTGAACTAAATGGACTTGTGTCTTTTTTCAACCTTACTAACTATGTAACTATGTAAAGGCCCAAGGTTTTTTACCTTTATGCATTCTATGCTTGAAGGTAAAAAAAAAAAACTTCTCTGTGCAACGGCCCCCCAGCATCCCCTAATACTTACCTGAGCCCCCTCTCCATGTGCACAAGAGCTGAGGTTCTCCTGGGTCTCTCATTCCTCATTGGTTGAGACATCAGCGGGAGCCATTTGCTCCTGTTACTGTCAATCAGAGCCAGTGAGCCAATGAGAATAGTACGGGTGTGGGGTCAAGCCTCAGCTCTATGTGTTTTGTGGATGCATAGAACAGGGCTCAGGATTGAGCATGCACCAGTGCCCTCAGAGCAAGCGGCTTGCTATTGGGGGCACTGACGAAAGAAGGAGCCAAGAGCACTGGCGGGGGACCCAAAAAGAAAGGATTGGGGCTGCTCTGTGCAAAACCATTACAGAACAGGGAAGTTTAACATGTACGTAATAAAAAAAAAAAATAGCCTTTAGGTTTAATTCACAAATTTGCACTGGCATTAAGAGCAGGCGTTTGAGAGGCATTAAACGTCCCTCAAACACCTATGCACAAGATATAATAGACAGCACACTAAGCATTAGCATTGCGTCACTTCAAATTTGAAGCCTCATTTCGAGTCAGTAGCCTTTCAACGCCTCTCATTCAAGTTTATTGTAACTCTCCGCAAACGCTTTGGCAAGCATTTTCAGCGTGGTTTGGTACAGCTGTGGCATGTTAAAATTAGTTACTTTCCATTTTGGAGCAGTTTTAACGCTATGAAACCGTGCATAGGGGGTTTAGGGAGCATTGTCAACACTTGTAAAATGCCCCATTCTATAGCTCATCAACACTTGACTGACGCCCATACAAATGCCATACAAACACTATAGGAGCGTTTGTTGAGCGTCAGTAATTTAGTCTGTAACAAGTGTGAACAAGCCCTATCTGTCTTTTTAAAGGGTGATATTATATTATTTATGACAAATCCACACTATGATATCCCTTATGCCACGTACACACGAAGGGACTATCCCGCGGGATTATCCGCTGGACCGAAGTCCAACGGATAATCCCCTCGTGTGTGGGCGCCGGCGGACAATCTGGCCGTGTGTAGTATGGTCCGGCGTACCAAAAAGGACGCATGCTCAGTAGCAATTATGTCACGGAATCGCTCGGTCTGGTAAAACTAGGCTTCGTTTTGAAGCTCGCACAATCGTCACGCTGCTGATTCTTTTTTGATATTTTCTGACAGCGGAATTTGTATGTTATCGTGCTTGAAGAATGATTTCGCCTTGCTGCTTGTATATTCACGCAGAGTCCTCCCGAACGTTTTTTCTTCATCATTCTTTAGTGAAGTTATATATATTTGTATATATATCTATCTATATATATATATATATATATATATATATATATATATATATATATATATCCAAATCTCCAAAAAAAAAAAAAAAAAAAAAAAAATATATATATATAGAGAGCTCTCTCTCTCTCTCTCTCTCTCTCTCTCTCTCTCTCTCTCTCTCTCTCTCTCTCTCTCTCTCTCTCTCTCTCTCTTTCTCTCTCTCTCTCTCTCTCTCTCTCTCTCTCTCTCTCTCTCTCTCTCTCTCGATATATTTTATTATTTGTTGGTTAGCAAAGGGATTTGGTATTACACATGATTAAATTGTGGAGTCAGCAGAGCTTGCCCTTAATTCAGGTCTTACCCTCACATTTCCAGCGACTGCACTTGCAGTTCCATTGAAGTTGCACTTTACACTTGTATTGTCAAATGAATGTGCGTTTTGGAAATGCCCTCCATATAATTTAGACATGTACCTGCCTACTCCTAAATAAACTATGTTTTTGAATAACAAGCACGTATATCATTATTTTGTTGAAATTAAATTACCATTTATTCTGGTTTAAACAAACAAGGCAAAACAAAATAGGAAGGCAACACTGGAGCCACTTTGAGATTTGGTGAAGACTTTTTGCCCCAACGGCAGACATCAAGTTTGTGAAGCCAAAAATTAAGCTTGGGCATATTTGATACAATATAGGGAGCACAAGAAGATTGACCAGGAATCAGACAGACCAGGAACAGCAGCAGATGACATCTATGTCCCCAAGCTGTGGCACTACAACAGCCTGTGTCTTCTGTGAGACCAGACTGAAGCCAGGCAATCACTTCCGACTCTTCCCACCACGCTGCCCTGCACTCTTCCCTGCAGTCTTCCCTGCACGCTTCCTTGGAGGCTGACTTGTGGTAGGAGGAGGAGGAGAAGGAGGAGGAGGAGGAGGAGGAGGGAGGAGGAGGAGGAGGAGGAGGAGGAGTAGTAGTTGCTGTTGGGCCTTCATGTGTCAGGCGGGTGGATTCAGTTAATTGACCCCTCAAACCCCCCTTAAGAGCTTCAAAAAATAGGCCCTCGCACTGGTGCCGTTGGCCCTTCTCCATTTCCAGCAACCTGCTGGCCAAGTAGGTGGCATAGGCCTCTTCTGGAATGGGGGGTCTTTGGAGAATCTCACTCGCCTGCCGAATAAGGTTGAGTGATTCCTCCTCAACCCTGCTCATCCTCCTGGGCCTTCTTGTGGGTAAGCGCAGGGGTGGAGGTAGACTTCTTACAGTCTGGCTGACAGTCTGGCTCGTGCTGGGCCCAGCCACCTCCTGGCTCTCGCTGGTCATGGCCTCCTCCTCCATACCACTTGTCCCGGCATCATCCTGGGTCAGCTCATCCTGTGTGCAAATAAAATCCAAAATCAAACACATGTTTTTTGGTTTATGGCCTCCTCAATCATACAATTGTAAATTTATGAACGTGCAGATAAATTTAAACAAATATCCAAAAGGCTAGGACCCCTGCATTTTCCAAGCAGATCACCAATCTTTTATAACGCATTTTTGGCCACTACTGGATGTATGTATACACTATATATGTATCGATATGTAGCACCAACACTTTTTAGAAGTGTGCGCAATTTTTTGGGGATTTTTTACCAATTCTGAGTTCAGGGTGTTAATTGTTTCACATTTTTACGTTGACATCAGTTTGTCTGGCCTGTGCTGGAGTTCTGTCTGGTTCTAGGTGAGGTGAGGCACCTGTGACAGGCTCATAACACAGTCTGCTTGTACACATGATGAGGTTACATTTGCTCGGACACAATTAGTGGGAGCGTCTGGCCCCACTGTGTATTTTGGGAAGCGTGATTTGAGATGCTGAGGTCATGTGTTCAGGCTTGAGCTTCACTTTAGATTCCTGGTTCTGTTCTGCAACAACCCCACAAGTGTTCCTGGGCCCAGGAGTGTCTGCTGGCCCTGGAAGCCTGGTCACCCTGACCAGCCCCAGAGGCCCTTGTTGTCTGTGGTGGGGATCCATCCGTTCCCGAGCCTCAGAACTGGCTAGTTTCAGGCCCAGCAATTAAAGGAGGATTCTCAAGGGGGAGGGGGCTCTTCGGAGGAGGGCAGTGGGTGTGGCTGCTTGTGATGAGCTAAGATGTATGGACACTAGTGAATTGCCATGCCCTACTGTTTTGCTGCAACGGCTGAAAGGTAAACATAACCTCGAAACTGTTGCAAAAAACAACCTTTACTTACAAGATAGTGTGTGGCGGACACTTTGCTGGTTCCAAGTCACTTGTTGTTTGCTACATCTGCGGACAAGGGTATATCCAACAGTGAAGTGTCCAGTTGTGAGGGGCTACTCTCTGGCCTTTCTTACTTACCTTTCTTGGTCTGCCAGCAGTTCGGAAGTGTCTGAGCTTTTTCACCCATGCCCTCAATTTCAAACCGAGACACTGTGTAATGTTTAAACGTTGTTAACCAATTATCCTAAATATGTCCAAATGAAAGGTGCTTGGAGTATGGGTCTCCGCAATTGATGGTTACTAACCTGGGGAACCCCTAGACAATGAATGACAAGCTACAAGAAGCGTGTAATCGGTAAGCCATGAAAAGACATAGAGGCCTGTTTATAGAGTGGGAGTGGAGGTGGTTCGGCATAATGGAATTGCTGCTTCAAACCATACATTTCTAAGCAATTCTAATCTTTACATTGACATCATTAATATTCACCCAATCACTATTTAGGCTACAAAATATATACCTGGCTCCAGCTGGGCGCATCAGCCTGCTCCAAGGTGGAGGGGTCTTCTCCTTCCGTGGAAGCCTCAGCTGGGGTGGAGGGAAGAGTGGAGGGAAGGGTGGAGGGAAGAGTGGAGGGGGGGACTTGAGTCTTTACAAAATTCAAAAGTGGCCCCAGTGTTACCTTCCGGACATCCCTATTTCCATATAAGGGGTTCTTGACCTGCCACAGGTTGGCATTTTTCCGGTACAGCGCAATAAATTCGGACATGAACTCCTGATCCTTAAATGGGTTTAACTGTGCTGCTGACATGTTTGTTTCTGTTTTGTTAGTAATGGCAATACAAAAGACCAAAAACACAAATGTTACTAAAAACGCACATCCAGTTTTTACAACAAAACATTACACAACACACCCACACACAGGCAGCAACCCCTACACACAGGCAGCAACACACACACACACACACAGGCAGCAACACACACACACACACAGGCAGCAACACACACACACACAGGCAGCAACCCCTACACACAGGCAGCAACCCCTACACACAGGCAGCAACACACACACACACACACACAGGCAGCAACACACACATATCCTTAAAAAATGCAGGCCCAAAACCCAATAAACCACAGTAATGCATCCTAGAAAACACTTACCTTCGTACAGAGCACTCGCTACTTCCGTTCGGGAACACGTGGGGGCCCTCAAACAGCCTTATATACACTGCGCACGTGTCGAAGTCCGCCTGCGTCCTCCGCGTCGCCCGCCCATGACGTTCCTCCTGACGAGTATTCCCCGCCCCGCTTCCCCTTGTTGCATTGTGGGTGAATAAATACATGAAGATGGCGGACACATTCTCAGCCAGTAGCGCAGAGGAAAGCCCAGAAGCCCAGACATCTGCATCCAGCAGCAGATATAAGGCCACCAATATGGCCTTTGAAGAGATGGTGGAGATGGTGGACATCCTCCAAAGGGAAGACTACGACGGGGAAAATGGCCCCTACCCTCGACCCAACTTGCGCAAGGACAAGATTCTCACTACAGTCGTCAGCACCCTGGAGCATAAGTTCGGCGTACGAAGGGGCAAGGATCAACTGCGCAAGCGATGGTCCGAACATCAAATCCAGGGAGCACGATCAGTACAGGAGAATTCGAAAAGCCATCAAAAAAAGTAAGTCAAGCACGTGCGCTACTATGGTTATACTTGATATGTCTAATCTTGCGAATATTTTATTAGAATTCGCACGTGAATCTTGCGAAGATGTTATTAGCACTCGTACGTGAATGTTGCGAATATTTTATTAGAATTCGTACGTGAATCTTGCGAAGATGTTATTAGCACTCGTACGTGAATCTTGCGAAGATGTTATTAGCACTCGTACGTGAATCTTGCGAAGATGTTATTAGCACTCGTACGTGAATCTTGCGAAGATGTTATTAGCACTCGTACGTGAATCTTGCGAAGATGTTATTAGCACTCGTACGTGAATCTTGCGAAGATGTTATTAGCACTCGTACGTGAATCTTGCGAAGATGTTATTAGCACTCGTACGTGAATCTTGCGAATATTTTATTAGAATTCGTACGTGAATCTTGCGAAGATGTTATTAGCACTCGTACGTGAATCTTGCGAAGACTTGATGAAAGTTTGTTTGTCATGCTAAAGTTGATTCAGTTTACCTGGCTGTGGGTTGTTGGAGTTGTAAGGTTGTTTATTATTGTCACCATCTATACTATTACTGCTGTAGTAAGGGTTTTATGGGTAACTTACACAGGGACTCCAGAAGCTGTTTTGGGGGGGGGGGGGGGTAAATCTGTTAAGCAGGGTGTCAAGCTACAAATTCCAAAAAAATGCCCAGCATCTACAAATACTGTAGGTGATGACTTTTCAAAGAAGTACACTCACCTGTCCCTTGGATGCTGCAGCTACAATCTTTGATATTGTAATCATGAAATTAATCTTTGCGGCTTCACTTCCCGGGTCACTATTGGGCATGCGCCAGTTGCGCAATGCAATAGGACTGGTCCGCGCTAGCTCTGGGACCCCTGTGTGTCCCAGCAGATAGCACGGTGGGACGGGATGTGGCGTATACTTCTGTGGGAGTCTAGGGCCGGATGTGTGTGCAAATACCTGCCTTATACAGGTATCTGCAACCCCTCCCCCCTAAAAGGTTCCAAATAAGACACCAGAGGGGTGCAGGGATCCAATGAGCGGAAGTTCAACTTTAGGGTTGAAGGGCGGTTTAAGTATTGGAGTTTCATTAGATAGAGATTTCAATTCTGTATTCAAGTAGGATCTTGTAACAAACTGCTAATAATTGGACAACACTTTTAAACAATGTTTAATATTCATATTTCGGCACTCAAATATCAGTGTGATTAAAAGTGTACCTTTGTGTTCCATTACCATAGGGGGAAAAAGACTCAGACGTCACTCAGAACATCCCAGGACCTCCCGGCCTCACCAGACTAATTGGGCAGTTAGCCCAAGCCCACGCGAGGATGTGGAGGAAGAGGTGCTTGAAGTGGAGCACATCTGCACCCCACCAAGTGAGTGTCTGAGAACACAGATTGAGCTACTAAATTAAGGTCTGCATGTTTTTGACACTTTTTTTCTTGTGTTTTATCTACCCAACTTTTAGGTGATGATGATCTGGTTGTGGAAGGACAAGCTGCGGAGCCATTTTCCACAGACAGTGCCCACAGGCTTATTGGCCAGATCATGGCCTGGAATCTGCAGCTGGAAAACATGCAGAAGGAGATGGCCACCATGCAGCAGGGAATGAAGGACATGATTGATGTTTTGGGGAGAATCTAAAGACCCCTTTTCCAGTTCCAAACATCAATCATGTCCTTCATTCCCCTTTTGATCCGCTATTTTGTAACAATTTTAGAGGCCAAATTTTTAATATGCACACGGTGTGTCAACATGTGCTATGTGCCATCAGGGGATCTCAATGGACGCATTTTGTGTTTGCAACCCCTAATGCTAGTAGGTGAGAGGAAAGGGGTTTCACACACAAAACACGTCCATTGATTCCCCATGATGGAACATAGCACATGTTGACATTACCCATTTTGATGTTAAATTTGTGTGCATATTAAAAATTTGGCTTCTACTGTACATGGGTTACCTGTTGAACTTTGTAAGTTCCCTACTTTTACATTGGGTAAATATTTTATAATGAACAAAACAATGTTTTTAAGATTTGAAACCATGTTTTTATTTGTTTAAAAAAAATATTAAAAAAAAAACAAAAAAAAAAATATGTTGTGAGAAAAATACCAAAAAAAGATTATATTACCAAAAAAAAAAAATAAAAAAAAATATGTTGTGAGAAAAATACCAAAAAAAATTATATTACCAAAAAAAATAAAAAATCTGTTTTTTTCTAAAAAAATTACAAAAAAAAAAAGAGAAGAAATCAACCAAAAAACAAAAAAAAAAAAGGTTTTGATGTGCACTATAATAAAAAAAAAAAAGGTTTGCACAAATTAAACAATGTGTGGCTTCTTCTTTTTAAATACTACCAGTTTGACCAAAAAATGTTGTGGTTCATTGACAAAGGGGCTTATTTACTAAACGCAAAACAAGTTTGCCACTATTAATAAGTGCACTAGGACAACATATAAAACAGCCAAAAATAAAAGCAAAACAATACGAAAAAAACAATCTTTGAAACAGAAATAAATGGATTTATTCTTTCCAAATAAATGATGTTTTAAGGGTCTGCTGCCATTGCAATGGCCCCCTACCATTAAAATAATTTAAATATCGTTCCCGCACTTGCTGTGCTGATTGTGGGGCCAAACCAAGACGGCGATTATCCAGCCCTGTCATCTCGCCTTCCACTCCAGCCTCAGGCCCTAGAGGTAGTGTGTAGCTGGCAGAATGTTTCCGGAGATAATTGTGCATTATACAGCATGCAAGAATAATTGTATTGAGTTTGTACTCTGCCAGATGTATTGACGTTAAGAGCAATAAACCTAAAATTAAAAATCCTCCTCTCAGGGGTGAGGGATCTTTGGGGAAATGGCCTCATCAGGTGGTCACCCAGACCAAACGCCTCGTCGGCTATGAAAACAAAGGGGAGTCCCTCCACATTCTCTTCATCTGGTGGCAGCTCCAGGCCACCAGTCTGGAGACGATGGCAGAACTCCGTCTGGTTGAAGACTCCTCCATCCGACATCCGGCCGTTTTTCCCCCACATCCACATAAAGAAACTCATATTGTGCCGACACCACCGCCATCAACACTATACTATGGAACCCCTTATAATTCCAATAGTAAGACCCCGAATGGGGTGGGGGCACAATTCGGACATGTTTCCCGTCAATCGCCCCTCCGCAGTTGGGAAAGTCCCAACGGGCAGCAAACTGGGAAGCCACAGTCTGCCATTCCTGTGGCGTGGAAGGACACTGTGAAGTCAAACAGAAAGATACAATTCTAATTAAAAACAAGGCAAAACACCAAACGAAATCCAAGAAATTAACAAACAATTTTGAACAACATATGTATTTATTTTCTTAGTCCTTGAAATCAAGCAAAAAGATTAAGGATAAGGGACAATTCTCTGATTGATGACCCCTCTGATGGCCCAGAGAAGATAATAATGGGGATGTGGGTGGGGAGTAATTAATTGTAAGGTCACACAATACACATGCAATCAATTAAACAGTGTGTGTGTGTGTGGGGGGGGGGGGGGGGGGGTTAATTAGAAGCTGACCAAAAACCACATGCAATCAATTAAACAGTGTGTGTGTGGGGGGGGGGGGGGGGTTAATTAAAAGCTGACCACAAACCACATGCAATCAATTAAACAGTGTGTGTGTGTGTGTGGGGGGGGTTAATTAAAAGCTGACCAAAAACCACATGCAATCAATTAAACAGTGTGTGTGTGTGGGGGGGGGGGGTTAATTAAAAGCTGACCAAAAACCACATGCAATCTATTAAACAGTGTGTGTGTGGGGGGGGGGGGGGGGGGGGTAATTAAAAGCTGACCACAAACCACATGCAATCAATTAAACAGTGTGTGTGGGGGGGGGGGGGGGGGTTAATTAAAAGCTGACCAAAAACCACATGCAATCAATTAAACAGTGTGTGTGTGTGGGGGGGGGGGTTAATTAAAAGCTGACCACAAACCACATGCAATCAATTAAACAGTGTGTG
Organism: Lithobates sylvaticus; assembly: GCA_028564925.1. NCBI lineage: Eukaryota > Metazoa > Chordata > Amphibia > Anura > Ranidae > Lithobates > Lithobates sylvaticus. Next base: position 311,819,602 of record CM053031.1, read on the forward strand.
TGTGGGGGGGGGTTAATTAAAAGCTGACCAAAAACCACATGCAATCAATTAAACAGTGTGTGTGTGGGGGGGGGGGTTAATTAAAAGCTGACCACAAACCACATGCAATCAATTAAACAGTGTGTGTGGGGGGGGGGGTTAATTAAAAGCTGACCACAAACCACATGCAATCAATTTAAAAATGAGGGGCAAGGGGGGTGAAAGGGGGGTGAGTAAAGCAGTACAATGGAGCTGTTAAGAGACATTTTTAACCAAATAAAGTGACTAGGCTAGGGGTGTTTAGGGGGCCAAGATTCCATGCTGGGGAGGTTGGTGCAAGCAAATATGCATGTGACCCACTAAATAATACATTCTTAAACCAATTTCAATAAGTGGACCATAAAATACTATACAAAAAAAAACAAAAAACACAAAAAAAAAAAAGGCATGAATAGGGGACATTCATAGAATAGTCCTATCATGGTAATTAGCTAATGATGAAATTGATTCACTACATTAGCAAACATACAAGACATAGGTAATTTGAAAAGAGAAGACTTACCTTAATGTATTCCTCCTGCAGGACGTGGATAATGGCAGAACAGGTCTCTGGAATAATGAGCCCCAGAGCCTGGGGGGAGATGCCTGTTGTGAACTTGAGGTCCTGCAAGCTTCTCCCCGTCGCCAAGTAACGCAACGTGGCGACTAGCCTCTGCTCCGCAGTGATGGCTTGCCGCATGCAGGTATTCTGCCTGCTAATATAAGGGGACAGCGAAGCCAACAGACGGTGAAAAATGGGGTCCGTCATCCTGAGATAATTCCTGAAATCATCAGGATTATTCTCACGGATCTCACGGAGCAAAGGCATGTGCGAGAATTGGTCACGCTGGCGCAACCAATTCTTGGTCCATGAACTCCTCCTCACCCTGTTCATGGACTGGGCTCGGGCCAAGGCCCCTGCACAGCACGAACTCGTTCCCGAGTACGTCCACACTCCATGGCTTCAAACGGTCGGCTGATCAAACAAACAACTTAACCGAACGCACTGAAGAACAGCAAGGCCTATGAAGAACGACCTGAAAAACAGGAACGAGCGGACCAGAACGGCCTGAGAACAGGTAGGAACTGATCCACACGTACTGAAAGACAGATACAAACCTCACAAGCACAAACTGAACGGCAGAAGCGAGCAAATTAAGCAGAAGTCTGAGAAGCGCGAATCGTCTCTAACCAAACGTCAACTGACACGCGATACACACGAGATTAGCTGACGGTGCCCAAAGGGTGTCGTTTGGGATCTTGAGCTTCCTTTTTCTAGTCCCGTCGTACGTGCTGTACGTCATCGCGTGAACCGCCGGACTTTTTGCGTGATCGTGTGTGGTCAAGTCCGTTCGCTTTTTAGTCCAGCGGACCCAGCTGCAAAGTCCAGCGGATTGTCCGCTGGACTTAGGTCCGCCGGCAAAAGTCCGTACGTGTGTACGCCGCATTAGACTACTTTCACACTGGGGCGGAGGGAGTGTTAGTGGTAAAGTGCGGCTAATTTTAAATTAGCGCCCCGCAAAGTGCTGCTGCCGAAGCGCTTTGCAAGTGCTTTGCAGGCGTTTCAGCAGCGGTGCCTATTGATTTCAATGGCAGAGGCAGTGAAGGAGCGGTGTATTCACCGCTCCCACACTGCCCGAAAGATGCTGTTTGCAGAATTTTTTTTTCTTTCCTACAAGCACACCACCCCAAAAAGCCTGAAAAGCGCCCCAGTGTGAAAGGGGTCTAAGTTGTATGAGTTTATAGCACAATATGGCTCATTCTCTGGGCTAAAAATGAATGCCAATAAGTGTGAAGCGCTACCTCCGGAGTAGGACTAATATGGCGTCACAAGGTTAGTTTTGCAGTGGCTAATACAACAATATACCTAGGAATTTAAAAAAGGGAAGACTCCAGCATCTGTATATATATATATATATATATATATATTTTTAAACTTTCCATATAAAAAAAAAATATGTAGAGAATTAACAGATTGGGCATCATTACCTTTAACTCTGTTTGGCTGTATACACTTAATAAAGGTGTCAAGTTTTGCTAAACTACTTTATCCAGTTCAGACCCTCCCTTTTCTTATAAGAAACAAAGATGTGATTGTGTTGAAACCTCAGATTGCATTTAAAAAACGTTATCTAATAAAGAATGAGGGGGGATAGCCTTACCCAATATACAACTATACAATGTATCTTGTCTGTTAAAACATGCTATAGATTGGATTGTGGGGAAATCTAGGTTTTCAAACAGTAAGTTGGAATCAACTATGAGAGCAGCTTGGGATTTATTGTCCCTCTTGCATTGTCCACTTGTGAAATTGCCTTTATTGAATCGCCAAAATATCTTGATAAGAGATATGGTAGTGACATGAAGGGAAGTGAGAAATGATACTCAAAAAGATCCATATTGTAAAAAATACCTTCCTATTAGAAGCAATCCAGCATTCCCTGCCATGGAGCAATGTATGGATCACAGATGGGCAAATCAGGGTCTGACACATCTATATCAACTGTTTGATATGGATACAGTGAAGTCACAAACTTTTTCAGGCAGAATCTCAATGCCATTGCTGGCCCAGCCATTCCAGTGTGCTTTTCTCTCACTTACCTTATCCACAGGAGGTTTAAAAATCTGGTCAGTCTATTTGAATTTTTTTTAATGATTTTCAGATTCCATCACTTCCTGTAGATCATGTCTCGGCATTCACTTCATGTAGATGGTCTCAGCTTTCACGTAATGTAGACCATCTTCCAGAAGCCTTCACTGCCTTGTTTCACAACATAAGAGGGTGTAATAGGGCGTGTTCACCACTCTGGACTACACCTCCCTCATTACTATTCCACCTTCCACCCACTTCCTATATAATCTGATTATACAATCTCCTTTAGATCTCCCATCAGATATGAAGTACAAGGGCCTCTCTGATTGGATACATATTTATTGGATTAGTCAGGGATGAGCATCCTATTCAATAGTTCTGGCAAAACTAGAGGAAATTGTACAGAGATTGTACAATCAGTTTGCATAGTGTATGGACATCTTTATACGAGTACATATAAGGGAGTAGACGGTGACATTCAGTTGTCAGGCCTCGTTCACATCGCAACATAGTGAAAACTCCCATTCCTGCGTGTATTTGTTTTGGGTATTTTGGAACGTTTACTCGTTCACTTGAATGGGCTGCCCTATGCATGACAATCTCCCCAGAGAAGCTCCAGAACATTTTTTGTAGCAGAGCATGGTGCATCACCGCAGTTTTTGGTGTGTTTGCTGGGGACCTTTAACATGTAATGATGACACAAACACCACGCACGTTTTGCAGTGTTTCTGAAATGCATGGCAAAGCACACATTTTCTAATCAGTTTGCTATGTGTTTGAAAACACACAGATGTGAATGGAACCTCATTGTTCTTGAGTAAACGCACCAATTTCACTTTCAGGCCCTATTCACACCTAGAGTAGTGGGAGTGCATATTTTTTGGCTTGTTTTTCCAGTGGCACACATGGGGAAGCCTGTTGATTTTAATGGGATGCGCTACACATAGTAAAGTAGTGGATGGGACATTTTGATGTGGTGCGAGTTGCACCTGTTTTACTGTTGCGTTTGTCACATCTTTTTTTTTCATGTGGCAAAATGTGTGTTTGCTTGCCGTTAACATTTAATGACACCGAAAGCACAACTAGGTAATTTTTAGGTGTATAAGGGCGGCACAGTGGTGTAGTGGTTAGCACTCTCAGCTAGCAGTAAGAAGGGTTGCTGGTTCGTATCCCAACCATGACACTACCTGCCTGGAGTTTGCATGTTCTCCCTGTGCCTGCGTGGGTTTCCTCCGGGTACTCCGGTTTCCTCCCACAATCCAAAGACATGCAGGTAGGTTAATTGGCTTCTGTCCAAAAATTGGCCCTAGTATATGAATGGGGACCTTGGATTGTGGGCTCCTTGAGGGTAGGGACCGATGTGAGTGTGCAATGTACAGGGATAGGGACAATTGTAGACCCTCACTCAGGTTGAACTGGATGGACTGGTGTCTTTATTCCACCTTACTAACTATGAAACTATGAAATGTGGCCATACATTATACAATATGATTGTACAAACTCTGTGCAATCTCCTTTAGATTTACCAAAACTATATAATTGGTGGACACACCATCTATTCAATTACTCTGTATCCAGGCTCTTGCACTACATCAGGTGTGTCCCATGCGCTGCATACGGCCCCAGGGAGCGTAGAATGCTGCCTGAGCACGTCTGAAGAGACATTAGGGAAGCGAGGTAAATGCACGTGGGATACTGTGAAAACAGTTGATGGATGAGGTCAGCTGGTAAAATCCTTCCCGTGTCTTACTGGTATCTCCATCCTACAGCTAATGTAACAATGTGATAAAGCTTTATAAGAATTACAGCAAGGGTTAAGGCAAGGCCTTGTTCTCAAAATCAAAGAAAGCTTTTATTTTTCTGCAACTGAGGTACATTAATGGTATATTTTGTACATGGGGAGCTGGATTTTAGAAACAAAAAAAAAGGTGAACTTAGCCTTTAAGTCAGAAATACCATATTCCCGCATCTGATTATTTTTTTAAATGCAAGTGTCCTCTTACAGGAGGAGTATTACACTGCATCCTACTTAGGATATGTCTACTCCCTTTTGAAACACTTTAGTAATAAATGCAGTTATCTATATCTGTTATTTATCTATATCTGGCAAGGCATAAAGCTTTTGATTTAGGTTCATCGAATATTCAAAATTGGTCCCAGGATTTTCAGATAGATAACACCATATTTAAAATACTCCAGGGATACCGAAGGGTCTCTAAAATTATAATGAATGAAATATGGTGTGAGACGCAATAAAGTATAATGCATTGAGCATATCTACCGATTCAAGGTTATGACCTGAAGACAGGACTTGACTGTAGATGTCCATAATATGGAGAAAAAAACTGCATTATTTTTTGTATTGTTCTATGGTTAATAATTTTTGGAAGTAAGGATGAGCCGAACACCCCCCAGAACATGCGAACAGGCAAAAAAATTGTGCGAACACCATTAAAGTCTATGGAACACAAACATGAAAAATCATAAGTGCTAATTTTAAAGGTTTATATGCAATTTATTGTCATAAAAAGTGTTTGGGGACCCGGGTCCTGCCCCAGAGGACATGTATCAATGCAAAAAATAGTATATTATATAGAAAAAATTGCGCTATCTGAAACAAAAATTTAAAGCTGCTGCTCAAGATGTTATACTACTCCAACATAAATGCAAAAAAGGGGAGCTGCGCTAAATAAGTGACCACACAGACTTGGGGGGTCTCTTTGTCAGATTAAAACATCTCACCATCTCGGAAACCCACACTCAGTAGGATATAGCTTTTTTGGAGAATTACGTCAAACATCATATGGTACCTCATAGTTTGAGGTGGGACGTGAGCCCCCAAAAGGGTGAAACCGACCTTGAAGGTTGGTACAAACATTTCAATGAGGCTGGGATTAGTTTCCTTAGATTCCTGATAGAAAGAAAATCTAGCAAATTGGCAAGACTCAATGATGAAATAAAACTCATCAAAGAAAAGATAACCCCCTTTAAAGGTAGGGAGGAATATCTGGACAGGTCGGCCAATTTGATAAAACTTTTAGAGAAAGAGGAGAGGGAGCAAAAAAATTAAAAAGAAAAAGAAATATAACCGAGATGTGGCTGATTATGAAACATATACGGTTTTTGATTGGCAAAGAAAACTCTTGGCTGAACAAGCAGTAGAGACTAATGTGGTTATGAATACAACCCCTCAGTCGAATAGCCAATCGGGGGGTAGACCATTGTCACCAGCCAATGGGTACCCCCTCCCTTCAACAGGAAGAGCCCGTTCACCCATGGGACAAGCTCAATATTTACCTTCTGGGAATATGAGTAAGCGCCCTTCTTATCAGAACCCGCGTGATGCGCGTAAAAATAGTGCTAATTACCAGCCTGTTTTTTCTCCATCCCGTCAATATGGAGGAAACCAGGCATATTATAACAACCAGAGACCCCCACGTGCTCGAGGAAGAGCCCGGGGATCCTTCCCCCCTCGTGGGAGGGGCCAAAATTCTAATTCAAATTTGCATTATGGATATAACGATAGTCGTAATAATGTACAAACTCGTCCTTACAATTCTGGATTCGGGCAGTTGAATCCTCATAACGATCAATCTATAGTACATTTTGATAATGAATATGATTATGGGTATAATGTTAATACGCAGAACAGTTTTTTCCTTTAAGAGATATGATCGTTCCACATGAAGAATTTTACCAACCTAATTTTAAAAGATCTGAGGTGGATAACAGTCAAGGTGCCCACTATGGTTCAGATCATGTTGAACGTAGAGATGTCCCTTATGGGGTAAAACCTGATCAGAGTTGGGGTTTTCCCAGTCCAAGCCAAGGAACAAAAAGGGTGGTAGAACTAAGAAAAGAACTCGAGGGGGGAGGCGTGCTCAGTCCAAAAAGACCCAGGACGTAGCTGGCACGGTATCTATAATCTGAGCTCCCATACACTTACTGATTCTGAATTAAAAGTTTTAGATAAAGGTTTGAAGTTTGCTCCGCCTCGAAATATCAGCAAATTTCAAACCTACATGGACATTCATAAGTACGTCCGAAAGCTAAATGTACAGAGGTATATGGCCTCAAACCCTTTTAATCCCTCTAGGACAGTGACTCAAGGATATGGGACACACCAGCGCAAGCACGGCATGGCATCTTTTTGCCTGCGTACTTGCGTAGCCCCTTGGACGCCTACGGAGCACCGCTGGTTCCGAGGACAGAGCACTCGAAGAGGCCATGGAGGAAGAAGAAGAGGAGGGGGTGGAGGAGAGAGTTGTGTCACAACCAGTAGTAGCATTTTGGAGGCGTGGTGGCGGAACAACCTCCAACACTACTGCACCTTGTCCTGCATCCTTCCCAGCTGCCAAAAGAGTAACCCAATGGGCCGTGAAAGACAGGTAACGTCCCTGTCCATGCCTGCTGGACCATGAGTCAGCGGTAATTTGCACCTTACCGCTGACCACCCTGTCCAGCGAGGCATGGACATTGCCTTCCACATGCCGGTAGAGAGCCGGAATCGCCTTCCATGAGAAAAAGTGGCGTTTGGGAACCTGCCACTGAGGAACCGCACATTGAACAAACTCACGGAAGGGGGCTGAGTCTACCAACTGAAAAGGCAGCAGTTGAAGTGCTAGCAATTTAGCCAAGCTAGCATTCAACCGCTGGGCCTGTGGATGGCTGGGAGTAAACTTCTTTCGACGATCCAGCAGCTGGGGCAGGGAAATTTGCCTGGTAGAATCGGACGTCGGTGTACTGCTAACAGAGTGCCCGCAAGTACTTGGCTGTGACACACCTAATTCTACACCTTCATTCCTCTCAGTGCAGCTTTCAGAGAGGACTGAAGGTATAGTGGGGTTGGAGATCCCAGCTGATGAGGAGCAAGGAGAGGTCCGCTTTGTTCTTTGATGTGGGTCTTGAATGTGCGCTTGCCAACGAGCTGCATGGCAGGTCGACATATGTCTGGTCATGCTTGTGGCGCCCAAGCGGCTGATGTTTTGGCCACGCGAGATACGCTTGGGACATATGTTGCAAATAGCAGTGGTGCGATCTGATGCACTCGTCTCAAAAAAGGCCCACACCAAAGAACTTTTTTAATAACGTGCAGAGGCAGCGCCCTGCACAGGCGGAGCTCTGCGGTGTGATTCAGTTGGTGTGCTGGCCTCAAGCTGGCCCCCGGAGGGCATCCTGCCTCGTTGGAGATGTGACGCCTCCTCCTCCTCCTCTCTCCCTTCAGGCACCCACGTGGAGTCAGTGACCTCATCATCCCCTCCCTCTTCACCACTGGAGCAAACCTGGCAGTAAGCTGCAGCTGGTGGAACATGACTGCCAGATTGCTGTCCATGAGCATCCCCTCTCTCTGCGCTCATGCTACTGCCTTCCTCTAGCTGGGTATCATCATCCGAGCCTTCAAAATGCTGGGCATTCTCCTGGAGCATGTACCCAACACTGTGCTCAAACAGTTCGGGGGACTCCTCAGGAGGACATGGTGGGTCTAGGGAAGGGGTGCATGATGATGCCATTGAGTACGCGTTGGCAGCTGCTTTGCCAGTGCCCTGATCCTGGGTGAGAGAGGATGAGCAGGGCTTGGTCATCCACTCTACCAAGCCTTCGGCATGATGCGGCTCAACATGTCCAGCTGCCGAAAATAAGGACAAGTGTGTCCCATGGCCACGTGCTGATGACGATGCACCACGTCCACGACCAGCACTGTTGTCTCTAGACACAGAGCCTACTTGCCCTGTTTTCTTGCCTCGGGACTGTCTGCTTCTCCTTGTCGGTCTTCCAGGAATTTTAGTGGGTAGTGTATATTGTGCTGGAGTCACACAGCACACACACTAACTCCTGCAGATGACTGCTTTAGATGACAACAACATGGCCTTAGGGCAGATAGAGGCTGAGGTGGTTTATTGTGTGCTGTGCTATATTCACACAGCACACACACACGCTAACTCCTGCAAATGCCTGGCTGGCTGCCTTAGATGACAACAACAGGGCCTTAGGGCAGATAGAGGCTGAGGTGGTTTATTGTGTGCTGTGCTATACTCACACAGCACACACACACATGCTAACTCCTGCAAATGCCTGGCTGGCTGCCTTAGATGACAACAGGCCAGAAGGGTAAAGGTGGTTTAATGTGATACTGCAACGCTGTACTAACAGCACGCACACACTAGTCTAATCCCCAGAATCACAGCAGATAAAGTCAGCAGCACTCAGCAGAATGAATAACACAGCAGATGCTGTCAGCACTCAGCAGAATGAATAACACAGCAGATACTGTCTGTCAGCACTCAGCAGAATGAATAACACAGCAGATACTGTCTGTCAGCAATGCAGAATGAATCACAGCAGATAATGTGACTCAAACAGTCACTAACTAACGCCGGAACACACTACACTAGGCCGCCGGCGCGGCGTCCTTATATAGTGTGGGGCGTGTACTAAACCCCCTGAGCTATAATTGGCCACAGGCATACTGCCTGTGGCCAATTATTGCTCTCCTCGCCGCTGGCTCTATGATTGGCCAAGCATGCGGGGTCACAGTGCATGCTTGGCCAATCATCAGCCAGCAATGCAGTGCATTGTGGACTGTTCGCATCACACGAATTCGATGCGAAGGGTCCACATAGTTCTGGTTTCAACGAGCGGCCGAACGCCCGATGATCAATTCGAACATGGGTTCGAATCGAACACCGGGCCCATCTCTACTGGAGATGTTGTGGGTACATAAAATCAAAAGTTATACCCCTTTTGGACTTAATATTGATGTAGACATCAATTGCTTCATCGATCACTCCTAGCGACCAGATTACCTTTTAGTTTATAATGTTTTATTACTATTTTTAGGTTCATAACCTAATGCGATTTGCAATATGTATTGTATAGTGTATTTATACATTCTTTTGAATATATGTACACTCTTTCTGAGTCTCTGGCAACAGGATGTTAGATTAACGATAAATGACAGGCCAGTTTCCATTTAGTCATGTATATGTGAACATATACAGGTCCTTCTCAAAAAATTAGCATATTGTGATAAAGTTCATTATTTTCTGTAATGTACTGATAAACATTAGACTTTCATATATTTTAGATTCATTACACACAACTGAAGTAGTTCAAGCTTTTTCTTGTTTTAATATTGATGATTTTGGCATACAGCTCATGAAAACCCAAAATTCCTATCTCAAAAAATTAGCATATTTCATCCGACCAATAAAAGAAAAGTGTTTTTAATACAAAAAAAGTCAACCTTCAAATAATTAAGTTCAGTTATGCACTCAATACTTGGTCGGGAATCCTTTTGCAGAAATGACTGCTTCAATGCGGCGTGGCATGGAGGCAATCAGCCTGTGGCACTGCTGAGGTGTTATGGAGGCCCAGGATGCTTCGATAGCGGCCTTAAGCTCATCCAGAGTGTTGGGTCTTGCGTCTCTCAACTTTCTCTTCCCAATATCCCACAGATTCTCTATGGGGTTCAGGTCCGGAGAGTTGGCAGGCCAATTGAGCACAGTAATACCATGGTCAGTAAACCATTTACCAGTGGTTTTGGCACTGTGAGCAGGTGCCAGGTCGTGCTGAAAATTGAAATCTTCATCTCCATAAAGCTTTTCAAACAGATGGAAGCATGAAGTGCTCCAAAATCTCCTGATAGCTAGCTGCATTGACCCTGCCCTTGATAAAACACAGTGGACCAACACCAGCAGCTGACATGGCACCCCAGACCATCACTGACTGTGGGTACTTGACACTGGACTTCAGGCATTTTGGCATTTCCCTCTCCCCAGTCTTCCTCCAGACTCTGGCACCTTGATTTCCGAATGACATGCAAAATTTGCTTTCATCCGAAAAAAGTACTTTGGACCACTGAGCAACAGTCCAGTGCTGCTTCTCTGTAGCCCAGGTCAGGCGCTTCTGCTGCTGTTTCTGGTTCAAAAGTGGCTTGACCTGGGGAATGCGGCACCTGTAGCCCATTTCCTGCACATGCCTGTTCACGGTGGCTCTGGATGTTTCTACTCCAGACTCAGTCCACTGCTACCGCAGGTCCTCCAAGGTCTGGAATCGGTCCTTCTCCACAATCTTCCTCAGGGTCCGGTCACCTCTTCTCGTTGTGCAGTGTTTTCTGCCACACTTTTTCCTTCCCACAGACTTCCCACTGAGGTGCCTTGATACAGCACTCTGGGAACAGCCTATTCGTTCAGAAATTTCTTTCTGTGTCTTACCCTCTTGCTTGAGGATGTCAATGATGGCCTTCTGGACAGCAGTCAGGTCGGCAGTCTTACCCATGATTGCGGTTTTGAGTAATGAACCAGGCTGGGAGTTTTTAAAAGCCTCAGGAATCTTTTGCAGGTGTTTAGAGTTAATTAGTTGATTCAGATGATTAGGTTAATAGCTCGTTTAGAGAACCTTTTCATGATATGCTAATTTTTTGAGATAGGAATTTTGGGTTTTCATGAGCTGTATGCCAAAATCATCAATATTAAAACAAGAAAAGGCTTGAACTACTTCAGTTGTGTGTAATGAATCTAAAATATATGAAAGTCTAATGTTTATCAGTACATTACAGAAAATAATGAACTTTATCACAATATGCTAATTTTTTGAGAAGGACCTGTATATATGTGGCTGCATTATTTGGATGTGACCAGACATGGGTTTGGGAAATACGCATTGAGGTTAATGTCCTTTTTAGATAATATGATGAGATTTATATTATATATGAGGGTAGAATATTTATCTATGTATGGTGTCCATTATACACAATTTTGGATATCGGTACTCGATGGTAGCGCTTAGGCCTTATGGGTATAAATGGAGTCTAACCTTCCCCTTTTATATAAATTTTTAGTAATAATAGTTTTTTTTTTTTTTTAATAATTTAATCTTTATTGTATATTTTCTTTCACATTACATGTAATTTTCATCCTTTGTTTTAATATGCAAAAATCTATTCTCTTCTTATGTACATCCGTCTGAAGATTTGACTCCCCCTGCGCCTCCCTTTCCCTATTTCCTCTCTTCTTCCCCTCTAAGGGTGATAGTGAAGAGCGGACGATAAATGAGAAAAAAATATATATATTTTAAATTAGAAATAAGTAAAAATAAAGAATAAATAAGAAATTAAAAATAAAATTGAAGGGTTGTTTGTGTGTAAATGTTTCCTTCTCTCTCCTCTTCTCCACAACCTCTCTTCTTTTCCCTCCCCTGTCCCTCCCCCCTCCTCCCCTTTACACTTGTGCAATCTATTTAGAATATACTTCTTTGATGTGTTTGTGTGGGTTCGCTATCTTTTTTATTTATATATCCAGTTTCCTTTTATGTATTATTCGTGCTCTATTTTACTATTTAATTTGTGCCTACTATCTCATGTGCCTTCTTCTTGATTCCCCCCCCCCCCCCTTTCCCTCCCTTTCCTCCTTCTTCCCTTCTCCTTTCCTTCTTCCTTTATCCCCTTCCTTCCCTTTTCTTGAATGCTTATATTTATATATTAGTTCCTTTTGGTTTAGTGCCCTCCTATCAGTGTGTTCTATGTGTCACTTTCCTTAACCCCTTACTCTTTCTCCTTTCTACTGTGTTCCCTGTATATCTACTCTTTAACTATCAAGAGGGTAGTGAGAGGAAACAACAACAAAACAAGAGAGAAAAAAAAAAAAAATTCTCGCTATTATTAATTAACCTCTAATATTGAAAAATAGCAGTCTCTTGGGGAGCCTCCCTTCTACATCCGTACATTTACTATCATCACATCTTTTTCGCATTGCTTTACCATCACATCATTTTAAAAACCATTTATAAAGATTACAGGTGTGGTCCTTCCCTTTTTTCTTACTCCTTCCTTCATATTTCCTACTATTTTTTGGCAATTATTTCTTTTTCTTTCTCCTGTGCTTATTTTCCCCATTCTGCCCATATTATGTCATATTTATCTTGTTTGTTCCTGATCTTATATACCCATCTTTCTCCATCTACCTCCTTTTTCCATTCTTCCAATGTTGGACCTATTGCTTGTTTCCAATGTCTGGGTACTAATCTCTTTGCCACATTCAATAAATGAGGGGTTATGCTGCTTTTATATGCCCTTCTGGTGTTCATAGCACCGTGGAACAAAAAATGCCTAGGCTCCAGCTCTATTTTTTCCTTTGACATCCTCCTGATCCACGGGGCTATGTCCTCCCAGAACTTCCTTATCCCAGGGCAGGTCCACCAGATGTGGAGAAAAGTTCCCTCCTCTCCATATCCTCTCCAACAGCAATTCTCTGCAGTGGGGTATATTTGTGCTAGTCGTGCCGTGATTTTATACCATCTAGTCAGGAATTTGTATGACATCTCCTGAATAGATGAGCTTATTAATGGGGAATATGTTACTTTATATAGTCTTTTAATGCGTGCTGTCATAAAAATACAGTCCAGCTCTTTTTCCCATTCCCTTATAAAATAAGGTATTGTATACTTCTCCTCGTTAAGGACCATTTTATACATCTGGGATAATAAATGATTTGGTCTTGATAACTTCCTACACAGCTTTTCAAATATAGTTAGAGTGTCCTGGGATCTGACTTGCGGTTCTATTTTCTTAAAAAAAAGTTTCATTTGGTTGTATCGCCAATCAGCCATTTTCATACTTCCCTGTTTTATTTCCAGCTCTCTTTGTGTCATGAAGGTCCCTAGCGGGGCGTATCTTAGGCACATAGTATTCCCTTCTGATTCCCACGGTCCCAGAGCCCCCTTCTCCTCCCCCGGGGGGAACCATGGATACCCTCATAATGGGGCCAGAGGGGATATTTTTGGGGCATATTTTCCTGTATTATTTATTCTGTCCCACACTGCCAGTGTATTCCGCGTCAGTGGGGAAGTCCATTTGGACAGCTCCCTATCTTTTACTGGTATCCATGGAGCACCCGCTAAGTTTCTTTCTGCCATGTTTTTTTCGATTGTCACCCAAGCTTTGTTTTCAGAATCATGGCACCAATTCAGTATTTGGACCAGTGCCATGGCTCTGTAATATTTTACCATGTCTGGTAATCCAACTCCTCCTTCCCCTTTATCTCTGCACAGAATTTTATATGCTATTCTTGCTCTCCTGTTTCCCCATATGAACGACAGGAATATTTTACGTATCTTTTTGAAAAACCTCTAGGGTAGTGGGATGGGCACCATATACAACACATACAACAGCCTGGGTAATATATTCATTTTTAAGGTATTTACCCTTCCAAATAAAGTTAGCTTCTGTCCTCTCCATCTCTGTAAATCTTCTTCTATTTTTACTAATAAGGGATTGTAATTTTGCTCGTACAATAGTTTTACGTCTGCCGAAATGTGTACTCCTAAATAATACAGGGATTTCTTATTCCAAACGAGAGAATGATTTTTTTGTATGTCTACTCGTAAGTCAGCGGGGACATGAATGGGTAATAGTATCGATTTCTCTAAGTTTATTTTAAAATTTGACATTATCCCATATCTCTTTACCTCTCTCATCACTTCCTCAAGGGAATCTTGAGGATTTGATAAGAAAAACAATAAGTCATCAGCGTATGCTGAGACTTTATATTCTCTAGCTCCGATTTGTACGCCCTTTACCTTCCCGTTTTCCCTTATTCTACATAGGAATGGTTCTAACACTAGTGAAAATAATATCGGGGACAGGGGGCATCTGCCTTGTAACATTCTGTATATCGAATCCCCCTGACAGGGTCCTGTTCAATTTCACCCTTGCCCTTGGTCCTGTGTATAATGCTGTCACCCATCCACTCATCCTCTCCCCCAGGCCTATCTCCCTTAGTACCTCCATCATAAATATCCAGTTCACTCTATCGAAGGCCTTTTTGGCGTCCATAGATATTATTACTCTTGGGCTCTTATTAGGTCCGTTCTGCATCCAGTGTAACATGTGTAGGGCTCTGATTGTCTTATCTTTCGTTTCTCTCCCCAACATGAATCCTGTCTGGTCGGAATGTACCACCCGTATTTGTTTGTCTTGTAGTCTTGTGGCCACTATTTTTGCTAATAACTTGGCATCTGTATTTAAAAAGGGATATAGGCCTGCAGTTAGCACAGTATTTTGGGTCTTTCCCTTGTTTAGGAATTACTGTCAGAAAAGCCAATAATGCTTCTGGGGTAGAGTATTTGTAGCTGTTATCTGATTAAAATATTCACATAACGGTGTAGCCAGTATGTCCATGTATTTTTTATAATATGCACTAGTTAGTCCATCCGGCCCAGGGCTTGGTTAGAACTTCATTACTACTGGTGCATGATCTGAAATTGTTATTACCCCTATTTTTACTTCTTTTACATATTCTAAATAGTACTGGTCTACCATAAGAATATCTAACCTCGAGTACACTTTATGCGTTTTTGAGTAATAACTATAATCTTTTACTCCCTCATTATAGGCGCGCCAAGTATCTACCATGTGGGCCTGTCTCATCTGTTTTTTCACTTGCTTCAGTGCCCTCAATGAGGTTTCTATTTTCTCTGAAGTGGTGTCTAATTTATGATCCATTATTATGTTGAAATCTCCTCCCAGTATTACACATCTTTCCTTAACCGCTTCCCGACCGGCCACTGCATATATACGTCAGCAGAATGGCACGGGCAGGCAGAATCACGTACCTGTACGTGATCGTGCATGTGCCTGCCCGTGGGTCGCGCGCCGCTAGCGGCACGCTCGCGACCCGGTCGGGAGCTCCGTGACCCCGGCCGCGGGACCAGCGGACCCGATCGCCGCTGGTATCCCGCGATCGGGTTACGGAGCTGAAGAACGGGGAGAGGTCTATGTAAACAAACCTCTCCCCGCGCTTCCTACACTGACTGTCAGTGATCGGCGGTTCCCTGTCATCGGGAATGCCGATCAATGACGTCAGACGTACAGCCACGCCCCCCTACTGTAAAAAAAAACACAACACGTCACACTGACTCCTCCCCGCCCCCTAGTGGTTAACCCCCTAACTACAACTGTTATTTACATAGGAATCAGTGCTATTTAAATAGCACTGATTGCTGTATAAATGACAAATGTCCCAAAAATGTGTCAAAAATGTCCGATGTGTCCGCCAAAATGTCGCAGTCACAATAAAAATCGCTGATCGCCGCCATTACTAATAAAAAAAAAAATATTAATAAAAATGCTATAAAACTATCCCCTATTTTGTAAACGCTATAACTTTTGCGCAAACTAATCAATAATCGCTAATTGCGATTTTTTTTACCAAAAATATGTATAAGAATACGTATCGGCCTAAACTGAGGAAAAAAAAAATTTTTTTATATATTTTTTGGGGATATTTATTATAGCAAAAAGTAAAAAATATTGCATTTTTTTTCAAAATTGTCGCTCTATTTTTGTTTATAGCGCAAAAAATAAAAACCGTAGGGGCGCTCAAATACCACCAAAAGAAAGCTCTATTTGTGGGAAAAAAAGGACGCCAATTTTGTTTTGGAGCCACGTCGCATGACCGCGCAATTGTTAGTTAAAGCGACGCAGTACCGAATTGCAAAAAGGGGCCTGGTCCTTTGGCTGCCAATTGGTCCGGGGCTGAAGTGGTTAAACTTCTCCAACTTTCTCATGGTTTTTATCACAAATTCCATTGTACCATTGTTAGGTGCATATATAGATGCAAATGTGTAGCAGGATCCGTATAAGGTTCCCTTAATAAATAAGAACCTCCCTTTCGGATCCTGCTGTATCTCTGTGGGCTTCATGGGGCAGGTCTTCTTGAAAGCTATAGACACCCCTCTTGCTCTTGCTATTGGGGAGGGTGCGTGGAACCATTGATTGTATTCAAATATCAGCATTTTGGGGACCGATCCTGGCACAAAGTGCGTTTCCTGTATATATATTATGTCCACCGCCTGGTGGTGCATCTCGTGCCAGAAGGGGTCCTTTTTTTTGAGGCGAGTTCAGACCTCTGACATTATATGTCATTATTTTTATGGGATTGTCCAACATCTATATATTTTTTTCCGTAATACGCCCCCTTTTCTTTTGTTTAAAATAATTGCCTTTTAGTATCTTCTCCTTCTCTCTAGGGAATTCTGCTCCACATCCTGTTTCCTTATACTCCTTCCCCCAAAGCACTCTTATCCCCGAAGAGTGCCATCTATTAGAGGTCTTCCCCTGCCTGGGCATTCCATACCCAGTCCTACCCATCCCTCCTATCTGCTTAGTGCAGATTAACCAGTCCGCCATCCGGACCTTCCTGTTTATAAAAATAAAAACCAAGCTCCTTTCCCTTCCCGGACCCTGCTTCCACCTTTTCAGCTGTCACCTTTATATTCTAATTTTTGCACCTCATTTGGCATTTCGCCTCATATTTATTTTTTTTCCTCTCTTCTCCTCCTCCAATGGGCTCCAAGAGAGAGAGAGGGTAGAAGCAAAACATACACCAGACAATTAAGCAGCGTTTGAACAACAGCGGTAAAAAAAATGAATAAGATAGAAATACCAAAAAAAACACCAATAAAAAATATGTAAAAAAAAAAGAAAAAAGGAGTGGATTAGACCATTATTTCCCCTCCCCAGCCTCTCTATCCCTCCACCCTCCCTTCACCACCCTGATGTCCCTTCATGATCTTTCTATGGCACGGGACCACTGCTCCGGGCGTTGTATTATAGTCTTTGCAGTGTTGGCTCTCCAATCTACAAAATCGATCTGAGGGAGGTCCAGTATCTCCAGAAACTTAATTAAGTCGTCTTTTGTGCGGAGGACCGCTGTTTTTCCATTTTGTGTAGCTGTCAGTGAAAAAGGGTAGCCCCATTGATATCTAATCTCCATTTTTCTCATTACTTCCAGTAATGGACGCACCATCCTGCGTTGCATTAAGGTCCTGCGTGAAATATCGGGGAACAATGCAACTTCTGTTCTCTCAAATTTAATCGTGGGTGTGTCTCGTGCTGCTCTCATTATAGTCTCTTTTTCAGTATAACTGTGGATTTTACAGATTACATCCCTTGGCCTCTCTTTGTTGAATTTTATTGAGTTTGTGATGTGGTGGACTCTATCTATTTCCACCCATTCTATACTGCCTGGTCCCAAGACTTGTAGAAAGAGCCTATGTACAGTCTCTTTTAACTCCTTATTAATGCAACTTTCTGGTAAATCTCGGACCCTGATATTTTGGCGGCGGTCCCTATTTTCGATATCGTCCAGTTGGTCTCTATACATGTTCATCATGTCTTCTTGCTTTTTAATACTCTCTTGGACCTCTCCTACCGCCTGTTTTATCTCATCCTGTTCTTCCTCCAATGCTTCCACTCTATGTCCCACCTCTTCCCTTAGGTCTTCCACTGCTTGTGTAATTGATCCTTCTACTTTAGAGATTAGATCTTGTGTGTCTGTTTTTGTGGGCAATGCTTTTATCAGCTTTCTTATGTCATCAAAGTCCTGCTCAATCCCTCTTCTCACTGCGTCTCCCTCTATCTCTGTATCTGCCATGTCTTTCATGCCTAATGTGTACTTATTGGGGAGTTTAGCCAGGAGTATGTCTGCTATATCCTCTTCCTTTTTTTTGTTTCTGTTCTCTGTTCCACTGCTTCCTTACTCCCTCTAACTTCTCCCCGCTTATCTGTTATCGGGGTATATATTTGGTCTTTCAGGGTCTCTATGTGCAGTGCTGTATGGGGGTTCGTGGGGGAGGGATGCGGGGGCTCTTCCTTCTGTGTACTTGTTGGTATGTCCCACTCTTCGGTGATTTCTGTGATATTTCCATCCCCTGGTCTGAGGGTGTATTACCCAGCTCTGGGAGTCTCCCCTTGTCTTTCTCTCTGTCCATCCCCCCGCATGGTTCCCCTGTACCTTTTAGAGGTTGTGGGACTCCCCTCTGCTCCGCTGCTGCTGCTGCTGCTTTTGGATCTCCAGTCTCCTTTCTCCCACTTGGCCACTTCCATCCATCTGCTGTCTGCCTCTGCCTCCTGATACAGGGCTTCCTGCCAGGGAGCTGTATGTCTGTGATATAGGGAAAACCAACGTCCGGCTTTTCCCCGAGTTCTGCCTGCTTCTAGGGGAGCCGTACCGCTGCTGTGCCATGCCTGACATATTTATACGGACCATCCCATTTGGACTTCTTTAGATATTTTGGACTAAAATCCATCTTATTTGAGCCTGATCTTGGACTCTATACTTTAAAGTTCACATTTTTTACTTCATTTTATATTTATTTATTGTGCATTGTCACTTATTTTATATGTGTAATTGTATTCACACACTTATACTCCACCATTCAGCGCTACACTATTTTTTCGTCACATTTTGCTCACTTTGTTTGTATGAGTGTCGGATGCTTTATTTCCACTATATCATTGTGATACTCCTCTTTTAGCGCAGTGTTTTCCCCCCTTTTTACCATGCCTGTGGCCTCTCCTCTCTGAGGCATCATGTATGCTCTTAGTCCACCTGCCCCTCTCCTGCTTCCACCTCCCGCGGGCTGCAAGGCGGCTCGTCTGCGGGTGGACATAGTCTCTGCTCCCTGGCTCGCTACTCCTTCCCGCCGCTCAAGCTTCTCTCCTGCTTCTCTCCCCAGTATAATTTTTTATTTATTTTATTTAAATGAAAATAATGACATCAGATATCCCCCAATAAGTACCTGTATGTTACTAAACATGCAGGTATTCATATGTGAGGTTATCATTATATGTGTGCAGCTCCTTGGTGCACCGATTTAAATATCGGTGACACTGATGAGAATGCGCAATTTGGGGATGGAATTTATATTATATCTGTGTTTTGGCCATCTGGTTGATGGTTGCTAATACACAGATGGAGCCTTCTGATGTATATATTCCATATCCTATAATGCATGCATCTGTTTCTAAGGCTATTCAATTAATCCCGTTTGCCCTCACTTTATTCTTAGATGGGTGTGAGTTTTCCATTAGTTAAGATAGTGCGCTCTATCTGTAGCCTGGGACTCAGACCGAGGCTTGGTTTTAATTTCTGTATATAAGCGGTGCGTCAGGACGCCGCCCGTACCCCATGACGACGTCCTGTAGATGACGAAATGCGTAGGGAGGAGGAGCGACATACTGACGTCACCGCTGCACGCTTAGTCCCGGAAGCTACGGGCTTTCTGCGAGGCCGGCCGGCTCGCTACATGCTGTTACATGCTGATATATGAACGTCACATTGTAAGTGTCCATTTGTCTGTTTTTGAAAGCAATACATTTTAAAAAGGTTTTATACTATGTGAGTTCCACTTGCCTTTTGGGTTATCCGGTATATAATTGGCTATCGTGGATCTTTCCTGAGTTGGTGAATATCTCTTGGTACCAGTCTGTCATAAGCTGTAATATCGTCCATTCTGTGGTTGAGGAGTTCTGGGTTCCGCCATTACTACCTGAGGCTGGGTATATAGCCAATTGCGCTGTGTGGTCCCCTGTAATAAGGGACCATCAAGTTCTGGTAAGCCGCAGTGTGTTCATGTGGTGGAGGTCTCTCACTTAATGTGTATGGAAGTCACTTTATTTTGCCATTACGGACTTTGAAGGACTTATGTACGCAATTTTGATGATTTTTTTTCACTTTTTATTATTTTCAATTGTTTTATATATTTTTATTTTTTCACGTATTTTGCTGAAATTTTGCTATTATTTAGCACATATTTAATGTTTTTTTTTTTTTTTTTTACATATATCACTTCTATATATTTTTATTGGTAACTGTGGTTACTTCTCATTTTGTCACTGTATTTATTTGATAACACTGTGGTCATTCACGTTTGGTATAGATCATTATTTTCATACATCATCAGATTGATATGCAAGTCACATGTATGGCCTATGTTTGGCTATATATTCTGCGTGGTCACTTATTTAGCGCAGCTCCCCTTTTTTGCATCAATGCAAAAAAAACTGAATTATTTTTCAGGAGCAGTGATTTTAATAATGCTTAAAGTGAAACAATAAAAATAAAATATTCCTTTAAATATCATGCCTTGGGGTTCCCCTTAGTCTGCCTGTAAAGTGGCTCATCTTTCAGATGTGTTTTACTGTGCCACAGCAAAATTACATTTATAAAGGAAAAAATGTAATTTAAAACTGCGGGTGTAATGTATTGCTGGCTGCCGGCAATATACATAAATATTCATTGAAATATCCATACCTTCGGGTCTGGTATGGATATTAAGGGGAACCCCAGGCCAAACTTTTTTTTTTTAAATTGGCGTGGGGTCCCCTTTACCCACTTCAATACACTGTGTTATATATATACTACACTGACTACTATATATTCTCCACTGTATTATATAAACTACGACTGCACTATATACTCTGAAGTGTATTATATATACTATACTGACTGCACTATATACTCTAATCTGTATTACATATACACTATGGGGACTGGACTCAGGTGAGGGCTGGGCCAGTGGGCAGAGTGGCAATTTTCCCCGGGCTTCTCTGATTCCCTGTAAAAGAGCTGATGTGTGGCCAGCTCAGAACTGCGCAACTGCCCCTCTCTTCCTGTGTGGGTGGGAAACTTTAAAGTTGGCAGTAACAATGTCACACCCTAAACATAAAGACGCTGACTGAGCCAGTAAGGCTCCTGCTGGGACTGTTCATTGTGAACTGTGACCAGACTCTCCCCTCATCCCTCTCTTTCTTCCTACTCTTTTCTCCCAATTTCATTCCCGCTGTCAGTGTGAAACCAGGCTTTGAATGCCAATTACGCAGGCATACCACACTGTACCCATATTACATTTTTGTTCTTTTTTTTCACAAATAGAGTTTTCCATTTGGTGGTATTTAATCACCTCTGGGAATTTCTTGTTTTACTAAAAAATAAAAAAAAGACTGAAAATGTTAAAAAAAAAATTTTTCTTTTGTAAATAAGTAATTTTTCTCCTTCGCTGATGAGCACTGATATGCCACACTGATGGCCACTTATATGCCACACTGATGGGCACTGATGGGCGTTGGCACTGATAGGCAGCACTGATGGGTGGCACCAATATGGGTGGTACTGTTGGGCACTGATGGGAGGCAATGATGGGCATTAATGGGTGGCACTGATGGGGGAGCACTGATGGGTGGCAATCATGGGCAGCACTGATGGGCACTGAAAGGCAGCATTGATTGATGTCACTGATGGGCACAGACTGGTGTCACTTGCTGGGCACTGCTAGGGCTGCACTGTAATCAGTGCCCTGATTATCAGTACTCCCCTGCGAGGAGATGCCACTGACTGGCTCTCCTCACATGCTGTCATTTACATGTGATTGACCTTTATTGGACATTGTCCCAGTCATGCTGTGTCATATTTTGTCTTGCTTCATAACATCAATATCCATTATAAAACCAGGCGGGCATGGATGGTGAGCTGATTCAGCGGTACAATGGGACACTTTACTTGACTTGCCCCCCCCCGGCTTAAGGCTGCCAGCCTTCCCCTGACTGGACTGTATAAAATTGTAATAATAAACAGAAGAAGTGCACTCACATAGCCACATCTGAATGATCAAGAAAACAAAGGTGTACTATGACAGTAAACCTAGGTCAGACTTTGAAGGCATAGGAAACAATGAAGAGGTATGAAAATAAACACTATTTATTGAGAAATACACAACATGAATAGAACAGTACAGAAAAAAAAATCATGTATACTGATACATAATGTTCAGTGAACCCTTGTGTATCTACGCGTTTCACCGTTAGGTTTCTTCAGGATGCAGTCAAGGTTCTACAGATAGCAAAAAAATAGAATAGACCTCACTGTCTGAAAATAGAACATATAGGTTTTAAAATGTTGATATACCACTGTGCGTCTAAAAATGTATTTTTTCAACAGGAAATAACCATAATGCAGGTGAAGATATACAAGAGGAATTTTTTTTTTAAAATGATTGCTTATACATTGTTCTTAGGGCAGATACATTTAAACAGACGGCCATACCTTGCAGAGAGATAAGTCTCAATTAAAATTATCCAGAAACTGGTTCAGAGGGTACCGTCCCACTGGAAACAGGTTCTACTATACCACTGTCAGGATCTATGCACAGATAGATCAGGCCAGCCCAATCTAGTAAACAGTGTAAGATGATATAAATGAATGACTACCAACACACAGGGTAGGCTCCTTTAAAGTATAATATACAACACCTAATGACAATGATCATATGAGAGGGGTATTTGCTAGTAAGAGAAGAGCAGGAAAAGCCAGACAGTTCCGGGGACAGGGGCAAAATATTGCACAAAGAGTGGACTCAGTACCAAAGAGGGAGGGGAGCCAAATATGGGCTTCAAAGCCCACCAAGCAATGTGGATACCCACCGGGTAAATAGTCCAAATATGAGACTGAAAGATTGTCCACAATGTGTAGCAAAATCTATAGAACAAAAACAGAACCAAGAAAAACAGTAAGCAAGAGGTTAAGTAACCAAGTGAAGCGCTATAAGTATCCATCTATAGCTACAAAGCAAAAGTACTTACTTTAATATTTAGACAGTGATGTGTGGCCCCTGGGAGACAGCCTTGTGCTAGTCACAACATGTCCCTGTGTGTGGTGGCCATTTATAGCCCAAATTTGTGCCAAAATCACAGGCAAAACAGCGCAATAATGATGACATCATAGGAGGGCGACGGCATAAAAAAAAACCTGTTGCATAATATCCACTTAACATTCAGCTAATCCCACGAGTAGACCAACATATATAAAAATACAATGCATGTTCATTCATTGTCCATACAAGGAGTTATAAACAGTTAAAGCAGTGTTGTTTCTATAGATACAATTAATTCATTATATATTTATATTAGAGCATCATAGATGATTATAATAATCTGACAATGTCTTATTAAACCTCCATAGGATTTGTATCAAGATAAATAGAAATAAAAAACAAGCAACAAAATAAAATAAAATAATATATGATAAGCCTAATTTATACAAATAACGATAAAGTGATAATATATACAGAGACCATGCGGAAAGGGTCAACCGGGTAGGAATACATGGCTCTAAGTATTTAAAGCATACAAACTTGAGTGACCAATATTAGGAGAATATTGTACAAATATTATTGGCATCGGGTGATATCTATAGGAAAGATTTAAAACGTATATCTTTCCTATAGCATATCATACAGGCATGGGTATAGAGTTTCTCATAAGTCCTATACCCATTGGGTCTCCCTTTGGAGCACCCTCTAATCAAAGTTGCCCACTCGAGGGTCCTCATAGACACGATCGAGGGCGAAAAATTTGAAGACCCCAGGATCATATTTGTGTTTGAAAGCCATGGTCGTTTTGGAAACGGATAAAGGACCATGCGTATTATGCCACCAATGGCCTTTTGAATACCACCATGGGCCACCATGTGGCTTTCAAACACAAATATGATGGTCTTCAAATGTGCCACCCTCGATCATGTCTATGAGGACCCTCAAGGGGGCAACTTTGATAATAGGGTGCTCCAAAGGGAGACCCAATAGGTATATGACTTACGAGCAACTCTATACCCAGGTCTGAATGATATTCTAAGTTTAAAATCTTTCCTATGGATATCACCCGATACCAATAATATTTGTACAATATTCTCCTAATATTGGTCTCTCAAGTTTGTATGCTTTAAATACTAAGCAATGTATTCCTACCCGGTTAACCCTTTCCACATGTTCTCTGTATATATTATCACTTTCTCATTATTTGTATAAATTAGGTTTATCATATATTATTTTGTTTTTTATTTCTATTTATCTTGATACGAATCCTATGGAGGTTTAATAAGACATTGTCAGATTATTATAATCATCTATGTTGCTATAATATAAATATATAATGAATTAATCATATCTGTGGAAACAACACTGCTCTAACTGTTAATAACTCCTTGTATGGACAATTAATGAACATGCGTTGTATTTTTATATACCATATTTATCGGCATATAACACACTTTTTTCCCCTTAAAATCAGGGGAAAATCGTGGGTGCGTGTTATACGCCGATCCCCACTGTCTGTGAAAGGGTAAAAGATCGAGCTCCACTGAAAAAGACAGAGCCGAGTGTTCGGCTCCGCTCGCAGTCCCGCCTCCCTGCTGTCTCTGAGGGGATGAGGAGCGAGCGCTGCCAAAAAAGATCGAGACAATTTTACTGTGTACTCGGCTTGGCTCCGCTCGCAGTCCTGCCCAGTCCCACCATTGGACCTGTGTTATGTCCATCATAGGAGCCGGGCCAAGGGGTGGCACTGGGCGGGACTGCGATACGAGCCGAGTACATACGAGTACACAGGCTCTGTCTAGCTCAGCGGTGGCAAATTTAAGCAGTAACATCCCGCAAATGACACTGGGCAAGGCTGCAAATGGACACTGATCATTCTGCAATGATGGACAAGGCTGCAGATAGACACTAATAAGGCTGCATTGATGGGCATTTAAATGTAAGTTTTTTTTCCTTAAAATTCTTTCCTAAACTTGTGGTGCGTGTTATACGCTGTTAAATACAGTATGTTGGTCTACTCATGGGATTAGGTGAATGTTTTGTGGATATTATGCAACAGGTTTTTTTTTTTTCTGCCGCTGCCCTCCTATGATGTCATCATTATTGTGCCTTTTGCCCACGATTTTGGTACAAATTTGTTGTGACTAGCACAAGGCTGTCTCCCAGGGGCCACACATCACTGTCTAAATATTAATGTAAGTACTTTTGCTTTGTAGCTATAGAGGGATACTTATAGTGCATCACTTGGTTACTTAACCTCTTGCGTACTGTTTTTTTCTTGGTTCTGTTTTTGTTCTATAGATTTTGCTACACATTGTGGGTGTCCACATTGCTTGGTGGGCTTTGAAGCCCATATTTGGCTCCTCTCCCTCTTTGGTACTGAGTCCACTCTTTGTGCATTGTTTTGCCCCTGAGATCATTGTCATTAGGAGTTGTATATTATACTTTAAAGGAGCCTACTCTGTGTGTTGGTAGTCATATATTTATATCATCTCACACTGTTTACTAGATTGGGCTGGCCTGACCTATCTGTGCATAGATCCTGACGGTGGTGTAGTAGAACCTGTTTCCAGTAGGACGGTACACTCTGAAACAGTTTCTGGATACCTATAATTGAGACCTATCTCTTTGCAAGGTATGGCCGTCTGTTTAAATGTATCTGCCCTAAGAACAATGTATTAGCAATCTTTTTTTTTCCTCTTATATATATCCACCTGCACCTGCTTATATATATCCTGTTGACAGAAATAAATGTTTAAATGTTCAGTGGTATATTGCCATTTTAAAACCTATATGTTCTATTTTCAGATAGCGAGGTCCGTTCTCTTTGCTATCTGTAGAACCTTGACTGCATCCTGAAGAAGCCTGAAACGGTGAAACGTGTAGATACACAAGGGCTCACTGCACATTATGTATCAGTATACATGATTTTGAATTTTTCGTAACTGTTCTATACATGTTGTGTATTTCTCAATAAATAGTGTTGATTTCTCTTTCATTCATTGACGGACACAGCTTCATTAAATCTTAAAGGACCTATGCTCCCTACCGGGACCATCGGTCCTGAGATTATTTTCTGGATTTTTGCCTTTTGCGCAAGATATTGATCCTGTGATCTTCTATCAACAGCCGGCTGGGTGACAGGCTGGATAAATATAGATCCTTGTAGTCTCCCCAGCCCAGCCATGGAGCATGAGCAGGCCCTAGCTACGCACTGGGTAGGCCACAACATGCCTCTCAGGCTCCAGGGGCGGCCGGTGAGCTACATGCTCTGGGGCACACACATGACCGGACTACAGATGTCTTTGTCACAGTGTGCTGTGGCCAGCAGCCACCCCGTACTGCTCGGGTGTGGGTCTGTGATGGGATGCCTCCAGCTCATCCGTACAGTAAGTACAGCTCTCCCTGTCTTGGCAGGATAGAGCAGCTGGGCATTCCCTGGGAGGTCGAAAATATGGGGTCCCGCTTCTCCCTTTCCTCTCTCCCTGTCCCTGTGTCCCCCCCCCTCACCTGCAAATAGTGACGTGCCTTTGAACGCTTTGTCGGTGATTCTTCGTTGCCAGGGCGGAGGCGGCATTCGGGCGCAAGGGGGGTAAAAAAAGTCCCCTGCCCCCCATCCTCCGGTGAGAGCTCTGATTCAGACTAGGGCCCCACGGTGACTGGCGGCCCCTGTTCTGATGTGTCAGAGGATGCTGACCAGGACCCTTCGGACAGTGAGGATGATTCGGTGTCTGGGTCCACGCAGGAAAAATCACTAGTTGGAGCATTTATCACCGCTGTGCGGGATACCCTGAAAATACAGGATGCAGCAGGATCCTCTGCTTAGGTGGCGGTCCCTTTTGGGACCCGTAAGCCAGCCCGTACACCTAAGATGTTTCCTTATCTGACTTATTTTGATAAGTTCATATAAAAGGAATGGGGAAGCCCGCAACGGACCTTTTCGGTCCCAAAAAGGATGGCAGTGCGTTACCCCTTTGAAGAGAGCCTCCTTAAAAAATGGACTGCTCTCCTGGATTGCACTGTGAATTAGAGAAGCAGCAGTCTCCCTCAGTCTGCCTAGAACTCGCAGACCAGCTGGTGCGCGGCCTTAAGTATGTCTGTGATGCGGCCCTGGATACACTTCCCCTGCTCTCTAGAGCATAGGTATCAGCAGTGGTGCTACAGGACCTGATCTGGCTGAAATGCTGGTCTGTGGACCAGGCATCTAAAAAAGCTCTGACAGATTTGCCCTTCCTTGGTGAGCGGCTATTTGGAGCTTTGCTGGATGACATTATTAAGAATTTCACAGGTGGGAAGAGCACTTTGCTCCCACAGTCCAAGAAGGACAAGGGCCCTCCTTTTCCGCTCAAAAGAGGCTTTTTCATCCACCCGGGACTTCAGGTAAGCGCTCGCAGTTCGACAGGGCGACTGCTGAGGGACAAAAGCTTCCCTGGTCTTGCAAGCCCAGCAAGCCTGCAAGCAAAAGTACTACCGCATGAAGGTTTGCCCCCGCTCGACACACGGGTGGGGGGTCACCTTCAGAAGTTTGCAGCTTGGTGGGCCTCTCGGCTGTCCGACCAATGGGTCTGCAAACTGATTTCTTTGGGCTACAAGATAGAGTTCCTCTCTTGGCCACCAAACAGATTTTTTCCCTCCAGCATACCTTTACTCCCGGCTCGCTGGGTGGCCCTGTTTGGGGCTGAAAGGGACCTGCTCAGATGCGGGGTGATAGTACCAGGGATAGTTTCAGGGATTCTACTCCAATCTGTTTGTATTCCCCAAAAAGTAAGGGGTATGTCCAATTCTGGACCTAAAAGCCCTCCAATGCTTTGTGAAAGTACAAAGGTTCAGAATGGAATCAGTTCGCTCCGTAGTTGCTGCACTCCATCATGGGGACTCCCTGGCGTCTCTGGATATCCAGGACTTGTACTTGCATATACCCATATGCCTCAGGCATCAGAGGTTTCTGCGGTTTGCAGTGGAGGAAGAGCACTACCGGTTTGTGACTCTCCCCTTTGGTCTGGCATCTGCACCCCAGAGTCTTTACCAAAGTATTGGCTCCAATTTTGGCGTTGTTGCAACAACGTGGGAATGCAATCTTGGGTTACCTAGACAACCTCCTTCTGAGAGCAGCTTCTGCCTCAGAATTAAGGGAGGATGTGGCGATCACCAGGCAAACTCTACAAGAGTTTGGGTGGGTGTTGAACCTCAAGAAGTCGGTACTAGTGCCGACTCTGCTCCTGGAGTACATAGGCTTACTGCTGGACTCTGTGGAAGCGAGAGTGTTTCTCCCTTCAGACAAGCTGCAGACTCTCAGGGCCGCGGTGAAGTTGTTGATGAACCGCAGGTGATCATCGCTGCGGTACCGTACGCTCAATTCCACACCAGAGTCTTACAGAGGTAGATACTGTGCAAATGGGACAAATCTCTGTTATCCCTGGATCGGCAGATTCGGGTGAGCCAGTTAGTCAGGGACTCTCTTCTCTTGTGGCTGAGGTCTCCAGCCCTTCGGTCTGGGAAATCGTTCCTACCTCTTCATTGGACGGTGATCACAAAGGACGCCAGCCTGACCGGCTGGGGTGGAGTGCTGGGGGTACAGTCGACCCAGGGCCTCTGGTGGAGGAATCCTGGTTACCGATCAATGTGCTTGAGCTTTGAGTGATCAGGCTATGTCTCTCCACATGGTCAATGAGGCTACGAGGATGTCCGATCAGGATCCAGTCAGAAAATGCCATGGCAGTGGCATATGTCAACCATCAAGGAGGAACAAGGAGCTTGGCTGCGGCATGAGAGGTCACTCACATCCTCCAGTGGGCAGAGCATCATTTACCAGCCCTGTCGGCCATATACATCCCGGGAGTAGAAAACTGGCAGGCAGACTATCTAAGTCGCCAGATGCTGGACCCAGGAGAACGGTCGTTGCATCCGGAGGTGTTCAGGCTTCTTGGCCTGCGGTGGGGCACACCAGATGTGGATCTTCTGGCCTCTCGGCTCAATCGAAAGGTGCAGAGGTTTATGTCCAGGTCAATGGATCCTTGGGCGGACGCGTCAGACGCGTTGGTGGCTCCATGGAAGCAGTACCGGCTGATTTACGCCTTCCCTCCCCTAAAACTGTTGCCTCATCTGCTTCGCAGAGTGGAGGCAGAGGGGATTTCAGTGATACTGATCGCTCCAGATTGGCCCTGGCGTCCCTGGTACGCCGACCTAGTATGCCTGGTAGCGGATGCTCCCTGGTGGTTGCCAATGCGAGAAGACCTCCTATCGCAAGGTCCGATACTCCATTCTGCATTACCGTCGCTGATTTTAACGGCATGGCTGTTGAAAGGCAGGTGCTATGGAATTGAAGTCTGTCGGACTCAGTAATCTCCACCATGCTGAGGGCACGGAAATCTTCTTCTCGGAAGATATACCATCATACGTGGAAGGCTTATATCTCCATGTGTGAGGAGATGGGGTGGCGTCCACGCACGAGGAGGGGATGAGAAACTGCCCTTCAGTACCATCAAGGGTCAGATATCAGCCTTGGCTGTCTTTTTCCAATGACCCCTGGCATCTCACTCATTGGTAAGCACTTTTGTGCAAGGGGTTCAGCACCTCTACCTCCGTGGGATCTGAACTATTCACTATATGGACCCCTTATATATTTGTACATGTTGATCATATCCCCCCTTAATCTCCTCTTATCAAGGGTGAATAAATTCAGTTCCTCTAATCTTTCCTCATAGCTGAGTTCCTCCATGCCTCTTATCAGTTTGATTGCCCTTCTCTGCAATTTCTCCACTTCCCCGATATCCTTTTTGAGAACTGGTGCCCAAAACTGAACTACATATTCCAGATGAGGTCTTACTAATGATTTGAACAGGGGCAAAATGATATCTCTCTCTCTGGAGTCCATACCTCTCTTAATACAAGAAAGGGAACTGTGACAGACCTAGCCGGGATAGGGGCTGTTGGAGGGGACTGAATGCGAGCCTATTGCCTTGTGATTACGGGCCCTGGCATTTGGGGGAACAGTGCTGTTTATGAGCTGGTTTTACTTGGATATGTATATGCTGTATATATGTATATATAATGTGTGTTGTCCCATGCTGTTGGGACACACACTGTCAGATGCTAATGTCGTCAACTCCAGACAGCCTGTCTGTTGTCTTGTGTAATTCTAAAGGATATTTCACCTATTGTTGTATGTGCTAATTAACCCTGCAATTGAATGAAGGAGTCGTTGATTAAGATAATTAGCTCATGCTAATTAAGTTAGGTCTTAGTCATCTGGCTGTATAAAATTGTGTGACATGTCAAATAAAGATCAGTCCATGTTGGCACCAAGCAAGTGTTGTCTCGTTTGGTGCTTGGGAGCGGTTGGAATATCTTATACCTATATCCAGACTGAGAGGAAGTGATATATGACGAACGCACTCAAGAGGAGTGTAGGGACGTTCCGTCACAGGAACGCTTTGGAAACCGCAGCTTGGCATTGCATGCTATTATTGAGCTTATGATCTACCAAAACCCCCAGATCCTTCTCCACTATGGATCCCCCCAATTGTACTTCCCCTAGTATGTATGATGCATATTTTTAGCCCCCAAGTGCATAACTTTACATTTATCAACATTAAACCTCATCTGCCACATTGTCGCCCAATTAGACAGAGCATTGAGTTCGGCTTGTAAATTGGAGACCTCCTGTAAGGACGTTATTCCACTGCATAGCTTGGTGTCATCTGCAAAGACGGAAATGTTACTTTTGATCCCAGACCCAAAATCATTTATAAAGATATTAAAAAGTAAGGGTCCCAGCACTGAACCTTGGGGTACACCACTGATAACCTTAGCCCATTCAGAGTAAGAATCATTAACCACGACTCTCTGAATTCTGTCTTTTAGCCAGTTTTCTATCCATTTACAAACTGATATTTCCAAACCTGTAGACTTTACCTTACACATGAGCCGTGTGTGGGGAACTGTATAGAATGCTTTTGCAAAATCCAAGTATACCACGTCCACCGCCACCCCTCTGTCCAAGGTTTTACTTACCTCCTCATAAAAAGATATCCGGTTTGTCTGACAACTTCTGTCTTTCATGAATCCATGCTGTCTGTTGCTTAAAATATTTTTTTTATGGCTGTGATTGGCCAGTGCAGCATGTGACCCAGTCTCTATATATAGTACACACACAGCACACAGCATCATTCTGCTATAGACAGACACTGTTAGATAGGTTCCTGTGCTGCAGAGAGATAGAGGATTTTAGGAGTTAGTGTGCTAAAGTCAGTCCACATTCCTTGAATTTTATTCTAATTAGTTAGATCAGTGAGCGATCTAGATAGCTAGAGTAGAGTAGGGAGTTTCTTTATTAAGCAAAAGAAAGAGGCAGAGATAATTATTGAAGAGATTCCTAAATCAATTGTACCCTGGCTGGGGTGCAGTGCACAGTCTTTTAACAGTGCCATGAGGCCAGTGCCAGACAAAATATAAAAGTTTTACCTGCAAGCTCAATGCACCATTAGGACCAACACTGCATATACTAAGAGATACACCATAGTCTGTGTGTATTCTGATATTGCAAAAACATTGCAAAAAAAATTTAATTTTGCGGTGTTTTTTTTTCTTCCCAATAGCATTTTCTGCGTTTTTATAAACGCTTTACATACTGTCCGTGTATTCTGATATTGCAAAAACATTGCAAAAAAAATACATTTTGCAGTGTTTTTTTTCCTCCCAATAGCATTTTCTGCATTTTCATAAACGCTTTACATACTGTCCGTGTATTCTGATATTGCAAAAACATTGCAAACATTTTTTATTTTGCAGTGTTTTTTTTCTTCCCAATAGCATTTTCTCTGTTTTCATAAACGCTTTACATACTGTCCGTGTTTTCTGATATTGCAAAAACATTGCAAAAAAAATAAATTTTGCAGTGTTTTTTTTCTTCCCAATAGCATTTTCTGCGTTTTCAGAAATGCTTTAGACACTGTACGTATATTCTGCTATATACAAAAACACCCATTTAGGGCGAGGTCATAAATTTTGAAAATATGAGGAGATCATCAAAAAGGGGACGTGGCCCGGGTCGTGGTGCTGCTGGTGGCGCTCCTGTTGCAGGGAGAGGATGTGGTCGATCTGTGCCAGCTACACGCACTAGTGAAACACCTTCCTCAGGTGCGAGTAGGCGACAGAGCCTGCAGCAGTATTTTGGCGCGCCTAATGAGGCTGTACGAATGTCGAGGCCAGGACAAGTACAGGCGATAGTAGATTGGTTTGCTGCTGACAGTGCCTCCGGTTCCTTCACATTGTCTCCCACCCAGTCTCCTGATGAAAGTTCAGAGTTGGCACCTGCAGCCGATGTCTTTCACCTCACCCCCTTGCAAATCAGCCAATCAGTCTGAGATCATGCAGCAGTCTCTTCTGCTTTTTGATGACTCAGTTAGCAGGGTTTCCCAGGGCCATCCACCTAGCCCTGCCCCAGAAGTGGAAGAGATTGTGTGCACCGATGCCCAACCACTTATGTTTCATGATGAGTACATGGGAGGACCATCGCAGCACGTCTCGGATGATGACAAAACACAGGTGCCAACTGCTGCTGCTTTTGCCATTGTGCAGACCGACAAGGAGGGCAGGGGTGAATTTTGGGTGGAAGATGATGTGGAGGACGATGAGGTCCTTGACCCCACATGGAATCAACGTCATGCAGGTGACGAGTGTAGTTCAGAGGAAGAGGCGGTGGTCGCACAGAGCCACCAGCACAGCAGAAGAGGGAGCAGGGTGCAAAAGCGGATCGTCCGTCCCCTAGACAGTACGTCTGCTACTGCCCAACGCAGCAAGGGACCGAGCACACCAAAGCCAGGTCCAAGGAGTTCCCTAGCATGGCAGTTCTTCAGACAATGTCCTGATGACAAGACACGAGTGGTTTGCACGCTGTGCAATCAGAGCTTGAAGCGAGGCATAAACGTTCTCAACCTGAGCACAACCTGCATGACCAGGCATCTAAGTGCAAAGCACGAGATTCAGTGGAGTAGACACCGCAAAAACCAAGAAAGGTCTCTGGCTCCTCCTGCTTCCTCTTCTGCTGCAGTCTCGGCCTCTTCATCCACCTCTGTGGTGACAGTGACACCTGCCAACCCGCAAACAGAGGATCTGCCAGCAACACTACCACCTGGGTCACCAACCATCTCCACAATGTCCCATGGAAGCTTTCAGCTCTCTATTTCCCAAACACTGGAGCGGAAGAGGAAGTACCCCCCTAGCCACCCGTGATCCCTGGCCCTGAATGCCAGCATTTAAAAATTGCTCGCCTTTGAAATGCTGTCATTCCATCTGGTGGAGACGCAGAGTTTTCAAAGGCTGATGTCATTGGCTGTCCCACAGTACGTCGTGCCCAGCCACCACTACATTTCCAGACGAGCTATCCCTTCCCTGCACAACCAAGTGGGGGACAAAATCAGGTGTGCACTGCGCAACGCCATCTGTGGCAAGGTCCACCTAACTACGGATGCGTGGACCAGTAAGCACGGTCAGGGACGTTATATCTCCCTAACAGCACACTGGGTAAATGTAGTGGCGGCTGGGCCTGAGGCGGATAGCAGTTTGGCGCATGTCCTTCCACCACGAGGATTGCAGGGCACTTCAGTTTGCCTCCTGTTGCTAACTCCTCCTACTCCGCCTCCTCATCCTCTACCGCCCCTTCCTCATCCGGTCAGCGTAACACCTTCACCGCCAACTTCAGCACATCCAGGGCTAAACGACAGCAGGCAGTTTTAAAACTTTCCTGTTTGGGGGGAAAAACCCCACACCGCGCAGGAGTTGTGGAGGGACATGGAACAACAGACCGATGAGTGGTTGGTGGCAGTGAGCCTCAAGCCCGGCCTGGTGGTGTGCAATAATGGGCGAAATCTCGTAGCAGCTCTGGGCCTTGCCGGTTTGACGCACATCCCTTGCCTGGCGCATGTGCTGAACTTGGTGGCCCAGAGGTTCCTGAAGAATTACCCCGATATGCCAGAGCTGCTGCAGAAAGTGCGGGCCGTCTGTGCGCACTTTCGGCGTTCTCACCCTGCTGCTGCTCGCCTGTCAGCGCTGCATCGTAACTTTGGCCTTCCCGCTCACCGTCTCATATGTGACGTGCTCACAAGGTGGAACTCCACCTTGCACATGCTTGCCAGACTGTGCGAGCAGCAGCAGGCGATAGTGGAGTTTCAGCTGCAGCACGCACGCATGAGTCGCTCTGCGGAACAGCACCACTTCACCGCCAATAACTGGGCCTCTATGCGAGACCTGTGTGCCTTGTTGCGCTGTTTCGAGTACTCCACCAACATGGCCAGTGCCGATGATGCTGTTCTCAGCGTTACTATCCCAGTTCTATGCCTCCTTGAAAAAACACTTCAGGCGATGATGGAAGAGGATGTGGCACAGGATGAGGAGGAGGAGGAGGAGGAAGAGGGTTCATTTCCATGGCTTTCAGGGCAGTCATTTACAAGTGGCTACGAGGGTGGGTTCCTGCACCAACAAGCGCCAGGTACACAATTGTCTGGCAGCAAGGGCACAGTTCTGGAGGATGACGAGGTGGAGGATGAGGAGGAACCATGTTCACAGCAGGGTGGCACCCAGACCAGCTCATGTCCATCACTGGTGCATGGCTGGGGGGATACAGAGGACACAGACGATACACCTCCCACAGAGGACAGCTTTTCCTTGCCTCTGGGCAGCCTGGCACACATGAGCGATTACATGCTGCAGTGTCTCCACAACGACCGCCGAGTTGCCCACATTTTAACTGATGCTGATTATTGGGTGGCCACCCTGCTGGATCCCCGTTACAAGGACAACGTGCCGTCCTTAATTACCTCACTGCAGCGTGATCGTAAGATGCGCGAGTACAAGCGCACGCTGGTAGACGCGCTGCTGGTGGCATTCCCACTTGGAAGCGGGGGTACGGTGGAAGCACAAGGCGAAGGCAGAGGAGGAGGAAGAAGTTGCCAACGCAGCCGGGGCACCGCCAGCACCTCGCAAGGCAGGGTTAGCATGGCCGAAATGTGGAAAAGCTTTGTCAGCACGCCACAACAACCAGCACCACCAGCTGAGATGGAACGTCTTAGCAGGAGGCAGCATTTCACCAACATGGTGGAGCAGTATGTGTGCACACGCGTACACGTACTGCATGACGGGTCTGCCCCCTTCAACTTCTGGGTCTCCAAATTGGGCACATGGCCTGAGCTTGCCCTTT
The DNA here is from genome assembly GCA_028564925.1 of Lithobates sylvaticus. Taxonomy (NCBI): domain Eukaryota; kingdom Metazoa; phylum Chordata; class Amphibia; order Anura; family Ranidae; genus Lithobates; species Lithobates sylvaticus. The sequence continues at coordinate 311,854,833 of CM053031.1, forward strand.
ATGCCTTGGAGGTGCTGGCCTGCCCTGCCGCCAGTGTATTATCTGAACGTGTATTTAGCACGGCAGGGGGCGTTATCACAGACAAGCGCAGCCGCCTGTCCAGAGCCAATGTGGACAAGCTCACGTTCATTAAAATAAACCAGGCATGGATTCCACAGGACTTGTCCGTACCTTGTGCAGAATAGACACATATACCGGTGTTCTGACGATAACTGTCTTGCTATCGGATAGTGTCCGGCCACTTACTGCGCAGGTGCAGTGCTTGCGCAGTACGGAGGACAAGGAGATTCACAAAATCTCCAAAGATGAACGTCGCCTGCGCAGTGAGTGCAGGTTCAAGCCCGACCATCCAAGTGGACATACGGTAGCACATAGTAACAGGGCCCCTCACGGGCTCGCTTGGCTAGGCTTCAACCTCGGATGATGTGGCTTGAACCTGGAGTCACCACGCATCGTCTTTGGAGAGTTTCAAAATCCCCTTGTCCTACGTACTGAGCAAGCACAGTACAGGGCGGACACTATGCGACGGGGGACAGAATTCGACACATCATTCACCACTAGCCTTACCCAGCCATTGTTGTATTTTTGAAACAGTGTTGGCTACCTCGTCCTCCTCCACCGCCGCTTCCACCTACACCGCCTCCTCAACCTCCTACTCCATTTGAATTTCGTCCTCCTAGGTCAAGATTATAATTTTTTCATTTTTTTTAACTTCCAAGTATTTTATTTTCCCACTTTATTATCCATTAAATTGAAGAATTTTTCCAGAAAGTCCGTATTCTGGGGTATTCCCACCATATGTGCGGCATCGTGCCGTTGAGTTTCTGAGGTTCTTAATGACTTCCTGTACCTCTTCTGCTGAGAAGGGGGCCTCCAGCATTTTTATTTTTTTTTATTTTTTTTATGTTATTTTAAGTTATTTCCCTATCCACCTATGTTGCCATTTGCAGCCCTCTAGCCCTTTCCATGACCTTTTTACAGCCATTTTAGTGTTCAAAAGTCTGGGTCCCCATTGACTTCAATGGGGTTCGGAGTTCGGGGTCCGAGTTCGGGTCAAGTTCGGTCCCGAACCTGGACTTTTTTCCGAAGTTCGGCCGAACACGCCGAACCTGAACATCCAGGTGTCCGCTCAACTCTAGTCACTAGTATATCATATATAATGCGAACAGTGTGTGCTGTGGGTTAGTAGCATAGGTATTGTATTGTATATTCTCCAGGGGGTTGTAGTATTGCTCAGTAAAGAAGTGGAGAGTCAGGATGTATGTGGGTGTCTTTAATTACTAGTCACAGTTGTAGGCGCAGTTGAAGTCCAGTTAATCCAGGGTTGCCAGTGGGTATTGTTCTTGGTATAACAGCCATCACTGGCTGCTGTCATAAGTTTGTAGCTGTAGTGTAGGGCCACTATATTTAAGTTTGAGCGGCGTGCTGACGTCACCTCCATTCCCCGTCCATCCAGGAAGCGACGGGCAGTGAGAAAGAGAGCCGGCCGGCTCGACAGTTTGTTTTAACACACATGCCTATTGATTGCATCTGAAATGTAAGTGTGATACATATCAGCTTTTTTATAAATAAAGGGTGAAAACAGTATTGTGCTATGGATATCAATTTTTCTTCTATGTAAACGATTTGGATGAGAGTAAGGAGGATCCAGGCAGGATTTACATGTATGTCTGCACTCTGAGAGTGCCATTTGGAGGATTCTGGATAGAGACCCTGGCAGGGGGATAAGCCACAGGCCCTTCTGATCTCTTTGACACAGAGATCAGACCAGCTGGTAAGCGGCAATATTTTTATTTGGTGGAGGACCCTTCTCTCCTTTGGCTATAAAATAACTTTTTCCGAGGGTGTCAAGTGTAATAGCACTACGAAAATAACAACAACAGAACCCTAACACCCATTGTGGACTTTTTGCATGCTTCAATTATCTATAAGTGACGTTTTCTTTTGGTTCTCAGTCCTTTATGGTGATATCACATTGAGCCTGGATTCATGGTCACACACTTATGAAAAATTGTATTTTATATTTTTAATTATACACTATTTGGGTTGCATAATTCCGAATTCAGATTGATTATTGGGCTAATGATTGAATCCAGTGGTTGCCCATTATATTTCTGTTCATGTATAATACCACTAGTTCAAGGTTGAATTAATTTTCACGATTGATTTCCACGTTTATTAATTTTCAGCGCAGCTATCTTTTTGCATTGTATTTTTTGTGTGTATCTCACATTAAGTTGCGGCAGGAAATAATATTTATTCAATACATTTTTTGTATTTTCACATAAATTGTCACGATTTATGTAGATTATCTACTGATCACATATATTAGACAGCGCTGTTACTCCAATATACATACACTATATTTAAGACTTGTGAGAGTGTCAAGGATGAGGAAGATTTCCAGTGTCTAGTGAGGTTGAGCCTGGCTGCTAGGAGTATGTGGGTAGTGACATATCTGATGGGGTATGGGAGATCATCGATAGTCAGGTTCAAGATTGCCAGAGCAGGTGACTTGGGGATTGGGATTTTGGCGATTTTGTTGAGAAGCTGGAATACTTCCACCCAGTACTTTCTTACATCTGGGCAGAGCCAGAATATGTGGAGCATATTTCCATCAGTCGAGTGGCACCTCCAGCAAGTGGAGGGGTTACGAGGGTCAAAGGAAGATATCCTGGAAGGTGTAAGGTACAACCATAGTGATATTTTTTGTGTGAGTTCCCAAAGGGCGGCACATTTCGTGGATTTGTAAATCGTCTGGAATGCGAGTTGCCATTGTGTGTCTGAAAACATGCGTGCTAGATCAGTTTCCCATCTGAGATGTGGGGACAGTTTGTCGAAGCATTTTTTTTGGTGGAAGAGAGTGTAGAAATGGGAGATGCCCTTGGTGGTAGAGGCCGGGTTTGAGAGGTAGTCCCAAGATTTGGGCTGTACAGTATAGAGGGGAAGAGGGAGGTTGCGCAGGGAGTGATGTATGCAGAGGTAGGTAAAGTGTTCCGTGAGAGGGAGGTCATAGTCGGTTTGTAGTTGGGGGAAGGATTTAAGGATGTTCTGATTGACAAGGTCTTGTATGGTTCGGATCCCCTTGAGGGTCCAGAGTGCGAGTGGGAGATCTGGGGTTAGGAACAACAAAGTGGAATTGAGGAGAGTCTAGTTAATTGAGTCTAGTGAATTGTGTGTGACCAGTTTTTTCCAGGCCAGGGCCGAGGCCTTCATAGTCGGAGAGAGGTACAATGGGATTGTGGCCCCTAATGGAGTAGAGAGTGAAATTCAAGAGCCTCTCAGAGTAGGATTTTTAGGGCAACAAATATAAATTTGTATAAAAATATAAAGATTTATTATATGAAAAAACTAAATTAATGATACACAATTTCATCATATAGAATATAAAAACAAAGCAGATGTTTGTAAACGATACATATGGAGGCTGGTTTTAATTCCGACGCGTTTCAAATCGGCCATTTTGCCAATCTTCCTCAGGGAATTAACATCACCGTCTACAAAATATATCAAAACATACTGATTACAATACATTTTACACTTATAACCATATAGTGACCAGGGGACCACCACATGGAAATCCAAAAGGCCAGCCAATACATTGTTGTATACATTACAACTTACATCAAAAAATACAAACATCATATATGGTATTGCTTCCCCATGGACCTTCAGACCCAGAACAGATGCCATAAAACGGGCTGATATAGTTCATATCTCTCTACAAGACAGCCTTGGAAACTTGGAAGTTTCTGTAGCTTTATTTGGCATTTAAAAACCGCATAGGCTATGGAGAAATATAAAAAAGTAATTAGGTAGGTAAGACTAACCACACTTGCCCACCAAGCCCTATAATAAGAAAGCTTATCCGCTGTTGTTGCGGAGAAAAGTTACTTCACAAGTCCCATAAAGGATATCCATGCCTTGTTCAAAGAACTCCTTCAGCAAACTACTGAGGAGGGGGAAGACGCTAAATGGCCGTCTTAGGCGTCCTAAAATAGATGGACCCGGTTCCATCCCGCCCCTGTGGGTCGTTGACCGATGACGCGGCACGCACACGGCGTTCCGCGTCATCAATTCATGCTCCCGCCTTAGACTGAGTTGCGTCCCAGATACTACAGGGACCAGGGTGCATAGGGGCAGCCCTGTCCCGCGTGATGCGGACGCGCATGCGCACAGAGGCGCGCCGCGTCATTCAACCTCACGAGGCAGGCGCACCAATGCACACCGCATCATCCATATTAAGCGAGGCAGACAAAGCAAACCTCCCCTTGTAACCAAGACAACGAGGCACGATGAAGGCAAACCACGTCATCTCAGACACAGATCGGGCGAGGACATAAGCGCTCGCACATCAAAGATGCGCAAAGCGCTGTCCTCGCCAGGGAGGTTGCAAGACCTGGGTGTAAAGAGGGAAAAAACAAGGGGCCAGATCCATATCCCCGGGACGATGGGTAAACCCATACACACCGGTCAATGGATCCGCCCAATACCCCCTACAACCAGGAGCCCAGCTACCTAACAACAAAACAGGGTGATGGAAAAAGGGGGTCAAAAACAAGGAAGATGGACACAAAGCATCCATCAACCCCTTAACACTATAGAACCCAATCCAATACAAAACCTGTAGAGGAAACCAAAGGAAAAAGGAGCATTCAAGTTTAAGACTAAACACGGGAGGGAACCTAACAGAGGGAATACCCCAGACAAAATCGTGACCACAACCTAATGAGGTTCGGACCATTTCATGTCGGGACCCCCCCCAAAAAGGACAAAAACCACTGGCATTAAAACTCACTTTTAGGCGGAAGGAGCTTTAGCCATTAAGTGAGTATAGTAAGCCTCACGGGGCTAGATCACTCCCTGAAAAAGGGGGAGATCCATGTACCCCCCAAAAAGGGGGGGACACAAAGTCCCAGAGGCTTCTTTAATGCCAGGTAGAAAAATATGAAAAATTTCATCCAATCCCAGAAAAAAAGACATCTGGAAAAAAAACAGGGGATTGTGTCCCCTTAGGGGAAGCAAATCCATTCACATATGAATATACAAAATAATAAACATAATATAACAAGAAACCCCAGATTATCTATCATCTCCTATATGCATCACTTTAAAACGCTCCCCGAGTCATTCAAATCCCCTAAATATGTGGAGAGAAAAGGACAGCCCAGGAAAGGAAACAAGGCCACAGTAAAAAATGGGGAAAGATTTAACCCCCAAGTAAGTCCCTATTCATTCGTCAGTCCGTTTTACCAGAACTGTAGCCCTCTAAAAAGGGCCTGAAGCTCTCTACTTAATTTAGAACCGGGAGGAGTTGTCGCCCTAAGGTTTCTAATCCATCGCATTTCCCGCTGGAGTAGTACCTTGTTCCAATCTCCCCCCTGATTGGAATATGGAGTCTGTCCAGGACCGTGAAGTTCACTTTAGGAAGTCGATAGTTGTGTGTTTTTGCAACATGCCGACCCAGAGGTAGGTATAAGTTACAAATTTTCATATCATACCTATGTCTCTCCACTCTTTTACTCAGTTTTTGTCTTGTCTTACCGACATAGAAAGCCACACACTGACACTGCATGAGGTAGACCACTCCCTGAGTTTGACATGAGGCAAAATGTCTCAAGGAGAAGTCTACCCCATTTGGCAGTGTCAGTGTGGTCCTCTGCCCAATCACTGGGCATTGAGCACAGTTCCCGCAAGGAAAAGTGCCAAAGTTTTTACAGGGATCTTTCCTAGCATTGCCCTTATATTCGCTTTGCGTAATCATATTACCTATAGAGCCAGCTTTCTTGTACGTGATAACCGGAAAGGGGGTCACCAGACCACCAACCACTGGATCTTCTGTGAGAATGGACCAGTGTTTGGTTATAATTTTGCGAATCGTTTGATGCTCATTAGAGAACCTCATAATGATTTGTGTATTGTCTTCCTCCCAGGGATATGGATCTGGCCCCTAGTTTTGCCCCCTTTACACCCAGGTCTTGCAACCTCCCTGGCAAGGACAGCGCTTTGCGCATCTTTGATGTGCGAGCGCTTATGTCCTCGCCCGATCTGTGTCTGAGATGACGTGGTTTGCCTTCAGCGTGCCTCGTTGTCTTGGTTACAGGGGGAGGTTTGCTTTGTCTGCCTCGCTTGATATGGATGACGCATTGGTGCGCCTGCGCGTCTGCCTCGTGAGGTTGAATGACGCGGCGCGCCTCTGTGCGCGTCCGTGTCACGCGGGACAGGGCTGCCCCTATGCACCCTGGTCCCTGTAGTATCTGGGACACAACTCAGTCTAAGGCGGGATCGTGAATCGATGACGCAGAATGTCGTGTGCGCGCCGCGTCATCGGTCAACGCCCACAGGGGCGGGATGGAACTGGATCCATCTATTTAAGGACGCCTGAGACGGCCATTTGGCGTCTTCCCCCTCCTCAGTAGTTTGCTGAAGGAGTTCTTTGAATAAGGCATGGATATCCTTTATGGGACTTGTGAAGTAACTTTTCTACGCAACAACAGCGGGTAAGCTTCTTTATTATAGGGCTTGGTGGGCAAGTGTGGTTAGTCTTACCTACCTAATTACTTTTTTATATTTCTCCAAAGCCTATGCGGTTTTTAAATGCCAAATAAAGCTACAGAAACTTTGTTTCCAAGGCTGTCTTGTAGAGAGATATGAACTATATCCGCCCGTTTTATGGCATCTGTTCTGGGTCTGAAGGTCCATGGGGAAGCAATACCATATATGATGTTTGTATTTTTTGATGTAAGTTGTAATGTATACAACAATGTATTGGCTGGCCTTTTGGATTTCCATGTGGTGATCCCCTGGTCACTATATGGTTATACGTGTAAAATGTATTTTAATCAGTATGTTTTCTTGATATATTTTGTAGACGGTGATGTTAATTCCCTGAGGAAGATTGGCAAAATGGCGGCTTTGAAACGCGTCAGAATTATCACAAGCCTCCATATGTATCGTTTACAAACATCTGCTCTGTTTTTATATTCTATATGATGAAATTGTGTATCATTAATTTTGTTTTTTCATATAATAAATCTTTATACAAAAATTTTGATATAATATTTCACAGCAGGGCCCGTTCCCGCACCCACCAAGAGTAACTGTGAGGACTTACAGTGTTGTGGCACCAACACCACCAAAGCCCAATTTTTCTACCACTGTTCAACGATGGCATGTAATTACAATTCTTGATATAATAGTTCACAGCAGGACGTTCCACCACCCACCAAGAGTAACTGTGAGGGCTTACAGTGTTGTGGCAACACCAACACCTTAGGCCCAAATATCTGCAGAGCATATAGGGCAGGCCCCTACTTTCAAACATTCAACTTACAAATGACTCCTACTTGCAAACAGACGGAGACAACAGGAAGTGAAATTAAATCTACCCCTAGGAAGGGAAATTCTCTCCTGTAAGAGTTGATATGGGAAAAACGTGTCTCCTCTCCACCGATGCTTTATCACCAATCCTTGTTTCACTAAAAAACCCAAATTTTCAAAAAACATTTGTCATTGGGACAGTGAGGTGAAATCTTCTGAAGAGGTGCACAGACAGCAAAACAAATGTTACAGGGGTGATAACCCTTCCCTATGATTCCCAAAAAGCTTAAAAATTGATTTTTTTGGCTGGAGCTACACATTAAAGATGTACCAGTTCAAAGTTACAAACAGATTCTACTTAACAACAAACCTAGAGTCCCTGTCTTGTTTGCATCGCCTGTATACTGCTGTTCAGAGTATATAGGGCTTGGGGGCCCCACGCCTTTCCTTTTTTTAATTTTGGTGCGGGTTTCCCCTTAATATCCATACAAGACCCAAAGGGCCTGGTAATGGACTGTACCCATGTCATTTGTCTCACTGATTTTAATCCATATTGCCAGGACCAGACATTGCTGCCGCAAGCAGTTTTAAATTACTTTTATTCCTTTAAAAATGTCATTTTGTGCAGGGACTGTTCTAAGCACGGGAAACATGCGCCACTTTACAGGCATACTATAGACACCCCCAGGTATGATATTTAAAGGAATATTTCACTTTTTTTTTCACTTTAAGCTGTGGGTGCAGGCATCATCCCGGTATAACCACTGAAATGGGAGGACGTCCATGTACGCCCTCCTGGCAAGAAGTGGTTAATAAAATCCATACTAAAAAGAGTGGTCCAGAAGAAGAGGAAGGAGAAGGGGAAAGATTGGAATATGTTTCTCCCTGCCCTGTTTGCCACCCATGAAGTTTCCACAAGCATCTAGGGCTTCTCACCATTTGACCTAGTGTATGGGTGGAGAACCCGTGGGCTGCTTGATCTAGTAAAGGAGACGTGGGAAAGTGAAACATCACCGCACAAAACATGGTAGAACATATCGCCCAAATGCGAAAGAGGGTGGCTAGAATGATGCCGTTAGTGAGGGAACATCTCCAAAAGGCTCAGGATGCCCAATCAAGGGTGTACAACCAATCAACTAAAGTCAGACAGTTTCAAGTAGGAGACTGGGTGGAGTGGAGAGCAAGTTCGTGACAGAGACAATTTGAAATGGTGAAAAAAGTGAGTCATGTGAACTACAATGTACACCAGCCAGGGAAAAGAAAACCATATTAAATGTATTATGTAAACTTGTTAAAACCCTGGCAAAGCAAAGAACAGATGTCCACTATGGTAGGTGTCAATTCAGGGGACCCTGCAGGAGTTGACCTGGTGCAGGTTGCTGCTACCCTTTCTAAGCCACAAGCCCACCAAGCAAAATAAATTTTGCAGAGAAATGTTTTCAGGATTTCCTGGTCTCACCAACGTCATTGAGCATGACGTAGTAACACAATCATTTAAAGCCCTATCATATTCCAGAAGCACATAGAAAAGCAGTGTCTGAAGAAGTGAAAAAAAAATGCTTGAGCTTGATGTCATTGAAGATGAGAGTGGTCGAGTCCCATCGTGTTGGTACCAAAGCCGAAACGGCACTCTACTCTTCTGCAATTACTTTAGGAAACTTAATGAAGTTTCCAAATTTAATGCCTATCCGATGCCTTGGGTAGACTAGTTAATTGGAGAGAATGGGCCCCGCAAAAGTACATCACCACGTTGGACCTCACAAAAAGGGTACTGTGAGATTCCCCTCACCAAGGAAGCCAGGGAGAAAACAGCTTTTTCAAGGTCACTTTTCGTATAAAAGGATGCCATTTGGCTTACACTCAGCCCCAGCCACATTCCAAAGTACAATAGACAAAGCATTACACTCCCATTGACAATATGGTTTGGTCTACTGGGATGATACTGTAATTTTCAGTACCGATTGGGAGACCAATCTTCCCTGGGTTCAGGCAGTCATAGACTCCTTGAAAAAAAGCAGGGTTCACAATCAATGCTGAGAAGTGTGCGATTGGGATGGAGGAAGCCAAGTACCTAGGGTACACATTGGGTAAGGGGCTAGTGAAACCTAAAATAAACAAGACTACCTAATATATCTTACTGGACCTCTGGACCAGAGTTAATGCAAGTAAGCAAGTCCAACCACCCTTCACCCTGGAGAGCAAACACAAGGGACAAGCATGTAGCCAGTCCCTCCGACCATGCAAAAGCACCATCGACCATGATTGGCTGACACACACATGCCAAAACCAATTAGAAAGATTTGGAGATGAGAACATGGGCCACTGGGATGAGAAACTTTTCCTGCTGTAAAGTTCACAATCTATCAAACAAAGAAAAACAAATGATTACAGTAATTTGCATAACAAACAACTCCAACAAAAATACATAAGTCAAACTAAATAATCGGGCAGAAAGTGGCACAGGTATAGCAAGGGCCACATATCCACCATACCATAAATCCTATAAATCCAATATACTTAGCAAGCATAGGCAACCCCTACATCTTGGCGAATAACCGCAAAAGACTACAAAGTATACTTAACAATTCAAATACTTGTAGAATCTTTTTGTCAAAATCACTCTCTGCCTAGCAGCACTAGGGTCATTGGTTTGAATCCCAACCATGGAATTACCTGCACAAAGCTTGCATATTCTCCCTGTGCCTGTGTGAGTTTCCTCTGGGTGCTCCAGGTTCTTCCCACGATCCAAAGACATGCTGGTAGGTTAATTGGCTTTTGCCTAAATTGACACTAGTTTGTGTATATATGAATGTGAGTTAGGGACCATAAATTGTAAGCTCCTTGAGGGCAGGGACTTATTTGAATATATAATGTAATGTATATATGCAAATTGCTGCGTAAATTGGAACAATAATAAGTCTCATGGACTATTCTTAAAAGCCCTTTTCAGGGGTTTGTTACTATACGCTCTTTCCTATATCACTTTTAAAGTGACCCTACTTGTTTTTCCCCAAATCACTGTCCTGTTTACAGTTTCTCCTAAACCTTAATTATTAGTCCCACGGAATAGACTTACTGTAATGAGAAGTTGGGGAGGAGCACTATAAAAATGTAGTAATGGGTATGGGATGGGTGAACAGTTCGGCCCGAGCATAAGTTTGGGCCGAATTTTTGTTGTTTGATCATCCGGAGAACAGCCTAACAAATGGGTAGTTCGACCGTTTGTTCGGCCCCCCGAACTGACCACAATGCTTTGTGGAGCTGAACAGTGCATTGCAAGCCCTGATTGGCTGAAACAGTGAAAGCTTCAGCCAATCAGGGCACAGAGCACTGTCAGAGTCATGATTGGACACTGTCATCATGCCTTTATCCAATCATGGCTCATTCCTGCCCCAAAGTATATAAGTATTCTTTCAATGGCAGCCATTTTCAGTGTGATAACGGCGTGGAGAGAGATAGAACAGGACTCTGTTCAGTGCTATTAGTTAATGTGCTATACTGTGCTATTTTGCTTCAATTGTCAGTGTAGAATATTAGTTTAGTGTCAGTCTAGGGATAGTGTGAGTGTAGTGAGGATAACCATCATTCAGCTTTGCATAGTGTGCAGCTAAAGTAGGGACAGCTCAGATAGTTTCACTGGAGTGTAGTGAGACCATGTCAGTAATCTTGACATTAGTGTATAGCTGAAGTAGGGACAGTTCCGACGGGTTTCCATGTGGTAAAACCCCACTATTATGTGGTCAAGGAGGAGGTCATGCAGCGGGCCCGCTCAGCCAACTCAAGATCCGGGATAACCCTATCTAAGTCTTTGCGGACTTATATCCCCATCTACAATTCAAAAAAGGAGATAACTCAAACCACTCCTCTTCAGGACCCACCACAGGAGCCTCTAAAATACAAATGCCCACAAGCCTGCTTACTTCAGTATGGCAAAAACCTAAACCAAAGAGGTCCAAAAACTCAGCGCCAACCTGAAAAGGCTGGATCCTTCTGTGAATATTTTGGTCTGAGGAGCACACTCATTTTCTGGACCCTTCATTTTTGAATGATTAAGTAAAATATTCTAAATTGTCGGCAATATGTAAAGAGAGGGGTAACAAAACTTTTTTTTGTTACCCCTTTCTTTACATATTGCAGACAATTTAGAGTATTATACTTAATCTGAGGTTTAATTGTTACTATTTTACATAAGTTGTGAATACCCTGGGTGGGGGGCTCTTAGGTTAGATGGCTAAGGCCACTGTTGCTGGGTTAATCCGGACCTCTTTAGGCAGGACGGGTTGCACAATGGAAACTATTTGAGGCGAAAGAAAAGGAGTAACCCTAGTTCCAGTTTACAAGGCCAGAACAATCCATCATTGAAAATATCGTCCCCTCTGGGTATTTCCCAGAAGGGGGAGGAGGGAGGGCAAGGATGGCTAACAAGATAGGCCTGACCAATTATTTTGGCTATCAGGGATACCCAGGTTATACTTGGGACTATCCTGATGATTCGCCTGACCACCACGTTCACCCCACTCCCCATTCACTATTCCCTTTATCCCCACCCACTATCTAGTAGACATGTGCACACTGAAATATTTCGTTTTCGTCCGAAAAATAAATTTATTTAGTTACTCCCGAAATTCGTTTTTCGTTAAAAATTGCATTCGTCCGAAAATCCAAATGAATTAAGGTCGAATCTGTCATTAAAGGCTTATGGTGTCTGTCGAAAGTTCAAAGAAGATTCGACGGAGCAGCTAAACTGTATGACTCTGTATAGTTTAGCTGCAATTCCACCCAATTCCAGCAGCAATCTTTCCTATCTACGTCGAATCTTTCCTCTCTACGTCGAATCTTTCCTCTCTACGTCGAATCTTTCCTTTCTACGTCAAATCTTTTCTCTCTATGTAGAATAATCTTGGACTAATAGAGTTAAGCTTAGGCACATTCGACCACAGGTTCAATGGACACAGATTGTTATTGTCAGCGTCGAATCTCCTATCTATATCGAACTGTTGTCACAACGAAAATAAAGCATTTGTTTATGTCGGATCTTTCGTTTTTCGGATTCTGCACTTTCGTTATCGTTTGTTAAAATGATAACGAAAATACCTGAAATTCGGATGAAAATGCATTCGGACGAAAAACGAATGCACATGTCTACTATCTAGCCTCTCCACACTTAATTTCTTAGGACCCCATAGTAGTCCAAACAGGTTATACCCTTCACAGGGCAGTAATGTTTCAATTTTAGTGATTGTGTTGTTAATATATACCACTATTGTTCAGTTCTAGTCTTTAATGTTTGTTATAATGCAAGGGCGCTGCAGTCGAAACAGCTTACTTGTGCCTATTCCTGACCAGGAGACATAGATTTCCACTCTCCCCTGGACAGGGGTGCTTCTTCTCTGGTAGAAGAAGACTTTACTAATGTGCTAGAGGGACTGTGGGGACCCAGTCCCGCATACCCTCTGGAGATAGCTACATCTCCTTTTCAATGCTTTATGATTCCCTCTACTCTATTTCTTCCTCATACTTTTCTTTCTTCTAGATGTCCTGCTGGAAAACCTCACTTCTGCGTCCTACCTGATCTGAATCCTAAGCACCTGGCAACTCATCGGACTGCCTTTCACAAGACCCGCAGGTAAGTGGCTATATGTCGATTGGCTATATGTCGAGTGGCTATATGTAGATGTCCCTATCTACTACATGGCTGAGGTTGACAAACCACCTCTACGAATAGCGTCCCACAACACACAGGGTCTGAATTCTCAGGTCAAAAGACGGAAAATGTTTCAATATTATCACGACCAAAAGATAGATGCGATCCTGCTTCAGGAAACTCAACCAAGTTCGTACAACCCTAAGTTCATCCACCCTAAATACCCTACTTTTTTCCAAGCTACAGTGGAAGATAAAACAAAAGGGGGTAGCAATACTCTTTTCGCACAACTCAAAATTTACACTCGGAATTTAAAGATCAGGACGGTAGATTCATCTTGCTCAAGGGGGTACTAAATGACCAGCTCTACTCTTTTGTATCTTACTATGCACCCAATCGAGGACAGGCACATTTTTTGAGTACATTTTCCAGAAGCTGGGACCCTTGCATGAGGGCACAATTGTATTTGGAGGGATTTCAACTTGGCCTTTGATATAGGACTTGACAAAAAGTGCTCGCAGGGAGCCCAAACAACTCATCCTCTCAAACAAAGCCTCCGAATAGCTAGGCTCATTCACCAACAGAAACTAATAGATATCTGGAGAGAACTCAATCCCCAAATACGAGACTTCATGTACTTTTCACACCCGCACCAATCCTTTTCCAGAATTGACCACGATGCACATACCCCTAGTGCACAAATCATTCATAAGAGACTCAGTGTGGTCAGACCACTCTATAGTTTTCCTTATTTTCACTCTATAGTTTTCCTTATTTTACAAAGACCCCAAGGCCCTAGAGGAAACAGTCACTGGAGGCTTAATGAATCAATCCTTAGTGACCCGGTGAGAACTACTTAAGTTTAGGGGGGCGTGGCTTGGAGCTCGACCGGAATGGATGGTGACTAGCTGAGCTCCGCCAGACCGCGACGTATAACTCCCTTCCAGCCGCAATAAGAGAGCGATGGGCAAGCGGGACAAGCCATTACTCTGCCCAGGATCACAATGCTCCTTTTCTACACCAGGAACCCGCAGTATACCCGAGATTTTTGAGCTCCAAACTCAGAAGACCAGAGGCCGCTCTGCCAGCAAAATGGCGCTGAGGAGACACGAGGCGGCACATAGTGAAGACTCCATGTCGGCTACGAAAGACATGGTAAGGGACACTGACTACCCCGATCACCCTCTGAGATACTCAGAGATGATCAAAATAGCTGCTGATATCAAAAGCACCTTGTCATCTGCAATTACAGACCTGAGATCTGACTTTTTAAAACTATCAGACAGGCTGTCCCATACAGAGAGAGCGGAGGCCAAACGAGACAGAGCAGTGGAGAGATTATCCTCCACTGTCTCTTCCCATGCCAATCCCCTTATCCAGATGAATAGGCACTTGGAGGACTTGGACAACCGAACATTAGGGTGAGGGGAATACCTGAAAAAGTTGAACCAGCCCAAATCAAACAAGCTCTCCAGGATGTGTTTAATGGTCTGCTTAATAGGCCCAAAGAAACAGACATTGATTTTGTGCGGGCTTATAGGGCATTGGCGCCAAAACCAAATGACAGTGCCCCTCCTAGAGACATTATATGCTGTCTCCAAAGCTTTCCTCTGAAGGAAGAAATACTTGGTAACGCAAGGAAGAGTGATCAAATCCTCTTTGACGAGCACGCTGTAGCTCTATACCAAAACCTATCACACATAACCCTACAAAACAGGAGAGCGCTGCGCCCTATGATCACCGCATTGAAAGAGAAAGGCATCCCATACCGCTGGCGTTTTCCATTCGCACTAAATGCCACATTTCTGGGGAAACAGCACTACTTAAGATTGCCGGAGGACATACCGAACTTCTGTGACCAGTTACAACTGCCACTTATCGACGTACCGGAATGGTACAAGGAATTCAGATCTCCCCCACAAGATGTCTCTCCGCCAGGCACCCCATGGTCGTCACCTTCCAAACCATCATCCACCAAGAAATCCAAGCCTGATAAATACCAGGGGTCAGAAGCGGGTAAACCCCCTCACTCATCCAGAGGGCCCTGGTCGCTAACATGAAAGTAAGTGATTTACTTTGACTGACTGACATAACTTTGTTGCTGCGTCAGGAGACCAGCTCCCATTACAGGTCACCACCGGACAATGGCCTAGAGCTCTTGTTCTATCCCTTGCATGACATAACCCTCACAAGAGGGTATGTGCACTATATTCTATTTGCCCTTCATCTGACTTCATCTGACTTTTGAAGACCCAGCAAATGACTTTGCATAGCAAGGAAGAGACAGATGCTGGTACAGAATGTTACTCCATTTTGGAAGTCGGAAGTTTATCACAGGCTGCCATCTTGTGGCAAGACTTGGAACTGCTTACTGGAAACTTCCATTTGGTTGCTTACTGAACTTTGTGACCGATATACCAGTAACCCTAACCAACCAAAGTGCACAGACATCAATATGATACCCGGATTGCACCTGACAACCACTTTGACATTTGAGAGTGCGCCCCCCCCACCCCCCTGTTTCTTTTTTGGCTGGGGGGTGCACGCATGTTTTGCTATGCCCAATTGGAAGGTTTACATGTGAGTTCTGCTCCGCTAGGTATTTACTGTGTTGCTAAGGTATCTGACTGAGATGAAACTAACCTATTTCAAGGTATACCACGTTAAGATGTAGAGAACGGGCTGATGCCCATAGAAGGTACCTATAACGTTCCTAAGGTGCCAACCTTATTTCCCATAACCCTATAGTTGTGTTAGCCAGAAAGGGCTCTGCGGGATGAATAACTGTTATATAACTCCATGTGTGTCTTAGATTATCAGTTGAGACCATCACTTAATACGAAACAATCTTCTCTAAGAGATACTCCACCTGAGAGTGTCTGAAAATTTTTCTTTTCTACATCTTTTCTATCCTTTCCAAACTCCCCCTCTCCCTTCTCATATAGCTACATATGCCAAGTTGGTGTCAGTGATAAAATATAACATTTATTGTACTAACCATGTCTTACTCTGAACTAGGTAACCATGCCTTTGTGATTTCTCATAACGTCAGGGGTCTGAACATACCGGAGAAACGTATTTCGTTGCTCAGGGAGCTCCATAAGACGAGGGCGGCAGTGGTGCTTCTCCAAGAAACTCATATCAAAACAGGTACAGTGCCTAGATTACACGACAAACACTATACTCAGGCTTTTTTTATGCTACAAACGCCACAACCAAGTCAAAGGGGGTATCCATCCTAATACACAAAAATGCAGACATCACCGTCACCCAACAAGTAGCGGATGCGGAAGGAAGATACTTATTTCTAAAGGGGAATTGGGCAGGAACGCCAATTACAATAGCAAATAGCAATTGTTTATTTTCCTAATACTGCACAAGTCACTTTCTGCCACCATCTAATAGATGAGCTGAAGAGCTTTGCATCTGGCTGTGTCGTACTGGGAGGGGATTTCAACCTTGTGTTGGACCCCCTGGTGGACACATCCAATGGCAAAACTAGTCTACCGTACAGTAAATTACGTAAAATCAAATCACTCCTAGCCTCACTTACCCTAATAGACACCTGACGTTTAATCAATCCCTCAGGTAGAGATTATACTCATTTTTTCAGCTCTACACAATAAACTTACGCGTATAGACTATATATTCATTACCCAAAGGGACATACCCCTCGTGAAATCTGCCAAAATCGGTGTGAAGACCCTCTTGGACCACGCACCAATATCCTTGCAACTTTTAAAAATACACAGGAAAAAGGGCTCCCACTCCTGGAGGCTGAACCCCTCATTGCTCACTGACAGCTAATACAAGTAAGATAGCTGAAACAATCAAACTTTACTTTAAAGAAAATACTACAGAGGAAATGTCACCTCTCATAGTGTGGGCAGCCCATAAATGCGTGGTTCGGGGGGACTTCATGCGGATAGGCGCAGACAAAAAGAGAGCACGGGAAAAAGAAGTCAATGATCTGATACAGGCTATAGGTACACTATAAAGGAAACAAACAATCCTTAGCATTAGACATAGCCACAACCCTATTGGAACTAAGAAAAGAATTGCAAAACATTTTGAATCTTAAAGCACAGAGAATCCTCTTCTTACAGAAGGGGTTCTTCTATGAACATAGTGACAAAACAGGAAAATTTCAAAGACACGTTACTATCAACAAATATAGTTGCCATTAAAACTAGTACTAACCAAATTACACAAGATACAGCTAGGATTGCACACAGATTTCAAGAATACTATACCAGTCTATACAATCTACCAGGCACACATAAACCCAGTTATTTATCAGGGACGAAAGCAGAACTTATTCATAAGTTCCTCAATGATAGCGGCCTCCCGACCCTTAGCGAAGAAGATTCCTTATCACTAGAAGAACCCATAACAGCTGCGAAACTTGCTGCAGCTATTAAAGCACTAAAAGTAGGAAAAAGCCCCGGACCTGACGGGACCCACAAGATATACAGGAGGACTTTCTGAGAGCCCATGTTACAGTACTGCCCAAACCCAACAAAGACCCCCTTGACTGTGCCAGCTATAGACCGATATCACTATTAAATGTTGACCTAAAATTATACACTAAAATTCTAGCGAACAGACTACGATCTTTATTACACAAACTCATAGGACCTGAACAAGTAGGCTTCATGCCAGGCAGAGAAGCAAAAGACAATGTGACGAAAGCACTAAATCTTATACACCAGGCCCAAACAGGAGATTTCGAAGGCATGCTCCTTTCAACAGACGCGGAGAAGGCCTTCGACCGCGTGTCGTGGGACTTCTTATTTGCCACATGCTCCCATATAGGACTGAAAGACCACATGTTGTCCTGGATTAGAACTATATACCACAATCCGACTGCCCAAATAAAAGTTAATGGGACATTATCAGAAAAGGTAGTAATACACAATGGGACCAGACAGGGGTGTCCTCTCTTACCCCTGCTGTTCATACTTACACTAGAACCATTGATACGCTCGGTAAACTGGTCACCTTCTGTACACGGCTTTCATGTAGGAGACAAAAGATACAAATGTGCGGCCTACGCCGACAATCTGTTATTTTTCCCATCCCAGCCACATGTGACTATGCCCGAACTATGTAACATATTTACACACTACAGTTATATATCAAATTTCAAGATCAACTACAAAAAATCAGAAGCACTGAATTTAACACTACGACAAAACACGCACAGACGCACGCAGCAAAATTTCAAATTTAGATGGGAGCCCCCGATCACTTAAATATCTAGGAGTCCATTTGACCCCTAGCTTAGACTCGATATACTCACAAAACTTCTTACCGCTAATACAAAAGGATCTTGAGAAATGGTCGCTTAGACATTTTTCATGGTTTGGCAGGGCAGCCATTATTAAAATGACGATCCTACCTAGAATATTGTACTACTTCCAAACCCTCCCTATCCTTATACCTGCAAACTTCTTCCGCTCCTTAAATGCCCTACTTAGAAATTTTCTATGGGCCTCCAAAAAAACACGCATAAGCCTGACAATACTCACCAGAGACAAACACAATAGGAGAATGGGCTTTCCTAATTTTAAAAATTACTTCCTAGCCACGCACCTCACTAGAATAATAGACTGGACTTGTCATGCAAACAATAAAGACTTGGTAGCTTTGGAAAACAGTGTAGACACTGTACCAG
This sequence comes from Lithobates sylvaticus, assembly GCA_028564925.1. Lineage (NCBI taxonomy): Eukaryota > Metazoa > Chordata > Amphibia > Anura > Ranidae > Lithobates > Lithobates sylvaticus. The sequence continues at coordinate 311,873,474 of CM053031.1, forward strand.
TATCGCATGCGCCATGGATCCCATGGAACCAATGCCCCGCACGTCTGAAGCAACATCCGCTTATAGGAGCGACTCTGAAAACCGGACAGACGGTGATCAAAGTAACGGACATGACCACATCTCCAGGTCCGCTAACGCCAATAATGGCAAATCCGGATTTTCCACCAAGCATGCAGGCACTGACATGACATTTTGTATGTAGAAACTCACCACTACTAGCGATACACTGTATTGCAGACGAAAAAGTTAAATCAATCTCAAACATGCAAGAAGAATTGGGCACCCCATCATTAGACCATTGGTCATACCGACAAATACACGACTATATTATGAGCCCACAGAGATATAAACAATTTACACGACATCTAACGCCTTTTGAGACTATTTGCTACCTGGCTAACGTCTCCACGAAAAATATTTCTCTGACATATGCTTGGTTGCAGGCCTCTAGCCTCCAAGAACCGAATAAACACAAGATATTTTGGGAAACAGCCCTAAATGTGTCTTTTAGGAAGGACCAGTGGCTACAAGCATGTACATTTGCACATAAATGTGCGATTTGCACACGCTTACAAGAAACATCATTCAAGCTATTAACAAACTGGTGTAATACTCCAACCAAATTACACAAATGGTACCCAACGGTACCAGAGGCCTGCTGGCACTGCAATCAAGACAGGGGCACATTACAACACATATGGTGGGAATGCAACCTAGTTCGACCTTTTTGGAATCAAGTAACTGACCAGATAAAACATATTACAGATACCCGTATTCAACTAGACGCAGCGTGTTGTTTACTACACATCACCAATTGTTCTATGAAAAAATATAAAATCTCATTGACAAGATTTTTGCTCACGGCCGCTAAAGCGATCATACCGAGACATTGGAGAAGTACCACTGCCCCCTCAATCACAGAATGGCTAAAGGAAGTACATCACCTGTATAGGATGGAAGAGCTCAGGGCAATAGCACAGGAACAGGTAGAAAAGTTTAATGGTACCTGGCAACCCTGGATCATTTTTAAGTATTCGTCAATGTACGACGCTCTGATACAGACATAAGAAGGGACGGACTACAGACACTTGATCTCTCTGACCCTTACCTCATACCTGACCCCTCTTTTCTTCCTTCTTCTTTCTTAACGTGCCATCCTTTAAAGGATGGCACTCTTTTTCTTTTCTATATCTGTACTCTGGTTTCTTAAGGCTACTTTAGCCCAGGTAAAGCAATTTTAGAGGATGCTCGTGTGTTAGAATGATTTCTGGTTAGAAGGAATGAGAAATGTTCAATGGAAAGAGACATCCAACATTACAACCTTTTTAGCACAGAATGTGTTACCTTGTGCCAATGTTACATATACTTTGTAAAGTTTATACACTGCTTTATTGACTGTATACTTGTTTACTTTTGAAAAACTACTGAAGTTGAGAGAGCCATCAATGACTGTTCCCTCCTAAATTACATGGAAGGTATAGCCCCAGAAACATTATGGGCGGCGGCCCATAAAGCCACCATTAGAGGGAAACTTATTCAGATATCTTATCAAATCCGCAGAGCACACAGACTGGATATAGATAAACTAGAAAAGTAATTCCTTAATATTCGCAAGCAACATAAGAGGGACCCTGAATCCATACCTGCAGCTAAACTAGCTAAATGACTAAGCCAGATTAGCGTTAAATCTAGCTCTTACCTTCAAGGAGTAAAAGAGTCTACGATGGAGTGGAACCTGATTCTATCACATGAGGGATAGAATAAACTTGATGCTAGCTGCTGGTCTAACTCCCAAACCACACTCACACTCTTCCAAAAATTTGCCTCCCCAATTGCTCGGAGACAACCCACAGAGAATTATGGGCGCCTTCCATGATGTTTATACAAATCTTTATAGAGGAGGGGCACAGGAAGACCGCACTAGCATGGGGTCCTTTTTAGACTCTCTACCTATTCCCAAACTAGAAGGCCGCCATATAAAGGAATTAGAATCTCCAATAACGGCTGTAGAGATAGACCTGGTTATCAAAAACTTGAAATCGGGATCTGCCCCTGGACCTGATGGCTTCTCAAATCCCTACTATAAAACATTTGCACCCATCCTTTCCCCATACTTAGCACGCTTCTTTAAACGCATTAAGAAAAGGAACTACCCTGGAACGCTCACTTAATTCAACCTTTATCACTGTAATCCCGAAACCAGGGAAAGACGTAGGGGACGTTAGCAACTACCGACCCATATCACCGATAAATAATTACCTGAAGATAGTAACCAAGATTCTAGCAGACAGAGTTTCTTCCTTCATAAGCTTATCTATTCACAAAGACCAGGTAGGGTTCATCCCGGGCAGACAAGGTCCAGATCAGATTAGATGGCAAAAGATGTTATTTTGCTGTTGCGCTCAGGATGGGATGGGGGGCAACCCCAAGAAGGACTTATTTTATCTATAGATTTTCAAAAGGCCTTTGACTCTGTCTCCTGGCCTTATCTATTTTTTTGTAAATAGTATTTTTATTTGTTTCAAACGTAACACAACAATAAGGTAGCATTTCTTATCAATAACAACTTTTATCTGTATAACAAGACAATGAGAGGGTGGTTCTTTGTAGATATAGCGGTTGTGGCTTAAAATCTGTTGCTCCTGAAAAGTTAGTGTCCGCTCGCGGTTCAGCCAAGTTGGGCTTCATAATTAGGCGGGGATGGGAAGGCAGGGGGGTTGCCGCAGCAGCCAACTCTGAGGATGACTTTCCCCGAGCGCCACACCAAGCAAGGGGTGCCCTTCAGGGCCTCCATCAAACCTCCCTCGGCGCGTCGCCCGGGTCTGCGAGCCCCCCCACCCCCACCACTGGACCGCACATCGCCAGCGCCATTGTACAGGGCACTCGCGCATACATGCCTGGCCCCACCGCGGGCAGGCGTCTCAACTGTGTGTGGACTGCTACTATCAGTCTTGTCTGCTTTAATCATTGTAATAAGCAACTATTGGCGAGAAATAGAAAAGTTACAGTGGGGGAAAGAAAATAGAAGTTGACAGAGACAAGGGGATAAGGTCTCACCTTTTGTGCCCAGCGTGTTTACCTTGCCGGCACCGGACCGCTAGCCGCTCATTCGTCATGTAGTGGAGGAAGTAGCAAACTTCACACAGTAGCTTATCGTCCGTGGCCCATGTCCCCTTCCTTGAGGGGTTAGCATCAGGAACTTTTTAGTGTCCTATCCTAGCCTATAGCCGGATCTGCTAATCGTAAAAGAGATTCATCTAGACTGGAGGGGATGTGATTGTGAGTAGAGAAGGGATCTGTCCAGAGAGCCCATCTGGCCGTGTGTCTCTCTCCAGTGCCTTTACAGGTTGCAACCCATTCTTCCGCTTCCCTGATCTGATTTGTCTTGCACATCCACTCCTCTCTGTTCGTTATCTGCGCTTTCTTCCAGAAAATAGGGAGTAGCCGTCTAGCGGCGTCTAGTAGGGCAAGTAGGGCAATCCCACCATATGTGTAGGAGGGTTCCCCGGCCTCCGCATCCCCGCCAGCACCGGTCAGAGCTATTGGGGTACATTCGCGCTAAGTCTGCTGGCACTCTGTACCAGCGTGTGAACAATTTGTAATTTGTTTCTTGCATTTTGGAGTCTGCTAGAATGCGTCATTTGATACAGGTATGACAGCTGGGAACTCGTAAGTTCCTGCCCCAGATCTTTTTCCCAAAGTCGTATACAGACGGGTTTGGAGGCAGAGGACCACAACAGTTGATACATTTCTGACACCATCTGCGGGACTGGTTCGTCTGCTATAAACAGGCCCTTGAAAGGTGTGAGTGTCGTGAGATCTCTTATCGAGCCACTATTTGTCTCTAAAAAGTGGTGCAACTGCCTATACTTCCAGTAGTTCAATTGTGGTTTCCCCGTTCTGTCTGCTAAGGAGTCGTAGGGTATCAGTTTGCCGTTCCACAGTAGTTTCCCACAACTAGCATTCCTGTTGTCCACCCATGTACCAAAGAAGTCTGCGTTCTCCCCAGGGGGAACCAAAGGAAACCCCCCAGTGGAGCCAGAGGTGACATAGGGGGGCTAAGCTTCTTGTTCGGTTAAGTTTGTCCCATGCCCAGAGTGTCAGAAGTGTCAGAGGGGATGTGCTATCCGATAGCCCCCTCTGCTCCCTCAGGAGCCAGGGTGCATATGCTAGGTTTCTTCCGGCCATATACTTTTCCATTGTGACCCAAAGCTTGGTTTGGTCATGAAATCGCCAATTAAGCAATCTTTGGAGAGTTATAGCCTGGTAGTACCTCTGTAAGTCAGGGACCCCTAAGCCCCCGGAGTGCTTCGGGCGTTTCAGGACCCCCATAGCTATACGTGGTTTCTGGGAGTTCCATATGAACTTAGTGAGCATGTGGGATATGTGGTTAAAGAAGGTTTTGGGTAGGAATATGGGGAGCATTTGCATATAGAACAAGATTCTGGGTAAGACATTCATTTTTATTACGTTTACTCTGCCTAGCCATGTGAATGTGGTTTTCGTCCAGTGTAGCAAGTCTTGTTTGACCTCAGATATTAATTTGGGAAAGTTCAATGCATATAGCGTGTCAAAGCTGTCGGTCAGTTGTATGCCTAGGTAGCGAAGAGAGTTCTTAGCCCATGTAAAGGGAAAATTTGATTTCAGTGTGTCAGCCATATTTGTGGGTAGTTGTATAGGCAAAATTTCAGAATTTGTGTAATTAATTTTGAAGTTTGTCATCGTCCCAAAGTTCTTTCAGCAGTCGAAGTTCTTTCAGCAGGGCGGGTAGCGAGGTCAGGGGGTTTGTCAGGTGGAATAGTACATTGTCCGCATATGCAGAAAGTTTATGTTCTACCGTCCCTATCGTCAGGCCGGTTATGTCTGGATTCATTCTTACTCTACGTAGTAGAGGCTCCAATGCTAGTGCGAAGAGGAGGGGTGACAGCGGACACCCCTGTCTCATGCCATTCCTAATCGGGAATGTGTGTAAGAGCATGCCGTTTACCTTGACCTGTGCACTAGGTTTTGTGTATAAGGCATGTATCCAATTTAGCATATTGGAGCCTAAACCCCATGTAGCGAGAACTGAACGCAGGTAGGACCAATCAATGCGGTCAAATGCTTTCTCAGCATCCGTGGAGAGAATTAAGTAGGGGGGGAGGTTTTCCTGTCTCTTGGCCCAGTGAATGAGTTGGATCGCTCGTATGGAGTTGCCCCTGGCTTCTCTTCCTGTGATTAAACCCGTTTGGTCTAAATGGACCACTTGGGGTATAAGGTGTTTTAATCGATTTGCCAGAATCTTTGCCAGTATTTTTACGTCGGTGTTTAGTAATGATATGGGAAGATAGCTTGTGGGATGGTTGGGTCTTTCCCTTCTTTCGGAATAACCGATATATATGTGCCAATAGGGCTTCTGGGGGGATGCAGTTGCCCCTTGTCAGGGAATTGAAATATTTGCACATCTGACTACCTAATATCTGGGAGAATTTTTTGTAGTACACCTTAGTGTAGCCATCTGGGCCTGGGCTTTTGCCGTTTGGGAGTGCTTTTATTGTGGATACTATCTCTTCAACAGTTATGGGGGTATCAGAGGAGGTAACCCATAAGTGTGCAAGTATTCTTGTATTTTACTTGCTTTGTCCGATTTGTCGTTTGGGGCCATGTTGGCGTCTAAGTTGTATAAGGTTGCGTAATAGTCATGGAACCCTGCAGATATTTGGTAAGATTTGTACATCAAATCTCCCGATGGGAAGCAAAGTTTGTTTATTTGTGTTTGGGCTCTTTTTTTTCCATAGTGCTTTCGCCAACATGCGGCCACACTTATTGCCCTGCTCGTAATATTTGTGTGACAGGTACCTTAACTGCTTCTGCGCCTGTCTTTCTAGTAGGCGCGAAAATATGTCCCTAAGCTCTGTCAATTTCGTAAGGGCCTCAGGGTCGCTATGGTGCTTGTGCTTTAGTTCTGCCTGTTGGAGTGCGGTAAGTACTCTATTGAAATCTGCCTGTCGTTCCCGTTAAATTTTTGTGCCCAGGGCAATCAGCGCTCCCCTTACTACTGCCTTGTGGCATTCCCATATTGTTCCCTCTTGCAGGTCTGCAGTGGTATTTTCTAGGAAATAGTGCTGCAAAGTTTCTGTTATCTTTGACTCTACCGCAGGGTCGTCCAACAGGTTTTCATTGAGTCGCCAGGTCCAGGTCCTGTGGGCACCTGAAAGCAAGGCGAGTGTGAGAGTGATCGGGGCATGATCTGATATGGTTATATTGCCGATGAACGAGCGCTGTAGCAGTTACAAAGCAGGCCGATCAATATATAACATGTCTATTCAGGTGTATACGTCGTGGACCTTAGAGTAGTAGCTGTAGTCCCTATCTTTAGGGTGGAGGATCCTCCAGCTGTCTACCAGACCTGCAGTTAGGAGAGATTTACGGAAGAGCCTGAAGAAGGCATGTGTCTAGTAGGGGGTCAGGGCTGATATTAAAGTCGCCACCTAGAACTAATAGGCCCTCTTTAAATTCCGCCAGGCGTTCCATTACTTTATCTAAGAAGGTCAGTTGGTTTTAGTTAGGGGCATAAATGGTGGCAAAAGTGTATTTCGTACCTGCGATGGTGCCTTTTAAGAAAACGTATCTTCCTTGGGGGTCTATAAGGGTACCTCCGGGTTGTAGGGGGCAGTGTTTGTGGACAGCAATCGCTGTGCCTCTGGATTTGCTAGTTGGCGATGTGCTTACATACCACTGGTTATAGAGGTGGGTAGGCAGTTTGGGAATTGATTGATGGGTGAAATGCGTCTCCTGCAGGAGAACTATTTGGGCCCTCATCTTCTTCAGTTCCCACCATAGTTTGCTACGTTTGTTAGGGGAGCAAAGGCCACGGACATTGTATGAGATTACCTTGACTTCCGCCATGGTGTCTTCGTGCGGTGTGGTGACTGTGCTCCTAGCGGTGCGGTCCGGTGCAGGCTGTGGCAGTCTACTTGGATTTCATCTGAGGAAAAGGTGAGAGAGAGAGCGAACAAGAGAAAAGGGAGAGGGTGGGAAGGAAAAAGGGAGAGGTTAACATCAATAAGTACAGTGTGTAAATAAACCGTTACAACAAACCAACTAACTGTTGGACAAAACTGCAGGCCGAGGCCCAGGGGTATACTCCCAATATGGGGGACCCACTTGGCCTGGGCCTGTTATCCCAAATGGGATCAATACCTGTATATGGGGGGCCTACTGGGGGGTCGTGGGTCAGCATGGAGGTAAGAACAAGAAAACAAAAAACAAAAAGAGGGGGGTTCCACTCCGCAACCACCTCTGAAAGGGTGTCCAGAAGTACCGGGTGTCCGGGCGTAGGTACCCATACAAAAGGGGCTTCGTGGGGTCGGGTAAGTGCCGCCTATGAGGTCCAGGCCATGGGGGGAGGGGGTTGCTAGGACCCTAGGGATAAAGACCAGGCCTAATAAAAATATTCCCCCATGTGGGCCCTTGTCAGGATCTTAGGGCACTCCTGTAAGCATTGGAGAATAGTTCTTACTGGGGGGGGGGGGGGGGGATATTCCGCGCCAATGTTCAGGTCTTGTCTTGTCTTGCCCAGGAGGTGGGTGTTGGGAAGTAAATTAGTTCCAGGTTAGCGGGCAGAGTGGTTGGCGGCATTGGTTCTAGCTGGGGACATCAGTCTCTTGAGGTCGAGTGGCCAGGCGATGCATCTCTTCCTTGGCGGTTGTGGCTGCGTCTCCTGTTGCGTCTTTGTGTCATCTGCATCCAGGGTTGGAGAGGTCTAGTGGCTGAGAACCCTGGCATCTCGCCGTCTCCGCACCAGTCTGGGAAATGCACCAAGCCCAGACCAAGCCTTGAGAGTAAGTGTGTGAGATCATCCTTTGTGCGTAAGGTTACTGTGCGGCCATCCTTAGTTGCTTGTAGATAAAATGGGAAACCCCAGCGGTAGGGCAGGCCTGCTTCTTGCAGAGCTGCCAACACTGGTTTCAGGGCTCTACGTTGCATGAGGGTGCGTCTCGAAAGGTCCTGGTAGAAGAAGAGGTGAGCACCATCAAAGTCAAAAAAGGGTTTATTGCGCATCTTTTGCATGATGCGTTCCTTAAGGGTGTACTTGTGAAATTTGCATATAATGTCCCTGGGGTTATCGGCGTCTTGCGAGGGGGGTCTCAGAGCTCGGTGGGCCTGATCGATCTCGACGGGCGCTGTATTAGGGAGTTCAAGTATTTCTCTGAATATCCCGACCAGAGTGGGGATTATATCTCTGGGGTCTGTAGCTTCAGGCAGTCCACGTATGCGGATATTTGCCCGCCTACTGCGATTTTCAAAATCATCAAGTTGCGACAATAGTGCTTCTAATTTGTGATCTTGGGCTGTGCATCGCATTTGTAGCTCTGATATGGTGGGAAGGGTTTCATCTAGCCCAGTGATGGCGAACCTATGGCACGCGTGCCCCAGCTGGCACACAGAGCCATCTCTGTGGGCACATGAGAGGGTCCAGGACAGAGCTAGAGGTCTCTCTCTCCTCTCAGCCCCCCATCCCTCTCTTTCAGCCCCCCTCTTTGTGTCCCCCTCTCTCTCAGCATCTCTCTCGCACCCCTCTCTCTCTGTCTCTCTTCTCTCTCTCTGTTCCCCCTCCCTCCCTCTCTCTGTTCCTCCTCTCTCTCAGCATTTCTCTCAGCCCCTCTTCCTCTCTTTTGCCCCTCTCTCACACCCCCTCCCTCTCAGCCCCCCTCCCTCTCTCTGTTCCCTCTCTCTTTTAACATATATCTCACACCCCCCTCTCTCAGCACATCTCTCACACCCCTCTCTCTCTCAGCATCTCTCTGCCCCCCCTCTCTCTCTCTGCCCCCCTCTCTCTCTGCCCCCTCTCTCTCTCTCTCTGCCCCCCTCTCTCTCTCTCTCTCTCTCTCTCTGCCCCCCCCCCTCTCTCCCTCTGTCCCCTCTCTCTCTCTGCCCCCTCTCTCTCTCTCTGCCCTCTCTCTCTCTCTCTCTCTCTCTCTCTCTCTCTGCCCCCTCTCTCTCTGCCCCCCCTCTCTCTCTCTCTCTGCCCCCTCTCTCTCTCTCTGCCCCCCCCCCTCTCTCTCTCTCTCTGCCCCCCTCTCTCTCTCGCAAATTGCCGTTTTGGCACTTTGGTTTTGTGTTGCAATGTATTTATTTCAGTTTGGGCACATGGGCTCAAAAAGGTTTGCCATCACTGATCTAGCCTCTGCTCCAGTGTCTCTACCCTGTTTCCCAGCTGTGTGGTGTCCTCTTTAAGCTGAGCTATATCTTCCTTAAAGGCCTTTTGTACCCTGGAGGTGAACCTTTCCAGGTCTTCTCTTGTTGGGAGTGACCATATGTGCCTTTTAATATCCCCATCCTCCATAAAATAAGCTATATCTGATTCCTCTGCCCTGGAAGCTGTGGATCCCGGGGATGCTGGGGGTGCAGAGTCACTCACCAGTTCTGGGGATAGCTGTGGTGATGCAGGGGATGCTGCTGGCTGCACAGGCTGTGTCTGTGATGCTGCATGAGGCTTTGCTGACTTCCCGGCCGGCGCCATCTTGGATTTTTCGGGCACCTTCCCACGGGTCCCGTACAGGTAGGAATATAGCTGCCCCTGCTTAGGTTTACTAGCCCCCAGGTCCTGGCTTGTGTTCCGCCGCTGTTGGGACATGTCCTGAGCTGTTTTCAGGCTCGGGATCCCCGGTATGTATCTGTGCTGTGGTGGATGCGGAGCTGAGAGCAGACACCTCCTCACAGCTCCATGTCCAGGACGCGTCCCCCCTGGCCTTATCTATTTAATATCTTACAATGCTGGGGGTTCGGCCAGAACTTCACCAACATTCTAAGAGCATTTTACTTGTTTTCCGAAGCCCGTGTATGGCTTCAGGGATACTATTTAGAGCCTTTTCTGATTTCCAAAGGGACAAGGCTGGTTTGCCCCCTATCCCCCCTGATCTTCGCAATAGCGATCAAAACTTTAGCAATAGGGAGCCACCTGGATAGCCATGGTGTACGTTGTGGCCAAAATGCACACAAATGTGCACTCTTTGCAGATGATCTGCTCCTCTTCATCACATCACCACTTATCTCCTTACCAAATGTCTGCTGCCTATTGGACGACTTTGGAAAAATCTTGGGTCTCCTTGTCAACATGCCAAAGTCACAGGCCCTCAACTTAGTATCCCGGCTAAAAAGCTACTTTCACTTTTCATGGAATGAGAATAACATTCCTTATTTAGGGGTGCATCTACCACATAGAATAGATTAAATATATGCAACCAACTACCCGCCATTATTTAAAAAACTGGAATTGGATTTGCGTGACTGGTCTTGACTCAATCTATCTTGGCCAGGGAGGGTACATTCCATAAACATGATATTGCTCCCACGAATCCTATACCTGTTTCGATCCCTACCCATACCTATTAAAACAGACCATCTGCAATGCTTCCAGGTGAAAATGATTAGCTTTGTCTGGGGTTAGAGGGGGCACAGACTAGCTAAGGGGATCCTGAAACAGAGGAGGAATGGGTCTACCTAACCTACTAAAATATTACCAAGAAGCCAAGTTAGCCCAGATATCAATTGTTTACTTTCGGTTTTCTAAACAGAGGAGGAATGGGTCTACCTAACCTACTAAAATATTACCAAGCAGCCAAGTTAGCCCAGATATCAATTGTTTACTTTCGGTTTTCTAAACCCGATTGGGTGCATATGGAAAGAGAAGCAGTACCAAAATTCACGCTAGACTTCTTGATGTGGAGTCACCCAAGCAAACGACCTGCGTTTCTCGCGCCAACGCTTTCTCACTCCTTGACATTATGGGACAAATGTCAAAATTCTCCCAGGGCTGGTCTCTCTGATTCGTCCGCTAGCTCATATCTTCCATAATCCCCCCCACCAGGCATGAACATTGGGGCCTTGCCGTGGTGGCTAAACAAAGGGTTGTACAGAATCGGCCAATTTTTTTAATTCAACAGGTCCACTTACCCTAAATCACTGCGTCAATAAACTCAAAATGCCTTTGAGTGAAACATTTAGACATCGAGAAATCTCACACTTTCTGCACTCCATTTGGGGAACCAAACATTTACCATCCAGCATCAGACCATATTGTCAGGGCTGGTCAGCCCTTCCTTCTCTGAGCTGGCCGCTCAGCTGTCAGCTAATTGCCAGCTCTCATCTCTCTCCACAGTTTACGAGCTGTTGTGGATCTGCCCGAGGCTTTATGTCCTCTGCAGCGTTTCCTGGGCTTTGCCAACTATTATCAGAAGTTTATTCGTAACTTCTCATCTCTGGTCAAGCCCCTGATTGATATGACCAGAAAGGACGGTAACCCACAGAGTTGGTCTCCAGAGTCCATTAAGGCCTTTGAGAGTCTCAAGGCTGCCTTTGTTTCTGCTCCAGTACTGGCACATCCTGATACTACATTGCCTTTTATCCTAGAAGTTGATGCTTCTGAGACCGAAGTTGGCGCCCTTTTGTCTCAACGTCCTACCTCTGAGAGCACTATGCATTCGTGTGGATACTTTTCCAAGAAATTGTCACCTGCAGAGTGCAATTACGAGATTGGTAACAGAGAGCTGTTGGCGATCATTTTAGCTCTGAAAGAATGAAGACATTTCCTTGAAGGTACCACTGTGGCGGTTCTTATTCTTACTGACCATGAGAATCTCACATTCTTGTCTGAGGCTAAGCGCCTCTCTCCCAGAAGGCGCAATTGGCTCTTTTCTTGTCGAGTTTTAATTGTATTGTCTCATTCTTACCCGGTACTAAGAATGTAAGGGCTGACGCCTTGTCACAACAATTTTCCTCCACTTCCAAGTTGGAGTCGGTTCCCGTGATTCCTCCTGATCGTATTCTGGCTACGGTTCGCACCAGTCTTACTTCTCCTTTGGGTGGTAAAATTCTTGCTGCTCAGGTCCATTCTTCTCCCGAGAAACCTTGTGACCGCTGCTTTGTCCCAGAGAGTCTCCTTACTGCCGTTCTGCAGACTTACCATTCTCCCAAGGCAGCTGGCCACCCTGGGAAGAATCAACTTGCTTGGGCCATTTTCCAACAATTCTGTTGGCCTAGTCTACAGGCTGATGTAACTGCCTTTGTAGCTGCCTGTTCCATGTGTGGTCAAAGTAAGACTCCACAACACCTTTCAGTGGGCTTCCTACAACCCATACCCAATGGAGAGAGGCCCTGGACCCACCAGTCTATGGATTTCATTGTGGAGTTACCCAACTCCGAAGGCAACATTGTTATCCTTATGGTGGTTGACCGGTTCTCAAAGATGTGTCATTGTGTTCCACTTAAGAAGCTGCCCACTTCTAAGGAACTGGCTTCCATTTTTGCTTGGGAGATCTTTTGCTTACATGGGCTACCCAAGGTGAGTGTCTTGGACAGGGGTAGTCAGTTTATCTCCCGGTTCTGGTCAGCCTTTTGTGCACAGTTGGGAATTCAGCTTGCTTTCTCCTTTGCGTATCACCCGCAGTCTAATGGGGCCACAGAACGAGACAATCAGTCCTTTTATATTTTTGACCATCACAACAACTGGTCAGACCAATTACCATGGGCTGAGTTTGCTCACAACAGTGCCTTGAAATCTCAGTTTATGGAGAATTATGGTTTCCAACCTTCCATGTTGCCTAACTTGTTTGTTTTGCAGAGTATTCCTGCTGTAGAGGAGCATCTCCGTGGTCTTCGTTCCACTTGGGCACAAGTCCAGGAGGCTTTGCGTCATGCTAATGATAGGTACAGACTCCATGCTGACTGCAGACACCTGCCTGCACCTTCCTACCAGGTTGGGGACAGGGTCTGGCTGTCATCTCGCAACCTTCGACTTCGTGTTCCCTCACTGAAGTTCGCACCTCGGTTTATTGGGCCTTTCCGTATCCTTCCCAGAATGAACCCAGTGGCTTACATGTTGGACCTTCCTCCTAGTATGCGCATCTCAAATGTGTTTCATGTCTCCTTATTGAAACCGTTGGTCTGCAACTGCTTAACCCCCACAGTGCCACGTCCTCACCCTATACAGGTTGAGAATCATGAGGAGTATGAGGTACAATCAATTGTTGACTCCCGTAGGTTCCGTGGGCGCATACAATACCTGGTGCATTGGAAGGGGACATACATGCTCCTGCCCTTCTCCATGATTTCCATAGACGTTTTCCCCTCAAGCCTGGTGGTCCTCCGAGGGGGAAAGGTCGATGAGGAGGGGGGTACTCTCAGGGCTGGTCAGCCCTTCCTTCTCTGTGCTGGCCGCTCAGCTGTCAGCTAATTGCCAGGTCTCATCTCTCTCCACAGTTTACCAGCTGTTGTGGATCTGCTTTTCAGTCCCGCCTACTTAAGGATCAGCAGCTCACTTCATTCCTGCCTTCGTCTTGGTCACATCACAAGAAACCATCTCCTGCGTTCCTGTTAAAGACTGGCTTTGCTGACATCCCTTCTGGCTCCTTATCCTGCTTGCTGTTCCTCTACTTAGATCCCTGACTTCTGGCCTGGCTGATTACCCGATCTGGTTACTGGACTCTGGCTATGCTTTGACTACGCTTACTCTATTTATCTTTTTATTTTTATTAATAAACAAGTGTGATTTTACTGTACTTCTGTCTCGGTCTGGTTTATGGTTTCTGACACATATGAACGCTGCTGTGGCAAGATTACGGAGCAGAGGGGAGGGATTTCAATGAAATATGAGTCACTACCCCCAACCACACTCTGGACTTCCTAGTCTGGAAACCACACAAAGACCGACCCCCGATCCTTTCACCTTCACTCTCTCATTCGATGTCCCTTTGTGATTCTCTACATAAAAATACCCACCTCATTTCCCCCTGGCACCCCCTCGCTCATATTTTCCACAACCCCCAATTCCCTCCGGGACTCAACATCAAGGCTTTTGGATGGTGGCTCGATAAGGGCCTTTACAGAATAGGGCAATACTTCAATAACATCGGTCCCATCTCTCTCAAATATTGCATCTCCAAATTGGACATGCCATCATCTGAAACCTTTCGTTACCATCAACTGGCACACTTCCTGCAGGAAATTTGGAGAGGCTCAGCCAATCCGCTCTCAGTCACTCAATACGAAATTTGGTGTTCCTCAGACATGGGCGTCAGGGGAGGAATATCCCTTATCTACTCAGCGTTAGCTGACCCACAGGGAAAAGCGGCTTACATGCTAAAGTGGGAGCACGACCTACAATTTGATTGGGATCTGGACACCTGGCACTCAAACTTTGCCCGATCGTACAAAGGCATACTTAACACCTCCCTTATAGAGGCAGACCTCAAGGTAATCTCTTGCTGGTACCTGGTTCCTATCAGACTCACCAAATTCTACCCACAATCTTCCCCATTGTGCTTCAGAGGTTGTGGGCTCACTGGGTCCCTCCTCCACACTCTTTGGGAATGCCCCAAAATTAGAGGGTTCTGGAACAGAATTTTTAACCTAATCCGTAAAACCACTGGCTTTGCTGTGCCGCAAGACCCCACCATAGCGCTCCTTAATAACAAAATCCCAAAGGTTCCTAAATTGACCAACTGCCTCATCCACTTCATCCTCCTGGGAGCCAAGATTACCCTTGCCCATGCGTGGAAATCACACTCAGTTTCCTTCCGCCAAACCAAGCTTAAGATATCCTGGATAATGGCACAGGAAAAAATCTCTAGCACTATTCTAGACACTTCAGACAAATTTCGCCTCATCTGGGATCCCTGGGCGAGGTATGTAGGCATTTCATTACTGCCCCAATGAGAAAGCTCACCAACGGATTACTTTAATTCATGCAATTCTATTTTCTTCTCTGGCTCTCCGCGAAGGTTCCCGCCTCCTCTAACCCTTCCTTTTCCTCCCCCTCTCTTTCTCTTTCTTTTCTTCTTTCTTTCCTATTTTCTCACCTCATGAAACTTCCTTCAGCCGCAAGCTCCGGGTGGGCACTGATGTCCACCCTACTGTTCAAAATGTAGTTATGAACAGTTTCAATGCTGTGTGCCCTCCCCCTCGGGGGATGGCAAACAGTCCAGGGGTTAGGGAAATCTAGCTCACCTAAACTGAGCCCTTCCTGGAACCTCAGGTCCGTTCAATCCACGCACAGCAGGATCCCAATTGGGGTGCGTGATCAATCTGGAGGGAGGCCTGGGACCATTTTCCCTTTCTAGGTACTCTGGAATTTGCTACCTTCCAGGTCCCCTTTACTAAAACCATTCCCCTCCTGCATATCTTGATATGTTCTATCTTGCTTTATACACGCTTAAAAGTGACCTTATGTTTCTTGTAACTGCTTCACATTTTATGTATTGACCTCAGCTTGAGGCTACAGTTATCTTTATTCAGTTGTACTGTTCATATTTTCAATAAACTTCTTTTTGAAACTTAAAAAAAGAAATATGAGTCACTTTCTGTAGTGCCTGCTAAAACAAGCTATATGTTGGCATGGGAGAAACATCTCCAACAGAAATGGGAGTTGGATGAATGGCACAGGGCAATAACATGGTCAAACTGAGGAATACTCAACACTAGGGATGAGCCCGATGCTCGAGTCGAGCATAAGTTCGACTTGAACATCGCGTGTTTGCCTGTTCGCCGAATAGCAAACAATTTGGGGTGTTCTCGGCAAATTCGAAAGCTGCAGAACACCCTTTAAAAGTCTATGGGAGAAATCAAAAGTGCTAATTTTAAAGGCTTATATGCATGGTATTGTCATAAAAAAATGTGTTTGGGGACATGGGTCCTGCCCCAGGGGACATGTATCAATGCAAAAAAAAGTTTTAAAAACGTCTGTTTTTTTTCAGGAGCAGTGATTTTAATAATGCTTAAAGTGAAATATTCCTGGGGGGGTGTCTATAGTATGCCTGTAAAATGGCACATTTTTTGCGTGTTTAGAATAGTCTTATCTAAAGGAAAAAAAGTAATTTAAAACTACTCGTGGCTATAATTAATTGTCGTTCCCGGCAATACAGATAAAAGAAGTCATTGAAAAAAATGGAATGGGATCCCCCCAGTCCCTTACCAGGCCCTTTAGGTCTGGTATGGATATTAAGGGGAACCCCGTGCCAAAACTTAAAAAAAAAAAATGGCATGGGGGTCCACCTCAAAATCCATACCAGACCCTTTAGTTCTGGTATGATTTTAAGGGGAACCCCATGCCAAAATAAAAATAAAATGGTGTGGGGTCCCCCCAAAAATCCATACCAGACCCTTATCCGAGCACGCAACATGGTGCCCCCCCTCCTGAACCGTACCAGGCCACATGCCCTCAACATGGGGAGGGTGCTTTGGGGTAGCCCCCCCAAAGCACCTTGTCCCCATTAGGGATGAGCCGAACACCCCCCCCCGTTCGGCTCGCACCAGAACCCGCGAACGGACCTAAAGTCCGTGCGAGCTTTAGAACCCTATTAGTTATAATGGTAAAAGTGCTAATTTTAAAGGCTAATATGCATGTTAATGTCATAAAAAGTGTTTGGGGACCTGGGTCCTGCCCCAGGGGACATGTATCAATGCAAAAAAAAGTTTTAAAAAGTTTTAAAAACGGACGTTTTTTCAGGAGCAGTGATTTTAATAATGCTTAAATTGAAACAATAAAAGTGTAATATTCCTTTAAATTTCGTACCTGGGGGGAGTCTATAGTATGCCTGTAAAGGGGCGCATGTTTCCCGTGTTTAGAACTGTCTCTGCGCAAAGTGTCATTTTTGCAAGTAAAAAAGCTATTTAAAATCACTCGCGGCTAATGTGTATTGACGGCTCCCGTAATACAGAGAACAGTCATTCATTGAAACTCATTCATAAAAAAAGTCATTGATAAAAAATAAAAAAATGAAAAAAAAAAAAAAAGCGTAGGGGTCCCCCCAAATTCAATAACCAGGCCCTTCAGGTCTGGGATGGATATTAAGGGGAACCCCAGCCAAAAAAAAAAAAATGGCGTAGGGTCCCCCTCAAAATCCATACCAGACCCTTGAGGTCTGGTATGGATTTTAAGGGGAACCCTAGCCCAAAAAAATGGCGTGGGGTCCCCCTCAAAATCCATACCAGACCCTTATCCGAGCACGCAACCTGGCAGGCCGCAGGAAAAGAGGGGGGGGACGAGAGCGGCCCCCCCTTCCCGCCTGAACCGTACCAGGCCACATGCCCTCAACATTAGGAGGATGCTTTGGGGGTCTAAGACCCCTAAAGCACCTTGTTCCCATGTTGATGAGGACAAGGGCCTCTTCCCCACAACCGTGCCCGGTGGTTGTGGGGGTCTGCGGGCGGGGGGCTTATCGGAATCTGGAAGCCCCCTTTAACAAGGGGACCCCCAGATCCCGGCCCCCCCCTGTGTGAAATGGTAAGGGTACCCCTACCATTTCACCAAAAAAGTGGCAAAAATTGTAAAAATGACAGGAGACGGTCTTTGACAATTCCTTTATTAAATTCTTCTTTCTTCTTTCTTCATCCTTCGGTTTCTTCATCTTCTCCTTCCGTCATCTTCTTCCATCTTCTTCTTCCATTTTCTTCTTCCTCCGATCAGCTTCTTCTTGCGTTGGTCTTCTCGTCCTTCTCGTCCGGCATCTTCTTCCGTCGGCGTCGGTGTCGGTGTCGGTGTCGGTGTCTTCTTGGGCCGCTCCGCGCAATGGGAGGCTCCCGCTGTGTGAGGCTCCGCTCCGTCTGACAGGTCTTTTAAAACGGAGGGCACCTGGTGACCCCGCCCCCCTCTGACGTCATGGGGAAAGCCATCATGGAATTCCCCATGACGTCCCTGTGCGTCAGAGGGGGCGGGGTCACCAGGTGCCCTCCATTATAAAAGACCTGTCAGACGGAGCGGAGCCTCACACAGCGGGAGCCTCCCATTGCGCGGAGCGGCCCAAGAAGAGACAGAGACACCGACGCCGACGCCGACGGAAGAAGATGCCGGACGAGAAGGACGAGAAGACCAGCGCAAGAAGAAGCGGATCGGAGGAAGTAGAAAATGGAAGAAGAAGATGGAAGAAGATGACGGAAGGAGAAGATGAAGAAACCGAAGGATGAAGAAAGAAGAAAGAAGAAAGAAGATTTTAATAAAGGAATTGTCAAAGACCGTCTCCTGTAATTTTTACCATTTTTGCCACTTTTTTGGTGAAATGGTAGGGGTACTTTTGTACCCCCTTACCATTTCACACAGGGGGGGGCCGGGATCTGGGGGTCCCCTTGTTAAAGGGGGCTTCCAGATTCCGATAAGCCCCCCGCCCGCAGACCCCACAACCACCGGGCACGGTTGTGGGGAAGAGGCCCTTGTCCTTATCAACATGGGGACAAGGTGCTTTAGGGGTCTTAGACCCCCAAAGCATCCTCCCAATGTTGAGGGCATGTGGCCTGGTACGGTTCAGGCGGGAGGGGGGCCGCTCTCGTCCCCCCTCTTTTCCTGCGGCCTGCCAGGTTGCGTGCTCGGATAAGGGTCTGGTATGGATTTTGAGGGGGACCCCACACCATTTTTTTTGGCTAGGGTTCCCCTTAAAATCCATACCAGACCTCAAGGGTCTGGTATGGATTTTGAGGGGGACCCTACGCCATTTTTTTTTTTTTTGGCTGGGGACCCCCTTAATATCCATCCCAGACCTGAAGGGCCTGGTTATTGAATTTGGGGGGACCCCCACGCTTTTTTTTTGTTTTTTATTAATGAAGCCCCTGAGCTATAATTGGCTACAGTCATCCTGCCTGTAGCCAATTATGGCTCTCCTCGCTGCCGGCGCTGTGATTGGCCAAGCATGCGGGGTCACAGTGCATGCTTGGCCAATCATCAGCCAGCATTGCACTGCGCGGGCCGCAATGCATTGCGGGGCCGCTCGCATCACACGAATTTGATGCGAGCGGCCCCAATAGTTCTGGGCTCGGCGAGCGAGCGAACGCCCGGTGCTCGATTCGAACATGGGTTCGAATCGAACACCGGGCTCATCCCTAGTCCCCATGTTGATGGGGACAAGGGCCTCATCCCCACAACCCTTGCCCGGTGGTTGTGGGGGTCTGCGGGCGGGGGGCTTATCAGAATCTGGAAGCCCCCTTTAACAAGAGGACCCCCAGATCCCGGCCTCCCCCCTGTGTGAAATGGTAATGGGGTACAAATGTACCCCTACCATTTCACAAATAAGGGGTCAAAATGGTACAAATGACAAGACACGGCTTGGGACAAGTCCTTTATTAAAAAATAAAAAAATAAAAATGTCCCACGAAGTCCATTCATCTTCTCTCACTCCACAGACGGACCGAAAAAAACAAAAAAAAACAAAGCCGTGACCGACCCGCCTCCATGGGAGGCACCTGCCGTATGTTGCGTCTTCGCTTTGACAGTTTTTTTATAACTGAGGGCGGGGCCACACAGTGACGTTCCCGGGTGACCCCGCCCCCTCTGACACACGGGGACTTCCCTATGGCTTTCCCGGGGCATCAGAGGGGGCGGGCCACCCAGTTTCACAACCAGGTGGCCCGCCCCCCTTTGATGCCCCGGAAAAGCCATAGGGAAGTCCCTGTGCGTCACCCGGAAACGTGGCCACCCGGTTACATTTTTTATTTTATTTTTTTGCATTGATACATGTCCCCTGGGGCAGGACCCAGGTCCCCAAACACTTTTTATGACAATAACTTGCATATAAGACTTTAAAATGAGCACTTTTGATTATTCATGTTTGTGTCCTATAGACGTTAATGGTTTAATTGTTTGCCTGTTCGCATGTTCTGCTGCAAACCGAACCAGGCAGTGTTTGGCTCATCCCTAATCAACACGTCCCTGATGGAGGCAGACTTGAAGGTTTTTTTTTTTTTTTTAAGCCACGTCCGCAAAACTTATGTAGGGGACCTTTTTTTTTCTCATTTTTTTTCTTACCCTTTTTAGGTTTTCCTTTAATCTTGAATTTAATAATTCTTATAATATAATACATCTTTAGTTTTACTGTTATAAAAAGAAAAGAGACATGTCGCCTCCAACTTATACAATCCTATATTGTCTGGTTGTGGCACCCAATCTAACCCTCTTCCCCCCACCTCCCATGCCCCCCCTTCCCCCCCTCCTCATCGCTACATCAGATAATTTTTATTTACTTACTAGACTTTACTAGCCGTTATTATGCGTTTTGCAAACCTGTTTCTAGATCCTTAAGACCTCGGCGTAGCTCCAGGTTTTTTTTTTTTTTTTTCCAACTCTCTCACTTTCCCTTAACTCCCTCGTTTTTTTCCTCTGTGTTGTATTTCAGGCATTCCATAGTGTAGGTATTCTCGACCGCATCTAACCACTCCCAAAGAGATGGACTTTCAGGCTCCCGCCATCTCCTTGGGATTAGTCTTTTTGCGGCATTTAAAAGGTGTGGGACTAATGTTTTTTCATAATGCTTTGTCCCTCCTGCTGTGCCGTGCTTCAAAATCACCCATGGGTAATTTTTCAGATCCATTTGGGTGATTTCCTTGATGTAACTTAAGATTTTTGCCCAATATTTTTTGATTTTATGGCATTCCCACCATAGGTGGGCCATGGTCCCTTTTTTTTTACATCCTCTCCAGCAATCTGGGGAAACGCCCTGTTGGTATTTACTTGTTTTGTCAGGAGTAGCGTACCACCTAGTTAAGCATTTGTAATTCATTTCTGCAGTCCTAGCATCTACTGCCGAGCTATGTGTTAGTTTCAAAATGTTTCTTATGGTAGTTGTGTCTATCTGTGAACCTAGTTCCATCTCGCATTTTTTTATGAATGGGGGGATCCCCAGTCCGTCCATCTCCAGCAACAGCTTATATATTTTGGAAATCATCTTTTTAGTGTTATCTGCAGTACAGATTCGTTCCAACTGAGTCAGGTCGTCTGCAGCTCTAATCGGTTGAGGTAGATTTTTGACAAAATGGCTTAACTGGAGATACCGCCACCCATCTATCGTTATTAAATCCTTCTTTCTTTGTAATTCGTGTGGTGCTAAAATTTTCCCTTTATATAATACATCCTTCAATTGTGTGCTCTCTTTTATAATCCACCCCCCTCCTACAGTTTTTTTTTCCTGGGGCAAAATACTCGTTATCTTTAAGTGCAATCAATGGTGAGTTGTATTTTCCATTTAACTGTTTTTATATCTTATCCCAAATTTTAAACGTGCTCAGTGTTATTATATGTGTGTTCTCTCCTAGTGATCTATATCTAGGGGGACATCTAGAAATGACATTTCTAAGTTGTGCATTACAAAGTGCCTTTTCTAAATGTACCCATCTTTTATCGCTTATTTCTTTTCCCCACTCGGGGATTCTTGACAATACTATAGAATGGTAGTAGTGCAGAATATCTGGGACTGCGAGACCACCCTGGTTCTTATCCTGTTTTAATGTTTGAAGGGAGACTCTATGTTTCTTATTTTTTCATACAAAATTAATTAACAAAGCTTTTAATTTCCTTAGGTACGTTGAGGGGAGTGGTATTGGGAGCATCTGGAATTTATAAGTTATTATGGGTATTAACATCATTTTTACAGCGTTGATACGCCCTATCCACGAAAGTGGTCTATTGATAAATTCTTTACATTTTTTTTTAATTTCATCTAATAGTGATAAGTAATTTATTTTATAAATTTTCTTCATGGAGTTAGATAAATTAATTCCTAAGTATTTTATTTGCTTCTTCCATGGGAATTTAAATTCCCCCTGGAGATTCTGCTGTTCAGTCTTACTTAAGTTTATATTTAGTATAAAGGTTTTTGTTAGGTTAACTCTAAAATTCGAGATTTCTCCATATTGTCGTAAATTCATTAATATATTGGGCATTGATATCCGTGGGTTCCCTATATAAAATAGAATATCATCAGCAAATGCTGCCAGTTTATGTTCTTCTCCTCCCGCCGTGATACCGCTTATGTCTGGATTAGAAAAAAAATGGGGGGTAACTGATGCGCTCAACCAATAATAAAAAAATATACGAGGAAAGCCGCCAACATATAAGTGATCTCACACTGCCAAAGATGGGTGACCTTATGTATAACTTGATCAATTTTACATAAAATGCAAATATCATATCTAAATGGAAAACAATATTTCAACAAATGACAATATCTTCAATAGCAATAAATAAATATACAAAATGTGAATAAAGAAATAAGTGCAGAAGTGTGATCAATGAATTTGACCAATAAGAGTGCGCTGGGATAAAAATCTTTTAAAATGGATGTCAATGTGATAATATGGTAAATAAATGACCATTAAGAACCTGCTGAGAAAAAAAATCTTCACTAGGTTACCAAGGAATTATGGGGGCAATTTTTGGACTATCGCGGTACAGTAAAAGCAATACAATGAATGATATAAACATAAATATAAATGGTTACAGGTGATTTTATTGATGCCAAAGAACAAAATCATCATTTTACATATAAAAACATTATAACGTTACACATTATGTCACCAATGGGTAGTCACAATAAAACAATTGATCACAGATGTTATTTTCCTCAACTAGTTTCGCGGACATTTACTGCTTCATCAGGAGGTTATCTGTGATTAGATCAAAAAAACAAAAACATGATGATCAAAAAGTAAAGAAATAAAACGTTAGAATACAGCATCATAGTTAAAAGGAGTCTTTTGGGGGTAGAACGGGGAGAGAGCGATGTGCTTACCCATGCTCCAGCAGGTCTCAGGCTCATAACGCTACCACCTTAAACATGGTCCCCCGCGGCAACTCGGGGGAGCTACATAATGTGGCTTTCGGGATCTGGATAGATAAGGTAGATAGAGGTGTTTTTTGTATAGTGTCTGCTTATCGGAGCAAAATGAGTGAAAATAATTGTGATAAAGACTAGAGTGGAACTAGTCTAATAAAACGGGGAAAAGTGCACCAGTGCACAAGGCTGTGGAGAGAAGGGGGACAGTGAAAAGTATGTGGAAAGTGAGATAGTGAGGAATCATTTGAAATTAAAACGGTGAACAAAGTGGGTCACCATCAGGGTGGAAAAATGGGATCACTGGTTAGTGTGAATGTGAAGTACGGAAGAAAGAAAAAAGGGGAGAGGAGGGGGAAAGGGGTGAGGTGGAGGGTAAGGGGCAGGACAAGGGACAAGAGAATAGGGAGAGAAGGGGGAAAAAAATGGGGAAAACGAAGGGGGGTGAAGGGGAAGAAATAGGTATGGGAAGGATCAATAGAGAGAAAGGGAAGAGACATATAGAGAGAAGAAAGGAGCGACCACACGTGGTGTGAAATATAAGGAAATCAGGGGGAAGGGGGAAGGGGAAAGAGAGAAACGGGGAGGGGGGTGAAAGGAGAGGGGGATTAGGGCAGTGTGACCAAGAGTGGGCAAAAGGAGGGGTGAATAAATGTGGTGAAAAATGGGGTGGATAGGGAGAAGCAGACTATACCTGGTAATGTTGTTGATGGATTTAAAAGGTCCCGGGAAGGGCAACCCCCGAAGGGGGATGATACCAGTGTATGACCCCAGTATTGGGCCAAAAGGACCACAGGCCCAGAGTGGAAGCATGGTAAAGCTTGTCCACCCCTGCCTGAGTCTCCTGTATACACAAGAAGGGGAACAAATGGTGACCCAATTAGATTGACAAAGCCAGTGGCAGCATCTAGAGGTAGAAGATACTGCCTACGGTGTGGTAAGGATATAGGATTTTTAGGAAAGGCACTTACTAGGGGCAAACTGGGGTATCCAATCCCGGGAACTCAGAACCGGAACATCACGGAACAGGCTGATGCCTGTTATATGTAGCTCCCAATCACGCGACGCACAGCCAGCGCCGACAGGCGCCGGTGCGTGACGCCACAGGGGACGGGGCCCGCGCACGTGCAGTGTGTTCGCGCGCACGCGTGCGCACTGTCCCCGCTACGTCACGCATATGACGCCGCAAGATCAGAGCTCCCGCATCGCGCATGCGCAAGGAAATCGCGCATACGCTTGCTCATTGGCCGCTGGTTAGAAGGGACAGAGTCCCTGCCAGGGCCAATGCAAGGGGAGGAGCCCGCCCATTTGGTTGGATGGGCGGAACCAGCTCCTCCACCAGGAAGCTCACCGGGTTGCCGCGGAGGGACACGGATGGAGCAATCCGAGCCCAGGCCCGTCATGGAGGGGGAAGAAAGGGTAAGCACAGGGCTCATTTAAAATAATAAGGGGGAAAAAATATGTCGATAGTAGACATGAATAAGGAATATTGCAAAGAGTACAAGGTTTATTTATCAAGATACATATAATTAATGTAGGTGATTGGGATAAGAATCCCAAGAAGCCAATGCAAACTAATAATTCTATCAAAGTCCCGGGTAAACAGGGGCGAACAAATGACGACCATGATGAGGTACAACATGGTCGGAGGTGGGCGGGTAGCCCAAAGTAAAGTGGTAAAGTTAGTCCGCCCCATCAATGGACATATAGAATGAGTAGTTGCATGAGGCTAACAATAGCACCGAGTTTAACTAAGTAAATAGGGGTAATTATGTATAATCAAAGAGGTCATCCCCCACAGACACATAGAGTCAGTGGGGGAGGTTTTGTGATGCTAGGGAAAGGGTTGAATGGAATTGTCAGAGTGAGGGGCAAGGGGCAGCCCAGTTCACCCGGATCGTCTACCAGAGAACCCCATCTAGCAACGTGCCTGGTGTGTTATCCACCTAATGAATATAAGAATTGAGTGTGGCCTCTTATAATGAAAAGCAAGAATACGAATATATGGGCATGTACCATCATCCAGGAGTCAAGTGGTGTGAGAATTGGGAGCCTAATCCCCGACTAGGTTACCAAGGAATTATGGGGGCAATTTTTGGACTATCGCGGTACAGTAAAAGCAATACAATGAATGATATAAACATAAATATAAATGGTTACAGGTGATTTTATTGATGCCAAAGAACAAAATCATCATTTTACATATAAAAACATTATAATGTTACACATTATGTCACCAATGGGTAGTCACAATAAAACAATTGATCACAGATGTTATTTTCCTCAACTAGTTTCGCGGACATTTACCGCTTCATCAGGAGGTTATCTGTGATTAGATCAAGAAAACAAAAACATGATGATCAAAAAGTAAAGAAATAAAACGTTAGAATACAGCATCATAGTTAAAAGGAGTCTTTTGGGGGTAGAATGGGGAGAGAGCGATGTGCTTACCCGTGCTCCAGCAGGTCTCAGGCTCATAACGCTACCACCTTAAACATGGTCCACCGCGGCAACTCGGGGGAGCTACATAATGTGGCTTTCGGGATCTGGATAGATAAGGTAGATAGAGGTGTTTTATGTGTAGTGTCTGCTTATCGGAGCAAAATAAGTAAAAATAATTGTGATAATCACTAGAGTGGGACTAGTCAAATAAAACGGGGAAAAGTGCACCAGTGCACAAGGCTGTGGAGAGAAGGGGGACAGTGAAAAGTATGTGGAGAGTGAGATAGTGAGGAATCATTTGAAATTAAAACGGTGAACAAAGTGGGTCACAATCAGGGTGGAAAAATAGGATCACTGGTTAGTGTGAATGTGAAGTACAGAAGAAAGAAAAAAGGGGGGAGAGGAGGGGGAAAGAGGTGAGGTGAAGGGTAAGGGGCAGGACAAGGACAAGAGAATGGGGAGAGAAGGGGGAAAAAAACGGGGAAAACGAAGGGGGGTGAAGGGGAAGAAATAGGTATGGGAAGGACCATTAGAAAGAAAGGGAAGAGACATATAGGGAGAAGAAAGGAGCGACCACACGTGGTGTGAAATATAGGGAAATCAGGGGGAAGGGGGAAGGGGAAGGAGAGAAACGGGGAGGGGGGTGAAAGGAGAGGGGGATTGGGGCAGTGTGACCAGAAGTGGGCAAAAGGAGGGGTGAATAAATGTAGTGAAAAATGGAGTGGATAGGGAGAAGCAGACTATACCTGGTAATGTTGTTGATGGATTTAGAAGGTCCCGGGAAGGGCAACCCCCAAAGGGGGATGATACCAGTGTATGACCCCAGTATTTGGCCATAAGGACCACAGGCCCAGAGTGGAAGCATGGTAAAGCTTGTCCACCCCTGCCCGAGTCTCCTGTATACAAAAGAAGGGGAACAAATGGTGACCCAATTAGATTGACAAAGCCAGTGGCAGCATCTAGAGGTAGAAGATACTGCCTATGGTGTGGTAAGGATATAAAAAATTTTGTTAGGAAAGGCACTTACTAGGGGCAAACTGGGGTATCCAATCCCGGGAACTCAGAACCGGAACATCACGGAACAGGCTGATGCCTGTTATATGTAGCTCCCAATCCCGCGACGCACAGCCAGCGCCGACAGGCGCCGGTGCGTGACGCCACAGGGGACGGGGCCAGCGCACGCGCAGTGTGTTCGCGCGCACGCGTGCGCACTGTCCCCGCTACGTCACGCATATGACGCCGCAAGATCAGAGCTCCCGCATCGCGCATGCGCAAAAAAATCGCGCATACGCTTGCTCATTGGCCGCTAGATAGGAGGGACAGAGTCCCTGCCGGGGCCAATGCAAGGGGAGGAGCCCGCCCATTTTGTTAGATGGGCGGAAACAGCTCCTCCACCAGGAAGCTCACCGGGTTGCCGCGGAGGGACACGGATGGAGCAATCCGAGCCCAGGCCCGTCATGGAGGGGGAAAAAAAGGGGGAAGCACAGGGCTCATCTATAATAATAAGGGGGGAAAATATGTCGATAGTAGACATGAATAAGGAATATTGCAAAGAGTACAAGGTTTATTTATCAAGATACATATAATTAATGTAGGTGATTGGGATAAGAATCCCAAGAAGCCAATGCAAACCAAAAATTCTATCAAAGTCCCGGGTAAACAGGGGCGAACAAATAACGACCATGATGAGGTACAACATGGTCGGAGGTGGGCGGGTAGCCCAAAATAAAGTGGTAAAGTTAGTCCGCCCCATCAATGGACATATAGAATGAGTAGTTGCATGAGGCTAACAATAGCACCGAGTTTAACTAAGTAAATAGGGGTAATTATGTATAATCAAAGAGGCCATCCCCCACAGACACATAGAGTCAGTGGGGGAGGTTTTGTGATGCTAGGGAAAGGGTTGAATGGAAACGTCAGAGTGAGGGGCAAGGGGCAGCCCAGTTCACCCGGATCGTCTACCAGAGAACCCCATCTAGCAACGTGCCTGGTGTGTTATCCACCTAATGAGTATAAGAATTGAGTGTGGCCTCTTATAATGAAAAGCAAGAATACGAATATATGGGCATGTACCATCATCCAGGAGTCAAGTGGTGTGAGAATTGGGAGCCTAATCCCCGACTAGGCTACCAAGGAATTATGGGGGCAATTTTTGGACTATCGCGGTACAGTACAAGCAATACAATAAATGATATAAACATAAATATAAATGGTTACAGGTGATTTTATTGATGCCAAAGAACAAAATCATCATTTTACATATAAAAACATTATAATGTTACACATTATGTCACCAATGGGTAGTCACAATAAAACAATTGATCACAGATGTTATTTTCCTCAACTAGTTTCGCGGACATTTACCGCTTCATCAGGAGGTTATCTGTGATTAGATCAAGAAAACAAAAACATGATGATCAAAAAGTAAAGAAATAAAAACGTTGGAATACAGCATCATAGTTAAAAGGAGTCTTTTGGGGATAGAGCGGGGAAAGAGCAATGTGCTTACCCGTGCTCCAGCAGGTCTCAGGTTCATAACGCTACCACCTTAAACATGGTCCCCCGCGGCAACTCGGGGGAGCTACATAATGTGGCTTTCGGGATCTGGATAGATAAGGTAGATAGAGGTGTTTTATGTGTAGTGTCTGCTTATCGGAGCAAAATAAGTAAAAATAATTGTGATAATCACTAGAGTGGGACTAGTCAAATAAAACGGGGAAAAGTGCACCAGTGCACAAGGCTGTGGAGAGAAGGGGGACAGTGAAAAGTATGTGGAGAGTGAGATAGTGAGGAATCATTTGAAATTAAAACGGTGAACAAAGTGGGTCACAATCAGGGTGGAAAAATAGGATCACTGGTTAGTGTGAATGTGAAGTACAGAAGAAAGAAAAAAGGGGGAGAGAAGGGGGAAAGAGGTGAGGTGAAGGGTAAGGGGCAGGACAAGGGACAAGAGAATGGGGAGGGAAGGGAGAAAAAACGGGGAAAACGAAGGGGGGTGAAGGGGAAGAAATAGGTATGGGAAGGACCAATAGAAAGAAAGGGAAGAGACATATAGGGAGAAGAAAGGAGCGACCACACGTGGTGTGAAATATAGGGAAATCAGGGGGAAGGGGGAAGGGGAAAGAGAGAAACGGGGAGGGGGGTGAAAGGAGAGGGGGATTAGGGCAGTGTGACCAAGAGTGGGCAAAAGGAGGGGTGAATAAATGTGGTGAAAAATGGGGTGGATAGGGAGAAGCAGACTATACCTGGTAATGTTGTTGATGGATTTAAAAGGTCCCGGGAAGGGCAACCCCCGAAGGGGGATGATACCAGTGTATGACCCCAGTATTGGGCCAAAAGGACCACAGGCCCAGAGTGGAAGCATGGTAAAGCTTGTCCACCCCTGCCTGAGTCTCCTGTATACACAAGAAGGGGAACAAATGGTGACCCAATTAGATTGACAAAGCCAGTGGCAGCATCTAGAGGTAGAAGATACTGCCTACGGTGTGGTAAGGATATAGGTTTTTTGGGAAAGGCACTTACTGGCACTTTTCATTATAAGAGGCCACACTCAATTCTTATATTCATTAGGTGGATAACACACCAGGCACGTTGCTAGATGGGGTTCTCTGGTAGACGATCCGGGTGAACTGGGCTGCCCCTTGCCCCTCACTCTAACGTTTCCATTCAACCCTTTCCCTAGCATCACAAAACCTCCCCCACTGACTCTATGTGTCTGTGGGGGATGACCTCTTTGATTATACATAATTACCCCTATTTACTTAGTTAAACTCGGTGCTATTGTTAGTCTCATGCAACTACTCATTCTATATGTCCATTGATGGGGCGGACTAACTTTACCACTTTACTTTGGGCTACCCGCCCACCTCCGACCATGTTGTACCTCATCATGGTCGTCATTTGTTCGCCCCTGTTTACCCGGGACTTTGATAGAATTTTTAGTTTGCATTGGCTTCTTGGGATTCTTATCCCAATCACCTACATTAATTATATGTATTTTGATAAATAAACCTTGTACTCTTTGCAATATTCCTTATTCATGTCTACTATCGACATATTTTTTTCCCCCTTATTATTTTAAATGAGCCCTGTGCTTCCCCTTTCTTCCCCCTCCATGACGGGCCTGGGCTCGGATTGCTCCATCCGTGTCCCTCCGCGGCAACCCGGTGAGCTTCCTGGTGGAGGAGCTGGTTCCGCCCATCCAACAAAATGGGCGGGCTCCTCCCCTTGCATTGGCCCTGGCAGGGACTCTGTCCCTTCTAACCAGCGGCCAATGAGCAAGCGTATGCGCGATTTCCTTGCGCATGCGCGATGCGGGAGCTCTGATCTTGCGGCGTCATATGCGTGACGTAGCGGGGACAGTGCGCACGCGTGCGCGCGAACACACTGCACGTGCGCGGGCCCCGTCCCCTGTGGCGTCACGCACCGGCGCCTGTCGGCGCTGGCTGTGCGTCGCGTGATTGGGAGCTACATATAACAGGCATCAGCCTGTTCCGTGATGTTCCGGTTCTGAGTTCCCGGGATTGGATACCCCAGTTTGCCCCCAATAAGTGCCTTTCCCAAAAAACCTATATCCTTACCACACCGTAGGCAGTATCTTCTACCTCTAGATGCTGCCACTGGCTTTGTCAATCTAATTGGGTCACCATTTGTTCCCCTTCTTGTGTATACAGGAGACTCAGGCAGGGGTGGACAAGCTTTACCATGCTTCCACTCTGGGCCTGTGGTCCTTTTGGCCCAATACTGGGGTCATACACTGGTATCATCCCCCTTCGGGGGTTGCCCTTCCCGGGACCTTTTAAATCCATCAACAACATTACCAGGTATAGTCTGCTTCTCCCTATCCACCCCATTTTTCACCACATTTATTCACCCCTCCTTTTGCCCACTCTTGGTCACACTGCCCTAATCCCCCTCTCCTTTCACCCCCCTCCCCGTTTCTCTCTTTCCCCTTCCCCCTTCCCCCTGATTTCCCTATATTTCACACCACGTGTGGTCGCTCCTTTCTTCTCTCTATATGTCTCTTCCCTTTCTCTCTATTGATCCTTCCCATACCTATTTCTTCCCCTTCACCCCCCTTCGTTTTCCCCGTTTTTTTTTCCCCCTTCTCTCCCTATTCTCTTGTCCCTTGTCCTGCCCCTTACCCTCCACCTCACCCCTTTCCCCCTCCTCTCCCCTTTTTTCTTTCTTCCGTACTTCACATTCACACTAACCAGTGATCCCATTTTTCCACCCTGATGGTGACCCACTTTGTTCACCGTTTTAATTTCAAATGATTCCTCACTATCTCACTTTCCACATACTTTTCACTGTCCCCCTTCTCTCCACAGCCTTGTGCACTGGTGCACTTTTCCCCGTTTTATTAGACTAGTTCCACTCTAGTCTTTATCACAATTATTTTCACTCATTTTGCTCCGATAAGCAGACACTATACAAAAAACACCTCTATCTACCTTATCTATCCAGATCCCGAAAGCCACATTATGTAGCTCCCCCGAGTTGCCGCGGGGGACCATGTTTAAGGTGGTAGCGTTATGAGCCTGAGACCTGCTGGAGCACGGGTAAGCACATCGCTCTCTCCCCGTTCTACCCCCAAAAGACTCCTTTTAACTATGATGCTGTATTCTAACGTTTTATTTCTTTACTTTTTGATCATCATGTTTTTGTTTTCTTGATCTAATCACAGATAACCTCCTGATGAAGCGGTAAATGTCCGCGAAACTAGTTGAGGAAAATAACATCTGTGATCAATTGTTTTATTGTGACTACCCATTGGTGACATAATGTGTAACATTATAATGTTTTTATATGTAAAATGATGATTTTGTTCTTTGGCATCAATAAAATCACCTGTAGCCATTTATATTTATGTTTATATCATTCATTGTATTGCTTTTACTGTACCGCGATAGTCCCAAAATTGCCCCCATAATTCCTTGGTAACCTAGTCGGGGATTAGGCTCCCAATTCTCACACCACTTGACTCCTGGATGATGGTACATGCCCATATATTCGTATTCTTGCTTTTCATTATAAGAGGCCACACTCAATTCTTATAAAATCTTCACTGATGATGATAAAATATTGTGATGTACAATCCCAGGCAATGTGATAAATGAACTAAAATAAGATAAATTAACTAAAATAAGAAGGAAATGCCTTCTGTGAATATAAAACATAAGAATCTAAAGTGCACAGTGCAACGTGCAAAAATGGTGAGAAAGACCAAAATGCTGGTCTAAGAAGTGCAAGAAAAAATAAATAAATATACGTGCATAAACATCTGTAATAGCAGCAATGACTGTAATAAGTGATTCAGACTAAATCACTTTTAGTTAGTAAAATTCAGACTAAATCACTTTTAGTTAGTAAAATTGCCCACAGGCTGCTTTTTTCCTGTGTGTTTTTTTGTGAAAATCAGGGACATTTGTTTGATTATTTGAGCGCTGCACTTATTTCTACTTTTTCTTTGTACAATTCACGTCTAATTGTTGTGCTAGCTGCTACACTGTATTTAGGTTTGGCGCAATATTTTCCCACATAACTCTTAGACTAAATCACTGTTGAGGTAATTAATTAAATAAGGGGAATCCTCAGAAGAAAGAGGATCAGCTCAGTGGTGCACTGGGTAATTCATTAAATAAGGGGAATCCTCAGAAGGTAATTCATTAAATGAGGGGAATCTTCAGAAGAAAGAGGATCAGCTTAGTGGGGCACTACAAATAACAAGCTTGTAGTAAAAAATTTGCACAGGAATGGCAACATGGCAAAAATGCCAGCACAGTCCGTTTTATGAATGGAAATTCTTGATAAGTGTAAAGCCAAATATAGAGGTCCAATGATATATAAATCAGGGTTCAGTGATAATCTGTGCAGAAGTGCTCCGTGGTAATTTCAGGGGTGCACCCCACTGTTTCCCTCAGCCTCTCACCTCTAGTAGCGGCCTCTACAGGCCTAGTAAAGCAGGTAACTTTGGGTATTGGTCCTGGTAAATATCCTGGTATGTCCTCCTATGTATTCCTATGGGCTCTCCTGTAACAATCTCCGGTCCCCATATCCCATCCAAACGTCACTCCAGACTGCAGGGATCACTCCCAGCTCAGATCAGCATAGGTGGGTAAGGGACAAAGAAAAGCGCCGTATCTGAACCCCATGAATAAGTCCGGAAGTGACGAAACATGTCGGGGGCGTGGCTAAGCGGCATTCAATTGTAGTGACTACATTTCTTCCAAACATAGATACGGTGGAATATAGAGGCTAATCAATATCGTTGGTCGGAAAGGGTGAGAACTAGACTGTGGTATTGCAGACACCTCAGGTCCGCCGTGACCAATCGCCTTGTGTATGTTCTGAAGTGGTATTGCAGTGCTTGATTGAAGTATTGGAGTGGAACCTGCTGTGATATATTGATATTCAACTCTGCTGGTTTTATCTTTTTAAAATGTGAGTGTACTGATTGAAGCTTGGATAGTGTGCTTTTTTTTAAATAAATTTGCTGTATTACACTATTGGAGCACTTTCTTTACTTACATGTGGAGTATTTTGATTGCACTAAGTGGAAAATACTGGAGAATCACTGATCGACTGTTGGAGATCTTATACGCTTGTTTGCCTTACACGAGAGTGTGGGTAACAACATCTGGTGAGTGAGTTTCCAATGGGAGTGGACACATTTGAGCACAACGGTGTGGTGGAAGATTGATTGAAAAATTATTCTGAGAAGACACATTGCTTTGTTAAAGGAGCACCGTTTCTTTTTCTTCATCCTATTTTTCATGTTTCATTTTATATGAACACTAATGAACACTGTGGCACATTTATATCTATATATTTTTACAAAATAATTTTTTTGATTCACTATTCGATATTTTTATTGTAAAATATTTTCTCCATTAGGGTCACTTTGATTTATTCACTCATCACGTGGGACTATTGTTTGTTTAGTTTTATTGTCATTGATATTTTTTGTACATTTAGTATAGATTTTATGTATTAGAGCGCTACCTTTCAGGCTGCAGTCCATTCCGGACCACGGTTTAATTTCACTTTATATTGACAGGAATAGGCCTGGGGACCACGCTTCTTTAATTTTTTGGATGACCAACAGCGTTTGCACGCCGTTATCACGGCCCTCCCTACCGGTTACAAACCCGACTTGGTCCGGATGGATCAGTGTGCTCAAGTGGCCCTTTATTCTGTCGGCCAAGACTTTGGCATACAGTTTTGTGTCAGCATTTAAGAGTGAAATTGGCCTGTAACTTGAGCACACCGAGCCATCTTTCCCCTCCTTCAGAATTACTGTAATGGTAGCGGACAAAGAAGCCTCATTCATTTCGTACTCGGTACCCAGGCCATTCATAAAATGACATTGGTACCAAAACCTCTTTAAAAGATTTATAATAAAATGTTGTGAACCCATCTGGGCCAGGGCTCTTACCCGCAGGAGAATTTGCCAAGAGACTTAAAGGTACTAACAAGATGGTACCTAGTCCCCACCAGACTAGCAAAATTGTAATGGAATCAACCTCCCCCTATGTTTCAGAGGGTGCGCACATATAGGATCCATGGTCCACGTATGGTGGGAATGTCCAAAGCTAAGAGAGTTCTGGGATAGAATCTTTATGATAATCAGAATAACCACTGGTCTATCATGCCAAAGTCCCCTCACATAGCATTGCTGAACTTTCCTATCGAAAGGATCACTAAAAGTAAGAGGAGTCTCATTCACTTCATCCTCCTAGTAGCCAAACTAACGAAAGCGAAAGCATGGAAAAAGCCCACTGTTTCATGTATCCAGGCCAAAAAATAAATATCATGGCCCAGGATAAGATGGTCAGTATCCTCCAAGACACAGTTGAAAAATGTAAGGCCACCTGGGAGCCGTGGGCTGACTACATGCCTGTATGCCTAACACCTTCGTAAGACCTGATCAAAATTTGTTAAGAGTAGCATTCCGGCAGGACATCTTATTCTTCTCTTTTTTCATCATCCTCTCCACCTGATCTATTCCTACCCTTTCCCACCTTTCTTTTCTCTTCTTTTCATCCTTTTCTCACTTTTACCATGTATAGAGGGCTACCAAGTTCAGAAGGTAACATCCCCCCTAGTTCTTGTTAGAAAACACATAACAGAGCCCACCTTGGTAGGGAACAAGACAGTCATCCGATGCACAAGGGGCGAGAGCATAATGAACGGAACAATGTTCCATAAGGTATGTCTAGACTTAACATCCCAGCTGGAAGTGTACAGGACACATACTTCAAATGGACATACATTCCCTTGTAAGGAGAACGTTGATGTATTGTTAAGAGATTGAAATATCCTAACTAGTAACATGCATTATTGTCTACCCAATGTACAATTGTTCCTAACCCACCTAGTGCGAACAACTCAGGCATGTCACTGTTGCAATTCAAAATATGGCTGTCACAGCAGCCTGCCCAGAAAATGACAATATTGTATTTCAGATATGAATATTGCAGCAGACTAAACCTTTATAGTGTCTGAATTTGCTTGATGGCTGAACTGGATGGACCACAATAATCTAAGCCTATCACCCAGTTAGCTGTTGACTGAACCCTGCAAAAAGAAAATAGCATAAACAATTTTGAATCCAGGTGTATTGGGAGAAATATTCTTCTCCCTTGGATGCTAGGAAAAAAAACTGAGCTTTCTTGAAATTGATGAGGTTTAACCACCAATAGGTACTGACCCTTAGGGCTATTTTTTTGTGCACTTAGAATACTTCTACTGTAGGTGACAATATAATCCAGAACATCCATTGGATAACAGCAGTGTTCCTCAATAACAACAGATAAACTATATTTGTATGGATGAAATTCTTAGATTCTTATCACATCACTGGAAAAGATGGTTCTCTATAAAATACACTATACAATACAATACGTGTACTCACGGTCTCCACTGACTGGGATTGTGACATCCAGTTTCTTAACTGTAGCTTTCTTAAAGACATAATCACAAAATGTGTTGCTCTGAATCACAAATTCAGGACTTAGCTGGTTATCAGATACTTCTTCCAGTTTACAAAGAAGTTGTTTATTGATAGTTGGTGAATCAAATGTGAAGCATTTGCGTTCCCCAAAATACTTCCGAAGGATCTTTCTGACATTATTAAATTCTATCTCCTGTTTTGACAACTTTTTGTCTGATTTAGCTGTAATAAAATAAGAAGAAATGATGGTTATTTAGGGCCCATTTAAATCTTTTGCATTGTGTTAATGTGCATGATACATACATTGCTGCATTGCAGTGCCAGGCATTTTGTTTTACAATAAATGTTATTAAATAATAAAAAAAAAAGAACAAAGAAGTAAATGTACAATTGGGGCATGACATTAGTATATTACATGTGAAAAATAACAAAGTGTGACAAGTCAATTACCAATTGACAACAAATAAAAATATTGTGGTGTAGGTGTACAAGAGAACAGATAACACAAAGTAAAATGTGAAAGCACAAGAATAAAGCCCTAGAGAAATTTTCCTTCCATTAGTCAGTTAGTGGTTGACCAGGATAGAAGGAAGGTGATCAAAATCAAGTTAAGTGAAGTCACATGGGTCAAAAGTAAAATGATGTAGAAAGGGAAGGAAAGAGGTAAAATAAAAAGGGAGAAGAAAACTAGAGGAAAAGGAGAGTAAATAAGTAGGTCAGAAGAAAAAAAAAAGGGGGGGGGGGGGTAGGGAAAGTCAGCATGGGACAAGAGAAAAGGAAAACCTATGCGGTCCAATGTTGGTGACAATTTATTAGGTTAACGTCTGTGATTAAAGGGAGCGGTTAATGTTCAGCTGGTTAATATAGTCAAGCCACGGGTCCAAAATTTTAAGATATTTAGTGTGGGTTTTATTGAGAATGGAAGTCAATTGTTTGTGTATATTTTATATTTTCGTATTTTTATTTTGATGTTTTATCATTTGAAGATTTTCTGAAGTTATTATATTGATTTTTTTTTTTCATGATAGAGAATATTGATCACATAAACACACATAAAATGTTCTATATATATGCCCCATTTGGATCGGTTCGAATTAGAATTAATTCACAACCAAATTGCTCAGACATTTCTGGCTCTTAATATTGATTCCAGCTCTAGGCTTTCCTTTATTTTTCTGGATTTTTTACCAATTGTCTTTTACCACAACAATATAATTCAAACAAAACAAATATTACTATAAATTGAATAATCACAACAATCCTGGAAAGAGTTCTCAATATCGGGTGAGTAAAAGTATTATTGGATATGCTCCACTAAGGCTCCTAAAATTCTTTAGCAATTTTATTAGACCTGATGAGGTTTTCCTTCACCAGTTCTTGTAATTCTATCATTTTCCTACTATCCCTCATAAATAATGTGTACAATTCAACTGTAAGTGGTAGTATTTTTTTGAATAAAGAATAAATCATTGAGTGGCAATTGTCAAGATTGGTTTTCTTGATGTCCACAGATACTTGATTCATCTGGATATTGGCTTGAATGTCTTCCTCTCCGATTACCAACAGTCCATCTTTGAGGTTCACACACCAGCCTGTGATAGGTGTCCAGGACTGAACTTGTCTCTGCCATGTGAACGAGGGAACCCATAATGCACAGACCTTCAATTCTCCTCCATGAACTATCCTCTTCCAGGCCAGTTCATATTTCTGCAATCAAACCAGGCAGTTCGCAGAGTGTGTACCAGCACAACCATCAATGTACACAGCCACTCAAAGGGACAGGAAGAAAGCCAGGTTTGGCCACTTGGGGTGGGGTCCATGGTTTTCCACACTTAATCGTTGAATCCGGTCTTTAACCTCAGGCAACCTTTATGACCAGGTATCCATCTTCTGCTAAGTGATGAACAAAACCTGTTTTGTTTCGTTGTCATGTAACCATACATCAGCCCCTCCCCTCTCTATTGTTCTGTAAACCAATATATACTGTATGACTTTTTCAGTAGAATCAGATACCAGACGAATGCATAAGTCTCTCGTGTATCATAGTGTCTCCAGATATCTGAACGGGCGCTGTTGGGAGACCTTAAAGAAGGATGGTTTGTCCAAAATAACTAATATTTCCTTTCAGAGTTCATTATCCTTTGCCATTCTCCTTTTTTGATTTCTTGAAGCCCTAGGCTCAGGTGTTCACTCAGCAGGTTTCCTATAATACCACATACAATAGACTTGGATACATTATTGGTTTGAAGTGTTTTATTAAGTGCACTCACCGCCATTTGAATGTTCTGAAAATCTGCAGCAATGGTGTGAATGTTCTGAATATCTATTTTCATTTCAGCTAGAGGGTTTAAGTACACTCTTCCCAGCAGTATCTGCTGTAATGCACCCACAAATTTTTGTTCTCTTATATTTAGACTCTTTATATCAGCCCTATTGCAAATTGAACTACCCAAACTGAGTCCTAATATTATATCAGTAACCAGATCCCTCTTTCAAAATTTCTTAAAACTGAGCCCTTGTGTAACATTCCAAAATAAGTTTAGATGTGATGAAAGACCGTTTTAAACCAAACCATATTCTGTGCAACTCTCTGGAATGTTAAATAATGTAAAATTCAACAACAATGGTAATGATAAATATGAAACATACAAAATATAAAATATACAATATACAAAAATATAAAATATACAAAAATATAAAATATACAAACGTTGGAGTCTACTCAATAAAAAGTCTATGTTCTGGCCACTGTAAAATTGTAAGAGAATTGTCTAGGGTTTGTGATCATTATATTTAGGATTTTTGTATAGACTCCATCCTTCATATCATGCGGGCTACAGGATATAATACCCTCCTTTAATATTGTGAAATTCCTTTATAAAGTCATTTGCATTTGTGGTCCTTTGTCTCCACTATTATTATATTTGTACTCCTGTGATGATCACTTCCTTCTGGATAAGTCCAAACAGCATATTCCCCAAAGTAATCAGATTTTGGCATCGTGATCTCACATCTAATGACTATCCACCCCCCAGACTATGCCCTTCACAGTGTCCCCATGTATCTGGATACCCTCTGAGTTCTCTAAAACTGTAAGTTTTGTAGTAAAATCCAATACACCTCTTTTATTTCGATCAGATCCCCCCACTTGTAAGCATTTAAACCCCCTTAACTTGACACATTTTGACTCTGATGTTAATGATGCTAATTAGTGAGGGATTGATGCTGATATCTTCACATATGTTAATAGAGAAAGCTTGTTCCTGTCCAGGGGAGGGGGGGGGGGTCTCTTATCTTGTTGTAGTCTTCTGGCATCCACATTACTCTTGGGACCTGAAAGACAATCTCAGGGAGAAAGTTAGACCATGCTCTCATCCATCAAATCCATTTTTCCTTTAAATGCATTGATCTGACATGCATAACTCCATCTTGACCTATTCTCTCCCAAAGTCTAATAAGTAAACTGAGGGTACAATTTTGTCTATCACTGCATAAGGGCCCTTTCACTTCGCCCTAGGAAATATGTTACAGGAAATATCCTGTAACATTACTCTATCCCCAATTTGGTATTCACTAGTGTCTCCAATTGTATTAAACCACTGCTTTGAGCTTTTATGGGTACATTCATCAGTGGCACACACAGCCTTGCACTGTAATCACATGATCCTTAAAGACCTATACCCATGATTCAGATAATGACACAGTTTCTAATGCTGCTAGGACCGGATTCATCAGGTGTTCCCATGTTCTCATTGTTCTGCCGAGCAGAGCTTCATAAGGGGCAAAGCCTGTGGACCTGAAAACTCTGGAACGAATGGTTGCCAGAACGAAAGGTAATTTCTTATCCCTATCGGTACCTTGCTCATTAACAACCTTTATAAAAGCATTTTTTAAGACCACTTTCACACTGGGGCGCTTTTCAGTCACTTTCACACTAAAAAACAGCGCCTAAAAAGCTCACGAAAACTTATTTCCATTAAAATCATTGAATGCTTTCACACTGGGGCTGTGTGCTGACAGGGCTGTGAAAAACTCCCCTCCTCATTGAAATGAATGGAAAGCTCTTCAAAAGCGCCTGAAAAGCTCTTTAAACGCGTTTCGTGTTTTTACTGGCAGTTTAGAAGTGCCTCAGTGTGAAAGTGGCCTAATTGTCCTGTTCATTTGTTCAACCTGTCTGGCAGACTCAGTGTGATAGAAGATGTGAAATTATTGGATGATACCAAGGAGCTTACATGTCTCTTGCATTATATTACCTATAAAACCTGGCCCATTGTCACGGTCTAGAATTTTGGTATCCCCACGGACTAAATATTTGACCAAGATTCTTGCAGTAGTAGTGGCAGTACAGTTTTTGGTTGGGAAAGCTTCAACCCAGTGACTGAAAGAATCCACAACAATCAGCAAGTATTTGTTCTGGTGTGCAGTGGTAGGCTATTTACCTGTGTAATCAATTAATATTCGCTCCCATGGTCCCATCAGTGTACCTCTCCTCTCTGCGGGATCATGCCTAGCACACATCAAACATGACAAGATAGGATCCTGCATGTGTTGGTTTATTTTGAGGCCACCATGCTACATGATCTAATCTCTCTAAAGCTAAAGGAACTTTAGGGTGTCCACCAACAGGAGACCCATGAATCCATGCAAGAATGTCTTTCCTCGTTATTATTAAAAGACCATGCTTCACTTGCATTTCTTGACATTCAAAGTGTATCGGCCCAGTCCCACACATTTTTTAGTTGAGCGAATTCCTCATCCTGATCTTGTATTTTACCCAACTCACATGTCCTTTCTTTGATTCCTTTTGATTGAGCACGTGTGAGGGCAGACACTGGAAATGACAAAGTGTGCGCATACAACTGTCAAAATAATGGTGTATAAATCAAAAACAAATCTTCAAAGTGATTCAATTCATGAAAGTTTGTGATTGACAGTCAACTATCTATGTAAGTAGAGCCAGGAATAATACACCCTATATCTACCACCAGTGTGATTAAATAAAGCCATCTCCTCTATGGAAATGCACTCACCAGATGAATTGCCTTTCACACTCATAAAAAGGCAAATAAGCTTTTAGGTTAATATCCACCAGTGCATTAATCCCATAAAACATTAAAAGCCAAGTAAACCATTTATATTTAAAATCATCTTGTACATTGCATGTAAATGGGTAGGTATACGATAGGCAAGAACTTATCCCAGTCTCACGCTGGTTTCAACTGGCAGTGTAGCCACCTTCCACACTCTCCCATGATCAACACATGAACTGAGCTCTGCATAGCCACATCCCAAAGCTTTTTGTAATTTCTGACTTAATCAGTGGGGATTGGCTATACGGTGCAGTATCTCGGCTTTTCTACTCATCTGCTGCTTACCCTCAAACAACTATTGGGTTTTAAAGTCTTCCAGATTTTACCACATTATCTAATTTAATGCAAGGTGTTTTATCCATCTGGTCTGTTAACACTACATACACCAAGCGGAAATTATCCACTTGTGCTGATAAATGGTGAGTAACCACTGGGTCTCAAAGGCATCCAGATTTCAGCACATTATCTAACTCAATGAAAAGCGATTTATCCATCTGGACAATTAACCCCTCACACACCAAATGGAAAAACTATCCACTTATGTTGTTAAGTCTTTCACTCTCAAAAAGTGCTTTAACAATGTTTTATTATTACGATGGTCCTAGAAGTTATTGCTGTTTATCTAATAAGATCCATCCAGTTATATATTCAAAGTTTTGACACCAATTATATACCAATAGTTTACATACTAACTATAAAGCGCAATATTAAGACTGGGTGTTTGCAAGGTCTGGAGGGATGTTAAAATTACTTCTATTGCCAAATCATAACCTGTCCTGTTCAATATATATTAAATACAATAAAAAGTGCATTAATATTATAAAATTACACTTTATTCTGAATTTTCTGAGTTACAACCTAAAAAATTCTCTATTAAAATTCTTAGTAATCACTAATAAAAGAATTAATGTCCAGTTCGATGTTTAAACCTTCTGGCACTAAAGTTCGTAAGAAGAAAATCCATTTTGTTTCACACCTTGAGAGTTCCCTCACCCAGCTGGATCCTCTCCAAGTTGGAGACACCATCTCCACACCCTAAAATTTGAGGGAAGGAGGGGTCTCTCGCATGGTAACATCTATAGTGTTCTGATATGGTATGATACTTGTAACCTTTAAGATGTTAGAGATGTGTTCTCCTACTCTCACCTTTAATGTACGTTTAGTTTTACCTATGTACATGAAACCACTTGGGCACATTAATGCATATACTACATGTGTTGTGTCACAGGTTATAAGATCTTTAATTTTATAGTCCTGATTGGTATTGATTAAGGTAAATAACTGACGTTTCCTTACATTATTTCTAGTGTGGCTACATGCTCTACATCTGCCACATGCCACAAAACCTCTTCATCCTGGAGAAAAGGTTCTAATTGGAGGACCCAGAACCTTTATAATAACTTGTTCCCCAAAATTTGGGGCTCTCCTGTATATGAAGGAAGGGGTTTTGGGCAATACCAGGCCAAAGGTTCTGTTTAATAATAAGATATGCCAGTATTTTCAAAATATAATTTCAATTTCCCTATACTGGCAGTGAAACTCAGAGATGAAACTCCATTGTTAATTGTTCTCAATATCATTTCTTCCTTTATCCAACAAGCATTGCTCTTGCAGAATAGCTAATATTTCCTGGGTTATCTGATCTATTGTCTCCTCCCTATAACCTTTTTGAATTAATTTTTGTTTTATCATTTCAGATTGTTCTAAAAAGTCTTGATCTAATGTGCAATTTCTCTTTATACGCATATCTGTCCATGTGGTATATTATGTAGCCATGAAGGATGATGGCCACTATTTATGGACAGATAACTGTTTCTGCTGGTTTAAAGTAGACTTTGGTTGCCAAACCATCATTTTCTCTAAAAATGAATAGATCCAAAGAATTTATGGAGTGGCAATCCCACTGATAATCTAGTTTATTATTTTTTATTATTATTATTGAGCTCAGACATAAAAAAAAAAAGTAGAAATGAGGGTGGCATAAACTGTAATTCAAATGGTGCCAGAGAACCTGAGTCTGTGTTGGGTGTGGATCAGGGGAATGCGCAAACTTTGCAAGATGGATGGTGATATCCAGGGGTGAAGAAGAAGCAGTCCATAACTCAGGGCAGGCCTCTTCAGGATAGCAGAAGCACGCTCTAAAACATGTTGAACAATGGTAAAGAAAGAGGCGCCTTCTAAGTATGAACTGTAGAAACTTTATGGTACAATAAATAAAAACACTCACATTGAGGTTAAAAACAATCAGCAAGAGGAAAATCCTGCGTCTCCTTGCTCGTTGGTTCAACAAGCTTTGTCATTTAGGAACCCATAGAAAGCCATCCGCCAGCTCTGTACACTCTGTGGCTTAGATGGTAATAAAGAGGAGAGGTCTGAGGCGCTCGTGGACCGCAGCGGCATCTGACGTCCCCAGAAGTGTTGCAATACCGTTTCTGAGCCTGCACAATGTCAGTGGAATGGACAGGCATGCTTCTTTGTCAAGCTTGAACCAGCAAGCAAGGAGACGCACCTCTGCAGGATTTTCCTCATGCTGATTGTTTTTAACCTCAATGTAAGTGTTTTTATTTATTGTACCATAAAGTTTCTACAGTTCATACTTAGAAGGTGCCTCTTTCTTTACCCTTTTTTCATAAATAAAAGTAAGCTCTCTTCTGATCCTTCCCAAAAAAACAAGTTCTATGAAGCGCCTGTAAAAACGCAATTCTGGTCTCTTTTTCTAAAGACAAATTTATCCTTCCATTCAGCCATAAAGAGATTGGCGAGGCTGGGCGCAAAGTTAGTGCCCATTGCTACTCCACTTTTCTGATTATAAAATGTACTCTGATACCAGAAACAATTATGGTATAAACAAAATGTAAATGATTTATGTAAATTTTTTTTTGAATGTAAGGAATATCCTCTCTTTGACTCAATGCCCAATTAAGTGATAATAAGGCTCATTATGCTGTATAATTGTATACTTGGATGAGACATCCACAGTTACTAAGTAGCTAGGACCCTCATCCCGTAATTTGATGTCTTTCATGTGTTTGATTCACACCTTTTTTAGGTTTGACCAAATCTCTATCGTTAAGTACTAGATTTTTAAAACCGTCAACATACCCTGTTTCCCCGAAAATAAGACCTAGCATGATTGTCGGTGATGGCTGCAATATAAGCCCTACCCCCCAAAAAAGCCCTAGTTAAAGTCCTTGTAGGTCTTATTTTCAGGGTAGGGCCTATTTTCGGGGAAACAGGATAGGGCTTATTTGGGGGGTAGGGCTTATATTGCAGCAATCACCGACAATCACGCTAGGTCTTATTTTCTGGGAAACAGGGTAATGGTTATTGCTTATAGGGGGATTGAAGGTCGATTTATTGCACAAACCGCTACCTTTACCTTCAGTCGTAATTTCTTTCCTACTTATAGAATTCAAAGGGTTATTCAGGAAATATTTCTTAACCACTTCCAGACTGCCGCACGCCAATGTACGTCCCTAATTTGTACGTCCCTAAGTCGTTGTTATGGCAGCAGCTAGCTGCCATAACCCTGGCATCCCCGTGTTCGGTAGGCGGTCCGGTACAAGATAAAAGTGGTCTCTGCGGCGGATTGGCCGCAAGATCACTTTTATCTGAGGCAGGAGAGGGCTCCCCCTCCACGATCCGGTGCACTCCTCCACTTACCGGAGCCGTCGGCAGTGGCAGAGGCGATCACGTCTGTCCCCTGGGCTGACATGGAGACGAGTGAGGGGAAGATGGCCCCCACCCATCTTCATGACCCTGCAGGGCGGAAGTGACGTTAAAACGTCACTTCCGCCCATAGCTCCTAAAGAGCCAATTTTTATTTTTATTTTTTTAAATGATAATTTTTTTTTTTTTTATTTTAGTGTAAATATGAGATCTGAGGTATTTTTGACCCCAGATCTCATATTTAAGAGGTCCTGTCATGCTTTTTTTCTATTACAAGGGATGTTTTAGACATGTGCGATTTGTTTCGTACGAATTCGTAATTCGTACGAATTTTTCGAAATTCGTACGAATTTACGAATCTGTAGTACGGATTTTTTTTTTACGAATTCCGTACGGAATACGAAATTCCGTTTACGAATTTCGTCGCCGAATGAATTCGAATGAATTCGAATGAATTTGAATGGATTCGAATGAATTCGAATGACAAAGTGTCATTTTTGCAGGCAAAATTCCGTTTACGAATTTCAGCTCCAAATTATTCGAATCCAACTACCAATATCAAATTTCAACTAATTCAAACGAAATTATTATAGCAGATATAACGAATGAATTCGAA
Source organism: Lithobates sylvaticus (assembly GCA_028564925.1). Taxonomy (NCBI): domain Eukaryota; kingdom Metazoa; phylum Chordata; class Amphibia; order Anura; family Ranidae; genus Lithobates; species Lithobates sylvaticus. The sequence continues at coordinate 311,917,817 of CM053031.1, forward strand.
TGCATTCGAATGAATTCAAATGCATTCGAATGAATTCAAATGCATTCGAATGAATTCGAATGATTCAAATGACAAAGTGTCATTTTTGCAGAAAAAAAAGCTATTTAAAAAACAGTCATTCATTGATATAAAAAAAAAAAAGCGTAGGGGTCCCCCCAAATTCAATAACCAGGCCCTTCAGGTCTGGTATGGATATTAAGGGGGACCCCAGCCAAAAAAAAAAATGGCGTGGGGTCCCCCCCAAATATCCATACCAGACCCTTCAGGTCTGGGATGGATTTTAAGGGGAACCCCGGCCAAAAAAAAAAAAAAATGGCGTGGGGTCCCCCTCAAAATCCATACCAGACCCTTATCCGAGCACGCAACCTGGCAGGCCGCAGGAAAGGAGGGGGGGACGAGAGCGGCCCCCCCTCCCGCCTGAACTGTACCAGGCCACATGCCCTCAACATTGGGAGGGTGCTTTGGGGTCCCCCCCAAAGCACCTTGTCCCCATGTTGATGAGGACAAGGGCCTCTTCCCCACAACCCTGGCCGGTGGTTGTGGGGGTCTGCGGGCGGGGGGCTTATCGGAATCTGGAAGCCCCCTTTAACAAGGGGACCCCCAGATCCCGCCCCCCCCCCTGTGTGAAATGGTAAGGGGGTACAAAAGTACCCCTACCATTTCACCAAAAAAGTGGCAAAAATGGTAAAAATGACAGGAGACGGTCTTTGACAATTCCTTTATTAAAATCTTCTTTCTTCTGGTCTTCCTTTCTTCATCTTCTCCTTCCGTCATCTTCTTCCATCTTCTTCCTTCGATTCGCTTCTTCTTCCTCCGGTCTTCTCGTCCTTCTCGTCCGGCGTTGTCCTTCTCGTCCGGCATCGGCGTCTCTTCTCGCAGGCCGCTCCTCGCAATGGGAGGCTCCCGCTCTGTGAGGCTCCGCTCCGCTGACAGGTCTTTTATAACGAAGGCACCTGGTAACCCCGCCCCCTCTGACGCATGGGGACGTCATGTGGAATTCCCTATGGCTTTCCCTATGACGTCAGAGGGGGGGCGGGGTCACCAGGTGCCTTCGTTATAAAAGACCTGTCAGCGGAGCGGAGCCTCACAGAGCGGGAGCCTCCCATTGCGAGGAGCGGCCTGCGAGAAGAGACGCCGATGCCGGACGAGAAGGACGACGCCGGACGAGAAGGACGAGAAGACCAGGGGAAGAAGAAGCGAATCGAAGGAAGAAGATGGAAGAAGATGACGGAAGGAGAAGATGAAGAATGGAAGACCAGAAGAAAGAAGAAAGAAGAAAGAAGATTTTAATAAAGGAATTGTCAAAGACCGTCTCATGTCATTTTTACCATTTTTGCCACTTTTTTGGTGAAATGGTAGGGGTACTTTTGTACCCCCTTACCATTTCACACAGGGGGGGGGCGGGATCTGGGGGTCCCCTTGTTAAAGGGGGCTTCCAGATTCCGATAAGCCCCCCGCCCGCAGACCCCCACAACCACCGGGCTCGGTTGTGGGGAAGAGGCCCTTGTCCTCATCAACATGGGGACAAGGTGCTTTGGGGGTCTCAGACCCCCAAAGCATCCTCCCAATGTTGAGGGCATGTGGCCTGGTACGGTTCAGGCGGGAGGGGGGGCTGCTCTCGTCCCCCCCTCCTTTCCTGCGGCCTGCCAGGTTGCGTGCTCGGATAAGGGTCTGGTATGGATTTTATGGGGGACCCCACGCCATTTTTTTTGGCTAGGGTTCCCCTTAAAATCCATCCCAGACCTCAAGGGTCTGGTATGGATTTTGAGGGGGACCCTACGCCATTTTTTTTTTTTTTTTGGCTGGGGTCCCCCTTAATATCCATCCCAGACCTGAAGGGCCTGGTTATTGAATTTGGGGGGACCCCTACGCATTTTTTTATCAATGACTTCAATGAATGACAGTTCTCTGTATTACGGATCCGACAATTCATTTGCCGGCAATAGCTGCGAGTGATTTTAAATAGTTTTTTTTTTTTTTTTTTTCCTGCAAAAATGACACTGTGCAGGGACAGTTCTCTATATTAGATATACTGAATCTCGAAGCATTCGAAGCATTCGTTATATCCGCTATTATAATTTCTTTCATATTAGTTGAAATTAGATATTTGTTAGTTACAATACAACATTCGAATTGTTCTCTGTATTACGGGAATCGGCAATTAGCCGCGAGTGATTTTAAATGTATTTTTTTCCTGCAAAAATTACACATTGTACAGAGAGAGTTGTAAGCACAGGAAACATGCCCCCTTCTATATACTATATACTCTATAGTATGTCTATGAATGGGGTCATGTTTCCTGTGCTTACAACTCTCTCTGTACAATGTGTCATTTTTGCAGGAAAAAAAAGACATTTAAAATCACTCGCGGCTAATTGCCGATTCCCGTAATACAGAGAACAATTCGAATGTTGTATTGTAACTAACAAATATCTAATTTCAACTAATATGAAAGAAATTATAATAGCGGATATAACGAATGCTTCGAATGCTTCGAGATTCAGTATATCTAATATAGAGAACTGTCCCTGCACAGTGTCATTTTTGCAGGAAAAAAAAAACTATTTAAAATCACTCGCAGCTATTGCCGGCAAATGAATTGTCGGATCCGTAATACAGAGAGCATCTGACGTCCCCAGAAGTGTTGCAATACCGTTTCTGAGCCTGCACAATGTCAGTGGAATGGACAGGCATGCTTCTTTGTCAAGCTTGAACCAGCAAGCAAGGAGACGCACCTCTGCAGGATTTTCCTCATGCTGATTGTTTTTAACCTCAATGTAAGTGTTTTTATTTATTGTACCATAAAGTTTCTACAGTTCATACTTAGAAGGTGCCTCTTTCTTTACCCTTTTTTCATAAATAAAAGTAAGCTCTCTTCTGATCCTTCCCAAAAAAACAAGTTCTATGAAGCGCCTGTAAAAACGCAATTCTGGTCTCTTTTTCTAAAGACAAATTTATCCTTCCATTCAGCCATAAAGAGATTGGCGAGGCTGGGCGCAAAGTTAGTGCCCATTGCTACTCCACTTTTCTGATTATAAAATGTACTCTGATACCAGAAACAATTATGGTATAAACAAAATGTAAATGATTTATGTAAATTTTTTTTTGAATGTAAGGAATATCCTCTCTTTGACTCAATGCCCAATTAAGTGATAATAAGGCTCATTATGCTGTATAATTGTATACTTGGATGAGACATCCACAGTTACTAAGTAGCTAGGACCCTCATCCCGTAATTTGATGTCTTTCATGTGTTTGATTCACACCTTTTTTAGGTTTGACCAAATCTCTATCGTTAAGTACTAGATTTTTAAAACCGTCAACATACCCTGTTTCCCCGAAAATAAGACCTAGCATGATTGTCGGTGATGGCTGCAATATAAGCCCTACCCCCCAAAAAAGCCCTAGTTAAAGTCCTTGTAGGTCTTATTTTCAGGGTAGGGCCTATTTTCGGGGAAACAGGATAGGGCTTATTTGGGGGGTAGGGCTTATATTGCAGCAATCACCGACAATCACGCTAGGTCTTATTTTCTGGGAAACAGGGTAATGGTTATTGCTTATAGGGGGATTGAAGGTCGATTTATTGCACAAACCGCTACCTTTACCTTCAGTCGTAATTTCTTTCCTACTTATAGAATTCAAAGGGTTATTCAGGAAATATTTCTTAACCACTTCCAGACTGCCGCACGCCAATGTACGTCCCTAATTTGTACGTCCCTAAGTCGTTGTTATGGCAGCAGCTAGCTGCCATAACCCTGGCATCCCCGTGTTCGGTAGGCGGTCCGGTACAAGATAAAAGTGGTCTCTGCGGCGGATTGGCCGCAAGATCACTTTTATCTGAGGCAGGAGAGGGCTCCCCCTCCACGATCCGGTGCACTCCTCCACTTACCGGAGCCGTCGGCAGTGGCAGAGGCGATCACGTCTGTCCCCTGGGCTGACATGGAGACGAGTGAGGGGAAGATGGCCCCCACCCATCTTCATGACCCTGCAGGGCGGAAGTGACGTTAAAACGTCACTTCCGCCCATAGCTCCTAAAGAGCCAATTTTTATTTTTATTTTTTTAAATGATAATTTTTTTTTTTTTTTTATTTTAGTGTAAATATGAGATCTGAGGTATTTTTGACCCCAGATCTCATATTTAAGAGGTCCTGTCATGCTTTTTTTCTATTACAAGGGATGTTTTAGACATGTGCGATTTGTTTCGTACGAATTCGTAATTCGTACGAATTTTTCGAAATTCGTACGAATTTACGAATCTGTAGTACGGATTTTTTTTTTTTACGAATTCCGTACGGAATACGAAATTCCGTTTACGAATTTCGTCGCCGAATGAATTCGAATGAATTCGAATGAATTTGAATGGATTCGAATGAATTCGAATGACAAAGTGTCATTTTTGCAGGCAAAATTCCGTTTACGAATTTCAGCTCCAAATTATTCGAATCCAACTACCAATATCAAATTTCAACTAATTCAAACGAAATTATTATAGCAGATATAACGAATGAATTCGAATGCATTCGAATGAATTCAAATGCATTCGAATGAATTCAAATGCATTCGAATGAATTCGAATGATTCAAATGACAAAGTGTCATTTTTGCAGAAAAAAAAGCTATTTAAAAAACAGTCATTCATTGATATAAAAAAAAAAAAAGCGTAGGGGTCCCCCCAAATTCAATAACCAGGCCCTTCAGGTCTGGTATGGATATTAAGGGGGACCCCAGCCAAAAAAAAAAAATGGCGTGGGGTCCCCCCCAAATATCCATACCAGACCCTTCAGGTCTGGGATGGATTTTAAGGGGAACCCCGGCCAAAAAAAAAAAAAAAAATGGCGTGGGGTCCCCCTCAAAATCCATACCAGACCCTTATCCGAGCACGCAACCTGGCAGGCCGCAGGAAAGGAGGGGGGGGGACGAGAGCGGCCCCCCCTCCCGCCTGAACTGTACCAGGCCACATGCCCTCAACATTGGGAGGGTGCTTTGGGGTCCCCCCCAAAGCACCTTGTCCCCATGTTGATGAGGACAAGGGCCTCTTCCCCACAACCCTGGCCGGTGGTTGTGGGGGTCTGCGGGCGGGGGGCTTATCGGAATCTGGAAGCCCCCTTTAACAAGGGGACCCCCAGATCCCGCCCCCCCCCCTGTGTGAAATGGTAAGGGGGTACAAAAGTACCCCTACCAGTTCACCAAAAAAGTGGCAAAAATGGTAAAAATGACAGGAGACGGTCTTTGACAATTCCTTTATTAAAATCTTCTTTCTTCTGGTCTTCCTTTCTTCATCTTCTCCTTCCGTCATCTTCTTCCATCTTCTTCCTTCGATTCGCTTCTTCTTCCTCCGGTCTTCTCGTCCTTCTCGTCCGGCGTTGTCCTTCTCGTCCGGCATCGGCGTCTCTTCTCGCAGGCCGCTCCTCGCAATGGGAGGCTCCCGCTCTGTGAGGCTCCGCTCCGCTGACAGGTCTTTTATAACGAAGGCACCTGGTAACCCCGCCCCCTCTGACGCATGGGGACGTCATGTGGAATTCCCTATGGCTTTCCCTATGACGTCAGAGGGGGGGCGGGGTCACCAGGTGCCTTCGTTATAAAAGACCTGTCAGCGGAGCGGAGCCTCACAGAGCGGGAGCCTCCCATTGCGAGGAGCGGCCTGCGAGAAGAGACGCCGATGCCGGACGAGAAGGACGACGCCGGACGAGAAGGACGAGAAGACCAGGGGAAGAAGAAGCGAATCGAAGGAAGAAGATGGAAGAAGATGACGGAAGGAGAAGATGAAGAATGGAAGACCAGAAGAAAGAAGAAAGAAGAAAGAAGATTTTAATAAAGGAATTGTCAAAGACCGTCTCATGTCATTTTTACCATTTTTGCCACTTTTTTGGTGAAATGGTAGGGGTACTTTTGTACCCCCTTACCATTTCACACAGGGGGGGGGCGGGATCTGGGGGTCCCCTTGTTAAAGGGGGCTTCCAGATTCCGATAAGCCCCCCGCCCGCAGACCCCCACAACCACCGGGCTCGGTTGTGGGGAAGAGGCCCTTGTCCTCATCAACATGGGGACAAGGTGCTTTGGGGGTCTCAGACCCCCAAAGCATCCTCCCAATGTTGAGGGCATGTGGCCTGGTACGGTTCAGGCGGGAGGGGGGGCTGCTCTCGTCCCCCCCTCCTTTCCTGCGGCCTGCCAGGTTGCGTGCTCGGATAAGGGTCTGGTATGGATTTTATGGGGGACCCCACGCCATTTTTTTTGGCTAGGGTTCCCCTTAAAATCCATCCCAGACCTCAAGGGTCTGGTATGGATTTTGAGGGGGACCCTACGCCATTTTTTTTTTTTTTGGCTGGGGTCCCCCTTAATATCCATCCCAGACCTGAAGGGCCTGGTTATTGAATTTGGGGGGACCCCTACGCATTTTTTTATCAATGACTTCAATGAATGACAGTTCTCTGTATTACGGATCCGACAATTCATTTGCCGGCAATAGCTGCGAGTGATTTTAAATAGTTTTTTTTTCCTGCAAAAATGACACTGTGCAGGGACAGTTCTCTATATTAGATATACTGAATCTCGAAGCATTCGAAGCATTCGTTATATCCGCTATTATAATTTCTTTCATATTAGTTGAAATTAGATATTTGTTAGTTACAATACAACATTCGAATTGTTCTCTGTATTACGGGAATCGGCAATTAGCCGCGAGTGATTTTAAATGTATTTTTTTCCTGCAAAAATTACACATTGTACAGAGAGAGTTGTAAGCACAGGAAACATGCCCCCTTCTATATACTATATACTCTATAGTATGTCTATGAATGGGGTCATGTTTCCTGTGCTTACAACTCTCTCTGTACAATGTGTCATTTTTGCAGGAAAAAAAGACATTTAAAATCACTCGCGGCTAATTGCCGATTCCCGTAATACAGAGAACAATTCGAATGTTGTATTGTAACTAACAAATATCTAATTTCAACTAATATGAAAGAAATTATAATAGCGGATATAACGAATGCTTCGAATGCTTCGAGATTCAGTATATCTAATATAGAGAACTGTCCCTGCACAGTGTCATTTTTGCAGGAAAAAAAAACTATTTAAAATCACTCGCAGCTATTGCCGGCAAATGAATTGTCGGATCCGTAATACAGAGAACAGTCATTCATTGAAGTCATTGATAAAAAAATGCGTAGGGGTCCCCCCAAATTCAATAACCAGGCCCTTCAGGTCTGGGATGGATATTAACCACTTCAGCCCCGGACCATTTGGCAGCCAAAGGACCAGAGGTCTTTTTTCAATTTCGCACTGCACTGCTTTAACTGGTAATTGCGCAGTCATGCAATGTTGTACCCAAACGGAATTGGCGTCCTTTTCTTCCCACAAATAGAGCTTTCTTTTGATGGTATTTGATTGCCTCTGTGATTTTTATTTTTTGCGATATAAACGGAAAAAGAGCGAAAATTTTGAAAAAAAAAGAGATTTTCTACTTTTTGTTATAAAAAAAATCTAATAAACTCAATTTTAGTCAAACATTTGGGCCAAAATGTATTCAGCCACATGTCTTTAGTAAAAAAAATGCCAATAAGCGTATATTTATTGGTTTGCGCAAAAGTTATAGCGTCTACAAACTAGAGTACATTTTCTGGAATTTACACCGCTTTTAATTTATGACTGCCTATTTCATTTCTTGAGGTGCTAAAATGGCAGAGAAGTACAAAACCCCCCCCAAATGACCCCATTTTGGAAAGTAGACACCCCAAGCTATTTGCTGAGAGGCATGTTGAGCCCATTGAATATTTTTTTTTTTTAGTCCCAAGTGATTGAATAAAGACAAAAAAAAAAAATGTTTTCAAAAAGTTGTCACTAAATGATATATTGCTCACACATGCCATGGTTATATGTGGAATTGCACCCCAAAATACATTTAGCTGCTTCTCCTGAGTATGGGGATACCACATGTGTGGGACTTTTTGGGAGCCTAGCCGCGTACGGGGCCCCGAAACCCAAGCACCGCCTTCAGGATTTCTAAGGGTGCAAATTTTTGATTTCACTCCTCACTACCTATCACAGTTTCGAAGGCCATAAAATGCCAAAATAGCACAAAACCCCCCCAAATGACCCCATTTTGGAAAGTAGACACCCCAAGCTATTTGTTGAGAGGCATGTTGAGCCCATTGAATATTTTTTTTTTTAGTCCCAAGTGATTGAATAAAGACAAAAAAAAAAAAAAAAAAATTCAAAAAGTTGTCACTAAATGATATATTGCTCACACATGCCATAGTTATATGTGGAATTGCACCCCAAAATACATTTTGCTGCTTCTCCTGAGTATGGGGATACCACATGTGTGGGACTTTTTGGGAGCCTAGCCGCGTACGGGACCCCGAAAACCAAGCACCGCCTTCAGGATTTCTAAGGGTGCAAATTTTTGATTTCACTCCTCACTACCTATCACAGTTTCGAAGGCCATAAAATGCCAAAATAGCACAAAACCCCCCCAAATGACCCCATTTTGGAAAGTAGACACCCCAAGCTATTTGCTGAGAGGCATGGTGAGTATTTTACAGCTCTCATTTGTTTTTGAAAATGAAGAAAGTAAAGAAAAAAAAATATTTTTTTTCTTTTTTCAATTTTCAAAACTTTGTGACAAAAAGCGAGATCTGCAAAATACTCACAATACCTCTCAGCAAATAGCTTGGGGTGTCTACTTTCCAAAATGGGGTCATTTTGGGGGGTTTTATACCATCTGGGCATTCCATGGCCTCCGAAACTGTGATTGGCAGTGAGAAGTGAAATAAAAAAATTACACCCTTAGAAAGCCTGAAGGTGGTGCTTGGTTTTTGGGGTGACGTACGCGGCTAGGCTCCCAAAAAGTCCCACACATGTGGTATCCCCGTACTCAGGAGAAGCAACAGAATGTATTTTGGGGTGTATTTCCACATATGCCCATGGCATGTTTGAGCAATATATCATTTAGTGACAACTTTTTGTAAAAAAAATATATATATATATTTTTTTTTCATTATTCAATCTCTTGGGACAAAAAAAAAAAATGTAATGGGCTCAACATTGCTCTCAGCAAATAGCTTGGGGTGTCTACTTTCCAAAATGGGGTCATTTGGGGGGGTTTGAACTGTCCTGGCATTTTATGCACAACATTTAGAAGCCTATGTCACACGTCACCCACTCTTCTAACCACTTGTAGATAAAGCCTTTTCTGACACTTTTTGTTTACATGAAAACATATTTTTTTTTTGCAAGAAAATTACGTTGAACCCCCAAACACTATATATATTGTTAAAGCAAAGGCCCTACAGATTAAAATGGTGGGTGTTGCATTTTTTTTTTTCCACACAGTATTTGCGCAGCGATTTTTCAAACGCATTTTTTGTGGAAAAAATACACTTTTTTTTATTTTAATGCACTAAAACACACTACATTGCTCAAATTTTTGATGAAATAAAAAATATGATCTTAGGCCGAGTACATGGATACCAAACACGACATGCTTTGAAATTGCGCACAAACACGCAGTGGCGACAAACTACATACATTTTTAAAAGCCTTTAAAAGCCTTTACATGATACCACATTAGATTCATGGAGGAGGTCTACTGCTAAAATTACTGCCCTCGATCTGACCTTCGCGGTGATACCTCACATGCATGGTGCAATTGCTGTTTACGTATGACGCCAGACCAACGCTTGTGTTCGCCTTTGCGCAAGAGAAGGGGGGGCAGGGGTGCTTTTTTTTTTTTTTTTTAATTTTTTTTTTTTATTTAGCTTTTTTATTTTATTTTAAAACTGTTCCCTCCATTTTTTTCTTTTGTTATCATTTTTATTGTTATCTCACGGAATGTAAATATCCCCTATGATAGCAATAGGCAGTGACAGGTACTCTTTTTTTGAAAAAATTGGGGTCTGTTAGACCCCCTAGATCTTTCCTCTGCCCTCAAAGCATCTGACCACACCAAGATCGGTGTGATAAAACGCTTTCCCAATTTCCCAATGGCGCGGTTTATATCCGGGAGGGGGGACATTCCCTCCCACTGCTTGTAAAAGCAGTCTAGAGGCTAATTACCCGCTAGAATTGCTTTTACATCAAAGCCGATCACTGGCTGAAAAGAATGATACCAAGATGATACCTAAACCTGCAGGCATCATTCTGGTATAACCATTCAAAGTCCAGCAACATACTGGACATATATTGTAATCTTTATTTTTCATGCAGCCTCTTGGCTGAACGAAAAAAAGAGATTGATCGGTGGGTATGCCCACCATTAGAATACCTCCCTTCATCCACCCACTTCTAATGATGGGCATACATGCACCATTTATATATGCCAAAGCATGGGGGCATCCTCCCACAAAAGTTATGCCATGTACACATAGTTGCACTTTTCCACGGGGCAAGGCTCCGTCGGAATTTCGACCGTATGTACGCAGCATTAGGAGCCAATCGCTCCTCCGCCCCTGCTGCCCCCATGCTTCGGCATATATGCTCTTTTTTTTAACTGTGGTGGTGAAATCACCTCCTACAGTGTTGGAGTCGCGTCTTTATGTATCGTGGGAGCAAACGCTGTTGCTGTCAAGATAAATAAATCCGCGCTGCAACTGAATGGCGCACCTGAAAACAAAAAAATGGTTAACACTAAAACACAGTAAACAAAATTACATACCTGAAAAGCAAGCATGATAAAACATAATAAAACATTGCAGAATAGAATGGAGTAAAAAAAGAGCAACAATAGAGAGAGAACAATAAAACGACAACTATTTTTTTATTTTTTTGAGATTTACAGGTAAAAAAGCTCCTGACTGTTAGCGACTGAATCAAAACGCTACCACAAAAAAACTGTTAGCGATCGCAGGGATCAGGCCTGACTCTGCGAACGCTGCAGTTATGTGTGTTTAGTGTTTTGTAAGTGACAGTGATCGATCGATACTGCACTTGGGTGGGCTGGGCTGGGCGGAGGGGGAAAACGCAGGTGCTAGCAGGTATCTGGGCTGATGCCGCTAACAATGCATTTTTTTGGAACCCTAAACTGCTGGGACGCTAGTATAGATCTGATCAGATCAGATATTGATCTGTTCAGATACTGTACCACTAAGGGAGGTGTATGCTTTGTGCGTGGGTGTTTGCGGTACTGGCACTAACCTGGGGCGACGCAGACCTTATTTGACCCTAAAACCTAATTGATATCACCCGGCGGGCGATCAGGGGGTTAAACCGTTATTGGGTAATAAATGGCGGGTGCCCTGACAGTATAAAAAAAACAAGCTAACTAACCAGCGTCACCCGTAACAGTTATACGGTGATCACTGGTGAAAGGGTTAACTAGGGGCAATCAGGGGGTTAAAACCTTTATTAGGTATTATATGGGGGTACCTGACGCTATATAAAAACCTGACGGGGAACCTAAATAACTAACTGGCTAACCAGCGTCACTTATACGGTGATCACTGGTGAAAGAGTTAACTCTAGGGGCAATCAGGGGGTTAAAACCTTTATTTAGGTTGTAATATGGGGGTACCTGACCTATAAACCTATTTATGAACCTATATAAACCTGGCGGTTACCTAAAAAAAAAACTGGCTACCTAGCGGCACCAGTGACACTAATGCAGCAATCGGAAAAACGATCGCTTAGTGACACTGGCAAAAGGGGGTGAAAGGGTTAACTAGGGGCAATCAGGGGGTTAAAACCTTTATTAGGTATTATATGGGGGTACCTGACACTATATAAAAACCTGACGGGGAACCTAAATAACGAAATAACTAACTGGCTAACCAGCGTCACTTATACGGTGATCACTGGTGAAAGGGTTAACTCTAGGGGCAATCAGGGGGTTAAAACCTTTATTTAGGTTGTAATATGGGGGTGCCTGACCTATAAACCTATTTATGAACCTATATAAACATGGCGGTTACCTAAAAAAAAAAAATGGTTACCTAGCGACACCAGTGACACATACAGCGATCAGAAAAACGATCGCTTAGTGACACTGGCAAAAGGGGGTGAAAGGGTTACCTGGGGGGCAATCAAGGGGTTAAACCTTTATTAGGGGGGGTAGGGGGCTACCTTGGACCTAAAACTAACTGCACTGACAGTTATTACAGTCACACTGACACTAAATGCAGTGATCAGTAAATAAATGATCACTGCAATTAGTGACACTGTGACTGGGGGGGGAGGGGGTGATCTGGGGGGTGATCTGGGGGTGACAGGGGGGTTATTTGTGTGCCTATGTGTACTGGTGTCAGTGTACTGTTGGTGCACTAACCTGTGTGTGTTGACTCCTCGGCGTTCCGGTCTTTCTGACCGGCGCGCCGAGTGTGACATCACTTCCTCTGCCTGTGTTTTGATTGACACAGACAGAGGAAGCATCTGATTCGCCAGGAGCGATCGCGAGGGGGTGGCCAGAAACCACTGGCCGTCCCCTCATCCCGGATCGCTCCTGAAGCGATACCGACCGTCCCCGCCGTCCGGGGGGGGTCCGATCGGACCCCCCACCCGCCGGAAGAATGGCACGTACAGGTACGTCCTTTTGCCTGTACGTGCCATTCTGTTAAAGTATATGTACATGGGGCGGTCGGGAAGTGGTTAAGGGGGACCCCAGCCAAAAAAAAAAAAAATGGCGTAGGGTCCCCCTCAAAATCCATACCAGACCCTTGAGGTCTGGGATGGATTTTAAGGGGAACCCTAGCCAAAAAAAATGGCGTGGGGTCCCCCATAAAATCCATACCAGACCCTTATCCGAGCACGCAACCTGGCAGGCCGCAGGAAAGGAGGGGGGGACGAGAGCGGCCCCCCCTCCCACCTGAACCGTACCAGGCCACATGCCCTCAACATTGGGAGAATGCTTTGGGGGTCTGAGACCCCAAAGCACCTTGTCCCCATGTTGATGAGGACAAGGGCCTCTTCCCCACAACCCTGGCCGGTGGTTGTGGGGGTCTGCGGGCGGGGGGCTTATCGGAATCTGGAAGCCCCCTTTAACAAGGGGACCCCCAGATCCTGCCCCCCCCCCTGTGTGAAATGGTAAGGGGGTACAAAAGTACCCCTACCATTTCACCAAAAAAGTGGCAAAAATTGTAAAAATGACAGGAGACAGTCTTTGACAATTCCTTTATTAAAATCTTCTTTCTTCTGGTCTTCCTTTCTTCATCTTCTCCTTCCGTCATCTTCTTCCATCGTCTTCTTCCTTCGATTCGCTTCTTCTTCCTCCGGTCTTCTCGTCCTTCTCGTCCGGCGTCGTCCTTCTCGTCCGGCATCGGCGTCTCTTCTCGCAGGCCGCTCCTCGCAATGGGAGGCTCCCGCTCTGTGAGGCTCCGCTCCGCTGACAGGTCTTTTATAACGAAGGCACCTGGTGACCCCGCCCCCCCTCTGACGTCATGGGGAAAGCCATAGGGAATTCCACATGACGTCCCCATGCGTCAGAGGGGGCGGGGTTACCAGGTGCCTTCGTTATAAAAGACCTGTCAGCGGAGCGGAGCCTCACAGAGCGGGAGCCTCCCATTGCGAGGAGCGGCCTGCGAGAAGAGACGCCGATGCCGGACGAGAAGGACGACGCCGGACGAGAAGGACGAGAAGACCGGAGGAAGAAGAAGCGAATCGAAGGAAGAAGACGATGGAAGAAGATGACGGAAGGAGAAGATGACGGAAGGAGAAGATGAAGAAAGGAAGACCAGATGAAAGAAGAAAGAAGATTTTAATAAAGGAATTGTCAAAGACCGTCTCCTGTCATTTTTACCATTTTTGCCACTTTTTTGGTGAAATGGTAGGGGTACCCCCTTACCATTTCACACAGGGGGGGGGGCGGGATCTGGGGGTCCCCTTGTTAAAGGGGGCTTCCAGATTCCGATAAGCCCCCCGCCCGCAGACCCCCACAACCACCGGCCAGGGTTGTGGGGAAGAGGCCCTTGTCCTCATCAACATGGGGACAAGGTGCTTTGGGGGGGACCCCAAAGCACCCTCCCAATATTGAGGGCATGTGGCCTGGTACGGTTCAGGCGGGAGGGGGGCCGCTCTCGTCCCCCCCTCCTTTCCTGCGGCCTGCCAGGTTGCGTGCTCGGATAAGGGTCTGGTATGGATTTTGAGGGGGACCCCACGCCATTTTTTTTTTTTTTGGCCGGGGTTCCCCTTAAAATCCATCCCAGACCTGAAGGGTCTGGTATGGATATTTGGGGGGGACCCCACGCCATTTTTTTTTTGGCTGGGGTCCCCCTTAATATCCATACCAGACCTGAAGGGCCTGGTTATTGAATTTGGGGGGGGACCCCTACGCTTTATTTTTTTCTGCAAAAATGACACTTTGTCATTCGAATATATCTGCTATAATAATTTCGTTCAAATTAGTTGAAATTCGATATTGGTAGTTGGATTTACTAACGATTCGTAACTATTCGTAACGATTCGTAACGATTTGTAACTTGAAATTGAAATTCGATATTTGTAGTTGGATTCAAATTGTTCTCTGTGTTATGAGAACCAACAATTCATTAGCCGCGTTAACGATTCGTAACGATTCGTAACGATTCGTAACTTTACTAACGATTCGGAAAAAAAATTACGATTCGTCCGAATTTCGTACGAATTCGAACGGAATTTCGTACACGAAGTACGAATTACGAATTTTTTTATATACGAAACGGGACGAAACGAAACAAATTTTTTGACAGTTCCCATGTCTAGGATGTTTACATTCCTTGTAATAGGAATAAAAGTGCCACTTTTTTTTTAAACAGTGTAAAAATAAAAAGTAAAGGTAAAATAAATAAGAAAAAAAAATTAAAACACATCCCGTCCCATCGAGCTTACGTGCAGAAGTGAATGCATACATTAGTAGGGCCCGCATATGAAAACGGTGTTCAAACCACACATGTGAGGTATCGCTGCGATCGGTAGAGCGAGAGCAATAATTCTAGCCCCAGACCTGTAACACAAAACATGCAACCGGTAGAATTTTTTAAATGTTGCCTATGGAGATTTTTTAAGGGTAAAAGTTTGTCACCATTCCACGAGCGGGCGCAGTTTTGAAGTGTGACATGTTAAGTATCAATTTTCTCGGCATAACATTGACCACCATTTTATTCTCTAGGATGTTAGAAAAAAATGTATAATGTTTGGGGGTTCTAAGTAATTTTCTAGCAAAAAAAAAAACTGTTTTTAACTTAAAGTGGTTAAGATTAATTTTCCTGGAGGGAACGGGAAGGAGTGAAGCTCTTGCATGTAGCGGGCTCACACCAAGCGTTTCCGCCCAACCATCCACCCAGGCTGAAGCTTCAGTAGCGACAGAGGAGTGAGCCGCTGGAAGCGGGGGAAGCTTGATCTGCCACCCATGATCTCTCCCAGGGGTTAGCTGCTTGACCCGCCTGTCGGCATGGTGCCTCCCCCCTTCCCCCCTTCCTCCCCACGACTTTCTGCCTGCTGTTGCTCCATGCACCTATGCTGTATAGAGGGGAACGAAGAAACTCTGGATATCCGGAGTGCTGTGGAAGACACCATAGGAGCCGGCGGAGAAGTATCCCTTGCTTCAGGGTGGAAACCGGAGGGTACGGACACAGGCATAGACTTAAAAAGGACATAGATGTTGGGCGGCTGCCCCCCCTTCACCCCCCAGTCGGCTGAGAGGATGCAGTAATGTAAAACGGACACACACAAATAACAAAGCAAGAGATATGTTTGCCCCGAATTGCATAAGAAAACTGTTGACACATGATTATCTGCTTGCCGCTGAGCTATCTGGTCTTGTTTTTTTGCAAACTGCTGCTTTTTTCATTAACTGCTGTGGTTAAGTGCCTCTATTTTTTGGAAATCCTCATGGCTCCTTAAATGACTGCTATTAAATTCTGCTGAGGGATTTGGTTTTACCTTGCAATTTGCTGCTTCTGCCCTTGCCTACTGCAGATAAGCGACTCTGATTGCTGGAAATTTTTCATGGCTCCTTAATGGCTGCTGATGCCTGTGAAGGCTGGGGAGTACCCTTGGCAGTTATTACGAACACTATTAGTTGATATATGCTGCAATGTTTTGATGATTGCTACCTCTAAGCAGGTTTATCGCTGATAACTATTGTTTTCTTGCTACCATCAGCTTTAAACAAGCCCTGTGTGGGCTGATAATTGTTATCACTTACTTTTTTCACCTGGTCATAGGTGGATGTGCCTTCTGGAGATTGCCATCACTTTATGACAAATACAGTTTCCTATCTTCATCTTTTGGGAAAATTAAAGAGTTCTCGGATAACCCTTAATAGCTATTAAAATATGGACGAGAAATATGGCTATATTTTAGCTACAACTGGGGCTAAGAATTGAATGGCTATCTGTTTCTACCTTTCATTGGGTGTGAAGCCCGATGTGAATGTCAATAAAAATAATTACATGTTTCACCCCTGGATAATTCGGCATTATCCTTAATGAACTGTTGCTGACAAATACATTTTTTGAATAACTTTCCTGCTGGTAAATAAAGTAGTTGGTATATTACTCCCTACTGCGTATAACCTATACTCCCAGTGAGTTATTGAGGCTGCCTTAGAATAACAGCCATCACATACTCCGTCATTTTCTGTGAACATCTACTGTTACATATGCTACTATCTCTCATGAACACCTATCTACTTTTTATTCTTAACGATCAAATGCCGCTAAATATTTTATTATTTCCTATTAAGAATAGCTGCAGAGGGTTATAGAGACCTTAGAGACTCTCTGATAGTGCAGAGGCCCATCAATAACATATATGGATAAACCCCCCTACTGGTAACTGTAGAGAAATTGTAGTGGAGAAATATCAAAGAAACCCCTCAACTTAAAATAGGTTCTAGTAAAAAAGCTAATCAAAATGAGGGGAAAATCAGGCAAAACAGGAAAAGGGGGCCCCCCCAATCTAAGCCCAGGGGGTATCCAGTGATACATGTCTGCAGAGACAAGCATGGTGGAAAATGGGCACAGTAGCCCTAGACAGCATGGACGGGGGCCGGTAAGCCCAAAGTGACAGATGAAGAAAAATCAAAAATTGTGAAAATCAATGATGCGTCTGTCGCACAGACAAGAAATGTGGGGGAGAACTCCCAAGGAAGTGCTAAGATACATAATGGGGACCAGAAGTTGAAGAGGACTTAAGGCCAGATGTGGCCCAAGCGAGCCTATCACAAATTAAAGAGATGTTGACTGAGACACTATCTAAAGTTGAAATATCATTGAAAGCTGATATAGCGGCAGTAAGAGCAGATTTCGGGCAGGTTCTGGGACAAGTAGAAGTGGAGGTGAGAATGGACAAATATGACCAAAAACTGGTGGAAATAAACGCACAAATGGAATCTCTCCAAAAAACAAAAAGACTGCTCCTATAAAATTGAGGACCAGGAAAATAGAAGCCGAAGAAAAGAACTCAAGATAAGAGGCATATCAGAGAAATATAAATAAACGATGAATTAACCAAAGTGATGCAGGATTTGTTAATGCTAGGGAGAGAAGCAGCAGAAATATTGAAGCTAGATAGAGTCCACAGGATTATAAGATATCAACCCCAGGTGGATGATAATCCAAGAGATGTGATAGTAAGGTTCCATTGAAATATAGTGTGGGTGACCTTCGCGCTGTTGATGAACTAGATACTATGCACAAATAAATATGTGAATAAATAAAACTGAAAATGTAAATCTGTAAAGTGCCAGCACAAATGCTGTATGTGGTAAAATACCTAAAAAAAAGCAGCAAAATCTAAGGGTAAACACAATCCCGCAAATAACATAAAATGATTGATGATTTCGCGCTGATATGCACAAAGATGATAAAAATGTAGTGTATAAATGAAATAAATATGCTATACAAGTGAAATAAATTAATACGTGTAAGGCCGCGTACACACAAAGGGACAATCCCGCGGGATTATCCTCTGGACTGAAGTCCAGCGGATAATCCCTCGTGTGTGGGCGCCGGCGGACTTTTTGGCGCCAAAGTCCGGCGGACCAAAGTTTTAAGTTTGGTTTTAAAATTATCCGCTGGACTTGGCAGTCCGGCGGACAATCCCGCCGTTAGTAGGCAAGTCCGCGGACTTTTGAAAATGAACGGACTTGCCGCTCATCGGCAAGTCCGTTCATTTAGCACGTGACTTCAGGTTACGTAGCTAGCGTAGGCAGTAAATGCCGCTGCGCTAGCTCCGTAAGCTGGCATGGATTTAAAGGGACTCCCCACGCCGAAAAAAACGGCGTGGGGGTTCCCCCCAAATCCATGTCAGACCCTTATCCGAGCACGCAGCCTGGCAGGCCAGGAAAGGGGTGGGGACGAATGAGCGCCCCCCCTCCTGAGCCGTACCAGGCCGCGTGCCCTCAACATGGGGGGTGCCCTGGGGAAAGGGGGGCCGTGCGGCCCCCCCACCCCAAAGCACCTTGTCCCCATGTTGATGAGGACAAGGGCCTCTTCCCGACAACCCTGGCCGTTGGTTGTCGGGGTCTGCGGGCGGGGGCTTATCGTAATCTGAGAGCCCCCTTTTATAAGGGGGCACTCAGATCCTGGCCCCCCACCCTATGTGAATGAGTAGGGGGTACGATGTACCCCTACCCATTCACCTAAGGTGTAAAATGTAAAGTAAAAAAACACCCACACTTTTGAAAAAATAGTTTATTGCACTGCTCCGGGGGTCTTCTTCCGTCTTGGGGGTCTTCTCGCCGGACTCCCCCGCCATTTACCAAGCCCACTAGGCTACCTTCTTCGTCGTCGCCGCCGTCGTCTGGGGGTCTCGATCCGCCTTCGGGGGTCTTCCGGGGTCTTCCGGGGGTCTCTTCTGTTCTTGCGGCGGTCGTCGTCTTTCGCGCCGCCGGCGCCTTCTTCTTCTTCTTGTCCTTCTTCTTGTTCTTCTTCTTCTTCCGATGTTGACCCGATGCTCTCTCTGCCCGGAATGGCAGAGGTGCGCTGCGCTGGGACTTATATAGGGACATGGGGACAGGGTCACATGCTCATGTCACATGGTGACCCCGCCCCCTTGTGATGTCACAGTCCCAGCATCCTCCGGGACTGTGACATCACAGGGGGGCGGGGTCACCATGTGACATGAGCATGTGACCCTGTCCCCATGTCCCTATATAAGTCCCAGCGCAGCGCGCCTCTGCCATTCCGGGCAGAGACAGCGACGGGTCAACATCGGAAGAAGAAGAAGAACAAGAAGAAGGACAAGAAGGACAAGAAGAAGAAGAAGGCGCCGGCGGCGCGGAAGACGACGACCGCCGCAAGAACAGAAGAGACCCCCGGAAGACCCCCGAAGGCAGATCGAGACCCCCAGACGACGGCGGCGATGACGAAGAAGGTAGCCGGACTTCCCCGCTCAGTAAAAGAGCTTGGTAAATGGCGGGGGAGTCCGGCGAGAAGACCCCCAAGACGGAAGAAGACCCCCGGAGCTGTCACGTACCTGGTGGTGCGAGCCCGAGATTGCAGGGAGAGGCCTCCCTTGCGTCTCCCACTCCTGGTCCCCTGGTGTGGGAACAGGAGAGCCAGGAGTGAGGAGGAGCACGGGTGCCTGGCAGGATCAACAGACCGGGGGGAAGGAAACAGGTTAGCTGAGCAGGCAGGATCTCTGGGAAGCAGGCTCACGGGTAAACTGGATAGCAGAGCTGGCAGGATCACAGGAAGCAGGCTCACAGGTAAACCGGATAGCAGAGCTGGCAGGATCACAGGAATCAGGCTCACAGGTAAATTGGATGGCAGAGCTGGCAGGATCACAGGAAGCAGGCTCACAGGTAAACTGGATAGCAGAGCTGGCAGGATCACAGGAAGCAGGCTCACAGGTAAACCGGATAGCAGAGTTGGCAGGATCACAGGAAGCAGGCTCACAGGTAAACCGGATAGCGGAGCTGGCAGGATCACAGGAAGCAGGCTCACAGGTAAACCGGATAGCGGAGCTGGCAGGATCACAGGAAGCAGGCTCACAGGTAAACTGGATAGCAGAGCTGGCAGGATCACAGGAAGCAGGCTCACAGGTAAACTGGATAGCAGAGCTGGCAGGATCACAGGAAACAGGCTCACAGGTAAACCGGATAGCAGAGCTGACAGGAACTGGACAACGGCTTGGCAAGCAGGTTCACAGGTAAGCTTGGATAGCAGAGCTGACAGGAACTGGACAACGGCTTGGCAAGTAAGTTCACAGGTACACTTGGATAGCAGAGCTGACAGGAACTGGACAACGGCTTGGCAAGTAAGTTCACAGGTACACTTGGATAGCAGAGCTGACAGGAACTGGACAACGGCTTGGCAAGTAGGTTCACAGGTACACTTGGATAGCAGAGCTGACAGGAACTGGACAACGGCTTGGCAAGCAGGTTCACAAGGTACACTTGGATAGCAGAGCTGACAGGAACTGGACAACGGCTTGGCGAGCAGGTTCACAGGTAAGCTGGGATAGCAGAGCTGACAGGAACCGGACAACGGCTTGGCAAGTAAGTTCACAGGTACACTTGGATAGCAGAGCTGACAGGAACTGGACAACGGCTTGGCAAGTAAGTTCACAGGTACACTTGGATAGCAGAGCTGACAGGAACTGGACAACGGCTTGGCAAGCAGGTTCACAGGTAAGCTGGGATAGCAGAGCTGACAGGAACTGAACACAGGAAACGGAACCACAGACTGGACTGGAACCAGCAGGTGAACAGGCTCGTTACAGAGGGTCAGACTGCAGACTGGGCAAAGACTAAACAAGGAACCAAAGCTCATCAAGAAGTCAGGTAATGAATCTGAACTGGAGCAAGGTACAATGGATCAGGCAGGAGGATGGTCACTGGAAGCCGGGGTCGGGTACAGGCAGAAAGCAGGATAGTCTTTATGGCAAGCCGGGTCAAAGGAACAGGTATAACAGGATCAGGTTTCTTTTACTACACCACAACGCTGTAGAGCAGACA
This sequence comes from Lithobates sylvaticus, assembly GCA_028564925.1. Taxonomy (NCBI): domain Eukaryota; kingdom Metazoa; phylum Chordata; class Amphibia; order Anura; family Ranidae; genus Lithobates; species Lithobates sylvaticus. The sequence goes on from CM053031.1 coordinate 311,938,685, forward strand.
GCAAAGACCGTCTGCTCAAGTCAGGCTTAAATAGGCCGGCTGGTGCTAACTAGGGCGCGCGCCCGTCTCCCTGTGCGCGGTTGTGCACGTGCCCGCGCCCGGGCGCGCATGCGCATGCGCAATGGAATCTGAGGGCCAGGACGGCCCGGATTTAGATTTCTGGCAGGATCTTCATGACATTGCCCCCCTCCTAGGGGCAACCTCCGGGTGCCCCTCTGGGCAAATCTCTCAGGGTGAGCTCTTTTGAAGGCTTGAACTAGACTCTTAGCATGGATATTACACTCGGGCTCCCAGGAATTTTCTTCAGGACCATATCCCTTCCATTTGATCAAAAACTGGTTCTGATTTCTCCTTTTTCTAACATTTAGTATGGCCTCTACCTCGTATTCTTCCTCGCCATCTACCAAGACTGGGTCCGGGGGTACCGTCCTTCTGTTGGAAAAGGGGTTGGAAGTGGAGGGCTTTAACAGGGAAACATGAAAGACTGGATGGACCTTGAGGGAATCAGGAAGTTCCAACTCATAGGCTACTTCATTAATCTTTCGTTTGACTGGAAAGGGACCTAAGAACTTAGGGCCCAGTTTCTTTGAGGGACAAGCCAATCTCAGATTCAAGGTGGAGAGCCACACTGTGTCACCCGGTGCCAGTACCAATTCTCCACGCCTCTTTCGGTCAAAGACTGTTTTGTTATGTTCCTGGGTCCGGGCCATGGTGTCCTGCAGGAGTTGGTTATTGGAAGCAAAGAAGTCAATCTTCTCCTGGACTGCGGGCACAGTACATTCAGGGAGAGAATTGGGCAGAAATGAAGGATGAAAGCCATAATTAGCGAAAAAGGGTGTCTGTTGGGTGGCCGAGTGGATAGCATTGTTATATGCAAACTCGGCAACTGGTAACAAGGAGATCCAATCGTCTTGGGAGAAGGAAGAAAAGCATCGAAGATATTGTTCCAGGGTCTGATTGGTTCTTTCGGTCTGCCCATTGGTTTGAGGGTGATAAGCGGAAGAAAACGATAGCTCAATATTGAGGGCCTTGCAGAGTGATTTCCAAAACCGAGAGGTGAATTGTACCCCTCGGTCGGACACTATGTTGGCTGGTACCCCATGGAGTCTGATGACTTCTCGGATGAACACTTGTGCGGTTTCTGAGGCAGAAGGGGTACCCTTCATGGGAACAAAGTGTGCCATCTTTGACAGACGATCAACTATCACGAAGATCGTAGTGTGGTCCTCTGCTGGGGGCAGTTCCACAATGAAATCTATGGACAGCATTTTCCAGGGGCGATCTGGGACTGGTAATGGCTTGAGTAAGCCCCAGGCTTTGGTTCTGTGACTCTTGCTCCGAATACACACGGTGCATGTTTCCACAAATTTCCTGCAGTCTTCCCTTAGCTGAGGCCACCAGAAGGTACGTTGTACCAATTCAGTGGTTTTGGTGACACCAAAGTGTCCGGCAAGCTTGTGATCATGGCACAATTCCAGGACGGTTACCCGCAGACCCTCGGGAATGAAAATCTTATCCCCATGCCACAATAGCCCATCCTTGGCCTGCAACCCAGGACCGGGAGTGGGTATGAGGCCACTGGAGGCCCGCCTGAGCTGGGACAGTAGGTCTTCCTGTAACAGGAGAAAGTTTCCAGGGGCAAGGATAGTGTCTGGAGGGGAACCATCCTGGGATTTGTGATACATACGAGACAGAGCGTCCGGCTTCGCGTTTTTGGAACCCGGACGATATGTCACGTGAAAAGTAAAACGAGAGAAAAATAAGGCCCAACTGGCCTGTCTAGGTTTTAACCTCTTGGCAGTCTTCAGGTACTCTAGATTCTTGTGATCTGTGAAGATCAGGATTGGGTGAGCAGCCCCTTCTAGCAGGTAACGCCATTCCTCGAGGGCGGTCTTTATGGCCAGTAATTCCCGATCCCCCACATCGTAGTTCTTCTCGGCTGGGGACAGTTTCCGTGAGAAGAATGCCACGGGGTGTAGCAGGGCTTTAATGCCCTGTCTCTGGGACAGGATGGCCCCTACAGCTATCTCTGAGGCATCCACTTCGAGGACAAAGGGCAGAGAAGGATCTGGATGCTTCAGGATAGGGGCTGAGGTAAAGAGCCCCTTGAGGGCCTCGAAGGCCCCTTGGGCCTCAGGGGACCAATGAAAACGGGTACCTTGTTTGGTGAGTTGAGTAATGGGTGCCACTATGGCCGAGAATCCCTTGATGAATTTGCGATAAAAATTGGCAAAGCCAATGAATCGCTGGATCCCCTTTTTATCTGCGGGAACTGGCCAGTCCAGGATGGCTGAGATTTTCTGGGGGTCCATCCGGATGCCTCTACTGGAGATGATCAAACCTAGGAAGGGTATGCTTTCTACCTCAAAGAGACATTTTTCTGCCTTGGCATAGAGGCCATGTTGCCGGAGACGACCCAACACACTTTTAACATGTCCACGATGCAGCTCTAGGGAGGAAGAGAAAATTAGTATGTCATCAAGATAAACAACAGCAAAAACATCAAGGAAGTCCCGAAGTACATCATTTATAAAGGCCTGGAAGGTAGCGGGGGCGTTACAGAGTCCAAACGGCATCACCAGGTACTCGAAGTGCCCAAATCGAGACCGAAATGCCGTCTTCCATTCGTCCCCATCCTTTATACGTATCAAATTGTATGCCCCTCTGAGGTCCAGTTTAGAAAAGATGGAGGCCGTGCCAAGCCTCTGAAACAGTTCAGGTACCAGGGGAAGCGGGTAGCGATTTTTGACTGTGACCTCGTTTAGGGCACGGTAGTCCACACAGGGTCTGAGAGAATGGTCCTTCTTTTCTACAAAAAATATTCCAGCACCTGCAGGAGACGTAGATGGGCGGATAAACCCTTTTTTCAGGTTATCATCAATATAGTCCTTTAATTTTCCCTGCTCCACCTCTGTTAACGGGAAAACCCTACCGAAGGGAATCTTGGCCCCGGGAAGGAGTTCAATGGGACAGTCATAGGGCCTATGTGGTGGCAGCACATCTGCCCTTTGTTTACTAAACACATCCAGGTATGCATGGTAGACTTCAGGGATGGACTGACGTAGACCTGCCTCGTTTTCGAGGCAGAGCAGAGCAGAGGGTCCTGCGGGGGCCAAGGAGCCGCAGGACCTTTGGCAGTAGGGAGAAGAAAAGGCCACCTCTCCTGTGGACCAGTTGATGACCGGGTTGTGTGCTTGCAGCCAGGGGATCCCTAGAATGACTGGAAACAAGGGAGAAGAAATTATGTCCAAACATAACAGTTCTTGATGTGACTCTGAGATTACTGTGTGCAATGGGGCAGTCTCCTGAGTCACTGGGCCAGATTTGATGGTGGACCCATCCGCCAGGTGGACAGACAGGCCTTGTTTCCTCAGACGGAGAGGAATTCGATGCCGGGCAGCAAAAGCAGAGTCCATAAAGCAACTGCAGGCACCAGAGTCAATAATAGCTGTGGTTTGTAGGGTCCTTCCTGAGAACTGGAAGGAAACAGAAAGGGCAAGATGAGATGAAACCCCGGTCACAGGATCCACATAACTGGAGAGAATAGTGGGGAACTTACGGAGTTTAGCCGGGCAATTCCGAACATAATGACCAGGCTCTCCACAATACAGGCACAGATTGTTGCTGCGGCGTCTCTGACGTTCTGCTGGGGTGAGAGAAGGCCGCAGGAGTCCAAGTTGCATGGGTTCGGATGCTGAAGAGGCATGAGTAGGTTTAACGGGGGGAGCAGTGCGGAAGTGACTAGGACCCCTGGGGGGCATCCAGGTAGGTCTTGGGGACCCCAAGGTTCGTTCGGCCCTACGCTCCCGTAGGCGCCGGTCAATTTGGATGCTTAGGTCTATGAGGGAATTCAGGGTCTGGGGTACCCCCACTCTGGCGAGCTCGTCCTTGAGTGCGTCTGAGAGGCCCATGCGGAATTGATGACGGAGGGCAGCATCGTTCCAGTCGGTGTCGGCACCCCAACGCCTGAACTCAGCCACATAGTCCTCTGCTGGTCTTCGACCCTGTTGGAGAGAACGTAAGGCGGCCTCCGCAGTGGTTGAGAGTTGGGGGTCCTCATAAAGCTGCGCCATGGCATCAAAAAAGGTGGAGAGACTGGTCAATGCTGCATCCTTTTGTTCCACGAGACGGTGGGCCCAGATTTGGGGATCCCCAGTCAGTAGGGCTACCACAAAACCCACCTTGGTGGTCTCTAAAGAGAAGGTCCTAGGTTGCAGGGCAAAATGGAGTTCACAGGAGTTACGGAAAGTTCTGAAGCTACCACGGGCACCCGTAAATTTCTCTGGAGTAGGTACCTTGGGCTCAGGTGGTAGCATCACTATAGTCTGGGTAGGTGCAGGCCCCGTTGGGGGTATTGCTGGGTGAGGAGTTCCTTGGGTACTGGATGGACCAGACAGGGCCAGTACCCGTTCCTCCAGCCGGGTATAACCCTGCTGGAGGTTCTTCACCGCTTCGGTCAGACCTGCCAGGTGTTGGCATAGCCCCTCCATGGCGGGGGCTCCCTGCTCGGGCTCAGACATGGCTGTCTGCTACTGTCACGTACCTGGTGGTGCGAGCCCGAGATTGCAGGGAGAGGCCTCCCTTGCGTCTCCCACTCCTGGTCCCCTGGTGTGGGAACAGGAGAGCCAGGAGTGAGGAGGAGCACGGGTGCCTGGCAGGATCAACAGACCGGGGGGAAGGAAACAGGTTAGCTGAGCAGGCAGGATCTCTGGGAAGCAGGCTCACGGGTAAACTGGATAGCAGAGCTGGCAGGATCACAGGAAGCAGGCTCACAGGTAAACCGGATAGCAGAGCTGGCAGGATCACAGGAATCAGGCTCACAGGTAAACTGGATGGCAGAGCTGGCAGGATCACAGGAAGCAGGCTCACAGGTAAACTGGATAGCAGAGCTGGCAGGATCACAGGAAGCAGGCTCACAGGTAAACCGGATAGCAGAGTTGGCAGGATCACAGGAAGCAGGCTCACAGGTAAACCGGATAGCGGAGCTGGCAGGATCACAGGAAGCAGGCTCACAGGTAAACCGGATAGCGGAGCTGGCAGGATCACAGGAAGCAGGCTCACAGGTAAACTGGATAGCAGAGCTGGCAGGATCACAGGAAGCAGGCTCACAGGTAAACTGGATAGCAGAGCTGGCAGGATCACAGGAAACAGGCTCACAGGTAAACCGGATAGCAGAGCTGACAGGAACTGGACAACGGCTTGGCAAGCAGGTTCACAGGTAAGCTTGGATAGCAGAGCTGACAGGAACTGGACAACGGCTTGGCAAGTAAGTTCACAGGTACACTTGGATAGCAGAGCTGACAGGAACTGGACAACGGCTTGGCAAGTAAGTTCACAGGTACACTTGGATAGCAGAGCTGACAGGAACTGGACAACGGCTTGGCAAGTAGGTTCACAGGTACACTTGGATAGCAGAGCTGACAGGAACTGGACAACGGCTTGGCAAGCAGGTTCACAAGGTACACTTGGATAGCAGAGCTGACAGGAACTGGACAACGGCTTGGCGAGCAGGTTCACAGGTAAGCTGGGATAGCAGAGCTGACAGGAACCGGACAACGGCTTGGCAAGTAAGTTCACAGGTACACTTGGATAGCAGAGCTGACAGGAACTGGACAACGGCTTGGCAAGTAAGTTCACAGGTACACTTGGATAGCAGAGCTGACAGGAACTGGACAACGGCTTGGCAAGCAGGTTCACAGGTAAGCTGGGATAGCAGAGCTGACAGGAACTGAACACAGGAAACGGAACCACAGACTGGACTGGAACCAGCAGGTGAACAGGCTCGTTACAGAGGGTCAGACTGCAGACTGGGCAAAGACTAAACAAGGAACCAAAGCTCATCAAGAAGTCAGGTAATGAATCTGAACTGGAGCAAGGTACAATGGATCAGGCAGGAGGATGGTCACTGGAAGCCGGGGTCGGGTACAGGCAGAAAGCAGGATAGTCTTTATGGCAAGCCGGGTCAAAGGAACAGGTATAACAGGATCAGGTTTCTTTTACTACACCACAACGCTGTAGAGCAGACAGCAAAGACCGTCTGCTCAAGTCAGGCTTAAATAGGCCGGCTGGTGCTAACTAGGGCGCGCGCCCGTCTCCCTGTGCGCGGTTGTGCACGTGCCCGCGCCCGGGCGCGCATGCGCATGCGCAATGGAATCTGAGGGCCAGGACGGCCCGGATTTAGATTTCTGGCAGGATCTTCATGACAGGAGCAGTGCAATAAAATATTTTTTCAAAAGTGTGTGTGTTTTTGTACTTTACATTTTACACCTTAGGTGAATGGGTAGGGGTACATCGTACCCCATACTCATTCACATAGGGTGGGGGGCCGGTATCTAGGGGCCCCCTTATTAAAGGGGGCTCCCAGATTCCGATAAGCCCCCGCCCGCAGACCCCGACAACCAACGGCCAGGGTTGTCGGGAAGAGGCCCTTGTCCTCATCAACATGGGGACAAGGTACTTTGGGGTACCCTTTCCCCAGGGCACCCCCCATGTTGAGGGCACGCGGCCTGGTACGGCTCAGGAGGGGGGGGGGCGCTCGTTCGTCCCCACCCCTTTCCTGGCTTGCCAGGCTGCGTGCTCGGATAAGGGTCTGAGATGGATTTGGGGGGGACCCCCACGCCGTTTTTCGGCGTGGGGATTCCCTTTAAATCCATGCCAGGTGACGGAGCTAGCGCGCCGGCATTTACTGCCTACGCTAGCTACGTACCTGAAGTTATGTTCGAAATGAACGGACTGCTCCGTGTGTGGGCAAGTCTGTTCATTTTCAAAAGTCCGTGCGTGTGTGGGCAAGTCCGCACGTGTGTGGGCAAGTCCACACGCTCGGAAAGTCCGGCGGACCCAGCTGGAAAGTCCGGTGGATTGTCCGCTGGACTAGGTCCGCCGGCAAAAGTCCGCACGTGTGTACGTGGCATAAGATACACCAAGTGCTAAATTGATATTACTAATCACTCGTTAATACACATACATATATAAACACACTATGCACCTTAAAATAAATGTGTAAAATTGTGTACCAAATTATGTAAAAACCACAAGTGCAACAGGTGCTAAAATAAGTGATAATACAGTGGCTATCACAATTACATAAATAGATAATATAAATAAGTTATGTCTATAGCTTAAATATAGTAAAGTGCCTAATTAGCCAGTGGACCTAGACGACTAAAATATAGGTGTGAATAAAGTAATAAATACACAGTTATCTTAATAAATGTCCAATAGGTGGGTGAGAAATCAAAGTGTAGACTATTCCATTAGAGAGATAATGACCAGTTCATACATTAATTAGTCATGAAGTCCATGTGGTAATAAACAATGAAAATAATAATGATATAGCCAAGATGGTATGAAGGCTCAGGAAACGTATCTAAATAGAGGGGGTAGCCGAGATGTTGATGCTCATCTATCTCCAAAGTGGGGGATGTTGGGTAGTGAGGAGCTTATCCTAAATAGTGCTCTCTAGCCTCTCACCTCTAAATGGGAATATACAGGCATCCAAACGGCACAAGGGGTCTGCTCCACCTCCACTTTCCCTCTCAGATGGCTCCAAAGATTCCTGCTCCTCAAAAAAGGGATCCAATCGACCTCCTTCTGTGGTGTCTCCCCTCACTACTTGCCTCTAATGGGGATATCTCTCCAACTTCCTATGTATATGGCGACCACGATCCCGCGGTAATAACTCACCAAGAGAGGGGATTAAAGCAAGACAGAGGAGGGCCCAATCGTGAAGTATGTCTCAATAGTAAAATTTTAATAAAAAAATAGAATCCTTACATTTAAAAAGCATGAAAACAGCAAACACAATGGCGATCTGCCGCCTGTCTCACAGCACTTCCGGTATCGTCTGTCCGGCCAATCCCTATGCGTTGCGTCACATGCTCGTGACTTCATCAGGGGAACCTGATTGGCTGAGATGGACTGTCATTTATTTGGGGAAACCGGAAGTTGGATAGCGGCCATTTTGCCGCTGTCCGATTTTTGTAAACAAACCGCGGCCATTTTCTAATAGTCTTATAGCGGTTTATTCAGCAGGCTTGTCTTAGAGGCTCCTGCAGACAGAAAATCTTACTAGCGATTAGGGATGAGCCGAACACCCCCGGGTTCGGTTCGCACCAGAACCTTCGAACCGACCGAAAGTTCGCGCGAAATTTCGAACCCTATACGTTATAATGGACGCGAACGTTCAAAATCAAAAGTGCTAATTACAACGGCCAATATGCATGTTAATGTCATAAAACAGGTTTGGGGACCCGGGTCCTGCCCCAGGGGACATATATCAATGCAAAAAGAACTTTTAAAAGCTAACGTTTTTTCGGGAGCAGTCATTTTAATGATGCATAAAGTGAAAAAAAAAAGTGAAATTTTCCTTTAAATATGGTACCTGGGGGGTGTCTAAAGTATGCCTGTGAAGTGGCATGTGTTTCCCGTGTGTAGAACTGTCCTTGCACAAAATGACATTTGTAAAGGAAAAAAAGTAGCCATTTAAAACCACTTGCGGCTTTAATGTCATGTCTTGTCCTGGCCGCCATATGGCTGAAAATCCTTGAGAAAAATGGCATGGCTACCCCATCACCCCCCCCTTTGGGTCTTGTATGGATATTAAGGGGGACCCCGCACCCAAAATAAAACCCTATACCTACAACCCTATATACTCTTAACAGCAGTATATAGGTGGTGCAAACAAGACACGGACTGTAGGTTTGTTCTTAAGTAGAATCTGAACAGGTACATTATGAAGTGTAGCTCCATCCCAAAAAAAATCTATTTTTAAGCTTTTTGGAGAACATAGGGAGGGGTTATCACCCCTGTAACATTTGCTGTCTTTGCACATGTGTTCAGAACATGTCACCTCACTTTCCGTCCCAATGACAAATGTTTTTGGAAAAGTGGGGTTTTAATTGAAACAAGGATTGGTGATAAAGTATCAGTAGAGAGGAGATACCTTTTTCCCAAATTAAATCTAACAGGAAAGAATTTCCCTTCCTAGGGGTAGATTTCCTTTCACTTCCTGTTTTCTCTTTCCATTTGCAAGTAGGAGTCGTTTGTAAGTTGGATGTTTGAAAGTAGGGGCCTGGCGTATATACTCTGCAGAAATTTGCCCTATTAGATGTTGGTGTAGCCACAAGACTGGTGGGCACAGGAATGGGCCCTGCTGTGAGTTAATAGATCAAGATTTGTACTTGCATGCACCTGTTGAACCGGGCAGAAAAATTGGCGGTGGTGGACGGTGTTGCCACAAGACTGTAAGCTCTCACAATTACTCTTGGTGGGCGCAGGAATGGGCCCTGCTGTGAGTTATTAGATCAAGATTTGTAATTGCATGCACCTGTTGAACAGGGCAGAAAAATTGGGCCTTTGGCGGTGGTGGTGGTGGTGGTGGTGGACGGTGTTGCCACAAGACAGTAAGCTCTCAGTTACTCTTGGTGGGCGCAGGAATGGGCCCTGCTGTGAGTTATTAGATCAAGATTTGTAATTGCATGCACCTGTTGAACAGGGCAGAAAAATTGGGCCTTTGGTGGTGGTGGTGGACGGTGTTGCCACAAGACTGTAAGCTCTCACAGTTACTCTTGGTGGGCGCAGGAATGGGCCCTGCTGTGAGTTATTAGATCAAGATTTGTAATTGCAAGCACCTGATGAACAGGGCAGAAAAATTGGGCCTTTGGCGGTGGTGGTGGACGGTGTTGCCACAAGACTGTAGGCCCTCATAGTTACTCTTGGTGGGCGCAGGAATGGGCCCTGCTGTGAACTATTAGATCAAGATTTGTAATTACCCGCCCCTGTTAAACAGGGGCTGAAAAATTGTGCCTTAGGCACTGGTGCTGGTGCCACAACACTGCAACCCCTCACAGATACTATACTTGGAGCACAGCAGTCACACGTGTTGCGAAGCATTTTTTAAAAAAAATTATAAGTACACGCCCCTGTTACACAGGGGCTGAAAAATTGTGCCTTAGGCACTGGTGCTGGTGCCACAACACTGCAACCCCTCACAGATACTGTACATGGAGCACAGCAGTCACACCTGTTGCGAAGCATTTTTTTTTAAAATTGTAAGTACACGCCCCTGTTAAACAGGGGCTGAAAAATTGTGCCTTAGGCACTGGTGCTGGTGCCACAACACTGCAACCCCTCACAGATACTGTACTTGGAGCACAGCAGTCACACGTGTTGCGAAGCATTTTTTTAAAAAATTGTAAGTACACGCCCCTGTTACACAGGGGCTGAAAAATTGTGCCTTAGGCACTGGTGCTGGTGCCACAACACTGCAACCCCTCACAGATACTGTACTTGGAGCACAGCAGTCACACCTGTTGCGAAGCATTTTTTTAAAAAATTGTAAGTACACGCCCCTGTTAAACAGGGGCTGAAAAATTGTGCCTTAGGCACTGGTGTGGTGGCATGGATCATTGAGGAGGAGGAAGAGGATAGTCAGTGAACATAAGAGGACAGTCACTCAGCATCAGCATAGGCAGTCTTGAAGGGATGTGACATTATAAATTATTCCGTTATATCCGCTTCAGGTGCCTGGTAGCTGGTGGTGATCCAAGACTGATTCATTTTGATGAAGGTCAGTCGATCAACCGAGGCGGTGGACAGGCGCACCCTATGATCGGTGACAAATCCTCCAGCAGCACTGAATGTGCGTTCGGAAAGAACGCTGGAGGCAGGACAGGCCAGTAGCTCAATTGCATACTGTGCAAGCTCTGGCCAGTGATCCATCCTCAGGACCCAGTAAGCCAGAGGATTTTCGGTGGGAAAGGTGTCCAAGTCTGACCTTGCCCCAAGGTATTCCTGCACCATGTATATCAGACGCTGGCGATGGTTGCTGGAACCGATCATACCTTGGGGCTGCGGACTAAAAAATTGTCTGAACGCATCGGTCAGACGTCCACCTTCCCCACCGCTCCTTCTGCTACTGACCGAAGCCTCAGCAACTCGTCGCCCAGGACCAGGAGTTTGTAACCTCCCAGTTTCTGGGAACGCGTTGCACAGACCTTTCTGCAAGGCCTCCCTGAGATGTCTCATCCTCTGCTCCCTCTGCGACGGCAAGATAAGGTCCGCAACCTTACCCTTGTACCGTGGATCAAGGAGAGTGGCCAGCCAGTAATGGTCCCTCTCCTTGATCCGAAGAACACGAGGATCCTTCCGCAGGCTTTGCAGGATCAGGGAGGCCATGCAGCGTAGGTTAGCTGAGGCATTCGGTCCGGAGTCTTCTGGGTCACTGAGGATGACATGATCGCCAGCCACCTCCTCCCAGTCACGTACAAGTCCACTGGTTTGTTGGGACTGTACATCATCCCTAAAAGACTGCTGCTGCTGATGCTGAGTGCCAGGCTCCACCTCCATGCTCACACAATCCTCCTCCTCCTCCTCCTCCTCATCCTCATCCTCTTCCTGTGTGATGGGTGGGACAGAAGGAACACTGTCCGGATAAAGGGGGCCTTGAGAGGCAAGGAAGTCCTCCTCTTCCTGCCTCTGTTCTGCCTCAAGTGCCCTGTCCATTATCCCATGCAGCGTATGCTCCAACAGGTGGACAAGAGGTACAGTGTCACTGATGCATGCACTGTCACTGCTCACCATCCTCGTGGCCTCCTCAAATGGTGAGAGGACAGTGCATGCATCCCTTATCATGCTCCACTGACGTGGGGAAAAAAAAAACAAGCTCCCCTGACCCTGTCCTGGTGCCGTAGTCGCAAAGGTACTCATTGATGGCCCTCTGCTGCGTGTGCAGTCGCTGCAGCATGGCCAACGTTGAGTTCCACCTGGTGGGCATGTCACATATTAGGCGGTTCTTGGGCAGGTTCAGCTCCTTTTGCAGCTCAGTCAGCCGAGCACTGGCATTATAAGATCGGCGGAAATGCACACAGACTTTCCTGGCCTGCCTCAGGACATCCTGTAAGCCTGGGAACCTGCCCAAGAACCGCTGCACCACCAGGTTGAGGACGTGAGCCATACAGGGCACATGGGTGAGCTGGCCCTGTCGCAGGGCGGAGAGGAGGTTGGTGCCATTGTCAGAAACGACCATTCCTGGCTTAAGCTGACGTGGCGTCAACCACCTCTCGGCCTGCCCCTGCAGAGCTGCCAGAACCTCTGGCCCAGTGTGGCTCCTGTCCCCCAAACACACCAGCGCAAGCACGGCATGGCATCTTTTTGCCTGCGTACTTGCGTAGCCCCTTGTACGCCTACGGAGCACCGCTGGTTCCGAGGACAGAGCACTGGAGGAAGAAGAAGAGGAGGGGGTGGAGGAGAGAGGTGTGTCACAACCAGTAGCAGTAGTAGCGTTTTGGAGGCGTGGTGGCGGAACAACCTCCAACACTACTGCACCTTGTCCTGTATCCCTCCCAGCTGCCAATAGAGTGACCCAATGGGCCGTGAAAGAAAGGTAACGTCCCTGTCCATGCCTGCTGGACCATGAGTCAGCGGTAATATGCACCTTACCGCTGACCGCCCTGTCCAGCGAGGCATGGACATTGCCTTCCACATGCCGGTAGAGAGACGGAATCGCCTTCCGTGAGAAAAAGTGGCGTTTGGGAACCTGCCACTGAGGAACCGCACATTGAACAAACTCACGGAAGGGGGCCGAGTCTACCAACTGAAAAGGCAGCAGTTGAAGTGCTAGCAATTTAGCCAAGCTAGCATTCAACCGCTGGGCATGTGGATGGCTGGGAGTGTACTTCTTTCGACGGTCCAGCAGCTGGGGCAGGGAAATTTGCCTGGTAGAATCGGACGTCGGTGTACTGCAAGTACTTGGTTGTGACACACCTAATTCTACACCTTCAGTCCTCTCACAGCAGCTTTCAGAGAGGACTGAAGGTGTACTGGGGATGGAGATCCCAGCTGATGAGGAGCAAGGAGAGGTCCGCTTAGTTCTTTGGTGTGGGTCTTTTATGTGTGCCTGCCAACGAGCTGCATGGCAGGTCGACATATGTCTGCTCATGCTTGTGGTGCCCAAGCGGCTGATGTTTTGGCCACGCGAGATACGCTTGAGACAAATATTGCAAATAGCAGTGGTGCGATCTGATGCACTCGTCTCAAAAAAGGCCCACACCAAAGAACTTTTCTGATAACGTGCAGAGGCAGCGCCCTGCACAGGCGGAGCTCTGCGGTGTTGTACAGTTGCTGTGCTGGCCTCTACCTGGCCTCCAGGGGGCATCCTGCCTCGTTGGACATGTGACGCCGCATCCTCCTCCTCCTCGTCCTCCTCCTCATCCTCTCTCCCTTCAGGCACCCACGTGGAGTCAGTGACCTCATCATCCCCTCCCTCTTCACCACTAGAGCAAACCTGGCAGTAAGCTGCAGCTGGTGGAACAGTACTGCCAGATTCCTCAAGCTGGGTATCATCATCCGAGCCTTCGAATCGTTGGGCATCCTCCTGGAGCATGTACCCAACACTGTGCTCAAAGAGTTCGGGGGACTCCTCAGGAGGACATGGTGGGTCTAGGGAAGGGGTGGCTGATGATGCCATTGAGTACGCGTTGGCAGCTGCTCTGCCAGTACCCTGAGCCTGGGTGAGAGAGGATGAGGAGGATGAGGAGGGCTTGGTCATCCATTCTACCAAGCCTTCAGCATGATGCGGCTCCACATGTCCAGCTGCCGAAAACAAAGACGCGCGTGTCCCATGGCCACGTGCTGATGACGATGCACGACCACGTCCACGGCCACGGCCACGTCCACTAGAAACAGAGCCTGCCTGCCCTGTGTTCTTGGCTCTGCACGCTCTGCCTCCCCTTGGCGGTCTTCCAGCCATTGTAGTCGGTAGTCCTGTGGGTGCTGCTGAGAAGAATATATAGGAGCTCTGTGTGATGCCACTAACACACTAGAAGTCCTATGGGTGCTTCTGCAAAGAAAATATAGGAGCTCTGTGTGATGCCACTAACACACTAGAAGTCCTGTGGGTGCTGCTGAGAAGAAAATATAGGAGCTCTGTGTGATGCCACTAACACACTAGAAGTCCTATGGGTGCTTCTGCAAAGAAAATAGAGGATCTCTGTGTGATGGGACTAACACACTTCAAGTCCTATAGGTGCTTCTGGGACCAAAATATAGGATCTCTGTGTGATGGGACTAACACACTTCAAGTCCTATAGGTGCTTCTGGGAAGAAAATATAGCTCTGTGTGATGGGACTAACACACTTCAAGTCCTATAGGTGCTTCTGGGAACAAAATATAGGATCTCTGTGTGATGGGACTAACACACTTAAAGTCCTATAGGTGCTTCTGGGAACAAAATATAGAATCTGTGTGATGGGACTAACACACTTCAAGTCCTATAGGTGCTTCTGGGAACAAAATATAGGATCTCTGTGTGATGGGACTAACACACTTAAAGTCCTATAGGTGCTTCTGGGAACAAAAAATAGAATCTCTGTGTGATGGGACTAACACACTTCAAGTCCTATGGGTGCTTCTGGGAAGAAAATATAGGTCTGTGTGATGGGACTAACACACTTCAAGTCCTATAGGTGCTTCTGGGAACAAAATATAGGATCTCTGTGTGATGGGACTAACACACTTAAAGTCCTATAGGTGCTTCTGGGAACAAAATATAGAATCTCTGTGTGATGGGACTAACACACTTCAAGTCCTATAGGTGCTTCTGGGAACAAAATATAGGATCTCTGTGTGATGGGACTAACACACTTCAAGTCCTATAGGTGTTTCTGGGAAGAAAATATAGGTCTGTGTGATGGGACTAACACACTTCAAGTCCTATAGGTGCTTCTGGGAACAAAATATAGGATCTCTGTGTGATGGGACTAACACACTTCAAGTCCTATAGGTGCTTCTGGGAACAAAATATAGGATCTCTGTGTGATGGGACTAACACACTACAAGTCCTATGGGTGCTTCTGGGAAGAAAATATAGGTCTGTGTGATGGGACTAACACACTTCAAGTCCTATAGGTGCTTCTGGGAACAAAATATAGGATCTCTGTGTGATGGGACTAACACACTTAAAGTCCTATAGGTGCTTCTGGGAACAAAATATAGAATCTCTGTGTGATGGGACTAACACACTTCAAGTCCTATGGGTGCTTCTGGGAACAAAATATAGGATCTCTGTGTGATGGGACTAACACACTTCAAGTCCTATAGGTGCTTCTGGGAACAAAATATAGAATCTGTGTGATGGGACTAACACACTTCAAGTCCTATAGGTGCTTCTGGGAACAAAATATAGGATCTCTGTGTGATGGGACTAACACACTTAAAGTCCTATAGGTGCTTCTGGGAACAAAAAATAGAATCTCTGTGTGATGGGACTAACACACTTCAAGTCCTATGGGTGCTTCTGGGAAGAAAATATAGGTCTGTGTGATGGGACTAACACACTTCAAGTCCTATAGGTGCTTCTGGGAACAAAATATAGGATCTCTGTGTGATGGGACTAACACACTTAAAGTCCTATAGGTGCTTCTGGGAACAAAATATAGAATCTCTGTGTGATGGGACTAACACACTTCAAGTCCTATAGGTGCTTCTGGGAACAAAATATAGGATCTCTGTGTGATGGGACTAACACACTTCAAGTCCTATAGGTGTTTCTGGGAAGACAATATAGGTCTGTGTGATGGGACTAACACACTTCAAGTCCTATAGGTGCTTCTGGGAACAAAATATAGGATCTCTGTGTGATGGGACTAACACACTTCAAGTCCTATAGGTGCTTCTGGGAACAAAATATAGGATCTCTGTGTGATGGGACTAACACACTACAAGTCCTATGGGTGCTTCTGGGAAGAAAATATAGGTCTGTGTGATGGGACTAACACACTTCAAGTCCTATAGGTGCTTCTGGGAACAAAATATAGGATCTCTGTGTGATGGGACTAACACACTTAAAGTCCTATAGGTGCTTCTGGGAACAAAATATAGAATCTCTGTGTGATGGGACTAACACACTTCAAGTCCTATGGGTGCTTCTGGGAACAAAATATAGGATCTCTGTGTGATGGGACTAACACACTTCAAGTCCTATAGGTGTTTCTGGGAAGAAAATATAGGTCTGTGTGATGGGACTAACACACTTCAAGTCCTATAGGTGCTTCTGGGAACAAAATATAGGATCTCTGTGTGATGGGACTAACACACTTCAAGTCCTATAGGTGCTTCTGGGAACAAAATATAGGATCTCTGTGTGATGGGACTAACACACTACAAGTCCTATGGGTGCTTCTGGGAAGAAAATATAGGTCTGTGTGATGGGACTAACACACTTCAAGTCCTATAGGTGCTTCTGGGAACAAAATATAGGATCTCTGTGTGATGGGACTAACACACTTCAAGTCCTATAGGTGCTTCTGGGAAGAAAATATAGGTCTGTGTGATGGGACTAACACACTTCAAGTCCTATAGGTGCTTCTGGGAACAAAATATAGGATCTCTGTGTGATGGGACTAACACACTTCAAGTCCTATAGGTGCTTCTGGGAAGAAAATATAGGTCTGTGTGATGGGACTAACACACTTCAAGTCCTATAGGTGCTTCTGGGAACAAAATATAGGATCTCTGTGTGATGGGACTAACACACTTCAAGTCCTATAGGTGCTTCTGGGAAGAAAATATAGGTCTGTGTGATGGGACTAACACACTTCAAGTCCTATAGGTGCTTCTGGGAACAAAATATAGGATCTCTGTGTGATGGGACTAACACACTACAAGTCCTATGGGTGCTTCTGGGAAGAAAATATAGGTCTGTGTGATGGGACTAACACACTTCAAGTCCTATAGGTGCTTCTGGGAACAAAATATAGGATCTCTGTGTGATGGGACTAACACACTACAAGTCCTATGGGTGCTTCTGGGAAGAAAATATAGCTCTGTGTGATGGGACTAACACACTTCAAGTCCTATAGGTGCTTCTGGGAACAAAATATAGGATCTCTGTGTGATGGGACTAACACACTTCAAGTCCTATAGGTGCTTCTGGGAAGAAAATATAGGTCTGTGTGATGGGACTAACACACTTCAAGTCCTATAGGTGCTTCTGGGAACAAAATATAGGATCTCTGTGTGATGGGACTAACACACTACAAGTCCTATGGGTGCTTCTGGGAAGAAAATATAGGTCTGTGTGATGGGACTAACACACTTCAAGTCCTATAGGTGCTTCTGGGAACAAAATATAGGATCTCTGTGTGATGGGACTAACACACTTAAAGTCCTATAGGTGCTTCTGGGAACAAAATATAGAATCTCTGTGTGATGGGACTAACACACTTCAAGTCCTATAGGTGCTTCTGGGAACAAAATATAGGATCTCTGTGTGATGGGACTAACACACTTCAAGTCCTATAGGTGCGTCTGGGAAGAAAATATAGGTCTGTGTGATGGGACTAACACACTTCAAGTCCTATAGGTGCTTCTGGGAACAAAATATAGGATCTCTGTGTGATGGGACTAACACACTACAAGTCCTATGGGTGCTTCTGGGAAGAAAATATAGGTCTGTGTGATGGGACTAACACACTTCAAGTCCTATAGGTGCTTCTGGGAACAAAATATAGGATCTCTGTGTGATGGGACTAACACACTTCAAGTCCTATAGGTGTTTCTGGGAAGAAAATATAGGTCTGTGTGATGGGACTAACACACTTCAAGTCCTATAGGTGCTTCTGGGAACAAAATATAGGATCTCTGTGTGATGGGACTAACACACTTCAAGTCCTATAGGTGCGTCTGGGAAGAAAATATAGGTCTGTGTGATGGGACTAACACACTTCAAGTCCTATAGGTGCTTCTGGGAACAAAATATAGGATCTCTGTGTGATGGGACTAACACACTACAAGTCCTATGGGTGCTTCTGGGAAGAAAATATAGGTCTGTGTGATGGGACTAACACACTTCAAGTCCTATAGGTGCTTCTGGGAACAAAATATAGGATCTCTGTGTGATGGGACTAACACACTACAAGTCCTATGGGTGCTTCTGGGAAGAAAATATAGCTCTGTGTGATGGGACTAACACACTTCAAGTCCTATAGGTGCTTCTGGGAACACAATATAGGATCTCTGTGTGATGGGACTAACACACTTCAAGTCCTATAGGTGCTTCTGGGAAGAAAATATAGGTCTGTGTGATGGGACTAACACACTTCAAGTCCTATAGGTGCTTCTGGGAACAAAATATAGGATCTCTGTGTGATGGGACTAACACACTACAAGTCCTATGGGTGCTTCTGGGAAGAAAATATAGGTCTGTGTGATGGGACTAACACACTTCAAGTCCTATAGGTGCTTCTGGGAACAAAATATAGGATCTCTGTGTGATGGGACTAACACACTACAAGTCCTATAGGTGCTTCTGGGAAGAAAATATAGCTCTGTGTGATGGGACCAACACACTTCAAGTCCTATAGGTGCTTCTGGGAACAAAATATAGGAGCTCTGTTTGCTGCCAGTGCCTGCCACGAACACACTACAAGCCCTTCTTTCTAAATGAATCTTTCTAAATTAATCTTTCTAACTGAATCTTTCTAAATGAATCTTTCTAAATAAATCTTTCTAAATCTATCTAGCAGAGTGACACAGAATGAGCCTGCTCTCTCTAACGCCGGAACGCATGTGACCGGCGCCGACGGCGTGGCAGCCTTTTATAAGAGGGGGCGTGTACTAAAGCCCCTGAGCTGTAATTGGCTACAGGCGTCCTGCCTGTAGCCAATTATGGCTCTCCGAGTTTCCGGCGCTGTGATTGGCCAAGCATGCGGGGTCACAGTGCATGCTTGGCCAATCATCAGCCAGCAATGCACTGCGCCGGCCGCGCCGGCCGCAATGCATTGCGGGGCCGCTCGCATCACACGAATGTGATGCGAACGGCCCAAATAGTTCTGGGCTCGCCGATCGATCGAACGCCCGGTGCTCGATGCGAACATGGGTTCGCATCGAGCACCGGGCCCATCCCTACTAGCGATGTGATAAATGCTTATAAGTTGGCGATGGAGGTCATTGTTTTGAAAGTCTCCTTTTCTTCATAATTATTGCAGAATGCGTTAAGCAACTTATAATTTTTTGTTTCTAATTATAAAAAGGGACAAAGTAATCTCTCTTAGAGGCAAAAGTAAAAACAAAATAGTAGCAGTACCCCTGCAGCCATTAACCAGTGGCCCGTTGTATCAGTTACTAGCAGCCATTTTTCCTTAGATTTTAATGACCTTAAATTACGTATTTTAAGACTAAAGGGGCATTCACTGCTGACAGTTTGCTGGCTGTCAGGTTAATACACATATCCAACAGATAAATGTAATAGGTAATTCAGTATGCACGTTATATACACGTACAATTTAAATAACTGCAAAACGACTTTAATGGCAATAAAATTTGTGTATATGTGTTTAAAAAAAATATATATAAAAAACTCTATATAGATATAAAAATAATAGTTTTTTAATATTATACGGACAATTCTTAAGAGGACGGGTTGTACATAAAATCAATATATAGTAATGCTAATAGGAGTGCATTTGCAATTGCCTAACGTTTCCGACCTTAATTCTATAGGAACAAGGCCAGTGGTGGCGTAGCCTATACTAAGTATATGTGCAAAAATTTAGTGTGACCCGTTATTATATCAAAGCCTAATTCAATATTAAAATATTTATAAAATTACTTTGAGACATAATCAATGTCAACAATATCTGCAAAATATATAAATATAAATTACCCTTATGGAATGGACCATTTGTTCACTTAATTAATTAAATATCAAGACCATCAGTATCAGTGGATTTAATACACCCAAAATCCACTAAAACATTTTAAGAAAAATATACATACATATATATATACATATATATACACATGTATGTATAAAGTGGTTAAGGGAATGGACTCTAATATACAAGTTAAAAATAATTTAAAGATTAAAAATTAAAAGATCCCAGCTAGTTATAGGGGGGTATAATGTGCATGTACGTATATAAAATACTACATAACTCAACCTTCCTCCCACAGCTGGGACATATTACCGGAAATGCTGTGACAGACAGCATTATCAAGTACACAATATAGGAATACAGTAAATAACAGTTTACGTGATACTGTCAACCTTAATATGTGACTACACTACTGTATATATAGAAGTGAAAATGTACGTCTTGACAATGGTGATAAATGGTGCTGATGAGTGAGTCAGATATTCTCTAAAAGTTGCTTAGAAAGCAATTTAAATCGAACTCAACATTTAACCCTTGGGCATATCTCCAACTATACAAGCATCAGTAGCAACATTCACCTATCTCCTCACGAACTTACATGCACCCACTAAAACTTGCAAAGTACCTATTCCGATAGAGATCTTCAACTTACTTATTCCCAACATGCAGGTAACCCTGTTGAAAGAAAGAGGCATATCGCAAGTTGCGGACCTATACATCAATGATTTCTTACACTTAGGCTGCTTTCACACTGGGGCGGTGCGGGGCGGCGACGGTAAAGCAGCGCTATATTTAGCGCTGCTTTACCATCGTTTTACCCGCGGTATGCGGCCGCTAGCGGGGTGGTTTTAACCCCCGCTAGCGGCCGCAAAAGGGTTAAAAACCTCCGCAAAGCGCCGCTGCAGCGGCGGTTTGCGGGCGGTTTCCCATTGATTTCAATGGGAAGGAGCGGTATAGGAGCGGTAAATACACCGCTCCTTCACCGCTCCAAAGATGCTGCTAGCAGGACTTTTGTTGCGGTCCTGCTAGCGCACCGCTCCAGTGTGAAAGCCCGCCGGCTTTCACACTGGAGTGAATGGGGCCGTTTTTTTCAGGCGGTATACAGGCGCTATTTTTAGCGCTGTACCGCCTGAAAACCGCCCCAGTGTGAAAGCAGCCTTATTCACCTCACTACAGCAAATCTACTCATTTCCCATGAAAGAATACTACAAATACATTCAAATTTCTCATTGCCTGATACAAAATCCACATCTCCAAATAAGCATCCCCCTGAAAATATGGCAATATTTAACTAGCTCAACAACCCCAGCCAAAGGTATCTCAGTCTTTTACACCACACTAAAGAGCAAAACCACTCTCGATATTCTTCCTCCCATGTTGAAATGGGAAAAAGATATAGGTACCTCCTATTCCCTGCAACAATGGCAGTATGCGTTACGTGCCAACCACACAGCAACGAAATCCGCCAACCTCTGGGAACTTACCTACAAAATAAACCTTAGATGGTATATCACACCTGTACAGCTTCACACATACAACGCTACAATAGAATCTACCTGTTGGAGGCACTGTAATCTCCCAGGAACCCTTTACCACATACTGTGGAACTGCCCTAAAATTGCACCACTGTGGGTGGATATATTTCACATAATCTTAGAGGTCACACATATCCCCACACACCCATCCCCCGAAATGGCAATCCTCACTATAGGCATAGAAAACTACCCACATCGGTTCCGTTGCATAGTCACACATATTCTCTTAGCGACCAGACTAACGATAGCCTGAAATTGGAAATCCCCAGAACAGATTTCTTGTGCTGAAATCATACGAATGATACATATACATGGAACATATGAACGTATGTATGCCGCAGCGGAAGGCTCTCTATTTAAGACAGCAAAACTTTGGGAAGCATGGGACGCCTGGTTTACCAAGTCCCAACCTTAAACCATTTGACCACTTGCAAACGCATTGTATATGTTGGTACCCGCAAAACGGTATAGATCCCTCCCCCCTCTTTCCCGCCTTCCTCCCTACCCCCCTCCTTTTTTTTGTTCTTTTCTTCTTCTTTCTCTCTCTCTTAGTATCGGCCTGCTGCATACTACTGCAGCAACTCCAGAGTAGATGAGCTTTAATCAATGGAACCCTCAGACGTGTTGTTCGTTACCTAATTGTTCAAGGTTAAAATGTTTATTGTTAAAGAATAATTACTCAGTTCTTTACCATTTGTAGCATAGCAAATGTTAGACGACATTACAAACTGCATAATGTCTCCATCCTGAACCATTATACACTGCTGACTATTTGAGATGGGTTGCGGAGTGGCCCCACACCTCTAGGTACAGTATGTTCCTGTTTGGGGTACCTGAGGAGAGGGGCAACCCCCACCACTCCTGTTCTGCACTCTAATTTACTAATAATTGTGGATACAACTAGACACGATTTATATTGTTGAAATAGAGATATAGTTCGTCTATTGTATATTGTAACAACCAATCGCTGTATAAGCTGTAACTTCAATATTCTGTACTTTAAATCTGTGAAAATTTTATAAAAAATATTGGAATAAAAAAAATAATAATAAAATGCTATAAAACTACCCCCTACAGTCAGGTCCATAAATATTGGGACATCGACACAATTCTAATCTTTTTGGCTCTATACACCACCACAATGGATTTGAAATGAAACTAACAAGATGTGCTTTAACTGCAGACTTTCAGCTTTAATTTTAGGGCATTTACATCCAAATCAGGTGTAGGAATTACAACAGTTTGTATATGTGCCTCCCACTTTTTAAGGGACCAAAAGTAATGGGACAATTGGCTGCTCAGCTGTTGCATGGCCAGGTTTGTGTTATTCCCTCATTATCCCATTTACAAGGAGCAGATAAAAGGTCCAGAGTTCATTTCAAGTGTGCTATTTGCATTTGGAATCTGCTGCTGTCAACTCTCAATATGAGATCCAAAGAGCTGTAACTATCAGTGAAGCAAGCCATGATTAGGCTGAAAAAAACAAAACAAACCCATCAAAAAGATGACAAAAACATTAGGTCTGGCCAAATGAACTGTTTGGAACATCCTTAAAAAGAAAGGACACACCGGTGAGCTCAGCAACACCAAAAGACCTGTAAGACCATGGAAAACAACAGTGGTGGATGACCGAATAATTTTTTCCCTGGTGAAGAAAACACCCTTCACAACAGTTGGTCAACAATCAAGAGAAGACTTCACCAGAGTGAATACAGAGGGTTCACCACGAGATGTAAACCATTGGTGAGCCTCAAAAACAGGAAGGCCAGATTAGAGTTTGCTAAACAACATCTAAAAAAGCCTTCACAGTTCTGGAACAACATCCTATGGACAGATGAGAGCAAGATCAACTTGTACTAGAGTGATGGGAAGAGAAGAGTATGGACAAGGAAAGGAACTGCTCATGATCCAAAGCATACCAGCTCATCAGTGAAGCATGGTGGTGATAGTGTCATGGCATGGGCATGTATGGCTGCCAATGGAACTGGTTCTCTTGTATTTATTGATGATGTGACTGCTGACAAAAGCAGCAGGATGAATTCTGAAGTGTTTCGGGCAATATTATCTGCTCCTATTCAGCAAAATGCTTCAGAACTCATTGGACGCTTCAAAGTGCAGATGGACAATGATCCGAAGGATACTGCGAAAGCAACCAAAGAGTTTTTTTAAGGGAAAGAAGTGGAATGTTATGCAATGGCCAAGTCAATCACCTGACCTGAATCCGATTGAGCATGCATTTCACTTGCTGAAGACAAACCTGAGGGGAAAATGCCCCAAGAACAAGCAGGACAGTTGCAGTAGAGGCCTGGCAGAGCATCACCAGGGATGAAACCCGGCGTCTGGTGATATCTATGCATTCCAGACTTCAGGCTGTAATTGACTGCAAAGGATTTGCAACCAAGTATTAAAAAGTGAAAGTTTGGATGATTGTTAATCTGTCCCATTACTTTGATCCCTTAAAAAGTGGGAGGCACATATGCAAACTGTTGTAATTCCTACACTGTTCACCTGATTTGGATGTAAATACCCTCAAATTAAAGATGAAAGTCTGCAGTTAAAGAACATCTTGTTCGTTTAATTTCAAATCCATTGTGGTGTATAGAGCCAAAAAGATTAGAATTGTGTCGATGTCCCAATATTTATGGACCCGACTGTATATTGTAGACGCTATACCTTTGGCGCAAACCAATCAATATACGCTTATTGCGTTTTTTAACAAAAATATGTAGAAGAATACATATCAGCCTAAACTGAGGAAAAAAAATATTTTTTTAATAGATTTTTTGGGGGATATTTATTATAACAAAAAGTAAAAAATATATGTATTTTTATTATATATATATTTTTTCAAAATTGTCCCTCATTTTTTGTTTATAGCGTAAAAAATAAAAAACACAGAGGTGATCAAATACCACCAAAAGAAAGTGCTATTTGTGGGAAAAGAAGGATGTCAACTTTGGTTTGGGTGCAATTGCCAATTAAAGTGATGCAGTGCCGAATCGCAAAAAGTGTTTTGGTCAGAAAGGGGGTAAATTCTTCCGGGGCTGAAGTGCTTAATAATTCCATTTTTCTTTTGTTTCCTTTATAAAATTAATGTTTGTAAATCTCTTCCTGCTTGGTTAAAAAATGTAACCATTCATTCATCAAAGCTTGGTAGTTTAAACCATCCTGGGGTGTTACCTCCCATCTCAGACTTCTGCTGACTTATACCCTCTTTTAGATACATTTCTATAGTGGAGATATTCCACCATGTTCTCACTTGTTTATCAAGTGCGAAGGATAATGCCTTCATACAACCTAATAGCCCTCATGTTTCTCAGGTAACAGAAGACCTAACACCCCAATCTTAATATCGCACTTTATAGTTAGTATGTGAACTATTGGTACATAATTAGTGTCAAAACTTTGAATATAGAAATTAATGGATAAACAGCAACAACTTCTAGGACTGTTGTAATAATAAAACATTGATAAAGCACTTTTTGAGAGTGAAGGGTTAACAGCACTAGTGGATAATTTTCCATTTAGTGTGTGTAGGGTTAATAGTGCAGACAGATAAATCACTTTGCATTGTGTTAGATAATGTGCTAAAATATGGATGCCTTTGGGACCCAGCGGTTACTTACCCTTTATCAGCACAAGTGGATAATTTCTGCTTGGTGAATGTAGGATTAACAGACCAGATGGATAAAACACCTTGCATTAAATGAGATAATGCAATGAAATCTGGCAGACATTAAGGCCTAATAGGTATTTGAGGGTAAGGAGGCAATGAGTAGAAAAGCAGAGATACTGCACCCTATTTTAATGTTTTATGGGATTAATGCATTATTGGAAGCTTTTGGTGTTTTCTCTCACACACATGCAATGAGATGAGACCTGTTGATTGTGGCGTTGATACTACCAGGTGGATATTGACCTAAAAGCTTATTTGCCTTTTCATGAGAGTGAAAGGCAATTCAATCTGGTGAGTGTATTATTTAATCACACTAGTGGCTATAATATGTATTCTTTCTGGCTCTACTCACATAGAGAGTTGACTGTCAATCACAAACTTTCCTGAATTGAATCACTTTGAAGATTTATTTTTGATTGATACACCATTATATTGACAGTTGTATGGACTTATTTGTATAATTTTTTATATTTTGTATTATTTTCATGTTTGATTACAACACTTGCAGATATATGATTGTCCACTGCATAGTAGCAGTTGTTGCGCTACTGTGGAATTGATTATTAGTTGGTACACTAATATTAATATCACATTTTTGGGGGATTTATTATCTAAGTAGCAGCAGTGAAATATATAACACTATAGGTGAATTTTGGAATCTTAAGCGCAGTGAAACACAAAAAATGTTATCCTTTCATGAATCTATTTACATCATAGCGGGGTACCTGTTTTATCTCTCCATTTACTGTGGCTTTAAGAGGGCTTTCACACTGCGATGCCCATAGCGTCGGCGGTAAAATGCCGCTATTATTAGCAGCCTTTTACCGTCGGATTTGCCATTGGTATAGCCGCGCTGCCCCATTGATTTCAATGGGGAGCAGCGGTGGAGGAGCGGTAAACACACCGCTCCTTCACCGCTCCAAAGAAGCTGCTGGCAGGACTTTTCCTGATGTCCTGCCAGCGCACCGCTCCAGTGTGAAAGCCCTCGGGCTTTCACACTGGAGACAATGGTGCAGCTGCTTGCAGGCGCTATTTTTAATGCTATAGCGCCTGCAAAATGCCCTTGGTGTGAAAGGGGTCTTATTGTTTTGTGATCAATTGAACTTCACTTGAATTGCCAATACAATGTGAATGTTTAATACAGTGGTTGTAGTGGTAGGAGTTACTGGTATGCTTGGGGGTGCTCCAAGGATATTTTGGCTTATAATCTTTGGTAGCAAGCTTAATTTTAGAGGAATACGTTTGTTGTGTGTAATTAGATTTTTCTGCCAATTTATCAAAAGCAACGTCATCAGCATGTTTACATTCCTCCAACTGTTTCTCAACAATTTGCATTTTTACTGACAATTCCTCATTTGACATTTACCCCACTTAAATCATCACACAATTTAGCCTTCTCAACCGATGCCTCCCCAGTAATGATAGCATGTAACCTGAGATCTGATATCCTCACATTCAACTTTCTCCATAACCTCATATCTCTGCGCCTATTCTAGAATTAGTTGCCCTTTCCCCTTAATCTCCTCAATTTACTTCTGTACAACAAGACAGTGATCTCTAAATAATGATACCCTTATGTTTCCCCTCTTTTGTTTTCTTATAAAAGACACCATGAGATAAAAAGCCTTTCATTAAATCCCATGACTGTTTATATTCTTGGGGAATCTCATAAGGTCTCCCATGACTTTTATTATATAATTTAACAGCCACATATTCACATTCTCTCCCTTAGTGCTATTGTCACAGCCAGACACAGCCAAAGCCATTGTGCAAAAAAAATGCTATTTAGAGAATAAGGAAAAGGGTACACTTACCAACTGCCAGGGTTCCTAGGCTTATAATCTTCTCCAGGTCCTGGGGTTCAAAACTTCCTTCCTGGGTCCTCCCTTTTTTCTGTCACTTCTCAGGATTGTTGTCATCACCAATTTCTGTTACGGAGTCCAAAATGCTCTTCTGGTTACTTGAACCGCACCAATGTCATATAGTTGTGGGATGCCGATTGATTATTGTTAATATTATTATTATATAAGTTATTCCCGCAGCAATTCGGTTCATCCAAAGAGATGCATTTATTTAGACTTCAGAACATCCAACAGAGGTACAGACAAGGTAGGTGACAGGATACTTGAAATACATTTGTGTAACACTCAGACACCTTCAGAGGACACAGTCTTTCCTGTCACCCTTTAGCCAATAAGAACCTGCCCTAATATACACGTTACCCAATTCGGCAAGCAATCTGAATGGCCAGTTTTATTAGACCTTTGATCTGCTTCTGGGTGAAAGAGCATGCCTCTTAGCCATAAAAACCTCCTGAAATATCCTAATTTGCATAAGCATGTTGTTTACCATAAACGATAACTATTTACGACCCCTTTTGATGTTCAGCTATCTTGCATTCATTGTGTTTACGATTCCTTCCAAGTCTGACCAGACCACCAACATTCTGCATTCCTTTGCAAATTTACACTGTTTAATTGAGGGCCGATCTAACATAGCACATAGTCATTAACTGTCCTTTTGTTATGTAGAATATACCTAGTCTGGTAGTCCCCCTTGAAATGCCTAATTAGATAAACTATCTGTTACCCAAATATCAATGTGGCCTTGCACAACATTAACATCCTTTTAATGTGCTAAAGGGACTTGTCCCTGGCTTGTCCAAGAATGTCTGTATGTATATACATGTACATATACACATATAAAATGTTCTACAATATTAAGTGCCCATCTGGAAGTAGTTAACCATATAGATGTTCATTCCTGGGTGTCTAAAGTGGAACATAGGTTGTTTTCCCATATGTCAATGAAAGCAAGTTTATTAGGACCTAGGGAGTCTGCATGTAATGCATAAACCACATATATTAGGCCTTTAGAGTGTAGGTTCAGTCTACACTGGTTTTCATAATGACTTAATTATCTCTGTGTCAAAGTGCGGTGAGTGACCAAGGTTAAGAGGAATTGTTGAATTTGAGAATAGTGAAAGGCTTCTTTTTCTCTAATCATCTTTCAGGATGTCACACTGAGATATGAGAGGGTCCTCCCCACAGGAAACATAATCAATTGACAGCTGTTTTAAGTCCCCACCCTTCCCCTTGATCCTCAGTATTTGATTGTGTTTCTCCCTACACGTAGCACCTACAGGCACAATAGGCTATGGTTGTTAGATGATTGGGACAGGCAACTTTGCTAACCTATGAGTTTGACATGTTTTCTGATTCCATCTTTAAGAGCCCACTCCATCTAGATCCTGCATCCGAAGCCAAGAAGGCAGGGACATCGGTGCTATACTTGTTCGCATTCATATAGGTTAGGCACCCTTCTAATCCCTCCTGTGAACCCTCCCAGATGATAAATATATCATCTATGTACCTTGTGTACATTTTAAGTTGTGGCCACTGATTAGAAAATATATTTTTTTCCTTCTCCCACTTGTTCAAAAATATATTGGCAATACTGGGGGCATGGTGATACGGCGATATCTTAAATGAGTCCCAACATTCCCTTATAGGGGCGCTGTCTCTTTAAATATCGCAGCAGCGCTAAAAGAACTTCAAGAGCAAAGTTCATCAATAATCCATAAAATCATGAATACAGTCTGTACGTAGTGCAGTTTAACCAATTCTTTCGGTAATCCAGTGATGAGACTTCCACCCGGAAATAATTGTTAACACCACGTGCTGGTAAAAAAAAAACTCTCCCCTTTTGGGGATACACTCACCAGAACAAAGAAAGAAATAGGCACATCAACCAAATGTGCCTATTTCTTTCTTTGTTCTGGTGAGTGTATCCCCAAAAGGGGAGAGTTTTTTTTTTACCAGCACGTGGTGTTAACAATTATTGCCGGGTGGAAGTCTCATCACTGGATTACCGAAAGAATTGGTTAAACTGCACTACGTACAGACTGTATTCATGATTTTATGGATTATTGATGAACTTTGCTCTTGAAGTTCTTTTAGCGCTGCTGCGATATTTAAAGAGACAGCGCCCCTATAAGGGAATGTTGGGACTCATTTAAGATATCGCCGTATCACCATACTTGTTTTTACCATATAGTAGCTGCTTTAATTTTGTATGTGAATACATTTTAATCCATCCATATTTTATCTCATCTAATTATATTTATGTTTTATATATTTATATATATTTATTTATATATTTATTGAGTATCAAACTTTAAATGCCCTGTTCCGTGAGCGCAGAGTGATAGACCATAGGTGGCGGTTTTTTCTCTGGTTCTATCCACATAGCAATACTGGGGGCATATCTAGCCCCCATCGCCAGACCTTTATTTTGGTTAAAGTACTCCCCTGAATACCAAAAATAGTTATTCATTATAGACATTTTTAGAGTTTGTGTAGTTGTCAATTGTGTAGTTGTCAATTGTGATAGTTTGTGTAGTTGTCAATTTTGAATATTTATTAAGGGCCCATAGTGTGGCATCCAAAGCATGCTGTTGTTTGATATTGGTGTAGAGGGATTCCATATCTACTGTAGCCAGCAATATTCGTTCTGCTACCTTTACATCCTTTATTGCATTGATGAGTTGCCTACTGTATTTTAGCTAAGCTTTACCTTGTGTGGAAACCGGATGCAAAAAGGTATTCCCCTAGTCTGGAATAGAGAGAACCTATCCCACTGACTATGGGCCTACCTGGTGGGGTGTTCATATTTTTGTGAACCTTTGCGACCTGATAGATCGCTGGGATTTTGGGAACTTCCGGAAGGAGATATTTGGCCTCTTTTTTTAAATTTAGTATTCCTATCTTGGACCCTTTGTCAATTAATTGACTAAGTGCAGATTTTAACTTGATAGTGGGATCCCCCCGATATTTTTTTGTAAGTGATTGGGTCCTGGAGAATTCTCTTTACCAAGGATTACCAACCCCCCCCCCTTTTTATCCACAGGTCTAATCTCTATCACCTTGTTTTGTTCTATTTCTTGTATTTGCTTGAGAGCCTATCTAATTTGTTTTGTGTTTCTTTTATTTCCGAACTTGATATCTAGGATGTCCTTCTGTACCATATGTTTAAAAACTTCAATAAACTGGTGGGTTCACCCAAAATGGAGAATCCCCCCTCCTCTAATACGATGGCTGTATGGGAGTAACTCCTTTTGGGTTTTTACCCTGGGGTTTGGATGGGTGGGTTGCCCCACCCCCATTGCTGATTTAGATTGAGTTGGGAGGTTACTCTACACATTGATGGAGAGATCATAAGATCTTGCCATTTTATAGATTTATTTTTTTTATCTTCATAATCTTTTATATCTCATTGGTATTTTCTTTATTTGTATCTTGTTTGGTGAGATAATGCTGCAGTTTATCTGCTCTTACTTTATATTCCGGACTTTCTGATAAGGGCGCCACCTTCTTCTTCAGTGTGTTTAGCTGAGTCTCCAATAGTTGGCGTTTGATCTTTCGCCTATTGATAATAAGCCCTAAAAGTTTATTTTCACACTGACTGAAGAATTGGCATCATTCCTTTTGGAAAGCTTCATCCTACAAGCCATCATTGGGACCTAGGTCCCACCATAGGCTTCTAGGGGTTGTGTCCTCCCTTAGGTATTGATCTAGTGTATTAATATCCCACCAAGCCTTGATTTGTTTTTCCATTACTTAAAAAAATCTGTTTAAAGCCAGTATCCAAATCAGTGCTCTGTGTGCCTCCTTCTTTGAAACATTCCTGAACATCAAAATCTCTACTAGAAATTAAATGAAATACATCTATAGTATTAATGGTGAATAAAAAATTATTAAAATGATATATATTAATATGTCCCAAAAAGCCCTACTGGATGCAGGGATGACAATGTGATAATGGGTGGGTTGAAAATGCTGCCTAGTGTCCCCAAACACTTTTTATGACAATAACTTGCATATAGGCTTTTAAAATTAGCACTTGAGATTTCTCCCATAGACTTTTACAGGGTGCTCGCGGCTTTTCGAATTTGGCGCAAACACCCCAAATTGTTCGCTGAACAGGCGAACAGGCAATGTTCGAGTCGAACTTCACTCGAAGCTCATCCCTAATCAGGACTCTCACCCTTTTCATTGCAACCTTGATGGTAAGTTTAGTCCTATGATTGTTACCCTCTTCTGGACCTGAAGGAGGAAGAACTTGACACGGAGGCAGATCTTCCCCTCTCCCATGTTTATAGACCCATGACAGTCTTCTCCCCCTCTGGACCAGAATGGCTACCAAATGTTCTAACCATTAAAAGTTTTATTATCTAATATTATAATTATGTATTGTGGGCCTTCTACTTCTAGAGGTTCTAAAGCAGGAGCAGTTACCATGCTTCTTTCCTATTGTATCGGGTGCTTGCCTCTGAGGGACAACATGACAGTGCCTTGTGTTTTTCAGGATGCTGTTACAAGTATCTCCCATTGCAGGTCTGGGCAGGTCCCATCCTTTTCTTCAGGAAAACAGAATACTATCTGTTCTGTGTTCCCTATTCTACTTTCTTCTTTTTCTCTTTCAAATACTGCCTTTTTCTCTTTCAAATACTGGTGCAGAAGTTTCAACGGTTCTCAGGTGCAATGGGGCTCAGGTATTCCCAGGTCAATCTCCCCATAGATCTTTTCTGGGACCATTGGGTATGTGGTCATCATTTGATGCCATTTATATCCTCTCTGCTCTGTGAATACCATGGACATGCTAGGCACATCTCTCTCGGAATAGCATCCTATATCACCCAGGGCTTAAACTCCCTGATTAAAAGATGCAAAGCTTTTTAACATTACCACTCACAGGGACTAAATGTCCTTCTACTACAGGAAACCCATTTCCCTAGTAAATTTAATCCTTTCTTTATCCACTATAAATTACCCACATTTTATTTGGTTAACACTGAGGGAAAGACACAGGGTGTGGCCATCTTCTTGACTAAACAAATCTTTCTCCCCTACTCAGATAATAAAAGATCATGAAGGGTGTTATATTGTCAAGGGACCAGTCAGTGGCGACTTATACACTTTTATTTTCTACTATGCCCTGAACCAAGGCCAAGCCGATTTTCTTTTCCTCTATGGTGCACACCTTGGCCTCCCACTTTGAGGGTCAGGTCATAGTGGGAGGTGATTCTAATATAGCTTTGACCAGCTCCTTGACAAATCAGGCATTGGGAAACCACACCTTAAGAGATCTCCTAAACACAGTATTTGCATATTCAAGCTCTTGCACTCGCTGGGACTCATCAATGTCTAGAGAGAACTAAATCTGTCAACTAGGGATTTTACGCTTTTCTCCCCCCATCAGACTTTTGGTAGGATTGACCACATTTTTATCCTAACCCTAGACTCGCCCCTAGCTCTACGTGCTTCTATTATCTTGTGGTCAGACCACTTTTTAGTCTTCCAAATTTCAAATTTGAAAAAAAAAAAAACACTTTGTACTTTTTGCTATAATAAATATCCCAATTTTTTTAAAAAAATTACATATTTTTCCCTCAGTTTATGCCGATATGTATTCTTCTACATATTTTTGGTAAAAAAAAATAGCAATAAGCGTATATTGATTGGTTTGCACAAACGTTATAGTGTCTACAAAATAGGGGGTAGTTTTATGGCATTTCTATTATTTATGTTTTTACTCTTCTGGGGTCCCCTGATGGCACTATCAGCTCCTCCCCGCATTGGGAAACCACCTAGAAGTGCTCTCCTTGGGGATGCCTGGGCGGGCATGTTCCTGAGTCTGGCTCCATAGACACACAAAGATGGACTCGGCCCTGCCCTCTGGCGCCCGTGTCATTGGATTTGATTGACGGCAGCAGGAGCCAATGGCTGTGCTGCTATCAATCTATCCAGTCAATATCCGAAACAGGGGCTCAGGTGAGTAAAATGGGGGGCTAGACAGTAACAGTAGTTTTTTCACCTTAATGCATAGGTGCATAGGTGAAAAAACACAAGGGTTTACAACCCCTTTTAAAGTTTTGTTTTATCCTAAACAATGTATAAGATCTTTCCCCAAATTCTTTACGGGCAGCCAATAATGCAGTCATATGGGATAAACTTCTTCAATTAGCTTCTCAGATTAAAGACGAACGTCAGGCAGAGAAGCTAGACAAGGATTTTAAATCACTCAGCAAACTTCACAAACCTAATCCCACACCAGCTTCCTACCCCAACTCAATTCCTCAAGACTAGCATTGAATTTAGCCTTAACCTCAGCAGCCAAAAAGAGCCTAAGATGGACAGGAATCACACATTTATCTCCAGATGGATAGGATTGGACTTAAGCTCCCAGTCAAGTTGAACCCCAAATTTCGTGCAGTTGCTCTCCCCAAAATCTGTTTCTCATCAGGCTCTATCACCCAAAACCCCAAGCGCATCATGGAGACATTTCATTTGTTCTACTCAAAACTATATCAGTCTGCTAATCTTTCTAATCCCCCCTGTTTAGAAGCCTTCCTGGAGGAGACCCCCCCCCCCCCCCCCTACTTTTGGATGTAATTGGATGTAAACCATCACATATACCCAGTGAAGTGAATAGCCTCAGAAGATACACAGAGATGAAACAAATCCTCCTACATAAGTTTTACATGTATATCTGCTGTCTTCAGCTGTATATATCCTTTAGAATGTGCTCTTCGTGTTACAGATTTCTCTTCCTGTTCACCACTGGGAGTTTATTATTGGCATACAGCCAAGACAGCTAAGTGAAGGAAAGGCACACACCCCTCTCCTCATAGGCAAGTAAGGAATGTGCAAAGCTCTCCTCTGAGATGGCAAGCTGTCTGACAATCTATTTATAACAACCTCCCACAACACACACTTCAGACTGTTGTCTCAGAGAATTGTCAGAAGTTATCAAGCTGATAACAGAGCTACTGAGCAGGAGAAAGCTATGGGACATAGTGCTTTGAAGAGAAATAAGAAAACACAAAGCTATTGTATCTAATTTTTAGGGACTCATTAATGACTGGAATAGTACTACAGGATGAGCGTAGGGCCAATGTGGTGCCTATATTTAAAAAGGGATCAAAGTCTTTATCAAGTAACTATAGACCTGTTAGTTTAAGTTCTATAGTTGGGAAGATACTGGAGAGTTTAATAAAAGACCACATAGACGAGTGACAGATAGAGTCAAACAAATCTTATTTCTTTTTATGAAGAGGTAAGTAAAACCTTGAACAGAGGGGTGGCGGTGGACGTGGTATACTTGGATTTTGCAAAAGTGTTCAATACAGTTCCCCACACATGGCTAATGTGTAACTTAAAGTCTACAGCCCAGGTGTCAAATACAAGGCCCGCGGGCCTTACAGGCCATTTCATGTGGCCCTCGCAAGTCTCCTGGAGCTGCAGGAGAGCTCCAGCCCTCCTCTGGTCCTCCTCCAGACCATTACTTTCTGCTTTCAAGCAATGCATCCAGCTTCTTCCCAGCAGCAGCATAAGGAAAGGGGGTGCACTGTGATGTAAGGGAGAGTGGGCGACTCAACTTCTAATGGTGGGGTGTCTCTTGACATCTAATGTAAGGGGAGGGGATGCGATGGACATCTAATCTTAGAGCTACAACCGGCCCTTTTGAGAGCAATCATAATGCTGATGCGGCCCGTGATGAAATTGAGTTTGCCATCCCTGTTCTACAGGCTTGGAAAGATCAGTTTGTAAATGCAAAGAAAACTGGCTAAAAGACGGAACTCAGAGTAGTGGTTAATGATTCTTACTCTGAATGGTCTAAGGTTATCAGTGGTGTAACCCAAGGTTCAGTGTTGGGACCCTTACTGTTTAATATCTTTATAAAAGATATATAGGGTCTTGGATAAAAAGTACTATTTCAGTATTTGCAGATGACAACAAATTATGCAGTGGAATAAAGTCCTTACAGGATGTCTCCAACTTACAAGCTGACTTCAATGCACTGTTTATATGGGCAACTGTTACATAGTTACATAGTTAGTAGACATGTGCAATTAGTTTCTTCAGAATCTAAAATTCGTATGAATTTCCGGAAATTCGTACATTCGTACGAATCCGAAATACGATTTTTTTTGCATACGAATTCTGTACGAAATACGAAATTTAATTTACGAATTTCGGATCCAAATTAACAGAAACGTGGCGACATGTATCAATTCAATTTTTTTTTTAAAACGTCAGTTTTTTCGGGAGCAGCGATTTTAATAATGCTTAAAGTGAAACAATAAAAGTGTAATATTCCTTTAAATTTCATACCTGGGGGGTGTCTATAGTATGCCTGTAAAGGGGTGCATGTTTCCCGTGCTTAGAACAGTTCCTGCACAAAGTGTCATTTCTGCAGGAAAAAAAGTCATTTAAAAGCACTAGCAGCTATAATGAATTGTCGGCTCCCCGTAATACAGAGAACAGTCATTGAAAGTTATTGATAAAAAGCGTGAGGTTCCCCCTAAATTCAATTACCAGGCCCTTCAGGTCTGGTATGGATATTAAAGGGAACCCCCGCGTCAAAAAAAAAAAATGACGTGGGGTTCCGCCCAAATATCCATACCAGACCCTTCAGGTCTGGTATGGATTTTAAGGGGAACTCTACACCAAATTTAAAAAAAAATGTTGTGGAGTTCCCCCAAAAATCCATACCAAACCCTTTATCCGAGCACGCAACCTGGCAGGCTGCAGGAAAAGAGGGGGGACAAGAGAGCCTGAACTGTACCAGGCCACATGCCCTCAACATTAGGAGGATGCTTTGGGGGTCTGAAGAAGATGAAGGAAGAAACCGAAGGATGAAGGAAGAAGATGGAAAGAAGAAGACTTAAATAAAGGAATTGTCAAAAACTGGCTCTTGCCATTTTTAACACTTTTGTCACTTTTTTTGGTGAAATGGTACTTACCTACCATTTCACACAGGGGGGGGCTGGATCTGGGGGTCCCCTTGTTAAAGGGAGCTTCCAGATTCCGATAAGCCCCCGGCCCGCAGACCCCCACAACCAACGGCCTGGGTAGTTGGGATGAGGCCCTCTTTCCTCATCAACATGAGGACATGGTGCTTTGGGGGTCACAGACCCCCAAAGCATCCTCCCAATGTTGAGGGCATGTGGCCTGGTGCGGTTATGGAGGGGGGGCACTCTCTCTTCCCCCCTCTTTTCCTGCGGCCTGCCAGGTTGCGTGCTCGGATAAAGGGCCTGGTATGGATTTTTGGGGGAAATTCATTTTTTTCTTAATTTAGCGTGGAGTTCCCCTTAAAATCAATTTTTTTTTACATTTGACACGGGGTCCCCTTAATATCCATAAGGGCCTGAAGGGCCTGGTAATTGAATTTAGGGGGAACCTAGCGCTTTTTTTTTTATCAATGACTTTCAATGACTGTTCTCTGTATTACGGGGAGCCGACAATTCATTATAGCCGCGAGTGATTTTAAATGCCTTTTTTTACTGCAGAAATTACACTTTGTGCAGGGATACTTCTAAGCATGGGAAACATGCGCCCCTTTACAGGCATACTATACACAACCCCCAGGTATGAAATTTAAAGGAATATTACACTTTTTTATTGTTTTATTTTAAGCATTATTAAAATCACTGCTCCCGAAAAAACGGACGTTTTTAAAACTTTTTTTGCATTGATACATGTCCCCTGGGGCAGGACCCAGGTTCCCAAGTATGAAATACGAAATTTTGTTCACGAATTTTGGATCCAAATTAACAGAAATGTTTAAAAACCCAGGAAGTTTACGAATCTAATGGAAATTCATATTTCGTATGAATTTTAATTGAATTTTGTATACGAATTACGAAATACAATTTTTTTTTTTATACAAAACGGAACAGAACGAAACAATACAAATTTTTTGACGGCGCCCATGTCTAATAGTTAGTTAGGTTGAAAAAAGACACAAGTCCATCCAGTTCAACCACAAATAAAAAAAATAATAATTAATATCATACAATCCCATTCTATACCCACAGTTGATCCAGAGGAAGGCAAAAAACCTCAGCAGAGCATGATCCAATTTGCTAAAGCAGGGGAAAAAATTCCTTCCTGATCCCCCGAGAGGCAATCGGATTTTACCCGGATCAACTTTACCTATAAGCCCCCGTTCACACCTATGCGAATTAGATGCGGCTTACCACGCAGAGAATTTGCAGGACATTTCAAAATACATTCATTTTAATGAGGCTGGTTCACATATCTGCGGTGCATTCGCACTGCGCATTGCAGAAAAAACGTGTGCGTTTTTTGGGCAGTGCTGTTCGGCTCAGGTGCGAATTCAGGCCCATTATCTTCTATGGGCACGCATCTGATTCGCAGCTGGCTTGCGGTGTGAACATAAATTTGCGCCCCTCCAACACCTCCCCCTCTTCCTGTTCCTCCACTGTGTGTTTTGAAATCCGGACTGGAACCAGCATGGCGAAAAGAGGACGAAAAGCGGCATCAAAGGCGAAAGAATCCGTTGATTGTGAGGAGTTGATCAGACTTGTGAGGGAGAAACCGATGATTTATGACACCCGGCATCCTAAATATAAGGACAACGTTCTTAAAAAACGTGCATGGCTGGAAATTGCCAGAGACCTCTTGCCAGAGTGGAGCAGGTGCTCTTCACAAGTTCAGGCTGACAAATGTAAGTTTTTTTTTTCCCTTTCACTACCTGTAGATGCTGTCCTGTATTTTTTTGATGGTGTACATTTATTGCATTTCTTATATTTGAAAAAACAGCATATGGTCACCCCAAAATCTGTAACAGGCCACATGCTGTAAACATTGTGCACATAACAGCTTTATATAGCGACGGAGGAGTCCCTAAATAAATGCATATTCTTATAATTTGTAAGGTTACCAATATAATATACACCACAAATGTGATCAAAACATTTTTTATTTGTCATGGCCAAAATTAGAGCAAACATTTTTCATACAGCACACTTAGCATTATATTATCATGCCTTTACAAAATGAAAACAAATACATACTTTTTTTGATTAAATAGAATTCATCTGCCAAGGCACCTCCCCAGCTGGTGACAATTTTTTTTTTTTTAAATTCCCCAGGAATATGTGTACCAGTAGTGGTGCCCCTAGTAACATTCCAGTGTGCTGCCCCCATGTTATGGCTCAGAGAATCCTCAAAAAGATAGCCATCTTGTTCACGCACATAGTTGTGGAGTGCACAGGCTGCTTTAATCGCACTGATAGCATGGTCAATACTGAGGTTTATAGAAGTATGCATGAATCTCCACTTATTGCATAGTATACCAAATGCACATTCTACTACTCGTTGTGCCCTAGTCAGACTATAATTGAACACTCTTATTTCTATTGTGAGAGAGCGACTTGAAAAAGGCCTGAGCATGTGCTGGGAAAGTGCGAACGCTTCATCTCCGACAAATACATGTGGGAGGAGAGGCTCTGTAGTCCCGGGCAGGGGAGAATGATTGGGCAAGTCTAGTGTATTCTCACGCAGCATGCGGCCAAATGAGGAATGTGAAAATACACTAGAATCTGAGCTGCTGCCATAAGAACCTACATCAATATAAATAAATTTATAATTTGTGTCTGCAACTGCCATTAATACCACGAAAAATATTTTTTGTAATTAAAATATTGGCTCCCACTAGCTGGTGGCTTGAGGATGCGGACATGCTTCCCATCAATGGCTCCCAGACAGTTGGGGAAGTTGCATCGCTCCCAGAATAGGTCCGCTATCATCAGCCATTCTTCTTGTTTGGGCTTCTTCATAACCATATCCTTCAGTTCTTCCCATATGACTAGGCAGGTATCATGAACAATGCCACTAATCGTTGATTTTCCAACCTTGAACTCATAGTGCAAACTTCCAAATTAATTTCCTGTTGCTGAGTACCTAAAAAAAAAAGAAAAAAAATTAAAATTATGTTGTTCGATATTTTTCAGTGCACTACTTACAGACAAGATGGCGTAGCATGCGTGATTTTAAAGTAGTGTAAACAGGGGCGCTATTTACATAAGCGAGTGAACACCTATCATAAGTCAAAGGTTGCTTACGATAATAACGAAGTAATTAATATAGTATATAGCATGTACCATTAATCACAACGCTAATATTTAAATGCTAGAAAAAAAGATATATATATTAAGTGACCTAGTGCATCAATGGCAATGTGACCTATATATAACACACTGTTGTATAGAGGAGAACATGCAAGGATAATAGCTTCATACACATACAGATTGATTCAATAACCTATAGTATATGTCCACAGTATTCCTCTATAGAAATTCACAACAGTCCTATAGTATCATATAAAAAGTCCATTTAGGTGAATAGAAATCTATGTGCAAAGTATAGTGGAAATTCTTCTGTGTTGTACGACGCAATCAACAGGATAAACTGCAAGGCACCACTCTAATGCCCCACACACGGTCGGATTTTCCGATGGATTCTGTCCTATCGGACAATGTTGTCGGAAATTCCGACCGTGTGTAGGCACCATCGGACAGTTTCCATCGGATTGTCCGACGGACAAAGTCCTATCTCCTGCTGGAGACAACAAAGTCCGATCACACCAAATCCGATCGTGTGTAGCGTAGTCCGACGGACAAAGTGCTACGCATGCTCAGAAGAAATTCTGTGACGGAAGCGCTCGGTCAGGTAAAACTACCTTTCCTAATCGACACAGCACATTCGTCACGCTGCAATGTTAAAATGTCTTTAATGCAGCGCATTCTCTTTTTCTTTACAATGCAAGAAGAATGACATGTTTTAGCTGCTCCTATTCACCCTCACTTCTCACAAACTTAGTTCTTTATTACTTTTCAGGATTTCTAGACTACATGTTTATTTTTACTCAGATCGTAAAAGAATCTTTGTTATATTTTTTGGAGGATTTGTCCTTTTTTTTTTTTTTTTTGGAATACATATTTTAAGGAGATTTTTTTTTTTTTTTTTGAGGGGGGTTGTGTGTCTCAACTTAGCAAAACAACATTATTAACATTTCTATTTGTTGCTTAAATTTACTAGGAGTTTGTTGGTTGTTGGTGCCCCTTGTTAATTATACTTTATGATTAGTGAAATGTACCTGCCTACTCACAAATAAACTGTCATTGTAGAAAAGTAAAACACAATAGGCAATGATTATTTCAAATCAAAAATACCTTTATTTAGGTCTCAGCAACAAACCAAAGAGGAACGCGGCGATGGAGAAACTTGGGGAATTTGCAAAGCCTTGGACCCCCACGGCAACCATCATTTTTGAAGCGTCTAAAATTGGGGGCCTGAGGAGTACATATCTAAATAATAAGGGAGTGCTATCTGGTCCTGAAGTCCAAAACATCCGGAACTGCAGCAGATGCCATCTAGGTCCCCAGGCTCTGGTACTACGAGAGGCTCCATCTTCTCTGAGACCAGACTGAATCCAGGTCGTCACTCTCAGGTCTTCCTTCCACGCTTCCTTGCACGCTGTGGCTGTGTTGCTGGTGGGGTGGCAGAAGGAGGAGGAGGCGGAGCATGGTCACTATGGCAAACATGTGTGAGTGGGGTCATCCCCCCAGCCATACCCTTATTTAGGACTTTGAGGATGACCCCCTCACACATGTTGCGTTGCCCCACCTCCATACCCATCATTTTCGTGACAACCAAGGAGGCAAAGGTCTCCTCGTCGGTGGGTGTGGCATGTAGGGAGGCTGAAGCCTCTCGGATCATCCGGAGCGCTGACTCTCCCGCCTCACCCCCCATTCTCGCCCTTTTGTAGGGAAGGAGGAGGGGAGGGATTTGGGAGTCAGTCAGGCTCCTAGGCCTACCCCCCTCTTGGCTGCCACTACCCACCTCTTGGCTGCCACTAACCCCTTCCTCCTCCTGACTGCCACATTCCACAGCCACCTCCTGGCTGAGGTCTTCCTGTGTATGAAAAAGGGACATAGTTTGAGTTATTTGTTCATCAAACACACACAAATTTCATCTAGTGACTGTTGCAAAATGGTTACAAATAGAAAACCATACAATTCTCAGGCCTGTAGTTTAGATTCTTGCCCCAAATGTCTACAACACTACTGTCAGTTGATATGTCAAACACGTTAGGAACTAAGCAATTGGGGATCTTGAATTAACTGAACATCATTTATTTTTCACAAAATTGGTTCCCAAACTACTATACCTGCCACAAGCTGGGCTCCTCCACATCTTCCAGACTGGAAGGCCCAGGTTGCTCATCGGAAGCCTCATCAGGGGTGGCCTGCGCGCAAGAAAGCGTGGAAGGAGGAGGCGAGAGTGGCTCCGTGACATCAGTCTGGTCTTTGAGAAAATGGAGCCTCTCATAGTACCAGAGCTTGGGGGCATAGACCTCATCTGCTGCAGCTCCAGATTCTTGGGACTTCAGGACCTTCTTGCGCTCCCTGATATACGCACTCCTCAGGCTGCCAATTTTCTTTCTTATCTTACCAACAGTTGCCGTAGGGAACCTTGGCTTTACAAATTCCACAAGTTTCAGCAGGGCTGCGTACCTCTTTGGTTTGTGGCCGTAATGGGGGTGTTTGGCCTGCCATAAAAGGGGAATTTCCCTGTATTTATCAATGAAGAGGGGAGAAAACTCATGTCGTTGAATCCCTGCATAATCTCTGCAAGACACAACACCACACAAAACATTATAAATAATGTCCGGAAAAACTCTCCTAATCTTCTCCATAAAGAAGCCTCAAGGTCTAATCAGTCCAGGCTAGTTATGTACCAACGTCAAATTGTACCTTCAATATAGCGATCGTCTCGTGCGTGAGCTTTCTCTCCCCTCGTCTCACAGATCATGGCTACGACACAGGCGTGTGACGTTTTATATACAGTGCGCATGCGTCAAACTCCGCCCGCCCCTGACGATC
Source organism: Lithobates sylvaticus (assembly GCA_028564925.1). Lineage (NCBI taxonomy): Eukaryota > Metazoa > Chordata > Amphibia > Anura > Ranidae > Lithobates > Lithobates sylvaticus. The sequence goes on from CM053031.1 coordinate 311,980,305, forward strand.
TTTCTCGTCTATTCCCCACCCCTTCTCTTTACGGCGCAGTGGGGAGAGCACATGGTGGGGACACAGCAGGTGCGCCCGAAATATTGCAGCAACGAGGAGGAGGACGAGGAAAGGCCGGACTGGTAAGGTAATCAATGTATGCCTGCCTCATTTGCACAACACATTTTTTTGTTTTTTGGCTGTTTTTAGGTGACGTGGATGTTGTGGAAGAAGAATCACACTTTACCACAGAGAGTGCCCACGTACTCATCGGGGAAATAATGGTCTGCAATCGAGATCTAGATGACATAAAGCAAAACATCAATGATGTTCAACAAAAATTGAAGAACATCATTGATGTTTTAGGAAAAATCTGAAAACGCGACAAGTAATTAACACACATTTGTGGCTGTTTCTGAACACATTTGCAACTTAAGAACTGTGTGAAATTTGGAACATGCACACATTGTGTCCACATGTGCTAGCTCCCATCATGGTGGATGAATGACAACGTTTTTTTGGGGGTGCAACCACTTTACGAACTACTAAAGTGGTTGTGGTGAAGGGGTTGCACCCCCAAAAAACGTCCATTCATCCCCATGATGGAAAATGGCACTTTTGAAGATTCTAGGCATGTGTTTTACCATCTAATGACCATTTTCTGACCCAAATTGTGTGCATGTTCTAAATTTCCACTTTCCAGGGGTGACCCCCCATGTGATCAAGGCAAGATCAAACACACTTTGAACATATAGTCATGTCTGATCTTGTCTTCACTTTAGATAGTTGAACTTTCCTAGTTCCTATGTTCTGTTTTGCTCCATGCCTGGTTTTACCAAATGCAGAATGTTTGTAAACAATGTTGTCAAGAACCAAGATCTTGTCAGTTTTGGCAAGAAGTTTGTAAATGCACTTGGGAATGTGTTGCAAGTAAACTTTTTTAATTTTCTAAATTTGTGGCTTCCTTATTTCCAAACAAAAAAGCATTATGTATGTCAAATGTAAAGGATTTGGGGGGCAATGGGTGTTATTTACTAAAGGCAAGTCCAGTTTGCACTGCAAGTTTCTTTTCCAGGGCCCTTTTGCACTGCACTTGTAGAGCATAGTGGATTTGACTTATGTAAATGACACCCACAGTGATTGGTTTGAAAACACGTAGCACACCATTTTTGGTAATACACACATTTCTGTCATGGTGATGAAAAGGAGTATTTTGGGTGTCAGTTATGCACTACAAACCTTCTCTAGACCAAAGATTAGGTATTAAACACACAACATGAGAAGAATCTTTTTGGGAAGAAGAGACTCGTACCTCCTTTTGCCCAGAAAGTGCATTCCCACTGTTGAAGCTAAAGGGCAAAAATGTATATCTCAAAGAAGCTAGAATATGGAAATGACCAGAAAACATAGGTTTGGTAACAAAATATATTTATTTAAAAATGCCTCTCACACATCGTCAGGCAGAGCAATGGCCCCCCTACCCACAAAGTACTCCATATATTGCTCGCGGACCGCGCGGGCATTTAGAGGGGGCAAGCCTGGACGTGCCGCTTGAAGGGCTGTGAGGTCGGCATTGGAAGGGCCCTCAACATCTGGGCCAACGGTCACCACATAGTTGGTGTTGTGTCTTTTTAAAAAGTTGTGCAATATGCAACAGGCAAGAACTATGTGGTTGAGTTTGTATTCCGCCAAGTTAATAGCCGTCAAAAACAGGCGGAAGCGGCTGGCCAGGATCCCGAAGGTGTTCTCCACCACTCTGCGGGCTCTCGACAGCCTGTAATTGAAGACCCTCTGGTCTGGGGTGAGGGTCCTCATCGGGAAGGGCCTCATCAGATAGGGAGTCAACGCAAACGCTTCATCTGCGACAAAGACGAAGGGGAGTCCTTCAGCATTCTCCTCTGGAGGTGGCAAGCACAGACTGCCACTTTGGAGATGCCAGTAGAACTCCGTGCGCGCAATGGCACCACCATCCGAGATCCGGCCGTTCATCCCCACGTCCACATACAAAAACTCGTATTTCGCCGACACCACCGCCAACATCACGACACTATTAAACCCCTTGTAATTATAATAGTAGGACCCCGAGTTGGGGGGTGGGACGATGCGGACGTGTTTCCCATCAATTGCACCTCCGCAGTTAGGAAAGTCCCAACGGCTGGCAAAGTGGGAGGCCACAGTCTGCCATTCCTGTGGCATGGAAGGGAACTGTGGAGTGAAACAAGAAAAAAAAATTAGTCACTTTGCACATAAACATTGCAAGCAGATTAGACACTAAACATCTTGGAACAAGATCAGACTTTTACATTTAAAGCTGGAAAGTATTTGCAACGCAAAGTAGAGGGTCCCCCTAGCAGATGACTCACCCCCCATCAATCGCCCCACTTCTGATGGGCCATTGACAATAACTAGGGGTTTGGACAGGTAACCCTCTGCACTTCATTGATTGCCAAATGGCTCAATAATGTGTGCTAGTTTGGCCAGACCCTCCTTACTTAACACTATTGGCAGCCCACAGGAAAGATAAAATAACATTTGTGCATATTTTCGGGGGTGTTTGGGGGAAAACAATACTATGCAGCAGACAAAATACATTGCTTAAGTGACTAGGCCATAGGTGTCTATTGGAGCAGAAGAGCATGCTGGTGAGGTAAGTGAAGGGAAAAATGCATGAAGGAGAAAAGGGGCACAGCATATTAGAGCATATTGCAATCATGGTAATTAGGGAAGGAGGTCAAAAATAGAAGACATTAGCAAACAGAGCATACATAGAATGGAATAGTAAAGTAGAAATTTTACCTTAATATAGTCCTCCTGCAGGACCTGGATGATGGCAGAACAGGTCTCTGGAATAATGATTCCCAGGGCCTGGGGAGAGATACCTGAAGAGAACTTCAAATCCTGAAGGCTTCTCCCTGTCGCCAAGTACCTCAACGTAGCAACAAGCCTCTGCTCCGGAGTGATGGCTTGTCTCATGCAGGTATCCTGCCGGCTGATAAAAGGGGTCAGCAAAGCCAAAAGACGGTGAAAAACAGGGTCCGTCATCCAGGGAAAGTTCCTGAAATCATCAGGATTATTCTCCCGGATCTCACGAAGCAAAGGCATGTGCGAGAACTGATCACGCTGAAGCAACCAATTCTTGGTCCACATACTCCTCGTCACTCTGTTCATGGACGGGTCTTGGCTCAAAGCTAAAAGCCCGACACCAATTCCGCGTACAGCACGAACTCGGCGACGAGTACGTACAGGAAACATCGCTCACAAAAGGTCGGCTGGTCAGAACGGACAAACAGAAAGCACCGATAAACAGCAAGGCCTGAAAGAACGAAATGAATACCAGAAACGAGCAGACAATAAGCAGTGAAAATCAAAGCGTCCTATATCAAGATATAGGCCGCAATGACCAACAAATGCGAACTGACTACACGCACTAATAAACAGATACGCACGACAAGCACAAACTGAAGAGCAGTAACGATCTGAGTGACAAAACTGAGAAGCGCGAATCTTAAGTCCCCAAACTTCGACTAACTCGCGATAAACACGGGATCAGCAGAAGGAGCCCAACGGGTGCCTGACGTGGTGCTGAACTTCCCTTTTCTAGTCTCGTGGAAGACGACTTACGTCACAACGTTCTTGCAGACCGGAAATTCCGACAACGTTGTCCGACCGTGTGTACGCAACACCAACATCGGACAAAGTACGACGGACGTGATCTGACGGACCTGGTCCTCGGATAATCCGCGCGTGTGTATGGGGCTTTAGCTGTAGATTTGTGAGAAACCCTTCACCACAACCATATCTTCTTTTATCACCCAAAGTGGAAAAAACAGCTGGCTGCTTACCAGATTCTATTGACTCCTTTAGCAAAAAAGAGAGTTAATAAGGCCTTTACCTGTTTGTGCCTGTACACATAGGGTCTAGCAGGAGATGATAGTAGGTAATTGTCCTCTCAGGAAACCAGCTACATAGCATAATTCTGCTATTTTATTTACAATAGAGAAAAACTTGGCTCATCACAGGAAGGGAGAGATCTCCATGCACCCCATCTATTATTTCCAACGCGAGCAGCCCCAGTGCCGGGGGGGCACTGTTATCTGTGAGTAGCCATTTGGCTGTGTTTTTAATATGAAATTGTAAATAAAATAGCAGAATTACGCTATGTAGCTGTTTCTTGCCTCTTTCATATACATCCTTCCTTGGTTTCCTGAGAGGACAATTACCTACTATCATCTCCTGCTAGACCCTATGTGTACAGGCACAAACAGGTAAAGGCCTTATTGACTCTCTTTTTTGCTAAAGGAGTCAAAAGAATCTGGTAAGCAGCCAGCTGTTTTTTCCACTTTGGTTGATAAAAGAAGATATGGTTGTGGTGAAGGGTTTCTCACAAATCTACAGCTAAGAGTGGTGCCTTGCGGTTTTTCCTGTTGATTGCATCGTACAACACAGAAGAATTTCCACTATACTTTGCACATAGATTTCTATTCACCTAAATGGACTTTCTATATGATACTATAGGACTGTTGTGAATTTCTATAGAGGAATACTGTGGACGTATACTATAGGTTATTGAATCAATCTGTATGTGTATGAAGCTATTATCCTTGCATGTTCTCCTCTATACAACAGTGTGTTATATATAGGTCACATTGCCATTGATGCACTAGGTCACTTAATATATATATCTTTTTTTCTAGCATTTAAATATTAGCGTTGTGATTAATGGTACATGCTATATACTATATTAATTACTTTGTTATTATCGTAAGCAACCTTTGACTGATAGGTGTTCACTCGCTTATGTAAATAGCGCCCCTGTTTACACTACTTTAAAACTATCTAATCTCACGATTCTTAAGGGAGCAGCTTGATACTTTAGTACTAATTATTGGATTCACATTTTTTTCACATACATATATAATTTTTTTTTATATATATATATATATCATTTTTCATTGTTCACGTGGCGCGGAGTTATACAGCTCTGCTTAAGAGTTGTTTGTTCACGTAGCATGCGTGATGCTTACAGAAAAAATATGCGGCACCTCAAAGAATCAAGGAGTGGCTCGGGGGCAGCGCCTAGGGTACCCTATATGTTTGCCAGGGACTTAGATTTTCTGCAACCCATTGTGGAGATGAGGGAGTACGTTTTCATGTACATCATCTATATATCGCACAATCTGTTAATAATGAATATGCCTAGTTAATTGATTACATTTTTACAATATAAAACAGGACAGAAGCTAGTTGGGAGGAGCAAAATGTTTTTGATGATGAACCAGAACAACAAACAGAGGAGGAAGCACCCATTGAAGTTCCATAAGACACAGAGGATTTATCACTAATCCAAACATCTTCCAATCTCTGGGAAACTAATCCAGATGAACAATGTTCAGGGGCAGAGGAGGCTGTCCCTGGGACATCCTCTGCTCCTGCACACATTGTTCAGCCTGGCAAAGTGCCACAGAGGCGCCCAGCACTATCCCAACCTGACCTAAGTGAGCGCTTATTAGAAATGTTAAAAAACATGACAGAAATGGTGGATGCATTTTTATGTCCCGATACAATACTGGCGCTCAGTTTTGTCCCACTAATTAAAAAGGTACCCCCAGAGCCTTACTATGAAATGCAAAAAACTATAGAACAAGTGCTGCACTCCTTCTCCCAGCCACAGGAGGAAGCTGCATTTAAATACCCAAATGTGCCCCAACCAAGACCTCCCCTTAACTACCCAAGATACATGCACTACCCTGAGCAGCAACACCATCCTTACCCCTATAATCCACCATCCTATCCCTCAAGTTATGACAAGCCAATCTCCAGATATGAAGTGGCACACAGTAACCTTCCCTATCCCATCCCAACCCCACTTCCTTCAATTAGGGCCCCCCCCAAACTCAGGGTATGCATGTGCCAAGTCAACATGGGGAGGCTAGGCCTGCTCCCTACACTGCCAGTGATGACCCAGCTTCCGCAACTCAATACTCCTATGAGGCCCCTTTCCAAAAAACATATCAGAATCTGTGATGAGGTCTGTTCAAGGTTAAGGACCAAGATGACACATTTTACAAAAAAAACATGGAAGAGGCCTACTTGACAGCCAAGTTTATTTTTTAAATTATTTCAGAGTTAATTTATGTTTATTACATGAGTCAATTTCATATTTTTTTATTATTTTGGGATACGTGAATAAATACTTATTCCACCATTTTTTGGTGCATCATATATTTGAAGATACACAGGTTTGAAAAATTAAAAATACATTTGATTACATGGTCAATAAATCACATGACAAAGGACATCAGTGCTGAAAATTACCTTAATGTGATCAATAATCTTTCAGCAGGCTGGATACTTGTTCTGTAGCACATGTTCTGAGGCTCCAAGTGAGGGGAGATTAAGCCAAGCAATTCGTCAAAACTAAGTAAAATAATATTAAATGAATACATGCATGTGTGAAAATCATTTGGCCCTACTGTCTAAAAAATAGTAAGGGAAGTGGTTAAGGACATTATTTCTGGTAACAAGGCATGCGTCATTCGTTATAATATAATTATGGTTAAATAAGTGGCCTACAAACCAAAAAAACCTTTGCATATGGGTCCTCATTTCAACAGAGAATAAGCCACTGGCGTTTGAATTTAACAATAACAATTGTCTGATCCAAAAATGCACAACAAAGCTGTGTGGCAACACCACCACCCACAAAGCAAATTGTCACCAGCAACTTGGGGCCAAGGTGTTTGGGGGGTAAAATATCCAAAAACACATGTTAAGGGCATATGACCTGGTTTGCACCAGGGGGGGGGTGCTAGCTGACGCTAATTTTGTGCCCTTTAGGCTGCATGCTCAAATAATGTGCAGTTTGTATTTTGTGGGGGCAACACTTATTAGTTACAATAATCTTACCATGACATAATCACACATAGGTTAGACTTGATGGACTTGTGTCTTTAAAATATAAAACATACTATACATCAATGGCTACAAATAAAGTATGGTTTTGCTAAAAAATTACTCACCTACTTATTGACATGCGTGTGAAATTGAAAAATGTATCTGCATGCACACGGAGGTCTCCATACAAGATCATGAACTGGCCTCTCTCTTCACGATTTGCAATGATGGGATGAACCCAGTATCTTCTTCTTGTCCTCATCCTTCTCCTATTCTCTTCTTTAAGCAAGATTGCTGCTGTTGCACAACAACTGTTGGCATTATCATAGGCAGAGCAGCACACATTTTGCAAAGAAAGACAAAACACACACTACAGACTCCTGGACAACCAGGAAGTGTACACAAAAATCCCAGTTTTTATTAGCAGCCAGACAAACTCATAACAAGTGATTGCCTAGCTCAAAAATAGCAACTCTAATTAGACACTTCAGGGGTTACTAATGAATTTGCAGCTGATTTGCACCTAAAACGCTGACAAACCGCTGAACAACTGACGTTTTGATGCGCAGGTAAGCCGGACATTCAATTTGCCCCGCACTGGTGTGAACCCAGGCTAAATTATAGTAACCAGTTATATTATGTACATTTAGGAAAGTATCCAGGCCTTTTTTAAAGCAATCTACTGAGCTGGCCAGAACCACCTCTGGAGGGAGTCTATTCCACATTTTCACAGCTCTTACTTTGAAGAAACCTTTCCGTATTTGGAGATGAAATCTCTTTTCCTCCAGACGTAAAGAGTGCCCCCTTGTCCTCTTTGTTGACTGTAAAGTGAATAACTCAACACCAAGTTCACTATATGGACCCCTTATATATTTGTACATGTTGATCATATCCCCCCTTAATCTCCTCTTATCAAGGGTGAATAAATTCAGTTCCTCTAATCTTTCCTCATAGCTGAGCTCCTCCATGCCTCTTATCAGTTTGGTTGCCCTTCTCTGCACTTTCTCCAGTTCCCCAATATCCTTTTTGAAAACTGGTGCCCAAAACTGAACTGCATATTCCAGATGAGGTCTTACTAATGATTTGAACAGGGGCAAAATGATATCTCTCTCTCTGGATTCCATACCTCTCTTAATACAAGAAAGGACGTTGCTTGCTTTGGAAACCGCAGCTTGGCATTGCATGCTATTATTGAGCTTATGATCTACCAAAACCCCCAGATCCTTCCCCACTATGGATCCCCCCAATTGTACTCCCCCTAGTATGTATGATGCATATTCTTAGCCCCCAAGTGCATAACTTTACATTTTTTCAACATTAAACCTCATCTGCCACATAGTCGCCCAATTAGTGCATTGAGGCCGGCTTGTAAATTGGAGACCTCCTGTAAGGACGTTATTCCACTGCATAGCTTGGTGTCATCTGCAAAGACAGAAATGTTACTTCTGATCCCAGACCCAATATCATTTATAAAGATATTAAAAAGTAAGGGTCCCAGCACTAAACCTTGGGGTACACCACTGATAACCTTAGACCATTCAGAGTAAGAATCATTAACCACGACTCTCTGAATTCTGTCTTTTAGCCAGTTTTCTATCCATTTACAAACCGATATTTCCAAACCTGTAGACTTTACCTTACACATGAGCCGTGTGTGGGGAACTGTATCCAACACTTTTGCAAAATCCAAGTACACCACGTCCACCCCTTTGTCCAAGGTTTTACTTACCTCCTCATAAAAAGAAATCAGGTTTGTCTGACAACTTCTGTCTTTCATGAATCCATGCTGTCTGTTGCTTAAAATATTTTTTTCCTGCAAGAACTCGTCTATGTAGTCTTTTATTAATCTCTCCAGTATCTTCCCAACTATAGAAGTTAAACTAACAGGTCTATAGTTACTTGGTAAAGACTTTGTTCCCTTTTTAAATATAGGCACCACATTGGCCCTGCGCCAATCCAGTGGTACTATTCCTGTCATTAATGAAAAAAATTAGATAAAATGGCTTTGAAATGACAGAGCTCAATTCTTTTAGGATCTGTGGGTGGATGCCATCAGGTCCAGGTGCTTTATCCACCTTTATTATGTCTACATATTTCTGGACCATATCACTTTTGAGCCATTGTGGATTTGGGGCTGTGTCACTACCACCCCGATTATGGACATGAGCTCCTCCATGCTCCTTTGTATACACAGAGCTGAAGAAAGTATTTAATAAATTTGCCTTCTCTTTGTCCCCAGTCACCTACTCTAGATTATTTTGTAAAGGGCCTACATGCTCAGACCTGACCTTTTTACTATTAATATATTTGAAGAATTTTTTGGGTTTGTCCTACTATCTTTTGCAATCTGTATTTCATTTGCATTTTTGCATCCTTGATTTCCTTTTTACATATTCTGTTATATTCTTTGTAACATTTAAATGACACTTATAGTTTATAGCTTTTTTAACTTTGGCCGTGAGCCACATAGGTTTTATTTTTAGCCTTTTAAACGTATTACCCATGGGAATATACTTTGCAGTGAGTTCACAAACAGTCTTTTTTGAAGAATTTCCATTTCTGTTCTGTGCCCATTGATGCCAATATTATCTCCCAGTCTAAGTCCTGGAGAGCAGCCCTCATCCTTGGAAAATTTGCTCTCTTGAAATTAAGTGAAAGTGAAATGAAATCATGTTATGGTCACTGCTACCCTGATGTTCCTTTATCTGAACATTAGTAATACGCTCTGCATGGTTTGAGATTACCAGGTCCAACAGAGCATCATTCCTAGTTGGGGCCTCAATAAACTGGACAATAAAATTGTCCTGTAATAGGTTTATACATTTTTGCCCTTTAACTGTCCCAGCAGTGCCATTACTCCAGTCAATTTCTGGGTAGTTAAAATCCCCCATTATTATCACTGTCCCAGCCCTTGCAGCCCATTCCATCTGTGCAAGGAGCTGAGTCTCCACCTCCTCATTAACATTGGGTGGTCTATAACAAACTACAATTATTAACTTTGAACTACGCACATTTGTATGCAGTTCTACCCATAATGCTTCAGACTCATCACACTCTCCATCCACCAGTTCCTCTTTCACACTCGCTTTGAGATCACTTCTCACATACAGCCAGACCCCTCCACCTTTCCTTTTAACTCTGTCTTTCCGAAAGAGTGCATAAACAGGAATATTTATAGCCCAGTCATGTGAGGAATGAAGCCAAGTTTCAGCAATACCGATTACATCATAGCTCTCCTGATGCACCAGAGCTTCCAACTCACCTATTTTGCTTGGCAGACCTCTGGCATTGGTGAACAAACTCTTTAATGCATTAATATATTTTGTCACATACTATCCTCTTATGTGTTGCGAGATTGCAACTAGGACTTGCTACTATACTTACTTTGGGTTTATGTGCTTTGGTTACCCTACCAGTAATGCCCCTAATATTAACCTCTGGAATATGTTCCACACTGACTATTTCTATCTCTGAACCCTCCCCCCCATCGCCTAGTTTAAAAACCCCTCTAACTTTTTAGCCATCCTTATTCCCAGCTGATCAGCACCCTCCTCATTTAGGTGCAGTCCGTCCCTTCTATAGTACCGGTTATCGACTGAGAAGTCGTCCCAGTCCTCCAGGAACCCAAACCCCTCCTTACTACACCAGCTCTTCAGCCACTTGTTTACTTCCCTAATCTCCCTCTGCCTTTCTGGTGTGGCTCGATGTACCGGTAGTATTCCTGAGAATACTACCTTGGAAGTCCTTTTCCTCAATTTAGCTCTCAAGTCCCTAAAATCGTTCTTTAGGACACTCCATCTGCCTCTGACTCTCCCAGCCCCTCCCAGTAATCTTTCCATCAGATCCATGATGTGCCGAACCCGTGCGCTCGGTAGACAACATACAGTTCGGCGCTTCAGGTCTTTGTTACAGATTGCCCTCTCTGTCCTTCTAAGAATTGAGTTCCCTACCACAAGAATCAGTCTTTCCTTTCCCTTCGCTCCCCCGCAAATCTCACTGGAGGAGCTCTTCCCCCGGCAGCTAGGATAGTCACTCAGGTCCAGCAGTGCTGGTCCCTGACTGGTATCACCAATGTCACTCAAGGGAGCATATTTATTGGGATGCTCCAGCCCTGGATTGGCATCCCTGGCACTTCCTGCTCTACTCTTGCTGACTCTCACCCATCTACTATTTTCTAGTGCCTGCACCTCTGTCTCCACCCACCTCTGTGCTGGCCCCTGCCGGCACCTGCCATGTATGTTCCAGGCTCTCCTTTAGTATGGAGGGACTTCTCAGTGCTGACAGTTGCTTCCCCAGATTCAGAACCTGGGCTTCCAGGGAAACAATGTGCTTACATTTTGCACAGCAGTATTCGCTCTCAATTAGATGATCAAGGAACACGTACATGCTGCAAGATGTACACCGAGTCACCTCTCCACACCCGCCGGGCATCGTACCTATAAATTTAATGAGGATTAGAGATTATACCCAGTCCAAATTACCTAACAACTAGCTTCCTGACGCTAATACTCAACAAGACAGTACACAGGTACTCGCAGACCAGCGTGCACCCACAATACACAAGTACACAAGTACTAACGATCCACACACACTACTCAGACAACACTCAGGTACTCACACTACACAGGTACTATGACCCCTGTTAGAACATTATTTCAAGTTCATAATTCGGCACTTATATGTGTTATATTATATTTATGGCAAGCTTGTAAAACATATTTGGTTTTATGATTAGTCATAATAAATAGTATGTGTGAATGACCTTGATCAAATGTTCAGTGAAATATCCTCATCCAAAGCTGAGTTAGTAATACGTTTCTGGTGTAGCCAATTTGAGTATGACATATATGGTATCTTGGTATAGAATGTCATGAGAAGACAAAAATAGACACGTGTCTACGTAGCTAAAGCAATGATACATTGTGGATTATATCCTGTTAAGTTTAGAGTAATCTCAGTCATATTAATAGGTATTAGTATATAGTTACTTAATGTAAAGTTAGTAATATGTGTCTATATTATGTAGATGTTTGGTTATATGACATTACATGACCAGCACATTACTTCAAGTATGGAGTGTTACATGTGGGCTTGTCAATCAAACTTCATATGACTCTATGAGTTAGTATCTCCTTTTGGTATAGCATATTGCTGAAGTTAGCAGAAATTAATGTGTGCCATATAAGGTTCTAAGTTTTTGTGAGGTTATGACGTTCACATGTAACATATAAAGTCAATGTTTCTTTACTGAAGGACACACACACACACACACACACACACCCTCTAGGAGGTATTATACTGACATATTCACACAAAAATTGATAAGATGGGACAGCCGAATTCTGCCAGAAGTCTAAGAATGTCATTTCCTGCTTCTTCTTGAAGGACACACAAGACAGCATGGACAGAAGGCAGCAGCCATGAAGCACACATGCTTTCATAAGCCTATTACAGCTTTATAACTTTTTATTCTATTTCATATATTTTTACCCACACTGAACGGAACTATTATACTTTTTACATTGTATTTATGATGTCAACTGTGTGACCAAATAAACTCACACTTTGATTTAAGTCAGTTTGACTATCAATGATCTTCATCCGGAAACGCCTCTGAGATACAAGAATTTTAGATAATAATTCATATTCTTCACTGGCGAGCCAGAAAACTTCTGTCATTTCTCTATTTTTATGGAAATCTCAATCCTTGCTGAGGGGGGAGAGATTAGCGCAGTTTTGCGAATATTAAAGTCTTGAGAAAAAAGACAGTTCAGAACCTATCAACCAAGAGGCGTTTGTGTTGCATCAGATGTGGACAACAATCCAGTAACAGACAGTTGAAAATGAGAAATTCTTCTAAATACGGTGAGTAAAAGTTATGGAATTTATTGATGAAATTGCGAAAGAAAGCAAACTAGAGTTTAAAGATGTGTCTTTTTATCCAAATGACAGTCACTTATGGGCATATATGTACAATGAATGTTTACAAGCCAATGGGCAGATAGAGAAAAATAAATTTACTGTTAAAGAGCGTAAAAAGATATCTAACATCTTAAACTTAGTGAGAATATTTAATAAGATGATTATTAATATTTTACCTGCCAAAAATGTGTGTACACTAAATCAGACAAAGATTAATAATATACAGAACACAGGAATGCACGAAAATGTGTCCCAAGATTCTCTTAGTTGTCCAAACTGAGATTTTTTGAAGAACAATTAGAATCTAAAAAAATTATTTTGTTACAAAATAACAGACAGATTGCTGTAATAATTACAGATGACAAAAAGACTGTATCCAAGTCAAAGCTACCTTCTTATATTTCGGCAAATTCAGATATGGAGAATGTTGATGCTACTGATGGAGTAGAAATGAAACATAAAAACGGAAAATTGTATACTTACCTTCCGTAATTTTCCTTTCCTGTTGCATCACATGGCAGCATACACATATGGGTTGTGGCTCCGCCCCCACAACCTGATAGGACCGCGTAGCTATTAAACCTTGAGAGGGCCCCCGCCCCCACATTCTCAGTATCCAGATACCTCACCTCAGCGGGTGGGTATTTGTATGCTGCCATGTGATGCAACAGGAAAGGAAAATTACGGAAGGTAAGTATACAATTTTCCGTTTTCCTGTCACATCATGGCAGCATACACATATGGGGAATAACTCGCAAACTGGGTGGGGCTGAGCAAAACAAGGTTTATTTACAAGGAATTGAGGAATTGGACTGTATGATTGCCCTTCCAAATTCTGCCGTGGACAGCCTGGCGGCGTCCACCTTGTAGTGTGACATAAAGGTGCTTTTCGAAGACCAAGTGGCTGCTTTACAGATAGTTTCCGATGAGACCCTGCAGAAAGCCGCCCAGGAGGTCGCCACTGCCCTCGTGGAATGTGCCCTGAAGACCTCCGAAACGGGAAGGCCTTGAAGAGTAGGCTCTTTTAGTTGTCTTAATCTAGGAGGTGACTGAGCATTTGATGCTGACTGACCCTGCCTTAGGCCACGCTGGAACCGAGAACATATTTCAGCTTTCCTAAGTGAGAAGGTAGCTGCCAAACAGGCCACCAGCCTTAGCTCAACATCCAGGGGATGTGGTCCTCTCACTCAACCAAGAAAAGACAGCAAATTTACTTCCTGGTTAAATTGGAAGGAGAAAGACACCCCATGGATAAAAGCAGTCTGGATTTTTAGGACCATTCTGTTCTGTCCAGGTATAATGTTAAGTGAGGCTCCTTGAGTACAAAGCCTGCAGTTCTGACATCCTTCACAGAGGTTGTAGCAACCAGAAATATGGTATTTAGGGTTGCAGAGTGTAGTCAATTCTGTAGGAGAGAAATGAGGCCTTGATGGAAGTGGGGACCATAAGCAAGTTCCACATAGGGAACAATGGTTTCCTATGAGGCCTATAACTTCATGCAAGCCTTTTAAGAATTGCATCATTAAAGGGTAAGGACTCCTTAGACCTCTGCAAGTGCAGACAAAGCCGAACTTTGAGCTTTTAAACATATTTGAACCTATGCCCCTGATTAGCCCCAGTTGTAAGAACTGTGGAACCTTGGCTGGTTTAGGTGATAAAGGACTCCACGCTTCGCTGTGTGAGATCTGTATAATTTTCCCATAGTCTTAGGTAAATCTTATTCATGAAGATCTCTGGATTGACAAGGTAGGCACTACCTTCACTATGCATAATTGACCTGGTAGCCACTGCCTCTCAACTTCCATGCCATCAAAAGTAGTCTCTTGGAGCTGGATGGAAAAAAACTCTCCATGAGAGAGCGAATCCGTCATTACTGGAAGCAGTGGTGATTCAATGATTAAGAGCAGGAGAGAGAGACACTAGTGCCTCCCAAGCCAAAAATTGTATATTTGCAATTATTGATCACATTACAAGACCAAAGCTATTGGCTACTAGCCTCTACGTAGTCCCGTCGTAGGCAACAAACGTCACCACGTTCAGAATGATCGGATTTTCCGACAACTTTGTCCGACCGTGTGTACGCAAAACCAACATCAGACAAAGTATGACGGACATGATCCGACCGACCTGGTCCGCGGATTGTCCGACCATGTGTATGGGGCTTAAGGATTCTACCCTTCCACTGTTGTCTAGGCATAATACAAATCTTGCTGCTCTTGCTAAAAAAGGAGTGAATGACAGAAGTGCTTTGAACACTACTCGGTTGAAGAAAATGCAATACTATTCCTCATAAGCTTAACATCCCATAACCTTTCTAGGTGGGGTCTGATGTCATAATGTTCCGTCTGAAAACAATTGGTCAGTTACGAAAAACCAAGGTCAGTTACGAAAAACCAAGGATACTCCGGCATTGTTCTGCTGGAAGAGACTTCACTCCCAATGCACCTTTGGCTTTCTCTGTCAGAGAATGGAAATTACCTTGTTTCTACTGAATTTTACCTGTCGCTATTGCAGACAGTAAGACCTTTGTGAATGCCCTGGGGGAGATGTACGGGGGAGGAACTCACTGGTAAAGGAATTGAGAATGAATTGGGACAAGTAGGTGTCTGATAAACCTACAGGAGAATCCTGCCTCCCAGATTTATGAATAATATAATTGATTGGAGGTTTCCCATCTTGCACAACTCTAACTTCCTGTGCTGCTTGTAAAAAAAAATATTTTTTATTTTTCTAGGAACAGAGGGGAACCAAATCCTCATCTCCTCTGGTTATCCAGAACCTTAACGATTGCTTGTTTTTTTTTTTTTTATTTATTCGATCCAGCTACAAACTGGAACAGAATTTTTTACTTTTCTATCAACTCTGGTAGCCTGGCTGACTGGAAGAGATTGAAAGGTGGACTTCCCAACTGTCGATGTTATATGGTCGTTATGCTCATTGAATTATCCCCCAGCATGGGTGAGTTTTCATGTTATACTTTTTTGATAAAAAATTATTGTAACTAGAAAGGCGGACCTCCCCTGAAATTCCACCAATGTCACGCCAATATAGCTGATATGGCCCACTGATCCTGACGGTTTTCCCTCCAGGTGTGTGCATAAAGCTTTGCACAGGCACCCCCTGGATTAGTGCACCCTTAGAAGGGACTTCCGCTGTACTCCTAGGACAGGAGCCTTACATCTTTTAAGGCTTCAATAATGAAGATTGGGTACTTCTCCAGTTAGTTTACTAATCTTCCCCCCCCCCCCCCGTAGGATTGTGCCTCCTGGTGTCTACTTGGGAGTCGCCACCTTTATGCTGGACCTTTGAGTTTTCTGTTTTTTTGTCAGCTGATATTCGCCCTGACCCTCTAATGGTCACCCTTGAGATGGCTGTATCCTGTCTACTCCCGAATAGATTGGATCCGTGTTCAGGTGTCTTACACCATTTTTTTTGCGGGATCGACCAACCATGGCTTCAGCCATAATGCACTCCTTGCCATGACCGCGGGAAACACCGCTCTTGCAAAACGTTAATTGATGTCTGAAACATTCACCACAGAGTATGCCGCCAATTCCAGCTCCTACAAAGCTGTTACCGCCTTGTCTCTTTACTTTTTCCAGACGGGCTTATTTAAAGGGTTACTCCACTTTTTTAATCTGCAGGGCTGCAATTTCTGCGTCAAGATAAGTCAGATTTTTTGGCATCCACTTCAATAAAAAAAAAAATTTCATTTTTGATAAGATATTCCCAATAGGGATGCAGATCCTGCCACTTTCCCAGCTGGTTGACAATTCTGAAACCACTCCCATTAGACTCATTCAGCACATGGGTTGGTTATTGCTGATGTGCCAGTACCTGCAGATGCTACAGTATGTAGGAGCACTTCAGATCTAGATCTAATTTTCAGACTAGAGCCTCCTTGAATGTGACATGTCTTGCCAGCTACATTCATGATGCATCCATCATTAGAGTAGACTGCAGCAGGTTGACCTCTAGCTTTTTCAGGGTATACAGTGGATAGCCTGTTTAGGAGGGCATTTTTTCTCTTACCCTTTTTAATTATTCCTGGATTAACTCTTCCAGTTGTTAAGTGAAGGAAATTAGTACTTTTTAACCTTGTGGAGAGTTTCCTCCACTTCAACCCAGGCAATTGTGTCCTTAGCTGCCCCTGCAAAAAAAGTCTCCATTGGGCAATCTTCAAAGCTTGTGCAAGCCTTCGTATTTGGACACCACCTACTGGTTCTTGTTGGAAGCGCTATGCAATTTATGCACTGTAGCTTATCAAGCAATGACTTTCCACCACAAATGCAGCAACCATTAGGGTAGGCTGGTAATTTGTGGTGTTTTTAACGGGGAGCAAACAAAATGAGAGGTGAGATGATGACATTGATCAATCTTGCCTATATGTCTGCCCTTTATAAAACGGTGACTGTTCTGGCTTTAGCAGGCTCTCTTCATCTTGAGGTCCTTGCAGGGCTGTATAGTGCTTGTTCATTTGACACACTAGCTTGGCGGGCAATGACTTTCCACAACAAATGCAGCGATTATTAGGGCTGGTAGTTCTGGTTGGAAGCGCTATGCAATTTATGCACTGTAGCTTGTCAAGCAATGACTTTTCACCACGAATGCAGAGACCATTAGGTCTGGTAATCTGTGGTGTTTGTAAACGGGGAGCAAACAAAATGAGAGGTGAGATGATGACATTGATCAATCTTGCCTGTATGTCTGCGCTTTGAACGGTGACTGTTCTGGCTTCAGCAGGCTCTTCATCTTGAGGTCCTTGCACAGCTGTATAGTGCTTGCTAATTTGACACACTAGCTTGGCAGGCAATGACTTTCCACAAATGCAGCGACTATTAGTGCTTGTAATTTGTGATGTTTGTAAACGGGGAGCAATAAAAATGATGGGTGAGGTGATGAGATTTAATCAACATTGCCTCGATGTCTGTTCTTTGATGGTGACTTGTCTTGACCGTCGGAAGGCTCCCTCCATCTTGTAGTCCTTACAGGACTATAGATATTGGCTCTCTTTTTCTCAATCTTCACTTCTTACCTAATCCCTATACCTTAATGGGTGGTCTGACTGGACAGCGTTTCCCATAGGAACAGAGCAAAGCAGCAGATTGAAATGAAGAACAGGATAATGCTAAGTCTCCACTACTGCGACCTGAAAGTCGCATGATTTGCTGCAATTTTGATGCAACTTGGAACAATGCCTGTTATATTCTTAAGGTCTATGAACACAGATATAAATGAACGGTACTAGTTGTAAATCATGGGGTACGGCTTGTAATGCGACTTTGCAGTAACAAGTCGCACCAGTGGAAACCAAGCCCTAACACAGTGACCCAGAGCAAGCATTGAAAAGGAGATGGGGAAAAACACAGGTGAAGGCCATAAAAAGGGAAACATACCTGCAAACAATGACCACATAAGCATCCAGCATGCATGAGTAGAGAGCTCCACCATTTGTTGCCCAAAAAAATCCATAAAAAAACATTTAGAACTCACATTTGCTACTAGTGATGATATCAGTGCCTGAGCCTGTTCAGATCACTAACCTGGAAAGCTCTAGCCAGGAAACACAGAGGCCGCATCACTTCCTGCCTCTCATGCTCAGAGTATACTTGCACTGTTGCAGCCATCTTAGAAATGGCAAACGCCCATAACACAGAGAAAGAAGTAAAAGGCATATAGAAAGCAAAAGGAAACGCTGTCACTTACGTCAAAGCTTGTTTAAAGCTTTCTTTGAGAAGCCTGCACCACCAGAATGGGGCTCCAACCATATAGCTCATTTAGAGGCTGTACAGGAAGGACTTCCACCCAGGAGAGGCTGAACCTGGCTGGGGCGTCAAACGGTAAGGGATACCTTGCGATTTCAGTCCTGATCAGGTGAGGAAAAAAAGGAGAATGTGGGGGCGGGGGCCCTCTCAAGGTTTAATAGCTACGCGGTCCTATCAGGTTGTGGGGGCGGAGCCACAACCCATATGTGTATGCTGCCATGATGTGACAGGAAAACTTATTATGTAGAACTGCAAAACTAAAGTTGCAAATACATGACCAACTTATGAAAGTTTTAAAAGATTTTCCTATTTATGACATTGAGGCAACTGTATTTTCCAATTGGGATTTATTTGAAATGTTTGCGGATCGTTTTAATCTCTCAGATGATCAGCGCAATTACATATTTCAGTTGTGGGTTCCTGTTAATTTTGCTAAACAAATTAATTCAACTGTTATTGATGACGAAGGTCAGGAAAAACAAAATGATGCAACAGATAGACTGTGACAATTATTGCTGTGTATGACCGGTGAGCAAATATTGACCATAGAAATGTTAGATCTATTACAGACTACAGTAGAAGAAGATCCATTTGGGTTTAAAATAAAATTTTGCAAGGTTTATGAAATGATATTTGTAGTAGATAATGACAATGACCCAGATTTACAGAAAGCTTTCATAAAAAAATGTAAATACCTTGACCCAACTTCAGTAGCCATAGCACAGGAACATCAAAATGTAAATGATATAGTAAGCTTCATTGATAAAATTAGGAGGCAATTGAATCAAAGCAATATCACACACGAGGTAGTTATAATTCAATGTGACAAAAATAGTCAGGCTGCAGACATGTCAGAAACAACAGGTCTTAGCAGGAATGACAAGAACAGGTGCAGGCAAGTGAGGCAAGGAGACCATATCACGTGTCTTCACTGGCTTAGATCTGGCCATATGAGAAAACATTGCTGTAAATTTAACCACTTAAGCCCCGGACCAATTTGCAGCCAAAGGACCAGGCCCCTTTTTGCGATTCGGCACTGCGCCGCTTTAACTGACAATTGCGCGGTCGTGCGACGTGGCTCCCAAACAAAATTGGCGTAATTTTTTTCCCACAAATAGAGCTTTCTTTTGGTGGTATTTGATCGCCCCTGCGGTTTTTATTTTTTGCGCTATAAACAAAAATATTATATATTTAGCAAAAAAATGCAATATTTTTTACTTTTTGCTATAATAAATATCCCCAAAAAATATATAAAAACATTTTTTTCCCTCAGTTTAGGCCGATACGTATTCTTTCACATATTTTTGGTAAAAAAAATCGCAATTAGCGACTATTGATTGGTTTGCGCAAAAGTTGGGGATCGTTTTTTAGCATTTTTATTAATATTTTTTTTTTACTAGTAATGGCGGCGATCAGCAATTTTTATTGGGACTGCGACATTATGGCGGACACATCTGACATTTTTGACACATTTTTGGGACCATTGTCATTTATACAGAAATCAATGCTATTTAAATGCACTGATTCCTATGTAAATGACACTGGCAGTGAAGAAATTAACCACTAGGGGGTAGGGAGGGGTTAAGTTAGTGTGTGTGTGTGTTTTTTTTACAGTAGGGGGCGTGGCTTTACGTCTGACATCACTGATCGGCTTTCCCGATGACAGGGAACAGCCAATCAGTGTCAGTCGTGCTAGGAAGCACGGGGAGAGGTTTGTTTACACAGACCTCTCCCTGTTCTTTAGCTCTGTGACCCGATCGCGGGACACCAGCGGCGATCGGGTCCGCTGGTCCCGCGGCCGCGGTCACGGAGCTCAGGACCGCGCTCATAAGACCCACGGCTCTTAAAGGGCCACATACAGGTACGTGGTTATGCCAGGCCTTGCCATTCTGCCGATGTATATGTGCAGGAGGCGGTCCTTAAGCGGTTAAGAGAGACTCACAAATAAAAACTAAAGATATGGAGAATGAAAAATCAGCTTTTGTAAAACCTGTTTTTTCATGTCAAGATAAAATTTTTACTGAATTGTCTTATGCCACAGAAGTCAAACAGATCAGTAATTTGACTGTTAACAGCAGTTCAGACAACACTGTCACTGAAAGAGAGGGTTTATTGCCATTGCCAAAAATAGAATTACATCGGGATTCAATTTCTCTACCATTACAATATGTAGCACCAATTAATTTGGACGAGAATGGTAGGCCATATATACAATGTTTGCTGAATGGTAAAAATGTTAATTGTCTCATTGACAGTGGATCTGAGATTAACCTTACCAAAGAGGATATATGTGAAACCCAATTCTCCTATATGTAATATAGTGGGTTTTAATAATACAGGTAATTCCACTGCTAGACAGGTATATAATGTAAACAGTACCTGGATTTGTGAAAACTAATATTAACATTTGGGTCTGTCACAAAGCAGAGAATATACTCGGCATTGATGTAATCAATGAACAAAAGTGGGTGATTGATTTGGCTAATAAAATTATTTTGAAAGATCCATCTAGGCCCAAATCAGTGCTAATTGATCCCTCTGTATACAGTAATGTTGGTTCCATTACCAATATGTCTACAGAACAAACATGGCCTGATATTAATGGCAATTGTGCTTTAAAGGAAGTGGTACAACGTTTTCCAAGTTTGTGGTCAAAGTTTAAAAATGACATTGGAACTTTGAAAAATACCGAATTGAATATTGAGGGAAAAGATCCAGAACCCCTTAGTCAGTATGAGTTACCACTAGAATCAATTCGTCCACTTTCTGCCATTATTCAAGAGTTTGTACAACTTGGAATTGTAAAGAAAGCTAAATCAGTGGTAAATAACTGTATTTGGCCTATCAAAAATACTGATAATTCATATTCTTTATCAGTTGACTTAAGGACATTGGATAAACACATCACACATAACCCAGTTCTTCCTGATAAATCTAACATAAAGTTAAATTTGAATGCTGAGGACAAAGTGTTCTCTGTACTAGAAATCGTTAATAGCCATTTTTCCGTTTCTTTAACGAATAGCTGTCAGTACAAACTCGCATTCACAGTCAGAAAAGAGACTTAAACGTTCACTCGATTAATACCTGGCCTAGGTATTCGTGATTGTATAGTTCATGAAACTATAGCAAAAATTCTTTCAAAATTTTCTAGGCCAGACTGCATTTGTCAGTATGTGGATATGATTTTGCTGAGTACTCAGAATATCGATGAACATATGGCTCGTTTGTCGGAGTTGTTTATGATGTTACAAGCTGAAGGTCTAAAATTAAACACAACAAAAGTTCAGCTGATGAAAGGTCAAGTGAAATACCTTCACATGCAAATTAGTGAAGGAAAGAGACAATTGTTGCAAGAAACAGTTATGCCCCATACACACGGTCGGATTTTCCGACGGAAAATGTCCTATCGGATAATGTTGTCGGAAATTCCGACCGTGTGTAGGCTTCATCAGACTTTTTCCGTTGGATTTTCCGACGGACAAAGTTTTATCTCTTGCTCTCAAATTTTCCGACAACAAAGTCCTATCGGACTTTTTCCGATCGTGTGTAGTGAATTCCGACGGACAAAGTGCCACGCATGCTCAGATCACATTACAAGACCAAAGCTATTGGCTACTAGCCTCTACGTAGTCCCGTCGTACGCAACGAACGTCACCGCGTTCAGGATGATCGGATTTTCCGACAACTTTGTCCGACCGTGTGTATGCAACACCAGTGTCAGACAAAATCCGTCGGAAAAAATCCGACGGATTTTGTGGTCGGAATTTCCGACCATGTGTACGGGGCATTAGAGATATAACTGCAATTCCAACTCCAACAACTCATAATGCATTGCATCAATTTTTGCATAAAATAAATCATTGCAAAGTTTGTACATTGTTTCGCAGAAAAAGTTTATCCACTATAGAATCTTTTGAGAAATAAAGGTAATGTAGTTGACCAATGGGGTTCAAATGAGAAAAATGCCTTTGAAGTGTTGAAAAAAGATTTGCAGAATGCTCCAGCATTAAATACATTAGAGTTTTGTTCTGAAGTATCTTTTGTTTTGAAAACTCATGTATCTGAGAATGCCATCTCAGTAACGTTGTCTCAATTACTAAAAGGTAAGGAGAAAATAATTGCCTATTTCTCCAGAGTTTTATCATTTTTGGAAAAAAATAATTGAGTCAGGTGTAAAGCAACTGCTAATGCCCCGTACACACAATCGGTCTTTCCTGCGGGATTGCTGAAGTTTTGACTTAAAATTGTCCGCCGGACTCGGCAGTCCGGCGGACAACCCGGCCGTCTGTGTGCTAGTCCGCGGGACTTTTGAAATGAACGGACTTGCCCCACACACGGAGTAAAGTCTTTTAATTTAGAACGTGACTCCAGGTAGACTGGACTAGCGAAGGAAGTCAATACCCCCGCCTCGATGGGCGAGATTGACACCTCGCTAGCCCTGTCATCTGGTATGGATTTAAAGGGGAATCCCTACGCCGAAAAAAACGGCGTGGGGGTCCCCCCAAATCCATTTCAGACCCTTATCCGAGCACGCAGCCCGGCCGGTCAGGAAAGGGGGTGGGGACAAGCGAGCGCCCCCCCTCCTGAGCCGTACCAGGCCGCGTGCCCTCAACATGGGGGGTGCCTTGGGGAAAGGGGGGCCCTGTTGCCCCCCACCCCAAAGCACCTTGTCCCCATGTTGATGAGGACAAGGGCTTCTTCCCGACAACCCTGGCCGTTGGTTATCGGGGTCTGCGGGCGGGGGGCTTATCGGAATCCGGGAGCCCCCTTTAATAAGGGGGCCCCCAGATATCGGCCCCCCACCCTATGTGAATGAGTATTGGATACGATGTACCCCTACCCATTCACCTGGGGAAAAAAGTGTAAATAAAAACACAACACAAGTTTTTAAAATACTTTATTACACAGCTCCGGGGGTCTTCTTCCGTCTTGGGGGGTCTTCTCGCTGGACTCCTCCGCTATCTTCTGCTAGCTCTTTTACTAGCGGAGGAGCCCGTCTTTCTCCTCCGTCGCCGCTGCCGCCATCTGGGGGTCTTGTTCCGACTTCGGAGGTCTTGTCCCGCTCGTCTGTTCTTCTTGCCGGGCCTCCGCTTTCTTATTCCAGCTCTTTTACTAGCGGTGGCCCGGGCTTCTGTTGCCGTTGCAGTTGCTGTCGCCACCGCCTTCTGCTTCTTGTTCTTCTTTCTTCATCCGATGTTGACACAACGCTCTCTCTGGCCGTAATGGCAGAGACACCTTGTGCTGTGACTTATATAGGGACACCTGGGCCACCAGCTCATGTCACATGGTGACCCCGCCTCACTAATTAGAATTTCTCTGCCTATGTAACGCCCCTTGTTACCATAAACGTACAACTGTAATATTAATGTGATACCTACATAATCATGTGTATAAAACCCTTCAAGTGCGTCATAATAAAGCAGAACAGTTATTTGGAAAGATGCTGAGTGTATCTTTTGTGTCTGTTCCCTACTGCAGTAGTTATTATTAATTTGGAACCACTAATCAATATGAGGATAGGAGTTGCCTATCTATAAAATGTCCAACTCAGGTGGTGAGCTTTGCCTAGGAGGGATATTTACAGGTGACCCTGGGGATCTGAAACGAGTAGCTTGAGACGATTCGGGAATTTCTGATAATCAGCCGGCTGAGGTAAGCCTTTTGCTTACATTTGAGTTATCAGACTTCCTTGATCGGTAAGGCATTTTCGGGACAGAGGGTACCTATTTTACTCCCCTTAATCGAACTGTATTGATTGGTGGTGATGTTATGTTGTCTCTGTCTACTGTCCATCAGAGTGTTATAGATAAGAAAGGGAAGAATAGTGCTGTTCACAGGTGTATATATAGTACACATCTGCTAGATAAAGTAGTTTAGAGGCCAGATGGTATAGGCACAAGTAGAGAAGAGAAAAAGACTGGCCAGTCATTATGGGCATTAAATTAAGTAAGGGAATGAAGGGTAAGAGACCCTCAAAAATGCCCAGCGCAAGAGGAGCGCTATAAAACATATGAACCAAAGGTGCGGTTCCGCCTATACTGATAAAATCGCAATAATCGTATATTGATTGATTTGTGCAAAAGTTATAGCGTCTACAAAATAGGGGATAGTTTTATGGCATTTTTATAATTTTTTTTTTTTAGTAGTAATGGTGGCGATCTGCGATTTTTATTGTGAGTGTGACATTATAGTGGACACTTCGGACAATTTTGAAACATTTTTGTCACCATTGGTATTAGTACAGCGATCAGTGCGATTAAAATTGCATTGATTACTGTAAAAATTTCACTGGCAGTGAAGGGGTTAACACTAGGGGGCAGTGAAGGGGTTAATGTGTGTCCTAGTTTGTGTTCTAACTGAAGGGGGGATGGGACTGTGTAGGGAAACAAATAGATCACTGTTCATACTCTGTATCAGTGAGCTCAGAGAACCATAAACTGTGTTTACACACACAGCTCCCGATTCTCT
Organism: Lithobates sylvaticus; assembly: GCA_028564925.1. Taxonomy (NCBI): domain Eukaryota; kingdom Metazoa; phylum Chordata; class Amphibia; order Anura; family Ranidae; genus Lithobates; species Lithobates sylvaticus. The sequence continues at coordinate 312,005,336 of CM053031.1, forward strand.
GTGTGACTCGATCGATCGCAGGAGCCCGGCGGGGATCGAGACCGCCAGGCACTTGCATCAGCTTGGGGAGTGAGCGGGGGCACGCACGCTCAAGCGCCCCCTAGTGGCCGTTTATGTTACCGACGTAACATAACACTGATTTGTGCAGCCGAGCCATGCTGCCGCAGTACAACTGCGGCGGCTGGTCGGCAAGCAGTTAACTGTGTATTGCACACATTGAGTATCCTTTGATAGTGGAAACAGTGCATTTAAAAAAGGGAAATTAATAAAAAAAAATCCTCATTTAAGGAAATATATCTGTGGATATATATTAGAATTAGGGTGTGATATTGCGATTATGACTTGAGTATTCATTTCTGATATGAGTTTAACAATTTTATTAATAATATAGATATATTGTAATTGGTTTAGACAACCTTTGGTTGGTAATGAAATCCAGGTTATTGGGGAAATTTGTTAAATGTGATTAGTTTAGGTTAAGATAACAATTTTTTAATTTTAAATTTCTACAATAACTCTTATTGAGAGAAAAAAAAGATTAAGATGAGGTTGTTAATTGGAATATAGCTGCCATAATATTTAACAAAGCCAAGATGGATGGGATACATAGGAAGTTTTTCTACAAAAATTAGATCTAAAGGTCTGATAATAACTGGATTTGCAGTCCATGATGTGACAGTAATAATAAATAAAATGTAAATATAAGAGACCCATCACATCAAGTCCACAAACCTGGTTAGGATAGATCCCACCTGCAGCCAGTTGTTTTATAGTTTTTGATCTGGGTGAGAGCTTTCTGTTCTGTCATATACAGATTGTTGGTTCTTTTGTTTTTATTTATTTTTATTTTTGAAATCCAAAGCAGAATGTGTGGAAATGATGTGTCCCTGTGTGCCGTGGTATAAGCAGAATAATACTTTGGATTTATTGGACATCTCTGCATGACCGCAGGGTATTGTTATCATTTATTATGTTATGACATCAGGAAAATAAATGTCAGATGGAAACTAAGGACTTGTGTTATCTAGCTAAAATTAACAACAGAGCAATCAATGAGAAATTATAATATTGCCAGGAAAAAGATGTCTTTTTGAAACATAAAACTGAAGTTCTTACACAAACAGCATGATAGAAAACAAGCCATCGTTATATTTATACCAGCTGGACCCAGTAATGAAGGGTTCACCCCGATATATCAGAGCTGTAGCTTTATGCAAAAGTGCTATTAGACAAAATGACAGACATTATTTTGGTCAAATATTAAATGATTAATGGCCCCACATTCTGAGCAGCAAATATACAGCTAACTAAAGGTTTGTCTAATGAAAGGTTCAAAATATGAATTTGTTTTGGTTTTGTTTTGGTACAAATCTAACAATAAAATGTGTACATTTGTATCCAGCAACCTTATTGCCTATATTGGAGGAGGCTGGAGACAAATGAAACCACATGTGTTAAATTGATGATGTAGGAATCAGCTGCTGTGAGCCCAGTGCTTGACACACTCCCTTAACCACTTCAATACCAGACACTTAGACACCTTCCCGCCCAAGCCAATTTTCAGCTTTCAGCGATGTCGCAATTTGAATGACAATTGCGCGGTCATGCTACTCTGTACCCAAACAAATTTTTTATCATTTTGTTCCAACAAATAGAGCTTTCTTTGGGTGGTATTTGATCACCTCTGCGATTTTTATTTTTTGCGCAACAAACAAAAAAAGACCGAAAATTTTGCAAAAAAAACAAGTTTTTCTTTGTCACTGTTAATTTTTTTTGTAAATAAGTGCGTTTTCTTCTTCAATGACGGGCACTGATAAGGCGGCACTAATGGGCACTGATAAGGCGGCACTGATGGGCACCGATGAGGTGGCACCAATTAGGGGGCACCGATGAGGTGGCACTGATGATGGGCACTGATAGGCGGCACTGATAGGTGGCACTGATGGGCATTGATAGGTGGCACTGGTATGCGGCACTGATGGGCACTCAGGTGGCACTGATGGGCACTCATAGGCGGCACTGACGGGCACTCATAGGCGGCACTGACGGGCACTCATAGGCGGCACTGACGGGCACTCATGCACACATATAGGTGGCACTGATAGGTGGCATGGATGGGCACTGATAGGTGGGCATGGGTGGGCACGGATGGGCACTGATAGGTGGCACTGATGGACGCTGATGAGTGGCAGTGATGACACTGATGGGTGGCATTGCTGGGCATCCCTTTTTGCATCCCTTTTTTTTTAACTTTTTTTTTTATTAAATATGATGTGCCAATCAGTGCCCATCTGTGGGCACTGATTGGCATATTTTTGGCATTTTTTTTAACATGTGGATGGCCATGGGGGATGTACCTGGCCATCCACATGCTGGGGGCTTCCCTGGTGGTATTGGGGGCTTCCCTGGTGGTCCTGGGGGCTTCCCTGATGGTCTAGTGTGGGCATCTGAGGGGGGGCTGCGCTGATAAACAATCAGCGCATACCCCCCCTGTCAGGAGAGCCGCCGATCGGCTCTCCTCTACTCGCGTCTATCAGACGCGAGTGAGGAAAAGCCGATCAACGGCTCTTCCTGTGTACATCGTGATCAGCCGTGATTGGACACGGCTGATCACGTGGTAAAGAGCCTCCGCCGGAGGCTCTTTACCGAGATCAGTGTAGCGGTGTGTCAGACTGACACACCGCTCCACCGATCGCCGCGATGCGCGCCCCCACGGGCGCGCGGCGGCTGTTATCCTGAAGGACGTCATATGACGCCCAGTCAGGATAACGAAACCACTTCCCGGACGTCAATTTGCTATTGACCGGGCGGGAAGTGGTTAAGATCCGGATATTACATTTTTTGTAGATTTGATCCCGTTTTTATACTGAGGATGGCAATACCTACCTATACTGAGTATTCAGTTTATCACTCAAGAAGGACACTCTGTATTCAAAGTCATTGGATTCTTTTTCCCCAGCTCAAGAAGCAGAGCTCCATGTTTTAGCAAGCCTGTGAGCTATAAAAAGAGTATATGTTTGTATAGATAGTCGAGATATAGAGAGCTTTGGTTCCATTTGAAGGGCCAGAAATTTGTTTTTACTTTGGCAGGTAAACCAATCAAGCATGCCAAGTTAAATTGATTGCCTGTTTTCAGCCTTCCAGGTTCTTGCTGAGGTAGCCATACTAACATTAAAACTCACACATGGAAGCAGACCAGGCGACTAAGGATGCTGAATTACACCCCCGGACACTTGCTGGGTCTGTGCAACTCACATATTCCACCCTAGTTCTGGCCCAGTATAGCTGGGATTAATAATTAAACTTTAAGGACCCCAGAACGAGAAGTTGTCCACAGGGGGCAACTTCTTATGAAACAGGACTTTGGAAAAAATTTGATCTTTTATGTCTGCCACACACTCTTTTCCCCTCAAGCTTTACACATGGAATGTGTCTTCAGTCACAAGCAGTTATGGCTGCCCTAGTAAATGAACATGGGGTAGAGACAGGGTTCACCACAGTTGTTTTTATAACATACCACTTCTTGTTTTACCTGTTACCAAAGGTGGTTCCAAAAGCTGAATATCCCTTCCAGAGATTTACTGAAAGATATATCCAAATGCCCAAGTCAGGATCTTACGAGTATGCATTTTGTCTGTATGGACATGTTTTTTGGATGTCCAGTGGCAAATGCTACTGCAAAGGCCACAGTAAAAAGTGTTATCAGAAATAGTTTGTAAGTACAGAGTGCAGAATAGGGATGAGCTTTGAGTTCGAATCAAACCCATGTTCGACTCAAACATCGTCTGTTTGGGCGTTCGCCGAATTCCAAACATTATGGGCCATTCGCACCAAATTCGAGTGGCGCGTCACTGCCCATAATTCACTGCAGCATCGCAGTGCATTGCTGGCTGCTGATTGGCCAAGCATGCACTATGACCCGCATGTTTTGGCCAATCACAGCGCAGAAAAAACGGAGAGCCATAATTGGCCAAAGCCAGGGTGGCTTTGTCCAATTATGTCTCAGGGGTTTAGTAAACGCCCCACACTATATAAGGCCACCTGCATGGTGGCCTTGCGTAGTGTGTTGCGGTGGTGGTTAAAGACAGAGAGAGAGAAACAGTGTCATTTAATTTGAGTTAGATAGAGTAGGCAGGTGAGTCAGTTCGCTTCAGTTACAGAGTGTAGAGGATAAATATGCATCCCAGGTGTGCTGTATATATATTTATACACTGTATTCAGTTTAGCTAGATTTGTTCCTGTTATTCTCTTCATAATATACTGATAGGCAGGGAGCTGCAGTATTTTCACTTATTGTACTGGGTCCTTTGCACAGTGTGCACCTAAAGCTTTACCTGAATACAATTGCCAGCATTCTCATACAAATACAGGCAGGGAGCTGCAGTATTTTGTTTTAGTGTCCATTGCACAGTGTGCACCTAAAGCTTTACCTGAATACAATTGCCGGTGTTCTCATACAAATACAGGCAGGGAGCTGCAGTATTTTATCTTAGTTTCCTTTGCACAGTGTGCACCTAAAGCTTTACCTGAATACAATTGCCAGTGTTCTCATACAAATACAGGCAGGGAGCTGCAGTATTTTGTTTTAGTGTCCTTTGCACAGTGTGCACCTAAAGCTTTGCCTGAATACAATTGCCGGCATTCTCAAATACAGGCAGGGAGCTGCAGTATTTTGTTTTAGTGTCCTTTGCACAGTGTGCACCTAAAGCCTTACCTGAATACAATTTCCAGTGTTCTCATACAAATACAGGCAGGGTGCTGCAGTATTTTGTTTTAGTGTCCTTTGCACAGTGTGCACCTAAAGCTTTACCTGAATACAATTGCCAGTGTTCTCATACTAATAATACTACAGGCAGGCAGTTGATTCTGCTAGCTGCAGTATAATCAGTATATATATATACGTCCCAGCTTTGTGCAGCTACATCTCCCTGCAGGCCATTAATATGTCTGGAAGGCCAACAAGGAGAGGCAGACAGTCACGAGCCAATAAAAGAGGGCAAGCAGGCTCTGTGTCTAGAGGCAACAGTGCTGGTCATGGACACGATGCATTTTCATCAGCACGTGGCCATGGGACACGCTTGTCCTTTTTTCATGTTGAGCTGCAACATGCCGAAGACTTAGTAGAGTGGATCACCAAGCCATTCTCATCCTCCTCATCCTCTCTCACCCAAGCTCAGGGTACTTTGTCTGGCAAAGCAGCTGCCAACGCTGCCCCTTTTCCTCAGCTCAATGGCATCAGTCACTCCTTCCCTAGCCCCACCATGTCCTTCTGAGGAGTCCCCAGAACTGTTTAACCAGTACATGCTCCAGGAGGATTCCCAGAGTTTTGAAGGCAGTAACTTGAGCCCAGAGAGAGAGGTTGCCCAAGAAAGACAGAAATCTGGCAGTCATGTTCCCCCAGCTGCAGCAAACTGCCAGGTTTGCTCCAGCGATGAGGAGGGAGGGGAGGATGAGGTCACTGACTCCACGTGGGTGCCTGATAGAAGAGAGGAGGAGGAAGAGGAGGCACATCTCCAACGAGGCAGGATGGCCTCCAGGGGCCAGCTTAAGGGCAGCACACCGGCTGCATCACACCGCAGAGCTCCACATGTGCAGGGCGCTGCTGTCTCTCCGCGTTATTCCAAAAGCTCTTTGGCGTGGGCCTTTTTTGAGACGAGTGCATCAGATCGCACCACTGCTATTTGCAACATATGTCTCAAGCATATCTCGCATGGCCAAAACATCACCCGCTTGGGCACCACATGCTTGACCAGACATATGTCGACCTGCCATGCAGTTCATTGGCAAGCATACCTAAAAGACCCACACCAAAGAACAAAGCGGACATCTCCTTGCTCCTCATCAGCTGGGATCTCCAACCCCACTATACCTTCAGTCCTCTCTGAAACCTGCACTGAGAGGAATGAAGGTGTAGAATTAGGTGTGTTATAGCCAAGTATTTGCGGGTAATCTGCTATTGGTACCCCGACAGATTGTACCTGGCAAATTGCCCCAGCTGCTGCACCGCCGAAAGAAGTTCACTCCCAGCCATCCACATGCCCAGCGGTTGAATGCTAGCTTGGCTAAATTGATAGCACTTCAACTGCTGCCTTTTCAGTTGGTTGACTCTGCCCCCTTGAGTTTGTGGAATGTGTGGTTCCTCAGTGGCAGGTTCCCAAACGCCACTTTTTCTCACGGAAGGCGATTCCGACTCTCTACCGGCATGTGGAGGGCAATGTATTGGCCTCGCTGGACAGGGCGGACAGCGGTAAGGTGCTTATTACCGCTGACTCATGTTCCAGCAGGCATGGACAGGGACGTTACCTATCTTTCACGGCGCATTGGGTAACTCTGCTGGCAGCTGGGAAGGATGCAGAACAAGGTGCAGTAGTGTTGGAGGTTGTTCCACCACGCCTCCAAAATTCTACTAGTGATGATTCTGCCACACCTCTCTCCTCCACCCCTCCTCTTATTCTTCCTCCATGGCCCCTTCCTGTGCTTTGTCCTCGGAACCAGCGGTACTCCGTAGGCGTTCAAGGGGCTACGCAAGTACGCAGGCAAAAAGATGCCACACTGCAGGGGCAGGCTGAGAGGTGGTTGACGCCATGCCAGCGTAAGACAGGAATGGTGGTTTGTGACAATGGCACCAACCTCCCCTCCGCCCTCCGACAGGGACAACTGACCCATGTGCCCTGTTTGGCTCACGTCCTTAACTTGGTGGTGCAGTGGTTCTTGGGCGGGTACCCAGGCTTATAGGATGTCCTGAGGCAGGCCAGGAAAGTCTGTGTGCATTTCTGCTGGTCATATAATGCCAGTGCTTGGCTGGCTGATCTTCAAAAGGTATTTAACCTGCCCAAGAACTGCCTAATCTGTGACATGCCCACCAGGTGGAACTCACCATTGGCCATGCTGCAGCAGCTGCACATGCAGCAGAGGGCCATAAATGAGTACCTGTGTGACTATGGCACCAGGACAGGGTCAGCGGAGCTTGTTTTTTTTCCCCACGCCAGTAGGCCGTGATCAGGGATGCATGCACTGTCCTGTCACCATTTGAGGAGGCCACGAGGATGGTGAGCAGTGACAGTGCATGCATCAGTGACACTGTCCCTCTTGTTCACCTGTTGGAGCACAGGCTGCGTGGAATAATGAACAGGGCACTTGAGGCAGAACAGAGGCAGGAAGAGGAGGACTTCCTTACCTCTCAAGGCCCCCTTTATTCAGACAGTGTTCCTGCTGGCCCGCTGATCACACAGGAAAAGGACAAGGAGGAGGAGGAGGATTGTGTCAGCATGGAGGGGGAGCCTAGCACTCAGCATCAGCAGCAGTCTTTAAGGGATCATTTACAGTCCCAAGAAACCCATGGACTTGTACGTGGCTGGGAGGAGGTGGCTGTGGATCATGTTGTGCTTAGTGACCCAGAGTAAAAGGAGAAGCAAGGATAGAGTTAGGTGACTATAGCAGTAAACGAAAAAAAGTAGATAATACTTGCAACTTTTTGAATAAGAAATAATTTTTTATTTTTTTATTATTTACAAAATAGTTTATTCCTGAACAATTAAACAATGAAAATCATAAATGACAAACATTCACATATATTACAAACATGGGTATCGTGGGGTGGGTCCTAAAGTCATATCCTGACCAATGCAATGGTGGAGGCGCATAGGGTCCGGGGATGACTAGGGGACCGTGGGAATAGGCAATAAAATATGAGCTTTATAAAAAGGATCTACAGGATTTTGATAGATCCTGGGTACAAAGAGGCTGGTTGGAGAAAGCCGACCAACATGTTTCGCCACACTATGGCTTCTTCAGGGTCAGTTTGTACCGTGAAAAGAGAGAAAAGATCTGAGAAATATGAAAACACAAGGAAAAATTATTTATATAAAACAGTAAGTATGATGAAAAAGAATAATTTATGTGTCACCACATCGCCACAAAACAGCCCACCCGTCCAATATACAACACTGCACTATGCTCAGCCCAGTAAGTTCACACCTGGAGTTTACAGAAGGCACATTCCCCAAAGTGCTGGAGCAACCACCTGAGTCGCCGATGTGGCCAATTGTACTTGAATCCCAAGTAGCAAGGAACTATCGAGGATCTATATAGAGCCTGGTAAGATAAGGTGGAAAAAAAACAATAAAGAATATATGAATATGTACGGCAAAAGATTATTATTATTTTCCTTTGCCATTAACTGGCTAAACATAGCCTAAATTTAGATTGTATAGAAACTTACCAATATATCAGAGATGGAAAATATGGATGGAGCGCCAAGTAAGAACAGTCATCTGAGAGTTTTGGAAAAAGTCAGCTCTGATGAAAAATAGCAAAAAAAGACCAGGGATAAGAATAGGGTGGATAGATATAGCAATCCAAAGGAAACAGAGGGAAAAAAAGGAGAGAAAAAAAAAAAAAACTCACCTAAAACATGGGTATTAGTTGGTTAAGACTGGACAGGAGAAGTCTGAAACCAGACTAATAGACAGCTCTATTTGGTTAGGTCACCGACAAGGGACCAGTGGCTGCAAAGAGAAAATATTGCAGTGTAACTAGGTAAGAACCTTTTCAAGCAGACTAATAAGGCATAGGCTAGAGAAGAGAGGAAAACAGACCTGCATAGTTGAAGTTCACAGCATGAATGGCGCTCCAGATTCCAACACAAAAGGTGCTGGAGGAAAGGCAGGCTATATAGCTCCTCCACACCTGATCATGGTTGACATGATGAGGCGGCGGGCAAAATGGGCTGTTCGCACGTGTGCAATAGCACCAGTGCGTGTGCCTACATTTCCCATAATGCAACATGTTCGGGAGATGCGAGCGCAGCTCAACAGACACGCATATAATGAGTTCCGAACAGAAAAGAGCCCTCTAGCGAGTGGAGGGGGTAACTACATCACAATTGTCAGGGCAAATGTGCTGGAAACAAAGGGGAAGATGGAGAGACATTGGATCCAAGGCTAAGAGTGGAATTCGAGCTGTTAGGTTACCAGGTGTAAGTGGAGCATGCACACTCAAATACGTGAGGTTGTTAATAATTTTTGGCCTCTATTACTTGCAGATCCTACTGTCAGCAAGTTCATTGGCCCACGCCCAGATATAACATATAAGCGATGTCCCTCATTACGTGACCGACTCATTAGAAGCCATTATGCCCCAACAATAACCCAAAGTCGCCCTGACAATGGCACTTACTCGTGTGGGTCATGTGATATTTGTCAATTCGTCTCTAACTCTAGACTTACTCTGCTTCCTGATGGTTCTCTCCATGAAATCGCTCACCATGTTAACTGCCGAACAATTGGTGTTGTATATTTAGCCACTTGTACCTGTGGATGTTTCTACATTGGCAAGACCAAACGGCCCTTTCAGGTCCGGATACGTGACCATATCAAACCCACTCTTAAACGCATCACCACTACAGCTATCAATAGACATCTTGCTGCTGCACACAATTTTGACCCCAAACACATACGTTTTTCGGCATTAGATCATGTCAAGACGCATGTGCGAGGAGGAGGCATCGACGAAAAACTGCTGCAAATTGAAACGAAATGGATACATAATCTCAATGCTGTCAAATACCCAGGTTTGAATGAATATATAAGCTTCAAGCCCTTTTTATAAACATTTCTCAGTTATTATATTCCAATCATGGTTGTTTATCCATACTATTTACTTATGGTTACCTACTATTTACGTATCCATATTATCGATATTTTACCATGCATCCTTCCTCGTTTTCCCTGGTTGTGCGCTATGTTGTGAGAAGACCGCCCTTTGGGCGTTCGGGCACCTTGACAGCTGCTTTTTTCTATTATCTGTTTATAAATATAATTACTATATTTGTATGCCCCCATTTTTTCAATTGTTCACATTGCTGTATCCATATTCAACTTAAACTTAAGACTTTTTTCTGTCTACATATATTTATTATAAACTTATAGTACCCCCTATTTTGTTCCATATCCTTCTTGGTACCATTCTTCCTTTGTAATCCATGTAATAATAATTTAATATGCATGTCTCTGTCAATTAATCACTCAATCCCCATCTTTGTTAATGTTAAAGTTCATGTACCCCCATGTCGCCACAACTGGAACCCCATTGTTTGGTGGAAAAATTGGGTCTTGGCTCACCGTCTCAATCCCACTGCCCTTGCTTTCCATCTCCCTTGGTCCCAGGGATCATCTGGAGTGCCTGGGCGCGTTCTACCCCATTTCTGGCTTTCCCACCTTCGCCTTATCATCTTGACCAATTGTACTCCCCATTTGCATAGGTAACTGTTTGGGCACCCCAGGGCTGCGAACCTATGGTCGCAGCCCGCTTGGCTTGGTTGCCTGCACAACTCCCTTATGCTCCACTTACACCTGGTAACCTAACAGCTCGAATTCCACTCTTAACCTTGGATCCAATGTTTTTCCATCTTCCCCTTTGTTTCCAGCACATTTGCCCTGACAATTGTGATGTAGTTACCCCCTCCACTCGCTAGAGGGCTCTTTTCTGTTCGGAACTCATTATATGCGTGTCTGTTGAGCTGCGCTCGCATCTCCCGAACATGTTGCATTATGGGAAATGTAGGCACACGCACTGGTGCTATTGCACACGTGCGAACAGCCCATTTTGCCCGCCGCCTCATCATGTCAACCATGATCAGGTGTGGAGGACCTATATAGCCTGCCTTTCCTCCAGCACCTTTTGTGTTGGAATCTGGAGCACCATTCATGCTGTGAACTTCAACGATGCAGGTCTGTTTTCCTCTCTTCTCTAGCCTATGCCTTATTAGTCTGCTTGAAAAGGTTCTTACCTAGTTACACTGCAATATTTTCTCTTTGCAGCCACTGGTCCCTTGTCGGTGACCTAACCAAATAGAGCTGTCTATTAGTCTGGTTTCAGACTTCTCCTGTCCAGTCTTAACCAACTAATACCCATGTTTTAGGTGAGTTTTTTTTTTTTCTCTCCTTTTTTTCCCTCTGTTTCCTTTGGATTGCTATATCTATCCACCCTATTCTTATCCCTGGTCTTTTTTTGCTATTTTTCATCAGAGCTGACTTTTTCCAAAACTCTCAGATGACTGTTCTTACTTGGCGCTCCATCCATATTTTCCATCTCTGATATATTGGTAAGTTTCTATACAATCTAAATTTAGGCTATGTTTAGCCAGTTAATGGCAAAGGAAAATAATAATAATCTTTTGCCGTACATATTCATATATTCTTTATTGTTTTTTTTCCACCTTATCTTACCAGGCTCTATATAGATCCTCGATAGTTCCTTGCTACTTGGGATTCAAGTACAATTGGCCACATCGGCGACTCAGGTGGTTGCTCCAGCACTTTGGGGAATGTGCCTTCTGTAAACTCCAGGTGTGAACTTACTGGGCTGAGCATAGTGCAGTGTTGTATATTGGACGGGTGGGCTGTTTTGTGGCGATGTGGTGACACATAAATTATCCTTTTTCATCATACTTACTGTTTTATATAAATAATTTTTCCTTGTGTTTTCATATTTCTCAGATCTTTTCTCTCTTTTCACGGTACAAACTGACCCTGAAGAAGCCATAGTGTGGTGAAACATGTTGGTCGGCTTTCTCCAACCAGCCTCTTTGTACCCAGGATCTATCAAAATCCTGTAGATCCTTTTTATAAAGCTCATATTTTATTGCCTATTCCCACGGTCCCCTAGTCATCCCCGGACCCTATGCGCCTCCACCATTGCATTGGTCAGGATATGACTTTAGGACCCACCCCACGATACCCATGTTTGTAATATATGTGAATGTTTGTCATTTATGATTTTCATTGTTTAATTGTTCAGGAATAAACTATTTTGTAAATAATAAAAAAAAATAAAAAATTATTTCTTATTCAAAAAGTTGCAAGTATTATCTACTTTTTTTCGTTTACTGCTATAGTCCCCTAACTCTATCCTTGCTTCTCCTTTTACCATACAATCCGGGACGAGGTATAACTGCCACCCGAGCTATCCAAGCCTCCCTCTCCACTAGTGACCCAGAGGACTCCGGACCGAATGCCTCAGCTAACCTACGCTGCATGGCCTGTGGAAGGATCCTTGTATTCCTTGGATCAAGGAGAAGGATCATTACTGGCTGGCAACCCTCCTTGATCCACGTTACAAGAATAAGGTTGCGGACCTTATCTTGCCGAAGCAGAGGGAGCAGAGGATGAAGCATCTTCGAGAGGCCTTGCAGAAAGGTCTGTGCAAGGCGTTCCCAGAGACTTGGAGGTTAGAAATTGCTGAGGCTTCGGTCAGTCACAGAAGGAGCGGTGGAGAAGGTGGCCGTCTGACCGATGTGTTCAATTGTTTAGTCCGCAGGCCCAACGTATGATCGGTTCCAGCAACCATCGCCAGCGTCTGATTTACATGGTGCAGGAATACCTAGGGGCAAGATCAGACTTGGACACCTTTCCCATCGAAAATACTCTGGCTTACTGGGTCTTGAGGATGGATCACTGGCCAGAGCTTGTACAGTATGCAATAGAGCCACTGGCCTGTCCTGCATCCAGCGTTCTTCGGAATGCACATTCAGTGCTGCTGGAGGCTTTGTAACCGATAACAGGGTGCGCCTGTCCACCGACTCGGTTGATTGACTGACCTTCATAAAAATGAATCAGTCTTCCAAGCACCTGATGCTGATGTAACCAAATATTTTTTTTGAAATGTCAGATCCCTTCAAGAATGCCTATGCTGATGCTGAGTGACTATCCTGTTATGCTGAGTGACTATCCTCTTCCTCCTCAATGATCATGCTGATGGCTTGTAAGAACATTTTTGGTTCTGGGCACCGCCACCAGTGGCTAAGGCCCAATTTTTCTGCCCCTGTTTAACAGGGGCGTGTAATTTCAATTTTTGATGCAATACTTTGCAGCAGGGCTCATTCCTGTGCTCCAACTGGAGTTTCTGTGAGCTGTTGCAGTGTTGTGGCACCAGTGCCTAATGCCCAATTTTTCTGCCCCTGTTCAACAGGGACATGTAATTACAATTCTTAATCTAATATTTCACAACAGGGCTCATTCCTGCGCCCACCAAGAGTAACTGTGAGGACTTACAGTGTTGTGGCAACACCAACACCTTAGGCCCAAATTTCTGCAGAGCATATAAGGCAGGCCCCTACTTTTAAACATCCAACTTACAAACGTCTCCTACTTGCAAACGGAAGGAGACAGTAGGAAGTGAGATGAAATCTACCCCTAGGAAGGGAAATTCTCTCCTGTAAGAGTTGATGTGGGAAAAACGTGTCTCCTCTCCACTGATGCTTTTTAACAAAAAAAAAAAATTTTCAAAAAGCATTTGTCATTGGGACAGAAAGTGAGGTGAAATCTTCTGAAGAGGTGCACCGACAGCAAAACAAATGTTACAGGGGTGATAACCCTTCCCTATGTTTTCCAAAAAGCTTAAAAATAGATTTTTTGGCTGGAGCTACAAAATGTACCAGTTCAAAATTACAAACAGATTCTATTAACAACAAACCTACACAGTCCCTGTCTTGTTTGCACCGGATGTATACTGCTGTTCAGAGTATATAGGGCCTGTGGGCCCCACGCCTTTTCTTTTTTTTCATTTGGGTGTGGGGTTCCACTTAATATCCCTACAAGACCCAAAGGGCCTGGTAATGGACTGGGGGGACAGGGAACCCATGCCATTTGTCTCACTAATTTTCATCCATATTGCCGGGACCAGACATTACATTAAAGCCGCAAGCAGTTTTAAATTACCTTTATTCCTTTAAAAATTTAATTTTGTGCAGGGACTGTTCTAAGCATGGGAAACACGCACCACTTTACAGGCATACTATAGACACCCCCCAGGTACGATATTTAAAGGAATATTTCAAATTTCTTTCACTTTAAGCATCATTAAAATCACTGCTCCCGAAAAAATAGCCCTTTTATTAGCACTTTTGAGTTTCAACGTTCGAGTCCCATAGACTTTAACAGGGTTCTAAAGCTTGCGTGAAGTTTTGGTCCGTTCGCAGGTTCTGGTGCGAACCGAACTGGGGGGGGGTGTTTGGCTCATCCCTAGTGCAGAATCTACAGAGAGTAAATGAGGAAATCATTTTTATAGGAGAGTCCTTACTAAACTTTTTGAGGTTTTTTTTTTTTTTTTTACACCCCCTACTGTCTACAATGTAGCGGAAAAAGTAGAGTAATAAATTAGAAAACTTTTTCCTGAATGTTTTCTTATATTTTATCAAGCTCCTAAGGGGATGTTGGTCTCTCTCCCTATGGGATTTGGTTGGGAGTGTGTTACTCACTCGCTTATATTTTTTGTCTCAGCAGCTGAAGTCCTCCATTCGGATCTCACAGAGAATGTTGCTGATCTTTTAAGGTTTTTGACAAACTTATTTATGTGTTTTCTCCCCAATTCCAGATCCTAAAAGTTTGCAAGGATCTAAAACTAAAGCCAGGTGACTTGTGGATTATTAAGAGACATTTATATATAAGGAAATGTTTGGAGACTCAATGCAGCATCTATGTCATGTACAAGTTGTGCAAAACTTGAAGGAAAAGTCACCTGGATCCACACCAGACACTGCAAAAATGACTAAATTAAAGAAATCTCTGTGTTTGATTTGTTTCCCTCTTTGAATCACAGTCCAGGGTACTATTTATTCAATACTTTAATTGTAAGGGATATATATAAAATGTGATTTGAAAAGTAGTTTAGACATGTTGAAGTCATATTTGTCTTTTGTACGTCTTGCATTTTATGTAGAATTGTCTGTGTTTACATATGTTGATAAGTCAGCATACCAACAATTAAGCTAGAAGGCCATTCTGGCCACAGGAGTGTACAGCCAGTACTCTGTTATATGTCTTATCAATCATTTGTTTTTCACAAAAAAAGTAATTTGGTAATGAAAAAAAGCTGCTCAGCTATTATTTTCTCCACAATGGAGTTTTTGCCCCTTTGGCCAGGACTCCCTCCACCTAAGTGTGTGGAGGTTCCAGGTTAAAGGTGATAGCGGATATGGTTAGTGATCAAAATATTGATCAAAAGAGAGGAGATGTAATGGAAATTTGTAAGTTCTGTATATTATTGTATTCTATTTTGTATGTATTACACTCTGCCCTCACTGTGCACACGGCGCTAATAATGTTTTCAGTACATGTTTGTATTCTTTTGAGTCCTAATTAGAATTACTCTGCCTATGTGACACCCCTTGTTACCATAAACGTACAATTGTAATATTAATGTGATTCCTACGTAAGCATGTGTATAAAAACTCTCAATTGCGTCATAATAAAGCAGAACAGTTATTTGGAAAGATTCTGAGTGTATCTTTTGTGTCTGTTCCCTACTGCAGTAGTTATTCATTTGGAACCACTAATCAATATAGAGGATAGGAGTTGCCTATCTATAAAATGTCCAAGTCAGCATACATGTACACACATGATCATGGCTGCAGTGCAGTTCAATATAGTAAACTCGTTTGCAATTGCCACTTGCAAATTTGTGGATATGCCAATTTGATATTTACTAATGCATGTTCGCCAGTATTTGTGCACTTTTCCATTCACATGTTCGCCTAGTTGAGGTCTCAATTGACTTAATTGGGGAGTAGCTAGATGTAGAGCGGCAATTGCTTCCCATTTTTCTTAGTGAACCCCTAAGTCAACTCTGCGATTATTTCTGCCTGCACATAGTCCAAAATCCTTTTCATCTATACTATTATTTTTTTGGCAAGCCATCTTGTTTTCTTTCTTTGATATAATGGTTCCAATGCAATGCTTTAAAATACTATTTTAGACTATGAATAATCCATATTACATACCTGATTTAAGTCTAAAGGCATTTTCCATGTATTCATCGGCAGTGACTGGCTTCCCATCAATTATTAGTTCCAGATGAAAGTCTCTCACCGCCCAGACAAAGATGGGGAAATGTGTGGAATAGTCCTCCTCATTGTCCTTCTTTTTTTTCCCTGTTTTCACTTTTATAAAATTAGAGACATCGCCTACAAATCTGTTGAATGTTAATAAGGAGATACAACATTCTATCTACAGTATCTATCCCCAGACTCAAACTGGTTCACCAGAGGACAGAGGAGACACAACTCTTCAGCTGGTACTCTGGATCTAAAAAGATCCATCAATCTATGCCTGTAAAAGATCCATCACTGCCCTGTTGGTACTGAGTGAAGAGCCATTGCTGACTCTGTAGGGCATAGTGCAGATACAAGGGCTGCATCCATAGGCCTATTTCCCCCACGCCCCCATTTATAGGCTGACACCCTGGTTATTGATCTTTTACAGGCAGAGCTGTCCACCTATCGCTGATTTCAACAGGCTGCCTGCACATGGCTGCATGAAATACCTGTGCATCTCGTGTGGGTGAAGACAGCCCTTCACACAGGTGTATGGATCAGTACACTCATATGAATGAGGCCTTAAAGATTACAGATATGCATCCATTTGGAGATCTATGCAGCCACATGTATGCAGCCTGTTGAAATCAATGACAGATGGTTGGCTGCACAGACCTGTATGTATTTCATCCATTTATTTAGCGATTTGCCTGGAGTTCAGACTTAAAGAAAGGTTTGGAGTCTGTAAAAACGTAGATCCTTTTGCATGTCTATTGTATTTAATATGTCTTAATTTGGAAGGTTCTCTTTCCTGAGTCTATACTCTACTGCAATTAGAGTGTTCTTGTAGTCTGTTATAAAAGGATACTTCAACTTGTCTAGGGCGTCCTGGTCGATGGTTCCTTTGCTGTTATACACCAGGGCACTGCTTAGAAGGAGAGCGAGGCTAAAAAGCCAGGTGTCATTTTTACTATCCCCCTAAAAAGAAACAAACACACAATTATGGAAATAATGATCTCATTTTTATTACAGTTTTTTCAGTTGGACTTGTGTGATCAGAAAGGGAGTGTTCCTTCCCTCATAAAACCCCAGCCTCCAATACGCTAAGGTGAAGATGTTTTTCTTGGGTAAATTTACACCCTGTTTCAGCAGTAAAAAGATGTAAGTGTGTAACTTCTGGACTCCTAAAACTTGCTGCTAACAAAGTGAATAAATACTTAGAATAAGTTGCCAAGGGGAGTGCACATGCGCGGGACTTCCGGAACGACACGCTAGTCGGAAGCTCCGCACCACTCCGGTCCTCCAAGGCGCCTAATAGCAGCTAAAGTAAGCGGACACATTCGGTGAGACCCCCATCGACCCCCGGACAACACTGGGCACCCGCCCGTATGTCGGGAACTCGCCCTAAGAAGGATGTCAATAGACAATTGCACTTCGGCCTGGCCGCACCTGAGCCTTCCAAGATGGCGGCCGCAACAAATCCATGCGGAGACACCGCTACTCATACCAATACAACAGATTCAGCTGTGAATGCCCCAACAACTGTGAGTAGCATCCAGAACCTCTTCTCCTTTCCTGCCTCAACAGAATCACTCCTGGGCAGAATGCAGACAGGCAACCCTTACTCTCCCCTGATTGATACTCCCAGCAGTATACCAGACTCACTGCAGGCCTCTCCCATACTGCCCAATTACCCCCCTGAAATGGCTCAACTATAAGGCAGCTTCTCAGACATGCTGGCGGCTGGACTAGCCCAAAATTCTATTCAGATTACTTCCTCAATCAAAGCAGACATTCAGAGCCTGGGGACCAAAATGGATGCAATTGAGCAAGCAGTGGATGATTCTGCAGCACGGACGAACCAGAACACAGCATGCATCCAGACACTACAGGACCAACTTGAAACTGCTCTCTCCAAAATAGACGATTTGGAGAATAGGAGCAGACGCTATAACTTTTGTGTCAGAGGAATTCCTGAATCCATTACTGATGTTCATGACACTGTCAAATCCCTGATTAACCACTTGCTTACCGGGCACTTAAACCCCCCTCCTATCCAGACCAATTTTCAGCTTTTGGTGCTCTCACACTTTGAATGACAATTACTCAGTCATGCAACACTGTACCCAAATTAATTTTTTGTCCTTTTTTTTCCAACAAATAGAACTTTCTTTTGGTGGTATTTGATCACCTCTAGGTTTTTTTATTTTTTGCGCTATAAATGAAAAAAGACCAAAAATCTTGAAAAAAAAAAACGCATTTTCTTTGTTTCTGTGATAAAATTTAGGAAATTATTAATTTTTCTTCATAAATTTTGGCCACAATTTATACTGCCACATATCTTTGGTAAAAATAACCCAAATTAGTGGATATTATTTGGTCTTTGTGAAAGTTATGCCGCGTACACACGAAGGGACTTTTCCCGGCGGACCTAAGTCCAGCGGACAATCCGCTGGACTTTCCAGCTGGGTCCGCTGGACTAAAAAGCGAACGGACTTGACCACACACGATCACGCAAAAAGTCTGACGGTTCACGCGATGACGTACAGCACGTACGACGGGACTAGAAAACTAAAAATACTAGAAAAATACTTGCTACTGAGCATACTACACACGGCCGGATTGTCCGCTGGACTGCCAAGTCCAGCGGATAATTTTAAAACAAAACTTAAAACTTTAGTCCGCCGTACTTTGGCCAAAAAAAGTCCGCCCGCGCCCACACACGAGGGGATTATCCGCTGGACTTCGGTCCAGCGGATAATCCCGTGGGATAGTCCCTTCGTGTGTACGCGGCATTAGAGAGTCCACAAACTGTGGTGCAAATTATACAAAATTTATCACATCTGATGTACTGGTGGCCTATCTCATTTCTTGCGACCCGAACAAGCCAGGAAAGTAAAAATACCCCCCAAATAACCCCTTTGTTGAAAGTAGACATTCCAAGGTATTTAGTAAGAGGCATGGTGAGGTTTTTGATGTTGTAATTTTTTCCCACAATTCTTTGCAAAATGAATTATTTTTTTATTTTTTATTTTTTTTCCACAAAATTGTCATTGTACTAGATTTCTTCTCTCACATGGCATGTGTATACCACAAATGACACCCCAAAATAAATTCTGCTACTCCTCCTGAGTATTACGATACCACATGTGTGGGACTTTTACACAGCCTAAACAAAACAAACATATTACAGCGCACACATGCAAAACTGACATTTACCTCCAGCAAGGCTATTTAAAAGCACCTAGACAGACATTTTCAAAAAACATTATCAAAAAATATGGGGATTTGGTCACACCATATTGCTATTGCTTTTACACAGCCTGGCCACTTAGAGAGGCCCAACATGCAGGGAGCGCCATCACGTGTTCTAGGAGCATAAATTACACATCTAACGTGTTGACTACCTATTACACTTTTGAAGGCCCTGGAGCACCAGGACAATGACACGTGACACTGACGTGACACTGATGACAGATGGCACTAATATGTGGCACTGATGACAGATGGCACTTATACATGGCACTGATATCACGTGGCACTAATATGTGGCACTGATGAGAGATGGCACTAATACGTGGCACTGATGACAGACGGCACTAATACGTGGCACTGATGACACGTGACACTGATGACAGATGGCACTGATACGTGGCATTGTTGACAGGTGACACTGACAGGTGGCACTGATGACAGATGGCACTAATATGTGGCACTGATGACAGGTGGCACTATGTGGCACTGATGACATGTGGCACTGATGACATGTGGCACTGATGTGGCACCGATGACATGTGGCACTGATGACAGGTGGCACTGATGACAGGTGGCACTGGGGACAAATGGCACTGACAGATGGCACTGGGGACAGATGGCACTGGGGATAGATGGCACTGGCAGATGGCACTGGCAGATGGCACTGGGGTCAGATGGCACTGGTAGATGGCATTGGGGACAGATGGCACTGGCAGATGGCATTGGGGACAGATGGCACATTTTTTAGTTTTTTTTTTTTTTCACTTACGGCCGCTGCAGCCGTTCATCTCTCCCTCCTTACACGCTGTGTCTGTGTGAGGAGGGAGAGCGGCGCTGATAGATGATCTCTTATGTTTACATATGAGATCATCTCCCATTGGACACGTCGATCGCGCTGTAAACGGCGGCTATGATTGCCCGTTTAGAGCGATCTGTGATTGGCTGTGTCCGTGAGCGCACACAGGGAGCGAGGAAAGGGGAGGACGGCATATGACGCCCTCCCGGGAATTGACATCTGCGCCGAGGCCATCATTCGGCTATGGCCGGATGTCAAATGGTTAAGGAATTCATCCCAGATATCTCAGAACACAGGCTCGAATTAGACAGAGCCCACAGAGTTCTCCAACCCCCTCGCCAAGATGGCCTCCCTCGGGACATTGTGGTCAAACCACATTTCTACGGGGTCAAGGAAGAAATCATGAAGAGATCCCGCAATAGGGACAACATCTCTCTACACAGTAATAACATTTTTGCTGATATCTCCCCCGCCACAATCTAGAAAAGGAGATCCCTGAGACCTCTACTCGACATACTCTCCCAGAAGATGATCAAATATAGATGGGCCTTCCCCTTTCGCCTGCAATTCCACTACAAAGAAAAGACCTACAACATTACGAACTTCCAAAATGGCGAGCGCCTACTTCTTCAACTAGGGTTCATTACCCAGGAAATTGCCCCCCATCAGATGGAGACCCGCCCAAGCTCGTCCAAGAGGCCTACTCCGAACAGTCCACTGACCCCACTATGGGTGAAACAACAACGAAGAGACATTGTGACTCCATTCCTCCGAGATGAATGCCAAGACCATCCGTCCCCTAGGGGTCTGTACCAAAACCACTCGCCTTCACTGGAACTCTTGATGGTGTAGCGACGGCCTCTACACCCACCGAGTAATATTTTTTTTTCCCAGCCCGTCCCCTTCCCCCCTCCCCTATCTCCTTCTATTAATTTTTGTGTCACGGTCCATTCTTCCCTCCTACAGTTTTTCAATTTTTCTCAAGAACTTAAATCTAAAGGACTGGTATACTCCCCTTTCTTTAAACGTTATTCTTACCCCTACCCAATCCATACCTGTCCCCATACCCCTCCCCCCCCATCCTCATTGACACGGTTGCCTTATTATTGTGTATTATTAGTCTCTATCCCGGGGCCTTCCCCTGTATTTGTTTACCTTAATTTGGTGCCTTGCGGCCAGAGCGGGACCACTTGCCACTCCACCTGCTGTGACCCTGAGGAATCTCCTCCCCATGGTGACATCAGGAATGCAACCCCATCTAGTGTTTCCCTTCAACCGATCCCTACAAATTAAAGGGCATCGGCGCAGGTCTTGGCCTTCCAACCCTGCTGACAGAGAGGCCAGGATACTTTATATCTTGGACTTCTCTTCTTTCTTTCTCTGCCTCCTTCTTCTTCCTCTCTGGTCTTACCCCCTATGTTCCTATATCTCGCCTAATCCAGGTGCCTTCAAGGAGAACCCACCGAACTGCGCCTACGCAGATTCTGGGCCGGCTGCTTCGACCTTGGCTGGACGCTTCTATTTAATTATATATAATTCTGGTAAGGAACTCTAGCATGTATTCGCATCCACGCCCTCATGTCCATGGCTGACAAAACCCCCAAACAGCAGTTCTTCAAGATAGCATCCCACAACACACAGGGCCTGAACTCCCCAGTGAAAAGGCGTAAAGCCCTCCATAACTACCACTCTAAGAACCTAGACATCATCCTGCTCCAAGAGACCCATTTCCAAAAAAGCTTTAACCCTACTTTTCTGCACCGAAATTACCCCACCTTCTTTTTAGCCAATGCAAATGACAAAAAAAGGGGAGTTGCCATCCTCATTTCCAAACGCATCCCTTTTACTCTATCCCAAACCATCAGGGACACTGATGGAAGATACATCCTAGTCAAGGGACATATAAATGGGATACTTTTTTCCCTCATCTCGTACTATGCCCCAAATAAAGGCCAAGCCTCCTTTTTTCAACCATGTTAACCTCCCTCTCTCCACACCTGGAAGGCAAAGTGATCATGGCCGGTGATTCTAACATCGCCTTCGATCATATGTTAGATAAATCATCTCATTACAAATCCCACCTCAAAAGACCCCCCAAACAGAGTCTCAGCATTGCACGGCTCTTCCACTCACTGGGCATGATAGATTCTTGGAGGGAATTACATCCTACGGCTAAGGACTACACGCATTTTTCTGCACCCCACAGAACTTATGCTCGCATAGACCACATCTTTCTTCACTCGTCAGACATTCATTTAGCTTCTCAGGCCACCATAGTTGAAGTTCCTTGGTTGGACCACTCCCTAGTCTCCCTCAAAATCACCGGTTTCCTAAACCAAACTAGCTCTCCACAATGGCGCCTTAAAGAGTCCCTTCTCTCCAATCCCGTACACTGCACCATGCTTGAAAACGACCTTAAGGAATACTTCCGCCTTAATGACACACCTGACATTTCTCACAGAGTATTATCGGGGGCTCATAAAGCAGTCATGAGGGGCAAAATCATCCAGCTTGCCTCACGCCTAAAACGCGAAAAAAAAAAATAGACATAACCAACTTGGAAAAAACTTTCGCTCCTTAAGCAAATCTCACAAAAAACATCCCTCCCCCACATCGATTGCTCTTCTACATGCAGCTAAGATCACCCTAAATACAGCCCTCACCTCTAGTGCAGAAAAACACCTTAGATGGGTGAGTGGTAAATTCTATCTAAATTCTGATAAATTCGGCCCCCACCTTGCAGCTAAACTTTCACCTAAATACACAGCCCATGCCCTACCCAAAATTAAATCATTATCTGGTTCCCTGACTCAAAATCCCAAACAAATCTTACAAACCTTCCATGCATTCTATTCAAACCTATACTCAGGACCTAACCCAGGCAGCACACAATCAATCAATTCTTTTCTAGACAACATCCCTCTCCCCAAAATCCCAGATTCCCACCGCTCAATCATGGAAACCCCCATATCTGAAAAAGAAGTCAGAGAAGTCATAAAGGAGCTTAAACAAGGCTCAGCCCCTGGCTCTGATGGGTTCTCGACTAAATACTACAAAACCTTTACAGATGTGCTATCTCCTTATCTGGTCCGGTTCTTTAATTCCTTGAGTGGAGATTCACCTTTAGACCCTGCGGCCAATCTGGCATACATATCCGTCATCCCCAAACCTGGCAAAGACCAGAGCCTAGTGATCAACTACAGACCCATTTTATTAATCAATAATGACTTGAAAATCTTGACGAAAATCCTGTCTAACAGATTGGGATCCTTCATAGGGTCCTATGTCCATAAAGACCAGGTTGGCTTCATCCCGGGTAGGCAGGGACCGGATCAGATAAGGAGGGCAGTGGATATCATTTCCCTGCTTAAGTCTAGCTGGGACGAAGGACCCTCGCAGGAGGGCTTTCTCCTTTCCATTGATTTGCAAAAGGCCTTTGATACAGTTACCTGGCCATACCTTTTCAACATTCTAAAAAGGTAAGGCTTTGGCGTTTGCACTTTATACACCTCCTCGAAGCCCTCTACTCCCAACCCAGAGCACAAGTTAGACTCCAAGGACACCTATCAGACACCTTCCCTATCAGCAAAGGAACTAGACAGGGCTGCCCTCTCTCCCCCCTCCTTTTTGCAATTGGTATTGAAACGTTAGCGGTAGCCATCAGAAATCACCCAGACATCCATGGAGTCAAATGTGGACACTCAATACACAAATGCGCCTTATTCGCAGATGACGTCCTCCTTTTCATCACCTCCCCCCTCATTTCTACCCCTAATATCCTGCAACTCCGTCACAAATTCGGACAGGTCTCTGGACTACAAGTGAACATGGCTAAATCGATAGCACTCAATATCTCCTCCCCTCCGGCCCTAGTTGACAGACTAAGGAAACACTTCCCCTTCTCTTGGAGCTCGACCTCTATTCCCTATTTAGGCGTCCACCTCACACCCAGTATTGAGCAACTATATAAACACAACTACCCACCCATGTTCAAAAAACTTAAGAATGATCTTGAACAATGGTCACTTCACAAACTATCCTGGCTAGGTAAAGTCAATGCCATTAAAATGACCCTCCTCCCTAGGTTATTATACCTCTTCCGCTCTCTCCCCATACCGGTCCCCAAATCCCACATACTCAACCTTCAATCAGCAATAATACGATTTACCTTGGGCAAATCTAACCACAGAATTCCCATAGAAAACCTATTCAGACCCAGACAGAAAGGCGGTTTAGGACTGCCCAACCCCTGGTGGTACTACCAGGCAGCACAGCTAAGCCAAATTTCAGCCATTTATTCTAGAGGACCTAAACCTGATTGGAAAGAAATGGAATGACAGGCCATCCCCAAGTTCACCATCGATTTCCTCATCTGGCGCCATCCTAAATCCAGACCCCCGATCATGTCTCCCACTCTTTCTCACTCATTAGCACTATGCGACACATTACATATTAACTAAATAGCATTACATCAAGTTGGCAACCCCTTGCCCACATTTTCAACAACCCTTTTTTCCCGCCTGGGTTAGATATCAAGGCATTTCAGTGGTGGCTAGATAAAGGCCTATACAGGATAGGGCACTTTTTCAACTCAAATGGTCCCCTTAAACTAAACCAATGCACCTCAAAACTGGAAATGCCCTCCTCAGAAAGATTTTGCTTCCATCAAATAGCCCACTTCTTACATACACTCTCCTCCCAAGACTCTCTCCCACTAACTGTTACCCCGTATGAACAATGGTGCTCCTCAGCCATGGAGACGAAGGGGGGAATATCTCTGATTTACTCTGCCTTAGCAGATCCGTGAGAAATAGCGTAATACATGCTGAGCTGGGAGCGCGATCTAGAATTCGAGTGGGACTTGGACTCCTGGCACTCCCACTTTGCAAATGCTTTCAAGGGAATCCTCAATACCTCATTGATGGAAGCAGACATCAAAGTCTTTACCCAATGGTACATGGTGCCGACTCGTCTAGCTAAATTTTACCCTCAGTCCTCCCCCTATGCTTTAGGGGCTGTGATCATCTAGGATCTCTCCTACACATCCTATGGGAATGCCCCAGAATCAGAGGCTATTGGAACAGGATCTTTAACCTAATCCGCAAAGTCACTGGTTTTGCGGTTCCCCAAACTCCTACAATAGCCCTTTTAAACCAGAGAATTCCTAAAACCCCCAAAAACGCACAAATCTTGATCCATTACATCTTCATCGGAGCTAAACTGACAATAGCCCGAGCCTGGAAGTCCCCAAAAGTCTCCCTCCCCCTAACCAAACCAAAAATTACCTGGATTATGTACCAGGAAAAAACCTCTAATATCATCCTTGACAAAGTTGAAAAATGTAAATGTGTGTGGGAACCCTGGGCCCAATACATTGGGATTCTCCTTTAAACCAGGATCCATGAGTTCAATCAGAAGTCCACCCAGAAGTGAGCCCCCCTGACCTCACCAGGCTCTCCTTGATCAGGCACCCTTATGTCCTTGACCCCCTATCTCCCATCTTCTATCCCCTCCTCTACCTTTCTTCCTATCTCTCTCTCCTTTCCTCACCCTTCCCACCAGCACCTGTTGGTGAGAAGGATGGATGTCCACGTTTCTAAGACCTAGCTCTTGAACATCAGTGGAGCTATTTCTCAATGTGAACCATTTTTCAGCTAGTCAGTCGCCAGTTGGGTGAAACCAACCTTGTTCATAAGGACGATATCTATATCTAGAGCTCAATAGGGACGTTGTTCAGTTTATCAAGTTGTTCTTTCACTGTTTATCTCCTCCTTTTAGTCCTAAACTCGATGGGCGCACATAGACCTCATAGTTACTTGCAGTTCAGGGGCCCTGAGGCCATGACACAGCTTGAACCCAGTTGGGGTGTCGGGGCACAGGGCCTTCTGGAGGGCTAATCACTCAACTGCCTATGTGCACTACCCCACTTAACTGTTTATTTGCTCTTTATCAATATCTTCAGTTTACAGTTTAGATTTGTACAAGTACTGTTTATTGCCAATAACTACTTTAGATATTCACTACTGATATTCATGTTCATCGTATACCCTTTCGTTCTCCCCTGTGAGGGAGACACTTCTCTGTTATATTTTTGATTTCTTAATAAAAAAAAATAAAAAAAATAAAAAGTTGTCAAACGATTTGCAAAGGTGATGGGTTTATTCTAAGGCAGTGGCTCACAACTGCTAGACTGTAGCCTGGTTTTGGGCCACAGCCTCCATCCCACTGGGCTGTGGCTTGATTGCTGTCACACTGTTTTTATGCATGTTTGCATAGCCAGCAGTATGTGATGGTGTGTTAGTCTGATGGTTTGTGGTTACAGGAGAGAGAAAAGTAACGCAAGGTGCTGCACAGGGATGAACCACTAAAGGCAAGGAGTGGGGTTTCTGATATGAATTACAAAGCGGTAATTTGCTAGGACATCCTGCTCTAAGAAAATTAAGACACATTTTAGCCTTTCCTTACTCTATTCAAACTTTTTTTTTTTTAGGATGCCCCAAGTATCTGCCATCCTCACTGATTTAGACATATCAACACTTTGAATGTTCCTTGCCCAGTAGGGATGAGCCGAACACCCCCGGGTTCGGTTCGCACCATAACCCACGAACAGACCTAAAGTCAGTGCGAACATAAGAACCCTATTAGTTACAATGGATGCGAATGTTTGAATTCAAAAGTGCTCATTTTAAAGGCTAATATGCATGTTATTGTCATAAAAAGTGTTAGGGGACCTGGGTCCTGCCCCAGGGGACATGTATCGATGCAAATTTTTTTTTAAAAATGGCCGTTTTTTCAGGAGCAGTGATTTTAATAATGCTTAAAGTGAAACAATAAAAGTGTAATATTCCTTTAAATTTCGTACCTGGGGGGTGTCTATAGTATGCCCGTGAAGGGGCGCATGTTTCCTGTGCTTAGAACTGTCCCTGCACAAAGTGTAATTTTTGCAGGAAAAAAAGCTATTTAAAATCACTCGTGGCTAATGAATTGACGGCTCCCGTAACACAGAGAACAGTCATTCATTGAAAGTCATTGATAAAAAAAAAGTCATTGATAAAAAATAAAAAAATAAATTAAAAAAAAGCGTGGGGGTCCCCCCAAATTCAATAACCAGGCCCTTCAGGTCTGCTATGGATATTAAGGGGAACCCCAGCCAAAAAAAAAAAATGTTGAGGGCATGTGGCCTGGTACGGTTCAGGAGGGAGGGGGGGGTCGCTGCCAGGTTGCGTGCTCGGATAAGGGTCTGGTATGAATTTTGAGAGGGACCCCACGCCATTTTTTTTTTTTTGGCTGGGGTTCCCCTTAACCACTTCCCTACCGCCCACTGTCATATGACGCCCACAAGGTGGATCTCCCATCCTGGGTGGGCGTCATATGACGTCCTCCCAATCCCGGCCGCCTGGGGGGCGTGCGCGCGTGCCCACGGCGTCGCTCGGGACCCGGTGCGGCTGCCCGGCGGCCGCGATGTCCGCCAGGCACACACGATTGCCCGTTAAAACAACGGGACCGTGCGGGACCGTGGAGCTGTGTGTGTAAACACACAGCTCCACGTCCTGTCAGCGGAGAGGAGACCGATCATGTGATCCCAGTATGGAGGAACACTGATAGGTCTCCTCCCCTTGTGAGTCCCCTCCCCCCACAGTTAGAATCACTCCTATAGGGAACACATTAACCCCTGCAGCGCCCCCTAGTGTTAACCCCTTCCCTGCCAGTCACATTTACACAGTAATCACTGCAATTTTATAGCAACGATCGCTGTGTAAATGTTCCCAAAAATGTGTCAAAAGTGTCCGAAGTGTCCGCCGCAATGTCGCAGTCACGAAAAAACAAATCGCAGATCGCCGCCATTACTAGTAAAAAAAAAAAAAAAATGCAATAAATCTATCCCCTATTTTGTAGACGCTATAACTTTTGCGCAAACCGATCTATATACACTTATTGCGATTTTTTTACCAAAAATATGTATAAGAATGCATATCAGCCTAAACTGAGGAAAAAAATAGTTTTTTTTTTAAAAAAATGGGATATTTATTATAGCAAAAAGTAAAAAATATTGTGTTTTTTTTCAAAATTGTCGCTCTTCTTTTGTTTATAGCGCAAAAAATAAAAACCGCAGAGGTGATCAAATACCATCAAAAGAAAGCTCTATTTGTGGGAAAAAAAGGACGTCAATTTTGTTTGGGTGTAACGTTGCACGTTCGCGCAATTGTTAGTTAAAGCGACGCAGTGCCGAATCGCAAAAAGTGCTCTGGTAAGGAAGGGTGTAAAATGGCCCGGTGCTGAAGTGGTTAATATCCATAGCAGACCTGAAGGGCCTGGTTATTGAATTTGGGGGACCCCCACGCTGTTTTTTAAAAAATTTTAAATTTTTTTATCAATGACTTTTTTTTATCAATGACTTTCAATGAATGACTGTTCTCTGTGTTACGGGAGCCGTCAATTCATTAGCCGCGAGTGGTTTTAAATAGCTTTTTTTCCTGCAAAAATGACACTTTGTGCAGGGACAGTTCTAAGCACAGGAAACATGCGCCCCTTCACAGGCATACTATAGACACCCCCCAGATGTGATACTGCAATGCTGTACTAACAGCAAGAACACACTAATCCCCAGAATCACAGCACATATTGTCAGCTCAGCAGTCAGCAGCACATAACACTGACACGCTGGAACACAATATACGAGGCCGCCGGCGCGGCGGCCTTTATACTGTGGGGCGTGTACTAAACCCCCTGAGCTATAATTGGCCACAGGCATCCTGCCTGTGGCCAATTATGGCTCTCCTCGCCGCTGGCTCTTTGATTGGCCAAGCATGCGGGTCACAGTGCATGCTTGGCCAATCATCAGCCAGCAATGCACTGCGATTGGCAACATACATATTAAAGTTAAAGTTGTCGTTTTATTTGTGTACACAGATAAAAAATACCTAGTTCAAACTGACAAGAACCTCACATTCCAATTTTTAAAACAAAGCAATAAAAAATATAGATAGGGTGTCCTCCACAGCTGTTCAGAGCTTTCTTGGTGAATTCCTGGAAAATTGTACAAATGCATTCCGACACGGTCTGATAGACCAAGATACATTAGACTACTTGATCACTAAATTTTCATGTGTCCCTACTTTTTATACTTTACCAAAACTCACAAAAATTCAAGATTACCTCCCAGAAGACCCATAGTCTCTGGGATAGGATCATTAACTAAAAAAGGCTAGTAAATTTGTTGATGCCTTCCTTATGCTTCATGTTCGATCTAGTCTAGTCTCCTACATACGAGACACCACTGATCTCCATAAACACATTAAGGAGATTCAGATTCATCCAGACGCCCTGCTCGTGGCTATAGATATCGAGGCATTGTATTTACGTATCCCCCATGAGCAGATTCCTTTTTAATGGTGCAGGATCAAACTACCTGGCCCCTCAACAATTTAATTTTGAAACTACTACACTTTATTTTGATGAGGAACTATTTTACATTTAAGGAACAATATTATTTGCAGACCCAGGGTGTCGTGATGGGGACTTCATGTGCACGCTCATACGCAAACCTTTATCTCTGTGGCTGGGAAAGACAGGTTTATTCAGATACCTTACCCATGTCCTCCTTTGGTATAGGTTTATTAATGACCTGTTCCTTGTGTGGACACGCCAACAACATTTGTAAATATAATTTATTCAACAGCTAAACATCAACAATTTTAATTTACACGTTACTTTTAGTCACGATGACAAACAGATCTCATTCCTGGATCTGATCATCATCAAACAGCCACATGGAGCCATTGGTACAGATTTGTACTGTAAACCCACAGCTGCGAAACATATTGTTACATGCCTCTAGCTCACACCCGAAGCCCCTTGTCCACAGTATTCCCTATGCGCAGTATCTGCGACTGCGCAGAAACTGAACAAGGAAGGGCAACTTCCGGGCACAGGCAGATTTGCTACACGAGCGTCTCCTACCTAGGGGCTACTTACGGACAAATCTTAGGAAGGCATTTAATCGGGCTTTGTCCCACATGAGAACCTCATTTACTATATGATCCTCCAAAGTCCAAAACTGATTGACATGGTTAGGATCGTTACGAAATACTCGGCCCATCATCTCCAACTCCGAAACATTCTATCTGACCATTGGCATCTGTTAGCTGACCATCGTATCCTTGGCAAATAGGTCAAGACAACTCCCAAATTGGTTTTCCGTAGAGCTTCCTCCTTCAGATTGCTTAACCAGCAGTCATTACAATAGTTTAAACTGATCCCTATCTGGTCCCGCGATACCTCTCGGTGTGAACAATGATCACGTTGCCTTTGGGTACTTGTAGGCACTACATATAAATTACCCAATGGTGAAATCTTTTCACCTCACACCCCTGCAAATTGTGGCACGACAGGGTTCCTATATTTAATGATATGTACCTGTAATGCCCTCTATGTAGGAAAAAACATCTGGAAGCTCCAGAAAAAAATAGGTGATCCCCTATATTATTCTACCAATGGGAAACTGACTACCATTGGTCGCCAGATCAGATTACATCACAGATTTGACTTTCAGGTGGTTACG
Source organism: Lithobates sylvaticus (assembly GCA_028564925.1). Taxonomy (NCBI): domain Eukaryota; kingdom Metazoa; phylum Chordata; class Amphibia; order Anura; family Ranidae; genus Lithobates; species Lithobates sylvaticus. The sequence goes on from CM053031.1 coordinate 312,035,759, forward strand.
TTACTGGTCTTGGAGGTGGTTCCTCAGAACCCTAGAGGGGGTGTTTGGGATAGGGTTATTTTACAACACAAGACCTTGTGGATTGAAAGGCTTAATGCCACCACTCCACCGGGCCTCAATGAAGTACTATAGTATAAACTCTTTTTATAGCCTACGGTGGATACAGATGTGGCTGTTTTGATTGCTTATTTTTAGCTATTTTGCATGTAGACCTAGACCTAATCCCATTCTGTGCAGAAACTGCATTCTTTGCAACTGTATCAAGGGGTCTCTTTATTATCTCTTTTATTATTGTTTATACGATTTAACTAAATTGAGCTATTATGACTAAATTCTGTGATAATCTATTTGCAACCTAATGTGATATGTGTCACAGTCCCTACCGTGCCAAGCAGATGGCCAGGCGTGGTCACGCCCCATGTGGCTCAAGGTGATATTGAACCCATAACCCATAACCTTCTGTTTGCTGCTCCTGTTGCTTTACCTCTGAGCCACACCTCAGTTCTCTATTCAGCCTGCTTTTTAGCTATGCCTAGTTCTGCATGAAGTACTGAGGGCGATACTCTGATTGTACCTGTCACTCCTGGTTTAGCTGATTCAGTTTATCCAATCTGCAGTGTTCCAAGGCTGACCCTGGCTTCAGACCCTGGCTCTGTTCTTCGTTTATTAGTGGGAATGCTTCAGCAGTCCCACTATTGTTTTTCTTTTTTTTTTTTATTTATTAATCATCATCATCATCATCTTTTTATTATTATTCCGTAAGTTTTTTGGCTCTGTGTAACTTCTGCATACTTTCAGCTATTAAAATGTTCAGCTCTTTCAGCTGATGGGACTTCTTCAACTTTTTTTCTACTATTTATACTTTTTAAAATATTAAGGTTTTTAACCCTTTTTTAACATTGAAGTCAATGAGAGCATGCTTAAAATCCTTAAAATCTTCTTCCACTACCAAAAGTTTCAGCTCCTTTATAATTTCCCCTACAGATGCCAAACAAACTTTAAAATGTTCACAAAATATTCAGCTATCTGGCTATATATTGTCAGTTTGATATCTTTTACAATTTTTGTGAAAAAGCAGTTAAAGTTTAGTGATCATTTCAGAAAATTTCATAAAATTTAGGGCATCCAGGCTTTTGTTGTCTGTTTTGTTTCCATGGTTACCAAAGCTTCTTATACACATGGGCAGTGGGGGGAGGCGGCTGGAGCATTTCAGATTAGGCCCCTTTCACACTGAGGCGCTTTGCAAAGTTCTAAAAATTGCACCTGCAAAGCGCCCTCAAACAGCCGCTGCTGTGTCTCCAGTGTGAAACCCGAGGGCTTTCACACTGGAGCGGTGCGCTTGCAGGACGCTGAAAAATGTCCTGCAAGCCGCATCTTTTGAGCACCGTGTATTTACCGCTCCTAAAGCTCCCCTTCCCATTGAAAACACTGGGGCAGCGCTCCAAACCCGCCTGCAAAGCGCCACTGCAGCGGCGCTTTGCGGGCGGTTTTAACCCTTTTTTGGCCACTAGCCGGGGGTAAAACTGCCCCGCTAGTGGCCAAAAAGCGCAGCTAAAATGACGGTAAAGCGCCGCTAAATATAGCGCCACTTTACCGCCAGCGCGCCCAGCGCCTCAGTGGGAAAGTAGCCTTACAGAGCCCGGGGGAGAGCACAGACACACCATGTACTGATTAATAATAGAGGAATATGATGGGAAAGTTTTGATGGTGGCAATATTATGGAGCAGTTTTGATAGGGTCAGTTTGATGGGAGCAAAATTATGGGGCAGTTTTGATGGTGGCAGGATGATGGGACAGTTTTGATGGGGGCAATTTTGATGGGACAGCTTTAATGGGGGCAATTTTGGTGGGGCAGTTTTGATGGTGGCAATATGATGGGGCAAATTTGATGGGGCAGTTTTGATGGTGGCAATATGATGGGGCAGTTTTGATGGAGGCAATAAGATAGGGCCGTTTTGATGGGGGCTGTTTTGACGGTGGCAATATGATGGGGCAGTTTTGATGGGGGCAAAATGATGGGGACTGATGTGACGGGGCAATATGATGGGGACAGTTTTGATGGGGACAGTTTTGATGGGGCAGTTTTGATGGGGTAGTTTTGATGGGGGCTGTTTTGATGGTGGCAATATGATGGGCAGTTTTGATGGGGCATTTTTGATGGGGGCCATTTTGATGGTGGCAATATGATGGGCAGTTTTCATGGGGCAATATGATGGGGCAGTTTTGATGGGGGCAGTTTTGATGGGGGCAGTTTTGATGGGGGCAGTTTTGATGGTGGCAATATGATGGGGCAGTTTTGATGGGGCAGTTTTGATGGGGCAATATGATGGGGCAGTTTTGATGGGGCAGTATTAATGGGGCAGTTTTGATGGGGCAGTTTTGATGGGGGCAGTTTTGATGGGGGCTGTTTTGATGGTGGCAATATGATGGGCAGTTTTGATGGGGCAGTTTTGATGGGGTAGTTTTGATGGGGGCTGTTTTGATGGTGGCAATATGATGGGCAGTTTTGATGGGGCATTTTTGATGGGGGCCATTTTGATGGTGGCAATATGATGGGCAGTTTTGATGGGGCAGTTTTGATGGGGGCAGTTTTGATGGGGGCAGTTTTGATGGGGGCAGTTTTGATGGTGGCAATATGATGGGGCAGTTTTGATGGGGGCAGTTTTGATGGGGCAATATGATGGGGCAGTTTTGATGGGGCAATGTGATGGGAGCAGTTTTGATGGTGGCAATATGATGGGGCAGTTTTGATGGGGCAGTTTTGACAGGGGAAATTTTGATGGGGGCCATTTTGATGGTGGCAATATGATGGGGCAGTTTTGATGGGGGCCATTTTGATGGGGGCAGTTATGATGGTGGCAATATGATTATGCAGTTATGACTGTGGCAATATATATGGGGGCCATTTTGATGGGGTATTATGATGGGGGCAGTTTTGATGGGGGCCATTTTTAGGGGGGCCGTTTTGATGTATAAAATTCTTCACATTTCCCAGCGAAAAGCACAGCCAACTTCTTTTTTAAATTGCTGACATGCCCACATTTTTAAGTTTATCAACATAAATGTTATACCGATCTGTTCACAAAGTCCATGTGTCGCTAACGGTGAAGTCACTGTTTCCATAGTATGTACTGTTGTGGATTTATTAAGGCTTGTTTGAAGGATTCTCTCACACTGTCTCTCACTCAGGCAGCTAGCAGATAGTGAGGAGATGTTTTTTACAGTGTGTTCAGGGTTCAGGCAGCTAGCAGACAGGAAGATGATATTCAGCATTCTCACCCATTTTCTCCAGGAAATGCATTTTCTAGTTTCTGACTTCTGGATTCCTTGACTACGGCTTTACCTCGACAATCCTTTGGCAAATTCCTGTCAAGCCCCCTGTGCACAGATTCACAGCCCAGGTAGCTTTTTGCCTTGTTACTGTGGGATGTGTGTATTTTCAAGGGTGAGCATTAAGGATGGGCCCGGTGCTCGATGCGAACCCATGTTCGCATCGAGCACCGGGTGTTCGCTCGCTCGGCGAGCCCAGAACTATTTTGGCCGCTCGCATCACATTCGTGTGATGCGAGCGGCCCCGCAATGCATTGCGGCTGGCGCAGCCGGCGCAGTGCATTGCTGGCTGATGATTGGCCAAGCATGCACTGTGATCCCGCATGCTTGGCCAATCACAGCGCCGGAAACTCGGAGAGCCATAATTGGCTACAGGCAGGACGCCTGTAGCCAATTACAGCTCAGGGGCTTTAGTACACGCCCCCTCATTTAAAAGGCCGCCACGCCGTCGGCGCCGGTCACATGCGTTCCGGCTTTAGGAGAGTGCAGGCTGATTCTGTGTCACTCTTTGCTAGATTCATTTAGAAAGATTTGCTCTACTTTGCTAAACCATTGCTACCTGTCATTGATCGTCCATTGCTGCTGCTGGTTAGTGTGTTTTTAGCTGCTGCTGGGGGTTAGTCTGGTGCATGTCTTACTGTTAGTACAGTATTTCAGTAGTACCAACCGCAGTGCTGTTAGTACAGCACTGCACCCCAAAAGCACCCATAGGGCTTGTAGTGTGTTCGTGGCAGGCACTGGCAGCAAACAGAGCTCCTATATTTTGTTCCCAGAAGCACCTATAGGACTTGTAGTGTGTTAGTGGCAGGCACTGGCAGCAAACAGAGCTCCTATATTTTCTTCCCAGAAGCACCTATAGGACTTGTAGTGTGTTAGTCCCATCACACAGAGCTCCTATATTTTGTTCCCAGAAGCACCTATAGGACTTGAAGTGTGTTAGTCCCATCACACAGAGCTATATTTTCTTCCCAGAAGCACCTATAGGACTTGTAGTGTGTTAGTCCCATCACACAGAGCTCCTATATTTTGTTCCCAGAAGCACCTATAGGACTTGAAGTGTGTTAGTCCCATCACACAGAGCTATATTTTCTTCCCAGAAGCACCTATAGGACTTGTAGTGTGTTAGTCCCATCACACAGAGCTCCTATATTTTGTTCCCAGAAGCACCTATAGGACTTGAAGTGTGTTAGTCCCATCACACAGAGCTATATTTTCTTCCCAGAAGCACCTATAGGACTTGTAGTGTGTTAGTCCCATCACACAGAGCTCCTATATTTTGTTCCCAGAAGCACCTATAGGACTTGAAGTGTGTTAGTCCCATCACACAGAGCTATATTTTCTTCCCAGAAGCACCTATAGGACTTGTAGTGTGTTAGTCCTATCACACAGAGCTCCTATATTTTGTTCCCAGAAGCACCTATAGGACTTGAAGTGTGTTAGTCCCATCACACAGAGCTATATTTTCTTCCCAGAAGCACCTATAGGACTTGAAGTGTGTTAGTCCCATCACACAGAGCTATATTTTCTTCCCAGAAGCACCTATAGGACTTGTAGTGTGTTAGTCCCATCACACAGAGCTCCTATATTTTGTTCCCAGAAGCACCTATAGGACTTGAAGTGTGTTAGTCCCATCACACAGAGCTATATTTTCTTCCCAGAAGCACCCATAGGACTTGAAGTGTGTTATTCCCATCACACAGAGCTATATTTTCTTCCCAGAAGCACCTATATGACTTGTAGTGTATTAGTCCCATCACACAGAGCTCCTATATTTTGTTCCCAGAAGCACCTATAGGACTTGAAGTGTGTTAGTCCCATCACACAGAGCTATATTTTCTTCCCAGAAGCACCTATAGGACTTCTAGTGTGTTAGTCCCATCACACAGAGCTCCTATATTTTGTTCCCAGAAGCACCTATAGGACTTGAAGTGTGTTAGTCCCATCACACAGAGCTATATTTTCTTCCCAGAAGCACCTATAGGACTTGTAGTGTGTTAGTCCCATCACACAGAGCTCCTATATTTTGTTCCCAGAAGCACCTATAGGACTTGAAGTGTGTTAGTCCCATCACACAGAGCTATATTTTCTTCCCAGAAGCACCTATAGGACTTGTAGTGTGTTAGTCCCATCACACAGAGCTCCTATATTTTGTTCCCAGAAGCACCTATAGGACTTGAAGTGTGTTAGTCCCATCACACAGAGCTATATTTTCTTCCAGAAGCACCTATAGGACTTGTAGTGTGTTAGTCCTATCACACAGAGCTCCTATATTTTGTTCCCAGAAGCACCTATAGGACTTGAAGTGTGTTAGTCCCATCACACAGAGCTATATTTTGTTCCCAGAAGCACCTATAGGACTTGAAGTGTGTTAGTCCCCATCACACAGAGCTATATTTTGTTCCCAGCAGCACCCATAGGACTTGTAGTGTGTTAGTCCCATCACACAGAGCTCCTATATTTTCTTCCCAGAAGCACCTATAGGACTTGAAGTGTGTTAGTCCCATCACACAGAGCTATATTTTCTTCCCAGAAGCACCTATAGGACTTGTAGTGTGTTAGTCCCATCACACAGAGCTCCTATATTTTGTTCCCAGAAGCACCTATAGGACTTGTAGTGTGTTAGTCCCATCACACAGAGTTCCTATATTTTGTTCCCAGAAGCACCCATAGGACTTGTAGTGTGTTAGTCCCATCACACAGAGCTCCTATATTTTGTTCCCAGAAGCACCTATAGGACTTGAAGTGTGTTAGTCCCATCACACAGAGCTATATTTTCTTCCCAGAAGCACCTATAGGACTTGTAGTGTGTTAGTCCCATCACACAGAGCTCCTATATTTTGTTCCCAGAAGCACCTATAGGACTTGAAGTGTGTTAGTCCCATCACACAGAGCTATATTTTCTTCCCAGAAGCACCTATAGGACTTGAAGTGTGTTAGTCCCATCACACAGAGCTATATTTTCTTCCCAGAAGCACCTATAGGACTTGTAGTGTGTTAGTCCCATCACACAGAGCTCCTATATTTTGTTCCCAGAAGCACCTATAGGACTTGCAGTGTGTTAGTCCCATCACACAGAGCTATATTTTCTTCCCAGAAGCACCTATAGGACTTGTAGTGTGTTAGTCCCATCACACAGAGCTATATTTTCTTCCCAGAAGCACCTATAGGACTTGTAGTGTGTTAGTCCCATCACACAGAGCTCCTATATTTTCTTCTCAGCAGCACCCACAGGACTTCTAGTGTGTTAGTGGCATCACACAGGGCTCCTATATTTTCTTTGCAGAAGCACCCATAGGACTTCTAGTGTGTTACTGGCATCACACAGAGCTCCTATATTTTCTTTGCAGAAGCACCCATAGGACTTCTAGTGTGTTAGTGGCATCACACAGAGTTCCTATATTTTGTTCCCAGAAGCACCCATAGGACTTGTAGTGTGTTAGTCCCATCACACAGAGCTCCTATAGTTTGTTCCCAGAAGCACCTATAGGACTTGTAGTGTGTTAGTCCCATCACACAGAGCTCCTATATTTTCTTCTCAGCAGCACCCACAGGACTTCTAGTGTGTTAGTGGCATCACACAGAGCTCCTATATTTTCTTTGCAGAAGCACCCATAGGACTTCTAGTGTGTTAGTGGCATCACACAGAGCTCCTATATTTTCTTTGCAGAAGCACCCATAGGACTTCTAGTGTGTTAGTGGCATCATACAGAGCTCCTATATTTTCTTCTCAGCAGCACCCACAGGACTTCTAGTGTGTTAGTCCCATCACACAGAGCTCCTATATTTTGTTCCCAGAAGCACCTATAGGACTTGTAGTGTGTTAGTCCCATCACACAGAGCTCCTATATTTTCTTCTCAGCAGCACCCACAGGACTTCTAGTGTGTTAGTGGCATCACACAGAGCTCCTATATTTTCTTTGCAGAAGCACCCATAGGACTTCTAGTGTGTTAGTGGCATCACACAGAGCTCCTATATTTTCTTCTCAGCAGCACCCACAGGACTTCTAGTGTGTTAGTGGCATCACACAGAGCTCCTATATTTTCTTTGCAGAAGCACCCACAGGACTTCTAGTGTGTTAGTGGCATCACACAGAGCTCCTATATTTTCTTTGCAGAAGCACCCATAGGACTTCTACTGTGTTAGTGGCATCACACAGAGCTCCTATATTTTCTTTGCAGAAGCACCCATAGGACTTCTAGTGTGTTATTGGCATCACACAGAGTTCCTATATTTTGTTCCCAGAAGCACCCATAGGACTTGTAGTGTGTTAGTCCCATCACACAGAGAGCTCCTATATTTTGTTCCCAGAAGCACCTATAGGACTTGAAGTGTGTTAGTCCCATCACACAGAGCTATATTTTCTTCCCAGAAGCACCTATAGGACTTGTAGTGTGTTAGTCCCATCACACAGAGCTCCTATATTTTGTTCCCAGAAGCACCTATAGGACTTGAAGTGTGTTAGTCCCATCACACAGAGCTATATTTTCTTCCCAGAAGCACCTATAGGACTTGTAGTGTGTTAGTCCATCACACAGAGCTCCTATATTTTGTTCCCAGAAGCACCTATAGGACTTGAAGTGTGTTAGTCCCATCACACAGAGCTATATTTTCTTCCCAGAAGCACCTATAGGACTTGTAGTGTGTTAGTCCCATCACACAGAGCTCCTATATTTTGTTCCCAGAAGCACCTATAGGACTTGAAGTGTGTTATTCCCATCACACAGAGCTACATTTTCTTCCCAGAAGCACCTATAGGACTTGTAGTGTGTTAGTCCCATCACACAGAGCTCCTATATTTTGTTCCCAGAAGCACCTATAGGACTTGAAGTGTGTTAGTCCCATCACACATAGCTATATTTTCTTCCCAGAAGCACCTATAGGACTTGTAGTGTGTTAGTCCCATCACACAGAGCTCCTATATTTTGTTCCCAGAAGCACCTATAGGACTTGAAGTGTGTTAGTCCCATCACACAGAGCTATATTTTCTTCCCAGAAGCACCTATAGGACTTGTAGTGTGTTAGTCCCATCACACAGAGCTCCTATATTTTGTTTCCCAGAAGCACCTATAGGACTTGAAGTGTGTTAGTCCCATCACACAGAGCTATATTTTCTTCCCAGAAGCACCTATAGGACTTGTAGTGTGTTAGTCCCATCACACAGAGCTCCTATATTTTGTTCCCAGAAGCACCTATAGGACTTGAAGTGTGTTAGTCCCATCACACAGAGCTATATTTTCTTCCCAGAAGCACCTATAGGACTTGTAGTGTGTTAGTCCCATCACACAGAGCTCCTATATTTTGTTCCCAGAAGCACCTATAGGACTTGAAGTGTGTTAGTCCCATCACACAGAGCTATATTTTCTTCCCAGAAGCACCTATAGGACTTGTAGTGTGTTAGTCCCATCACACAGAGCTCCTATATTTTGTTCCCAGAAGCACCTATAGGACTTGAAGTGTGTTAGTCCCATCACACAGAGCTATATTTTCTTCCCAGAAGCACCTATAGGACTTGTAGTGTGTTAGTCCTATCACACAGAGCTCCTATATTTTGTTCCCAGAAGCACCTATAGGACTTGAAGTGTGTTAGTCCCATCACACAGAGCTATATTTTCTTCCCAGAAGCACCTATAGGACTTGAAGTGTGTTAGTCCCATCACACAGAGCTATATTTTCTTCCCAGAAGCACCCATAGGACTTGTAGTGTGTTAGTCCCATCACACAGAGCTCCTATATTTTCTTCCCAGAAGCACCTATAGGACTTGAAGTGTGTTAGTCCCATCACACAGAGCTATATTTTCTTCCCAGAAGCACCTATAGGACTTGTAGTGTGTTAATCCCATCACACAGAGCTCCTATATTTTTGTTCCCAGAAGCACCTATAGGACTTGAAGTGTGTTAGTCCCATCACACAGAGCTATATTTTCTTCCCAGAAGCACCTATAGGACTTGAAGTGTGTTAGTCCCATCACACAGAGCTATATTTTCTTCCCAGAAGCACCTATAGGACTTGTAGTGTGTTAGTCCCATCACACAGAGCTCCTATATTTTCTTCTCAGCAGCACCCACAGGACTTCTAGTGTGTTAGTGGCATCACACAGGGCTCCTATATTTTCTTTGCAGAAGCACCCATAGGACTTCTAGTGTGTTACTGGCATCACACAGAGCTCCTATATTTTCTTTGCAGAAGCACCCATAGGACTTCTAGTGTGTTAGTGGCATCACACAGAGCTCCTATATTTTCTTTGCAGAAGCACCCATAGGACTTCTAGTGTGTTAGTGGCATCACACAGAGTTCCTATATTTTGTTCCCAGAAGCACCCATAGGACTTGTAGTGTGTTAGTCCCATCACACAGAGCTCCTATAGTTTGTTCACAGAAGCACCTATAGGACTTGTAGTGTGTTAGTCCCATCACACAGAGCTCCTATATTTTCTTCTCAGCAGCACCCACAGGACTTCTAGTGTGTTAGTGGCATCACACAGAGCTCCTATATTTTCTTTGCAGAAGCACCCATAGGACTTCTAGTGTGTTAGTGGCATCACACAGAGCTCCTATATTTTCTTTGCAGAAGCACCCATAGGACTTCTAGTGTGTTAGTGGCATCATACAGAGCTCCTATATTTTCTTCTCAGCAGCACCCACAGGACTTCTAGTGTGTTAGTCCCATCACACAGAGCTCCTATATTTTGTTCCCAGAAGCACCTATAGGACTTGTAGTGTGTTAGTCCCATCACACAGAGCTCCTATATTTTCTTCTCAGCAGCACCCACAGGACTTCTAGTGTGTTAGTGGCATCACACAGAGTTCCTATATTTTCTTTGCAGAAGCACCCATAGGACTTCTAGTGTGTTAGTGGCATCACACAGAGCTCCTATATGTTCTTCTCAGCAGCACCCACAGGACTTCTAGTGTGTTAGTGGCATCACACAGAGCTCCTATATTTTCTTTGCAGAAGCACCCATAGGACTTCTAGTGTGTTAGTGGCATCACACAGAGCTCCTATATTTTCTTTGCAGAAGCACCCATAGGACTTCTAGTGTGTTAGTGGAATCACACAGAGCTCCTATATTTTCTTTGCAGAAGCACCCATAGGACTTCTAGTGTGTTAGTGGCATCACACAGAGCTCCTATATTTTCTTCTCAGCAGCACCCACAGGACGTCTAGTGTGTTAGTGGCATCACACAGAGCTCCTATATTTTCTTTGCAGAAGCACCCATAGGACTTCTAGTGTGTTAGTGGCATCACACAGAGCTCCTATATTTTCTTTGCAGAAGCACCCATAGGACTTCTAGTGTGTTATTGGCATCACACAGAGTTCCTATATTTTGTTCCCAGAAGCACCCATAGGACTTGTAGTGTGTTAGTCCCATCACACAGAGAGCTCCTATATTTTGTTCCCAGAAGCACCTATAGGACTTGTAGTGTGTTAGTCCCATCACACAGAGCTCCTATATTTTCTTCTCAGCAGCACCCACAGGACTTCTAGTGTGTTAGTGGCATCACACAGAGCTCCTATATTTTCTTTGCAGAAGCACCCATAGGACTTCTAGTGTGTTAGTGGCATCACACAGAGCTCCTATATTTTCTTCTCAGCAGCACCCACAGGACTTCTAGTGTGTTAGTGGCATCACACAGAGCTCCTATATTTTCTTTGCAGAAGCACCCATAGGACTTCTAGTGTGTTAGTGGCATCACACAGAGCTCCTATATTTTCTTTGCAGAAGCACCCATAGGACTTCTAGTGTGTTAGTGGCATCACACAGAGCTCCTATATTTTCTTCTCAGCAGCACCCACAGGACTTCTAGTGTGTTAGTGGCATCACACAGAGCTATATTTTCTTCCCAGAAGCACCCATAGGACTTGTAGTGTGTTAGTCCCATCACACAGAGATCCTATATTTTGTTCCCAGAAGCACCTATAGGACTTGAAGTGTGCTAGTCCCATCACACAGACCTATATTTTCTTCCCAGAAGCACCCATAGGACTTGTAGTGTGTTAGTCCCATCACACAGAGATCCTATATTTTGTTCCCAGAAGCACCTATAGGACTTGAAGTGTGTTAGTCCCATCACACAGACCTATATTTTCTTCCCAGAAGCACCTATAGGACTTGAAGTGTGTTAGTCCCATCACACAGAGCTATATTTTCTTCCCAGAAGCACCTATAGGACTTGTAGTGTGTTAGTCCCATCACACAGAGCTCCTATATTTTCTTCCCAGAAGCACCTATAGGACTTGAAGTGTGTTAGTCCCATCACACAGAGATCCTATATTTTGTTCCCAGAAGCACCTATAGGACTTGAAGTGTGTTAGTCCCATCACACAGACCTATATTTTCTTCCCAGAAGCACCCATAGGACTTGTAGTGTGTTAGTCCCATCACACAGAGATCCTATATTTTGTTCCCAGAAGCACCTATAGGACTTGAAGTGTGTTAGTCCCATCACACAGAGATCCTATATTTTGTTCCCAGAAGCACCTATAGGACTTGAAGTGTGTTAGTCCCATCACACAGACCTATATTTTCTTCCCAGAAACACCTATAGGACTTGAAGTGTGTTAGTCCCATCACACAGAGATCCTATATTTTGTTCCCAGAAGCACCTATAGGACTTTAAGTGTGTTAGTCCCATCACACAGAGATCCTATATTTTGTTCCCAGAAGCACCTATAGGACTTGAAGTGTGTTAGTCCCATCACACAGACCTATATTTTCTTCCCAGAAGCACCCATAGGACTTGTAGTGTGTTAGTCCCATCACACAGAGCTATATTTTCTTCCCAGAAGCACCTATAGGACTTGTAGTGTGTTAGTCCCATCACACAGAGCTCCTATATTTTTTGTTCCCAGAAGCACCTATAGGACTTGAAGTGTGTTAGTCCCATCACACAGAGCTATATTTTCTTCCCAGAAACACCTATAGGACTTGAAGTGTGTTAGTCCCATCACACAGAGATCCTATATTTTGTTCCCAGAAGCACCTATAGGACTTGAAGTGTGTTAGTCCCATCACACAGAGCTATATTTTGTTCCCAGAAGCACCTATAGGACTTGAAGTGTGTTAGTCCCATCACACAGAGCTATATTTTCTTCCCAGAAGCACCCATAGGACTTGTAGTGTGTTAGTCCCATCACACAGAGCTCCTATATTTTCTTCCCAGAAGCACCTATAGGACTTGAAGTGTGTTAGTCCCATCACACAGAGCTATATTTTCTTCCCAGAAGCACCTATAGGACTTGTAGTGTGTTAGTCCCATCACACAGAGCTCCTATATTTTGTTCCCAGAAGCACCTATAGGACTTGTAGTGTGTTAGTCCCATCACACAGAGTTCCTATATTTTGTTCCCAGAAGCACCCATAGGACTTGTAGTGTGTTAGTCCCATCACACAGAGCTCCTATATTTTGTTCCCAGAAGCACCTATAGGACTTGAAGTGTGTTAGTCCCATCACACAGAGCTATATTTTCTTCCCAGAAGCACCTATAGGACTTGTAGTGTGTTAGTCCCATCACACAGAGCTCCTATATTTTTGTTCCCAGAAGCACCTATAGGACTTGAAGTGTGTTAGTCCCATCACACAGAGCTATATTTTCTTCCCAGAAGCACCTATAGGACTTGAAGTGTGTTAGTCCCATCACACAGAGCTATATTTTCTTCCCAGAAGCACCTATAGGACTTGTAGTGTGTTAGTCCCATCACACAGAGCTCCTATATTTTGTTCCCAGAAGCACCTATAGGACTTGCAGTGTGTTAGTCCCATCACACAGAGCTATATTTTCTTCCCAGAAGCACCTATAGGACTTGTAGTGTGTTAGTCCCATCACACAGAGCTATATTTTCTTCCCAGAAGCACCTATAGGACTTGTAGTGTGTTAGTCCCATCACACAGAGCTCCTATATTTTCTTCTCAGCAGCACCCACAGGACTTCTAGTGTGTTAGTGGCATCACACAGGGCTCCTATATTTTCTTTGCAGAAGCACCCATAGGACTTCTAGTGTGTTACTGGCATCACACAGAGCTCCTATATTTTCTTTGCAGAAGCACCCATAGGACTTCTAGTGTGTTAGTGGCATCACACAGAGTTCCTATATTTTGTTCCCAGAAGCACCCATAGGACTTGTAGTGTGTTAGTCCCATCACACAGAGCTCCTATAGTTTGTTCCCAGAAGCACCTATAGGACTTGTAGTGTGTTAGTCCCATCACACAGAGCTCCTATATTTTCTTCTCAGCAGCACCCACAGGACTTCTAGTGTGTTAGTGGCATCACACAGAGCTCCTATATTTTCTTTGCAGAAGCACCCATAGGACTTCTAGTGTGTTAGTGGCATCACACAGAGCTCCTATATTTTCTTTGCAGAAGCACCCATAGGACTTCTAGTGTGTTAGTGGCATCATACAGAGCTCCTATATTTTCTTCTCAGCAGCACCCACAGGACTTCTAGTGTGTTAGTCCCATCACACAGAGCTCCTATATTTTGTTCCCAGAAGCACCTATAGGACTTGTAGTGTGTTAGTCCCATCACACAGAGCTCCTATATTTTCTTCTCAGCAGCACCCACAGGACTTCTAGTGTGTTAGTGGCATCACACAGAGCTCCTATATTTTCTTTGCAGAAGCACCCATAGGACTTCTAGTGTGTTAGTGGCATCACACAGAGCTCCTATATTTTCTTCTCAGCAGCACCCACAGGACTTCTAGTGTGTTAGTGGCATCACACAGAGCTCCTATATTTTCTTTGCAGAAGCACCCACAGGACTTCTAGTGTGTTAGTGGCATCACACAGAGCTCCTATATTTTCTTTGCAGAAGCACCCATAGGACTTCTACTGTGTTAGTGGCATCACACAGAGCTCCTATATTTTCTTTGCAGAAGCACCCATAGGACTTCTAGTGTGTTATTGGCATCACACAGAGTTCCTATATTTTGTTCCCAGAAGCACCCATAGGACTTGTAGTGTGTTAGTCCCATCACACAGAGAGCTCCTATATTTTGTTCCCAGAAGCACCTATAGGACTTGAAGTGTGTTAGTCCCATCACACAGAGCTATATTTTTCTTCCCAGAAGCACCTATAGGACTTGTAGTGTGTTAGTCCCATCACACAGAGCTCCTATATTTTGTTCCCAGAAGCACCTATAGGACTTGAAGTGTGTTAGTCCCATCACACAGAGCTATATTTTCTTCCCAGAAGCACCTATAGGACTTGTAGTGTGTTAGTCCCATCACACAGAGCTCCTATATTTTGTTCCCAGAAGCACCTATAGGACTTGAAGTGTGTTAGTCCCATCACACAGAGCTATATTTTCTTCCCAGAAGCACCTATAGGACTTGTAGTGTGTTAGTCCCATCACACAGAGCTCCTATATTTTGTTCCCAGAAGCACCTATAGGACTTGAAGTGTGTTAGTCCCATCACACAGAGCTACATTTTCTTCCCAGAAGCACCTATAGGACTTGTAGTGTGTTAGTCCCATCACACAGAGCTCCTATATTTTGTTCCCAGAAGCACCTATAGGACTTGAAGTGTGTTAGTCCCATCACACATAGCTATATTTTCTTCCCAGAAGCACCTATAGGACTTGTAGTGTGTTAGTCCCATCACACAGAGCTCCTATATTTTGTTCCCAGAAGCACCTATAGGACTTGAAGTGTGTTAGTCCCATCACACAGAGCTATATTTTCTTCCCAGAAGCACCTATAGGACTTGTAGTGTGTTAGTCCCATCACACAGAGCTCCTATATTTTGTTCCCAGAAGCACCTATAGGACTTGAAGTGTGTTAGTCCCATCACACAGAGCTATATTTTCTTCCCAGAAGCACCTATAGGACTTGTAGTGTGTTAGTCCCATCACACAGAGCTCCTATATTTTGTTCCCAGAAGCACCTATAGGACTTGAAGTGTGTTAGTCCCATCACACAGAGCTATATTTTCTTCCCAGAAGCACCTATAGGACTTGTAGTGTGTTAGTCCCATCACACAGAGCTCCTATATTTTGTTCCCAGAAGCACCTATAGGACTTGAAGTGTGTTAGTCCCATCACACAGAGCTATATTTTCTTCCCAGAAGCACCTATAGGACTTGTAGTGTGTTAGTCCCATCACACAGAGCTCCTATATTTTGTTCCCAGAAGCACCTATAGGACTTGAAGTGTGTTAGTCCCATCACACAGAGCTATATTTTCTTCCCAGAAGCACCTATAGGACTTGTAGTGTGTTAGTCCTATCACACAGAGCTCCTATATTTTGTTCCCAGAAGCACCTATAGGACTTGAAGTGTGTTAGTCCCATCACACAGAGCTATATTTTCTTCCCAGAAGCACCTATAGGACTTGAAGTGTGTTAGTCCCATCACACAGAGCTATATTTTCTTCCCAGAAGCACCCATAGGACTTGTAGTGTGTTAGTCCCATCACACAGAGCTCCTATATTTTCTTCCCAGAAGCACCTATAGGACTTGAAGTGTGTTAGTCCCATCACACAGAGCTATATTTTCTTCCCAGAAGCACCTATAGGACTTGTAGTGTGTTAATCCCATCACACAGAGCTCCTATATTTTGTTCCCAGAAGCACCTATAGGACTTGAAGTGTGTTAGTCCCATCACACAGAGCTATATTTTCTTCCCAGAAGCACCTATAGGACTTGAAGTGTGTTAGTCCCATCACACAGAGCTATATTTTCTTCCCAGAAGCACCTATAGGACTTGTAGTGTGTTAGTCCCATCACACAGAGCTCCTATATTTTCTTCTCAGCAGCACCCACAGGACTTCTAGTGTGTTAGTGGCATCACACAGGGCTCCTATATTTTCTTTGCAGAAGCACCCATAGGACTTCTAGTGTGTTACTGGCATCACACAGAGCTCCTATATTTTCTTTGCAGAAGCACCCATAGGACTTCTAGTGTGTTAGTGGCATCACACAGAGCTCCTATATTTTCTTTGCAGAAGCACCCATAGGACTTCTAGTGTGTTAGTGGCATCACACAGAGTTCCTATATTTTGTTCCCAGAAGCACCCATAGGACTTGTAGTGTGTTAGTCCCATCACACAGAGCTCCTATATTTTGTTCACAGAAGCACCTATAGGACTTGTAGTGTGTTAGTCCCATCACACAGAGCTCCTATATTTTCTTCTCAGCAGCACCCACAGGACTTCTAGTGTGTTAGTGGCATCACACAGAGCTCCTATATTTTCTTTGCAGAAGCACCCATAGGACTTCTAGTGTGTTAGTGGCATCACACAGAGCTCCTATATTTTCTTTGCAGAAGCACCCATAGGACTTCTAGTGTGTTAGTGGCATCATACAGAGCTCCTATATTTTCTTCTCAGCAGCACCCACAGGACTTCTAGTGTGTTAGTCCCATCACACAGAGCTCCTATATTTTGTTCCCAGAAGCACCTATAGGACTTGTAGTGTGTTAGTCCCATCACACAGAGCTCCTATATTTTCTTCTCAGCAGCACCCACAGGACTTCTAGTGTGTTAGTGGCATCACACAGAGTTCCTATATTTTCTTTGCAGAAGCACCCATAGGACTTCTAGTGTGTTAGTGGCATCACACAGAGCTCCTATATGTTCTTCTCAGCAGCACCCACAGGACTTCTAGTGTGTTAGTGGCATCACACAGAGCTCCTATATTTTCTTTGCAGAAGCACCCATAGGACTTCTAGTGTGTTAGTGGCATCACACAGAGCTCCTATATTTTCTTTGCAGAAGCACCCATAGGACTTCTAGTGTGTTAGTGGAATCACACAGAGCTCCTATATTTTCTTTGCAGAAGCACCCATAGGACTTCTAGTGTGTTAGTGGCATCACACAGAGCTCCTATATTTTCTTCTCAGCAGCACCCACAGGACGTCTAGTGTGTTAGTGGCATCACACAGAGCTCCTATATTTTCTTTGCAGAAGCACCCATAGGACTTCTAGTGTGTTAGTGGCATCACACAGAGCTCCTATATTTTCTTTGCAGAAGCACCCATAGGACTTCTAGTGTGTTATTGGCATCACACAGAGTTCCTATATTTTGTTCCCAGAAGCACCCATAGGACTTGTAGTGTGTTAGTCCCATCACACAGAGAGCTCCTATATTTTGTTCCCAGAAGCACCTATAGGACTTGTAGTGTGTTAGTCCCATCACACAGAGCTCCTATATTTTCTTCTCAGCAGCACCCACAGGACTTCTAGTGTGTTAGTGGCATCACACAGAGCTCCTATATTTTCTTTTTGCAGAAGCACCCATAGGACTTCTAGTGTGTTAGTGGCATCACACAGAGCTCCTATATTTTCTTCTCAGCAGCACCCACAGGACTTCTAGTGTGTTAGTGGCATCACACAGAGCTCCTATATTTTCTTTGCAGAAGCACCCATAGGACTTCTAGTGTGTTAGTGGCATCACACAGAGCTCCTATATTTTCTTTGCAGAAGCACCCATAGGACTTCTAGTGTGTTTAGTGGCATCACACAGAGCTCCTATATTTTCTTCTCAGCAGCACCCACAGGACTTCTAGTGTGTTAGTGGCATCACACAGAGCTATATTTTCTTCCCAGAAGCACCCATAGGACTTGTAGTGTGTTAGTCCCATCACACAGAGATCCTATATTTTGTTCCCAGAAGCACCTATAGGACTTGAAGTGTGCTAGTCCCATCACACAGACCTATATTTTCTTCCCAGAAGCACCCATAGGACTTGTAGTGTGTTAGTCCCATCACACAGAGATCCTATATTTTGTTCCCAGAAGCACCTATAGGACTTGAAGTGTGTTAGTCCCATCACACAGACCTATATTTTCTTCCCAGAAGCACCTATAGGACTTGAAGTGTGTTAGTCCCATCACACAGAGATCCTATATTTTGTTCCCAGAAGCACCTATAGGACTTGAAGTGTGTTAGTCCCATCACACAGACCTATATTTTCTTCCCAGAAGCACCTATAGGACTTGAAGTGTGTTAGTCCCATCACACAGAGATCCTATATTTTGTTCCCAGAAGCACCTATAGGACTTGAAGTGTGTTAGTCCCATCACACAGACCTATATTTTCTTCCCAGAAGCACCCATAGGACTTGTAGTGTGTTAGTCCCATCACACAGAGATCCTATATTTTGTTCCCAGAAGCACCTATAGGACTTGAAGTGTGTTAGTCCCATCACACAGAGATCCTATATTTTGTTCCCAGAAGCACCTATAGGACTTGAAGTGTGTTAGTCCCATCACACAGACCTATATTTTCTTCCCAGAAACACCTATAGGACTTGAAGTGTGTTAGTCCCATCACACAGAGATCCTATATTTTGTTCCCAGAAGCACCTATAGGACTTTAAGTGTGTTAGTCCCATCACACAGAGATCCTATATTTTGTTCCCAGAAGCACCTATAGGACTTGAAGTGTGTTAGTCCCATCACACAGACCTATATTTTCTTCCCAGAAGCACCCATAGGACTTGTAGTGTGTTAGTCCCATCACACAGAGATCCTATATTTTGTTCCCAGAAGCACCTATAGGACTTGAAGTGTGTTAGTCCCATCACACAGAGATCCTATATTTTGTTCCCAGAAGCACCTATAGGACTTGAAGTGTGTTAGTCCCATCACACAGACCTATATTTTCTTCCCAGAAACACCTATAGGACTTGAAGTGTGTTAGTCCCATCACACAGAGATCCTATATTTTGTTCCCAGAAGCACCTATAGGACTTGAAGTGTGTTAGTCCCATCACACAGAGATTCTATATTTTGTTCCCAGAAGCACCTATAGGACTTGAAGTGTGTTAGTCCCATCACACAGACCTATATTTTCTTCCCAGAAACACCTATAGGACTTGAAGTGTGTTAGTCCCATCACACAGAGATCCTATATTTTGTTCCCAGAAGCACCTATAGGACTTGAAGTGTGTTAGTCCCATCACACAGAGATTCTATATTTTGTTCCCAGAAGCACCTATAGGACTTTAAGTGTGTTAGTCCCATCACACAGAGATCCTATATTTTGTTCCCAGAAGCACCTATAGGACTTGAAGTGTGTTAGTCCCATCACACAGACCTATATTTTCTTCCCAGAAGCACCCATAGGACTTGTAGTGTGTTAGTCCCATCACACAGAGATCCTATATTTTGTTCCCAGAAGCACCTATAGGACTTGAAGTGTGTTAGTCCCATCACACAGACCTATATTTTCTTCCCAGAAGCACCCATAGGACTTGAAGTGTGTTAGTCCCATCACACAGAGATTCTATTTTTTGTTCCCAGAAGCACCTATAGGACTTTAAGTGTGTTAGTCCCATCACACAGAGATCCTATATTTTGTTCCCAGAAGCACCTATAGGACTTGAAGTGTGTTAGTCCCATCACACAGAGATTCTATATTTTGTTCCCAGAAGCACCTATAGGACTTTAAGTGTGTTAGTCCCATCACACAGAGATCCTATATTTTTTTTCCAGAAGCACCTATAGGACTTGAAGTGTGTTAGTCCCATCACACAGAGCTATATTTTCTTCCCAGAAGCACCTATAGGACTTGAAGTGTGTTAGTCCCATCACACAGAGATCCTATATTTTGGTCCCAGAAGCACCTATAGGACTTGAAGTGTGTTAGTCCCATCACACAGAGATCCTCTATTTTCTTTGCAGAAGCACCCATAGGACTTCTAATGTGTTAGTGGCATCACACAGAGCTCCTATATTTTCTTCTCAGCAGCACCCACAGGACTTCTAGTGTGTTAGTGGCATCACACAGAGCTCCTATATTTTCTTTGCAGAAGCACCCATAGGACTTCTAGTGTGTTAGTGGCATCACACAGAGCTCCTATATATTCTTCTCAGCAGCACCCACAGGACTACCGACTACAATGGCTGGAAGACCGCCAAGGGGAGGCAGAGCGTGCAGAGCCAAGAACACAGGGCAGGCAGGCTCTGTTTCTAGTGGACGTGGCCGTGGACGTGGACGTGGTCGTGCATCGTCATCAGCACGTGGCCATGGGACACGCGCGTCTTTGTTTTCGGCAGCTGGACATGTGGAGCCGCATCATGCTGAAGGCTTGGTAGAATGGATGACCAAGCCCTCCTCATCCTCCTCATCCTCTCTCACCCAGGCTCAGGGTACTGGCAGAGCAGCTGCCAACGCGTACTCAATGGCATCATCAGCCACCCCTTCCCTAGACCCACCATGTCCTCCTGAGGAGTCCCCCGAACTCTTTGAGCACAGTGTTGGGTACATGCTCCAGGAGGATGCCCAACGATTCGAAGGCTCGGATGATGATACCCAGCTTGAGGAAGTCAGTAGTGTGCGCGCAGAGAGAGGGGATGCTGAAGGACAGCAATCTGGCAGTACTGTTCCACCAGCTGCAGCTTACTGCCAGGTTTGCTCTAGTGGTGAAGAGGGAGGGGATGATGAGGTCACTGACTCCACGTGGGTGCCTGAAGGGAGAGAGGATGAGGAGGAGGAGGAGGACGAGGAGGATGCGGCGTCACATGTCCAACGAGGCAGGATGCCCCCTGGAGGCCAGGTAGAGGCCAGCACAGCAACTGTACAACACCGCAGAGCTCCGCCTGTGCAGGGCGCTGCCTCTGCACGTTATCAGAAAAGTTCTTTGGTGTGGGCCTTTTTTGAGACGAGTGCATCAGATCGCACCACTGCTATTTGCAATATTTGTCTCAAGCGTATCTCGCGTGGCCAAAACATCAGCCGCTTGGGCACCACAAGCATGAGCAGACATATGTCGACCTGCCATGCAGCTCGTTGGCAGGCACACATAAAAGACCCACACCAAAGAACTAAGCGGACCTCTCCTTGCTCCTCATCAGCTGGGATCTCCATCCCCACTACACCTTCAGTCCTCTCTGAAAGCTGCTGTGAGAGGACTGAAGGTGTAGAATTAGGTGTGTCACAACCAAGTACTTGCAGTACACCGACGTCCGATTGTAGCAGGCAAATTTCCCTGCCCCAGCTGCTGGACCGTCGAAAGAAGTACACTCCCAGCCATCCACATGCCCAGCGGTTGAATGCTAGCTTGGCTAAATTGCTAGCACTTCAACTGCTGCCTTTTCAGTTGGTAGACTCGGCCCCCTTCCGTGAGTTTGTTCAATGTGCGGTTCCTCAGTGGCAGGTTCCCAAACGCCACTTTTTCTCACGGAAGGCGATTCCGTCTCTCTACCGGCATGTGGAAGGCAATGTCCATGCCTCGCTGGACAGGGCGGTCAGCGGTAAGGTGCATATTATCGCTGACTCATGGTCCAGCAGGCATGGACAGGGACGTTACCTTTCTTTCACGGCCCATTGGGTCACTCTATTGGCAGCTGGGAGGGATGCAGGACAAGGTGCAGTAGTGTTGGAGGTTGTTCCGCCACCACGCCTCCAAAATGCTACTACTGCTACTGGTTGTGACACACCTCTCTCCTCCACCCCCTCCTCTTCTTCTTCCTCCAGTGCTCTGTCCTCGGAACCAGCGGTGCTCCGTAGGCGTACAAGGGGCTACGCAAGTACGCAGGCAAAAAGATGCCATGCCGTGCTTGCGCTGGTGTGTTTGGGGGACAGGAGCCACACTGGGCCAGAGGTTCTGGCAGCTCTGCAGGGGCAGGCCGAGAGGTGGTTGACGCCACGTCAGCTTAAGCCAGGAATGGTCGTTTCTGACAATGGCACCAACCTCCTCTCCGCCCTGCGACAGGGGCAGCTCACCCATGTGCCCTGTATGGCTCACGTCCTCAACCTGGTGGTGCAGCGGTTCTTGGGCAGGTTCCCAGGCTTACAGGATGTCCTGAGGCAGGCCAGGAAAGTCTGTGTGCATTTCCGCCGATCTTATAATGCCAGTGCTCGGCTGACTGAGCTGCAAAAGGAGCTGAACCTGCCCAAGAACCGCCTAATATGTGACATGCCCACCAGGTGGAACTCAACGTTGGCCATGCTGCAGCGACTGCACACGCAGCAGAGGGCCATCAATGAGTACCTTTGCGACTACGGCACCTGGACAGGGTCAGGGGAGCTTGGTTTTTTTTCCCCACGTCAGTGGAGCATGATCAGGGATGCATGCACTGTCCTCTCACCATTTGAGGAGGCCACGAGGATGGTGAGCAGTGACAGTGCATGCATCAGTGACACTGTACCTCTTGTCCACCTGTTGGAGCATACGCTGCGTGGGATAATGGACAGGGCACTTGAGGCAGAACAGAGGCAGGAAGAGGAGGACTTCCTTGCCTCTCAAGGCCCCCTTTATCCGGACAGTGTTCCTTCTGTCCCACCCATCACACAGGAAGAGGATGAGGATGAGGAGGAGGAGGAGGAGGAGGAGGAGGATTGTGTGAGCATGGAGGTGGAGCCTGGCACTCAGCATCAGCAGCAGCAGTCTTTTAGGGATGATGTACAGTCCCAACAAACCAGTGGACTTGTACGTGGCTGGGAGGAGGTGGCTGGCGATCATGTCATCCTCAGTGACCCAGAAGACTCCGGACCGAATGCCTCAGCTAACCTACGCTGCATGGCCTCCCTGATCCTGCAAAGCCTGCGGAAGGATCCTCGTGTTCTTCGGATCAAGGAGAGGGACCATTACTGGCTGGCCACTGTCCTTGATCCACGGTACAAGGGTAAGGTTGCGGACCTTATCTTGCCGTCGCAGAGGGAGCAGAGGATGAGACATCTCAGGGAGGCCTTGCAGAAAGGTCTGTGCAACGCGTTCCCAGAAACTGGGAGGTTACAAACTCCTGGTCCTGGGCGACGAGTTGCTGAGGCTTCGGTCAGTAGCAGAAGGAGCGGTGGGGAAGGTGGACGTCTGACCGATGCGTTCAGACAATTTTTTAGTCCGCAGCCCCAAGGTATGATCGGTTCCAGCAACCATCGCCAGCGTCTGATATACATGGTGCAGGAATACCTTGGGGCAAGGTCAGACTTGGACACCTTTCCCACCGAAAATCCTCTGGCTTACTGGGTCCTGAGGATGGATCACTGGCCAGAGCTTGCACAGTATGCAATTGAGCTACTGGCCTGTCCTGCCTCCAGCGTTCTTTCCGAACGCACATTCAGTGCTGCTGGAGGATTTGTCACCGATCATAGGGTGCGCCTGTCCACCGACCGGTTGATCGACTGACCTTCATCAAAATGAATCAGTCTTGGATCACCACCAGCTACCAGGCACCTGAAGCGGATATAACGGAATAATTTATAATGTCACATCCCTTCAAGACTGCCTATGCTGATGCTGAGTGACTGTCCTCTTATGTTCACTGACTATCCTCTTCCTCCTCCTCAATGATCCATGCCACCACACCAGTGCCTAAGGCACAATTTTTCAGCCCCTGTATAACAGGGGCGTGTACTTACAATTTTTTAAAAAAATGCTTTGCAACACGTGTGACTGCTGTGCTCCAAGTACAGTATCTGTGAGGGGTTGCAGTGTTGTGGCACCAGCACCAGTGCCTAAGGCACAATTTTTCAGCCCCTGTTTAACAGGGGCATGTACTTACAATTTTTTAAAAAAATGCTTCGCAACACGTGTGACTGCTGTGCTCCAAGTACAGTATCTGTGAGGGGTTGCAGTGTTGTGGCACCAGCACCAGTGCCTAAGGCACAATTTTTCAGCCCCTGTTTAACAGGGGCGTGTACTTACAATTTTTTAAAAAAATGCTTCGCAACACGTGTGACTGCTGTGCTCCAAGTACAGTATCTGTGAGGGGTTGCAGTGTTGTGGCACCAGTGCCTAAGGCACAATTTTTCAGCCCCTGTTTAACAGGGGCGTGTACTTACAATTTTTTAAAAAAATGCTTTGCAACACGTGTGACTGCTGTGCTCCAAGTACAGTATCTGTGATCGGTTGCAGTGTTGTGGCACCAGCACCAGTGCCTAAGGCACAATTTTTCAGCCCCTGTTTAACAGGGGCGTGTACTTACAATTTTTTAAAAAAAATGCTTCGCAACACGTGTGACTGCTGTGCTCCAAGTACAGTATCTGTGAGGGGTTGCAGTGTTGTGGCACCAGCACCAGTGCCTAAGGCACAATTTTTCAGCCCCTGTTTAACAGGGGCGTGTACTTACAATTTTTTAAAAAAATGCTTCGCAACACGTGTGACTGCTGTGCTCCAAGTACAGTATCTGTGAGGGGTTGCAGTGTTGTGGCACCAGTGCCTAAGGCACAATTTTTCAGCCCCTGTTTAACAGGGGCGTGTACTTACAATTTTTTTAAAAAATGCTTCGCAACACGTGTGACTGCTGTGCTCCAAGTACAGTATCTGTGATCGGTTGCAGTGTTGTGGCACCAGCACCAGTGCCTAAGGCACAATTTTTCAGCCCCTGTTTAATAGGGGCGTGTAATTACAAATTTTGATCTAATAGTTCACAGCAGGGCCCATTCCTGCGCCCACCAAGAGTAACTATGAGGGCCTACAGTCTTGTGGCAACACCATCCACCACCACCGCCAAAGGCCCAATTTTTCTGCCCTGTTCATCAGGTGCTTGCAATTACAAATCTTGATCTAATAACTCACAGCAGGGCCCATTCCTGCGCCCACCAAGAGTAACTGTGAGAGCTTACAGTCTTGTGGCAACACCGTCCACCACCACCACCACCACCACCACCACCGGCCCAATTTTTCTGCCCTGTTCAACAGGTGCATGCAATTACAAATCTTGATCTAATAACTCACAGCAGGGCCCATTCCTGCGCCCACCAAGAGTAACTGTGAGTGCTTACAGTCTTGTGGCAACACCGTCCACCACCACCACCACCACCACCACCAAAGGCCCAATTTTTCTGCCCTGTTCAACAGGTGCATGCAATTACAAATCTTGATCTGATAACTCACAGCAGGGCCCATTCCTGCGCCCACCAAGAGTAACTGTGAGAGCTTACAGTCTTGTGGCAACACCGTCCACCACCACCACCACCACCACCGCCAAAGGCCCAATTTTTCTGCCCTGTTCAACAGGTGCATGCAATTACAAATCTTGATCTAATAACTCACAGCAGGGCCCATTCCTGCGCCCACCAATAGTAACTGTGAGAGCTTACAGTCTTGTGGCAACACCGTCCACCACCACCACCACCACCACCGCCAAAGGCCCAATTTTTCTGCCCGGTTCAACAGGTGCATGCAAGTACAAATCTTGATCTATTAACTCACAGCAGGGCCCATTCCTGTGCCCACCAGTCTTGTGGCTACACCAACATCTAATAGGGCAAATTTCTGCAGAGTATATACGCCAGGCCCCTACTTTCAAACATCCAACTTACAAACGACTCCTACTTGCAAATGGAAAGAGAAAACAGGAAGTGAGAGGAAATCTACCCCTAGGAAGGGAAATTCTATCCTGTTAGATTTAATTTGGGAAAAAGGTATCTCCTCTCTACTGATACTTTATCACCAATCCTTGTTTCAATTAAAACCCCATTTTTCCAAAAACATTTGTCATTGGGACAGAAAGTGAGGTGACATGTTCTGAACAGATGTGCAAACTTTCGGTCCGTTCGAAGGTTCTGGTTCGAACCGAACCCGGGGGTGTTCGGCTCATCCCTAGTGAGCATATATCTCTCCGCTATGGACTCCAACCAATGTAAGCCCTTACAATATGTACTAAAATGTTGATGTTTACATTTCCCTATAGTGATAGGTGCACTGCCGCTTTAAGACCACTCATGTGCGGGTCGCATTGCCGGTGACGCTTCGTTTTCCTCACGGTGGGAATGTGGCTTCCCTGGTGGGGGTGTGTTCCCACAGCCTTGCTGGGGACCGCCCTCCACTTGCACCGGGTTGGGTTATATAAGCAGACTGATGCCTGCCTATCGGTGCAGTGGATGCCTGTTTCAAGGGGGATATCATTGACTATCAGTCCTCAGGTGAGCCATGACACAAACGCAACCCTTTTATAATCTATTACACCACACAGTTTGATGGTAATATTTTATCGCTGCCTATCCCTACTGATTACAACTTTGTCTTTATACATTGGTACCTATAGATCCTTGCTGATGGTTCAGTGGCTGTGTCTATACACCATGTGTTGCTCCCAGCCAGCTCTTTCCTTTTTTGGACTATAGATGGGGGCCAGCCTATTCCCTGTAGTAATTTTGAAAGTTACCCCCCCCCCCCGGCTCTATATTGGTTTATTCCACCATACCAGGTTGGTTTACATCCCTATATAGCAGAGTTTGGTTTCACTTTACTCAGTGAATCTTCCCTCACCCCATGCCACAAAACATGTAGAGGACCATATGTCCCATGAGGACCTCCTATACCTTTGTCTCCATTTTGGAGTACATTAAGTATCAGCATATTCTATATATATATTTTAATTGCTTCTTGAACATTGGAATATGATGTTTTTGTCTGTTTGAACTATGTATTTTTTATCTGTGTACATAAATAAAATTTTTACTGAAATGTATGTTGTTCCTATGGTACCGAGATAGCCCATTTCTATATTTGGAGACTAGCTTGGGGAACTGTCTCCACCTCCAATTTTCAACTCAATAGGATGATGGTACCCTCCTTTTTCTGATTGTGTATTCCCGATATCACAAAATTGAGGCTTCCTTCTTTGTTGACATGGTATGTATGTGATACTTATGGTCCTTTCTGCAGAGAAAAGTAAATAAGACTCACTAGGAGGGAGATTTTCCAACAAGCTGGACATCCTCTGTGTTTAAAGCCACCTTTAACAGTCATTGCCTTTATTGTCAACCTGCAGTCAATAGCATGATGATTGCAAGCAATGTTCAAAACTCAAAGTATTATATGCTTCTATCCTGCCAACTATAACAAGGCTTATAAATAATTAGCTCCAATATATAGTTCTAGAAAACAAGCCAGGCAGTTGAATACCTTTAAATACTTTGTCCTACTCTCTTTTCCACAACCTGTGTTTTTTTTGTGGCCTTGATTTCCTTTTTACATATTCGGTTATAGTCTTTGTAACTTTTAAATGATAATAATGCATTTTTTTTAACTTTGAACGTGTGCCAAATAGGTTTCATTTTACCCTTTTAAACATATTACCTATGGAATATATTTTGCAGTGTGTTTGCAAACAGATGATTGAAATTCCATTTCTGTTCTGCATGTTTTGATGACAATATTTCCGCCCAGCCTGTCTTGGAGAGAAAAAGTGGCAACCTCTGATCCGGCAGAGTTTATTTTTTTATTTTTACTAACCAGCAATCTTTGGGCAATTTTTTGCTCTCACTGATTCGGGGGCATCTTTTACTCTTACTGTCTGCTGGCCATAGCCTGGTCCCTCAACAGCCTCAAGGACAATGAACGTGCCTTTGTCTATAGGTTAGAAGATCTCTGCCCTAGAGGCATGAACTAATCCATAAAAATATAAGAATAACTGTGTCCCTTAGTGAACACTTTTAAACAGGTATAGTTTGTGTAAGGTAAACTATCTTTAGTAGAGTTATTTTTGTTTTATCGTTCCAGGATGGAAAAGGAATGTCATTTGCAGAGTAGTTTAATTTCTTGTACTAAGGGATGAAATTCAAGTTGTAGAGATTTCTCATACTTTTGGTTAGATAGTTTCTTTTTATTGCTGTGTTTGGTTGCTAAGATTTTAATTAAATGTTTTGCTATTCGGCACTGTACTATTTTAACTGGCAATTGATCAGTCATGCAATGCTGCACACAAATGAAATAGGGTACAGTTGGGAAATTGAATAAGGCCTTCTTTTGGTGGTATTTGATCACCACAGTTTTTTTTTGTTTTAAAAAAATAAGGAAGGACTTGTGCCACCACTGAACACCCTCAAACTGTTTTGCATTTTGTAAGGAAAAAAAGCTCTCAGTTTTTTTTTTTTCCTTCAAATTCTTCTGTGTGGTGGCACATTTGCACTTGGACCCCAAGCTAGGCCTGCACCTTACTCTGACCCTGGATATAACCTTTACGAGGGCCCATACACTTAAAGCATTTAACCTAAAAAAATAAAATAAATGTTGGATCCTGTTTCCTTAAACACTTGCCGCCCTCCCACCATCAATTGAAACAGAGAATGCATGTGATCGGGTGCAGGCATCCCTGCAATGTTGGTGGCGGCGTGTCACAGAGACACAGCTCATCACCAACAGGGGTGAACAGCCATGGCATGGCCGTTTACCACGTGATCAGCCGTGATCAAATCACGGACGATCACAGATTGTACAGCCCCATTACACACGGCACATGCACGTGACCGCGAGCACGCTGCGCATGCATGTCGGTGGCGGCGTGTTCCCAGGAACACTGCTCGTCACTGACACTGGTAAATAGCCATTGCCCGGTGGCTTTTACCACATGATCGGCTGTCATCCATTCACAGTCGATCACAAATGTAAACAAAGACAGGTAACTAGTAGAGTTGAGCGGACACCTGGATGTTCGGGTTTGACAGGTTCGGCCGAACTTTGCAAAAAAGTTTGAGTTCGGGACCGAACTTGACCCGAACTTGACCCCCGAACCTGAACCCCATTGAAGTCAATGGGGACCCAAACTTTTGAGGACTAAAATGGCTCTAAAAAAAGTAATGGAAAGGGCTAGAGGGCTGCAAATGGCAGCAAAATGTTGTTAACAATAAAAGTGTAATATTCCTTTAAATTTCGTACCTGGGGGTGTGTATAGTATGCCTGTAAAGAGGCGCATGTTTCCCATGCTTATAACTGTCCCTGCACAAAGTGTCATTTCCGAAAGAAAAAAAGTAATTTAAAAGCACTCGCGGCTATAATGAATTGTCGGCTCCCCGTAATACAGAGAACAGTCTTTGAAAGTCATTGATAAAAAATTCAATTACCAGGCCCTTCAGGTCTGGTATGGATATTAAGGGGAACCCCGCGTCAAATAAAAAAAAAAAAGACGTGGGGTTCTCCCCAAATATCCATACCAGACCCTTCAGGTCTGGTATGAATTTTAAGGGGAACTCCACGCCAAATTAAAAAAAAAAATCCATACCAGACCCTTTATCCGAGCACGCAACCTGGCAGGCCGCAGGAAAAGAGGGGGGATGAGATAGCGCCCCCCCTCCTGAACCGTACCAGGCCACATGCCTTCAACATTGGGAGAATGCTTTGGGGGTCTATGACCCCCTCAAAGCACCTTGTCCCCATGTTGATGAGGACAAGGGCCTCATCCCCACAACCCTGGCCATTGATTGTGGGGGTCTAAGGGCAGTGGGGCTTATCAGAATCTGGAAGCCCCCTTTAACAAGGGGACCCCCCCTGTTTGAAATGGTAATAGGGTACAAAAGTACCCCTACCATTTCACAAAGAAAGTGTAAAAAACTGTTAAAAAAACACACAGACACCATTGGGATAAGTCCTTTATTAAAAATAAAAAAAAGATTCCAGCGGTGGTAATCCACTCTTGCTATCCAGCGATGGCTGATCTCTTCTCCGGGTCCAGCGATGGGTGATCTCTCCCGATGGTCCAGCACAGCGCATCCTGTCTCCACGGAGACACTGCGGGAATCCCAGGTCTTAGCTGAGGAGGATGGGGCCACCCCCTCTGACGCAAGGGGGAAGCCGGGCTTCCCCAGTGACGTACAGGTGACCCCGCCCCCCTCTGATGTAATGGAAACCTGCGTTACATCAGAGGGGGCGGGGTCACCCGTACATCACTTGGGAAGCCCGGCTTTTCCCTTGCGTCAGAGGGGGGCGGGGGTGATGCTCTCTCGTCCCCCCTTTTTTTCCTGTGGCCTGCCAGGTTGCGTGCTCGGATAAAGGGTCTGGTATGGATTTTTGGGGGAACTCCACGCCATTTTTGTTTTACATTTGGTGTGGAGTTCCCCTTAAAATCCACACCAGACCTGAAGGGTCTGGTATGGCAGGATACAGGGAAAGTTACTTACCTTGTCCCCTGGATCCTGCGAAGTCTCCCTCCTGTGTGTGCGAACTGTCTCCTCGCTTTATTCACACAGTGCCGAGTTCCGCCGAGCTCCGTACCCTGTGATGTTGCGACGCACGGGAGCGGAGATCGGTGCCAAATTCAAAAAAGTAAAAACACAATACACATACAGTACACTGTAATCTTACAGATTACAGTACTGTATAAAAAAAAATACACATCCCCTTTGTCCCTAGTGGTCTGCCCAGTGCCCTGCATGCACTTTTATATTATAAATACTGTTTTTTTCTGCCTGGAATTTGGAGATTGTCCATAGCAACCAAAAAGTGTCCCTTTATGTCAAAAGTGGTTTTAGACCAGCTAGAAAGTGGCGATAATAAATTAGAATCACTTGCAGAATTGCGCGATAGCGATTTGTGGGGAAATTCGTCATCAAACACTGAAAGTAATGACAGCGACAATTCTGCAACTGAGAAAATGTCAGTGTTTTTGATTTGATTACATTGTTGAATATTTTTTAATAATATGATATTATTGATTGTTATGATTATTTATAGTTATTTATTATATTATAATTTATGATTTTGTGTTTCAAACTTTATCATACCCGGGATGTCTACTAGATTCTTGTTTGGACAGATTTAAGTGAGTTATTCATAAGAACTGCAGGCCTACAATATATAAATGCCAAATTTCCATGCCAAATAATTGTACCGCTTTCAGCACCTAAAATCAGAAATAATCATACCGCCAGGGAGGTTAAGCCTTGGACCAATCACCATGGAGCATCTTGCACTCTATATTGTTCTGGCTCTCCAGTAATCAGCAGACTATTATACTCTCGTAGACCCGGTTTTCTCCTAGTTATGTTTGCTGTTATCACAATTTTCCAGGGGGCACTCGTAGCCCTTGTCTCCTCTAACAGTAGATTAGTCATTAGGCCCCATAACCGTTTTACTCTGGAGCTCCTTTGGTTTCCACCCTAATTCCTTCCCTGGAAGTCTGATCTCTACATCCCCCTTCAGGAGTGATCACCCCTATCCCCATAGCATCTTCCTGAATCCCCAGCAGTTATCACGCCTACCTTTGTCTAACCTTCATTGAATGTTACCATGTTACATTAATTGAGGGTGATACACCCTAGTTTGTTCAAGTTTATATTTTTTCTATATATTAGGGAGTGCTGTGGACGTAGCTTTACTAATGCACCACCACCTGTACTCCGGAGCTGCAGAAATTTCTTGCTCCTAGTCGGGATCTCCCCCACTGGTTGGGGGATACCATGTTTGTCTCTCAGGGTATGGTGAATATACTCCCCCCCTACCCTTGGAGCTTTATCTTACTCCTTATCTCTCTGGCCTTCTTTCTGTTTTTTTTTTTCTGTGCATTATTAATTTTACTTTTTTCAGTGACATGAGTTATCTTGCGCCTCTGCAGGATCCTGGAATGCATTACAATGGATTTATTCGCACTCCTGGACTCTGGGCCATCCACCAGGAGGAAGGTAGGTGATTGGGGATCATTGGCATTACCTCCTATGCCACGTACACACGATCAGACTTTTCGGACTAAGTCCGCCGGACAAACCGGACGGATTTTCCAGCGGAGTGTCCGCCGGACTTTCCGAACGCGTGGACTTGCCCACACACGCCCAGACTTTTCGCCGGAGTTTTGGCGAAAGTCCGCGGGACTTTTGAAATGAACGGACTTGCCCACACCGTTCATTTATAATGTGACTCCAGGTAGACGGGGCTAGCGAAGGTGAAATGCCGCCGCCTCAATCGGCGACATTGACATCTCGCTAGCCCCGTCACCTGGTATGGATTTAAAGGGGAATCCCTACGCCGAAAAAACAGCGTGGGGTCCCCCTCAAATCCATATCAGACCCTTATCCGAGTGCGCAGCCCGGACGGTCAGGAAAGGGGGTGGGGATGAGCAAGCGCCCCCCCCTCCTGAGCCGTACCAGGCCGTGTGCCCTCAACATGGGCACACTGCCCCCCCCCACCCCAAAGCACCTTGTCCCCATGTTGATGAGGACAAGGGTCTCTTCCCGACAACCCTGGCCATTGTTTGTCGGGGTCTGCGGGCGGGGGGCTTATCGGAATCCGGGAGCCCCCTTTAATAAGGGGGCCCCCAGATACCGGCCCCCCACCCTATGTGAATGAGTATGGGTGTACGATGTACCCCTAACCATTCACCTAAGGGAAAAAAGTGTAAATAAAAAACAACACAATTTTTGAAAATACTTTATTGCACAGCTCCGGGGGTCTTCTTCCATCTTGGGGGGTCTTCTCGCCGGACTCCTCCGCTATCTTCTGCTAGCTCTACTTACTCTTTACTAGGAGCCCAACTTTCTCCTTCGTCGCTGCTGCCGTCTTGTGGTCTTGTTCCGACTTTGGGGGTCTTGTCCTGCTCTTCTGTTCTTCTTGTCGGGCCTCCACTTTCTTCTTCCAGCTCTTTTACTAGCGGTGGCCCGGGCTTCTGTCACTGTCGCCTTCTGCTTCTTCTTCTTCTGCTTCTTGTTCTTCTTTCTTCTTCTGATGTTGACTCGGCGCTGTCTCCTCTTCTAATGGCTCAGACGTGTTGCGCTGCCAGTTACATAGGGACAAGGGGCGGGTCACCGATCATGTCACATTGTGACCCCGCCCCATTATGATGTCACATTCCCAGCATCCTCAGGGACTGTGACATCATAAGGGGGCGGTGTCACAATGTGACATGAGCCGGTGACCCCGCCCCTTGTCCCTATATAAGTGGCCACGCAACATGTCTCGGCCAATACAGCGGAGACAGCGTTGTGTCAACATCGGATGAAGAAAGAAAAAGAAGCAGAAGCCAAAGACGGCCGCGACAGCGACGGCAACAGAAGACCAGGCCAACGCTAGTAAAAGAGCTGCAAGAAGAAAGCGGAGGCCCGGCAAGAAGAACAGAAGAGCGGGGCAAGACCCCCGAAGTCGGAACAAGACCCCCAGACGGCGGCGACGAAGGAGAAAGCTGGGCTCCTCTGCTAGTAAAAGAGCTAGCAGAAGATAGCAGGGGAGTCCGGCGAGAAGACCCCCGGATCTGGCTAATAAAGTATTTTAAAAACTTGTGTTGTGTTTTTTATTTACACTTTTTTCACCAGGTGAATGGGTAGGGGTACATCGCACCTCATACTCATTCACATAGGGTGGGGGCTGGTATCTGGGGGCCCCCTTATTAAAGGGGGCTCCCAGATTCTGATAAGCCAGCCACCCGCCCGCAGACCCTGACAACCAACGGCCAGGGTTGTCGGGAAGAGGCCCTTGTCCTCATCAACATGGGGACAAGGTGCTTTGGGGTGGGGGGGCCTCAGGCAGCCAAATGGTCCCAGGCTGAAGTGGTTAACAGGTTATTTCTAACACACAGCATATGCCTACCACAATTTACACCCAAAAACACAGTATGGCGATACAAAATTTAAGGATGGAGACACCTTCTCTAGGGCGTGTCACTCAAAATCCCACACTTTCTCCCCCCATATATTTACCAAATTAGGGATGGAGGCACATAGGTAGATAGCTCATCAAAGTTTTCTAGAAATGTGTATTCATACTCAAACCCTTATGCCATATACTCTGTGCTAGTAATTTAATATTACCATTTATTTCCCTTTTTTATGTTAATTTTTATGTTCAATTTTATATATATATATTTTCTATTTATTTAGTATCATTCTTATTCCTTTTTATATAGCTTACACTAGGTGGCGCTGTGCGAGGTGGGGTTGTCTTCCTGTTTTCTTGTGCCCGGGAGCTGCAATGCGCTCCTGGCGCCCTCCCTCTTCCCCTCAGCTATTAAGCTGTGGGGGGTGGGTGGGCAGGCTTGTCCAGTTGCACATCGGCGCCACACATTACGTGCGTGTGACATTTGTATGGACGTCATCATGCCAGCGTACTTTTCCACTCGATAGCGTGCTCGTGAAGTGACCATTCATCAATATGGGCGGTGTTGTCGCTCTGGGTGTGGGTCCCTCCCCATCTCTGTCATGCCCGCGCGACGCTGGGGGCTTGTCCCTGGGGTGATTTGGGTCCCTGCATAGCTCCCTGCGTGGTTTGGGCGTCCTTACTATTCGCTGGCTGCAGCTACCGGGCCTCCTACATAACTTCACTATCTTAAGTTTGGCATTTTTGCACTAAACACGTACAACTTGTTAATTCATTTTTGTGAATTCATGTCGGAGATAGTGGCTCCTTCTTTATTACATTTTCCAACACTCATACCCCCCTTCACTTTATGGTACATCAGATTCATGGGTCCTTTACCCAACACTTTACTTCATCTCATGTTCTCACTCCATTTCACATTCTATTATCAGTGTAAAATATATTGTCATCTCATCCACAACCACTCCATTATTCCAATGCTCATTGCTATGAGCCCACACTCCTGTTTATCTTCCCTAATCTTACACCTACAACCCATTCTCTCCTTTACATTTCCCCAGACACTTCCATGGTCACTTCTCGGTATCACCAGCAGTGTCCGTGTGGACGTTACCATCCTTTTGGAGGTTCAGTGTTGGTGTCCAGTTCCCCCAAGCTCCCGGGGGGGATGTATGATGATTGCCACCGGTACAGCGTCACTTGAAAATTAGTGCACCAATGTGTAAGCAGGAGGTTGGATTATTTCCTTCATCTGCACCCCAATTCACTATTCCCCTTTGTATTATTTTCAACCCTTATTTAGGGAGTTATGAATACATTCTTCTGGCCCTCATACATACGTATAATGTTTTTACAGATTACATGCATTTTCTCCTGATTTTCTCCTGATGAGGCGAAAGTTGCCAAAATACGTCGAGGCAACGAGCCATCCAAGCCAACAGGCCACCCTAGATGTATTATGTTATCATATATGATGTGATTCGGCTAATTTTAATGTTAACTTATATCTTTATTTGGAGCCAGTTGGCCAAGATATTTGTATAACCTGTGTATATTTTCATTAAACTTGTGTTCTTAAACTGATATACTGGGGGGGTGTGGCTAACCAGCGGAGCAGATGGCTGCTCCTTATATATAAGCTCCTCTCCACAGCGGGCCATAAAAGCTTATTATAGCGACTTAAAGCCTCGGAATTTCACACAGACAGCACCATAAGACCCCGCAGTCATCCAGGATGGCATCCCGTAAACGAAAAGAAGCAAAACAACCCGGTAAAATACCCGACTTCTTTGCTATGCAGCGCCGGTGCTCAGACCAAGATGGTGGCGACGGACCCTGGAGAGACACACGCGGCTCTTATGCACAGCGCAGTGCGCCTTCTGGAGATCCAACAGGCCGCTCTCACACCAAGCAAGGATCGGAGAACATTCCGTCTCCCCCATCAGCATCCTCCAGCCCAGCCAAATGCAAGCAGAAGCTGAACGGCATGGCAGACAGAGCTGACCTGGAGGTAAGCCTAGACTCGTCCCTAGAGGACACAAGGGAGCTGCAGGAGTCCATATCAGACTTTCCCACAGCTAACATGCCTGTCATGGACACAACTTTAAAGGATATGTTGGTGTCCCTAAGATCCACCCTGCATGCCGACATCATAGCCCTGACTACTCAATTTAAGTCTGAGATTTCAGCGGTTAAAAAGAGGGTCTCCCACGTGGAAACAAAGATGGGCGAATTTGCCTCTACATTTAATGACCTGGTCGATGCCCACAATGACAGAGGACAGATCTAGGAGAAATAATATAAAAATAAGAGGAATACCTGAAACTGTCAAACCTCCTGAGCTGAAGGAATACTTTACCTCAGTTATGAAAACCCCTATGGCAGATCTCATTGTGGACTGTATCCATAGGCTCCCCAAGCCCAAGCATATTGCATCACACCTGCCCAGAGATACTATAGTCAGGATCCACTTCTTCCACACTAAAGACAGATTCATGGCTGCAGTGAGGCACCTTGACAATATCCCAGCAGACTTGCAGGACCTCTCCTTTTACACAGATCTGTCAGCATTCACCATGCAACAGCGTAGACAACTGGCTAGCATCACAAAACCGCTGAACAACAACAAGATAGTGTATCGATGGATATACCCTGCAAAGTTACTGATTACTAAAGATAGCCAAAACTACATAATTGCTAGTGTCAAGGAAGGCATGCGCCTCATGAAAGACTGGCAAATTATCCCTACTGGAAATGAAGAAAGGAACAGGGACAGGACCCCCACTCCTACCAGAGAAGATTCAGATGCGGAAACTGGCTAACTTTGGTGGCTTAAAGT
The DNA here is from genome assembly GCA_028564925.1 of Lithobates sylvaticus. Taxonomy (NCBI): domain Eukaryota; kingdom Metazoa; phylum Chordata; class Amphibia; order Anura; family Ranidae; genus Lithobates; species Lithobates sylvaticus. The sequence continues at coordinate 312,072,116 of CM053031.1, forward strand.
CCACAACACATTCTGCTCTGTTGGCCCAGGGGATGGCTGTGATATTTTATCCCCTCACTTAGACACTCAAGCGGAGCAGTAGATATACCGCACAGATTCTACTTAGAATCGCAATCCACTATTTAGTGAATTACCACAACGGTGTTCATAACATTCTGTTCTGTTTTACTTTCAATTTATTTTTTCATTTATCTCAACTTCATCTACTACGTAATCCAGGTGACCACTTACCTTTTCTACTGGGACTTGATCGCTGAAGCTAGTAAACACTTCACAACTTCATCTGGCAGGAACCTGGTAATTGTCGACAACAAGGTAAACCACAACCTAACACTTGACACCAAATCACAACATACATAGCCCACCTACTTGCCACAAGATGCCTATAAATATTACCTCGCTCAATGTTAAAGGACTGAATAGTCCTCAAAAAAGGCAGATGACATGGAAAGAAGCCATTTCACTTCGAAGTGACATTTTTTTTATCCAAGAGACACATTTCTGTTCTACGAAACTCCCTTCTTTTCAGCACCAAAAGTTCCCCAATATCTACATTGCAAATAGCCCAAAAAAGAAAGGAGGAGTAGCTATTGCTATCAGAGACTCAGTCCTTTTTAAAGAATTAGAAGTGGAAATTTGGATGAAATGGGCAGATACATAATTCTGGTGTGTGAGCTTGATAATATAGTTTACACTATAGTGAATGTTTACCTTCCTAATACAAAGCAACTTCGATTTTTGAACAAAATATGGAAAAAGGTTTTGGCAGTAAAGCGAGGATCCATGATTGTTTGTGGTGACTTTAACACGGTACCCGACAGAGAGATGGATGTTTCTAAAGAAGTTAAATCCAAGCAACATAGGATCACATTGGATCGTTTCATCTCTCTGTCGGGTCTGTATGATGTGTGGAGGTGCCAACACACCTCAGAAAGGGACTTCTCCTTTTTCTCTCATGTGCATAATTCATATTCCCGAATAGATCTTTTTTTAGTTAAGTTTCTATTGCAAAAAATTGTAAAATCAGATATTCACTGTATCTCATGGTCTGACCATGCGCCTATTTCAATCCAGGTGGGGGATCGTCGACCCGAGACCAGGGCAAACAGATGGCGTAATGATATATACATACTATCACAACCTGCTAACTTAGAAAAAATAAGCTCAACCCTTAAAGAATTTTTTGCCATAAATGCTTCTTCAGTCGACGAACCCTTCACGCTGTGGAACACACATAAAGTGTACATAAGAGGTCTGCTCATACAGATGAGTGCTAGGTTAAAAAACAGCAATCCAAAAAAAAATTAAACAAGCTTCTGACTAGAATTAAACAATTAGAATCTAGCAATAAGCAGGCCCCCACCTTCAAACTGAGAGACACATTATTTATCGCTAGGCAAGAGCTGAGGGCGCACCCGGTGGACCGTCAGTTTCGCTCTCTGAAAGCCCATAACTATAGGTATGGTAACAAAGCTGGGAAAATCAGCTGAAAAAAAAAAATAGCCACACAAAAGATACCATATATTTTAAATACTAAAACCAAATTAAAGGATACAAACCCCAAAGAAATTGCGGACGCGTTTAGCGACTAATATGAAGGACTGTACAACCTTAAACATGACCAAGACACCCATCAACCTACTACTGACCTAATTACAGACTTCCTGGACTCAGTAAATCTACCTACCATATCCCAATCAGACCTAGAAAACCTGAACCTACCGATAACGACACAAGAAATAGAGCAGACAATCAAGAATCTCCCCCACAACAAGTCCCCAGGCCCAGATGGCTACTCTTCGTAATACTACCAACTATTTAGTACAATCTTGTCCCCATATTTGCAAAGAGTTTTTGAAACTGCGACAGCTGTAGCAGGCTTCCCCCCAGAAATGCTTACTGCCACGATCATAACCCTACCTAAACCGGGTAAAGCACCCAATACACCACAGAACTTCAGACCCATTTTGCTTCTAAATGCTGATGTAAAGCTATACGCCAAGTTATTAGCACATAGACTAACAGACATACTACCACAATTAATTAATTATGACCAGGTGGGTTTTGTATCGGGCCAACAGATGACAGATGCCACAAGGAGGATGATAAACCTCATCAATATTGCTGAAAAAAGTAGAGAGCCTTCTCTGCTCCTTACATTGGATGCAGAGAAGGCTTTCGATAGAGTTCATTGGGGATATCTTGGAGGTGTGCTGGGGAAATTTGGATTCCTCGGCCCGATACGAAACGCAATATTAGCTCTGTACTCCTCTCCATCTGCTTATGTATATATTGAAGGCATGTTCTCCAAGCAATTCCACATTACCAATGGTACAAGACAGGGCTGTCCTATGTCCCCATTTATTTTTGCACTAATAATGGAGCCCTTAGCAGAGAGAATCAGGTCTGACCGCTCAATACAAGGTATATTGTCCCAAGTTTATCAGCATAAAATCTCGTTGTTTGCTGACGATGTGATTTTGTCACTCTCCAATCCAACTACTTCACTTCCAGCAGCCCATGATATTCTCCAACTATTTGGCAGAGTATCTTAATATAAAGTAAATGTGACCAAATCTAACATACTAGGCATCGCATTACCAACAAAAATAGAAAACCAGTTACGAACTACTCTCCCATTCCCTTGGACCACAAAATCCATCACTTATCTAGGAGTTCAGCTCACCTACCCTATTTCAAACCTATACCAAGAAAATGATGTCCCACTAATTGACAAATGCAAAAGAGATCTCATGAGAATCCAAAAACATTATTTATCTTGGTCTGGGCGACTAGCAGCTTACAAAATGGAATATAATGCCAAAAATATTGTATATATTTAGAACATTACCGATCCAAGCTCCCACTACCTTCTTTACAACAATGCAAAAACAACTGACAAAATTTGTGTGGGGGGGAAGCAGAGCGCGGTGCTCTCCTCTCATACAAAATAAACATAAAGCTGCTGGAGGTATGAGCTTGCCAATATTGAAGGACCACCACACAGCAGTAATTATAGATCAGACCAAACACTGGTTTGCGGAACCGGTTGTAAAACCATGGTGCCAACTAGAACATGCTAGACTTAAACCTCTTTCGCCACTATCATACCTTATGGCATCTGTAACTTCCTCAGCCAGACAACTTATAGATCACCCCACTATTCAAGCAGCTGGTAAGGCTTGGCCAGAGATTAGGTCAGAAGGTAGTGTGCATTACCCAATAGTCAGAGTTCCCATACCTTTGGAATCTATCCCATGGTTAATACCTAACATAACGGTGAAGAAATGGCAGGAACACAAGATAACCAACATAGCAGACATCAAAGTAGGGGATAAATTATTACCATTTACGGATATTAGGCAAAAATTTAGCATTCTGCAAACGGAAATCTTTACATACACTCAGATAGCGTCACTGCTTAACAGCATTAACATAACCCATATTCCCATCATAGAAAAAATATGGAAATTCCTTTGGTCTTGTAATGCCAAGTCCAAGGGAATCACGATTATATATAATTCCCTACATGCCAAGGAAGTTTTTCAGAAGTACACCCCTTTACTAAAATGGGAAGCCGAGCTGGGGAAAGTCTTCTTAGAAGTCCAATGGTTGAATGCTATCAAATGCAAATACAAATACTCCAGATGTGTTAACTATGAAGAACTCAATCAAAATCTCATGCTGAGATGGTATTTCACCCCATATGTAGTAGTAAAATTCTCTAAAGATAACTCCAACCTATGCTGGAGGGGGTGTGGTCATGTAGGCACTCTGGCACACGTGGTTTGGGCATGCCCCCAACTCAGTTCATTCTGGTCTGATATATTTCACCTGATCTCACAAGTAAGTTTAGCCCATGTCAGTCCAAGTTTAGAATTAGCCATTTTAGGATTACATATAACCGAATATCCTAGCTCATCAAGATCTATAATCGCCCACATTTTGCTAGCAGCACGGTCAGTAATAGTTAATAAATGGGAATCAAATAAAGTCCCAAAAGTAGTAGAAGTGTCTGCAAAAGTGAACATGATAGCTGCGTATGAGAAAATCATTGCTAATGGAGAAGGTAGAATCGCAGCGTATATGACAAACTGGTCACCCTGGAACAATTTCTATAAAGTTCAATGAGGGCCTGTCTAACTAACAGCTCTCAAAGTATTGACGGTATTATGTATCTGTTATTCTTCTTTTTCTTTTATTTTTTGTTAACGAATTGTATTCTAGTTAATAAATGCCTCCACAATTTAAGAATGGAGGTGCTGTTTACATGTAATAGCAATTATGGCCGCACCAATAGCACGCATTTTATAGTTTGAGACAATTCAATCTCTCAGGACAAGGGAGACGGCAATCCTTATGACACAGAGTGCTCCCAAAGGGGTGTCTAGGGGGTTGCCACCGTCATATAACTATAGTACGGGTATAAATGTTACACAAAACAAGGCCAGACAATTGCTCAGACAGTTGAAACCAGATAAGTTTGTGACTCATTTTAGTTGCTTAAAATTCTACGAAATAAAACGATTGTTACACTGTTTGATATGGATTGTATATTGAAATATAATTGTAACTTGTTAAAAATTTTCGATAAAAAAACATTTGAAACAAGAAACTGATATACTGTTCCACTTTTGCGCCTCATTTAAAGTCCCGAACCTCCCCCTTCTTGTTTTTCAATTTAATAGGGATGGAGACACCTTCTCTAGGGTATCTCAGTCAAATTCCCACACTTTCTCCCCCTTATAATTAACATATGTGAGACTTTTCTACAGCCTGGCCACATACAGAGGCCCAACATGCAGGGAGCGCCATCAGGTATTCTAAGGGCATACATTTCAAATCTAATAGTGGCACTGATGGGCACTGCAGTGGCACTGATGGGCACTGTAATGTCACTGATGGGCACTGTAATGGCATGGATGTGGCATGGATGAGAACTGATGTGGCATGGATGAGGCATGGATGAGCATGAATGAGGCATAAACGAGCCATGGATGGCGATAGAAAAGCCGTGGATGGGGATGGCTGTGCATGGATGGATGAGGCAGGAATGGGCACAGAGCAGTGCTGTGGGCACTACAGATCAAGCCCACAGAGCTGCTGCACCCAAACTCTCCCCTCTCCTCTCACACTGTACCAATCGGTATGGAGAGGGGAGAACATGCACCGGTTTGTTTACAACTGATCGCTCCATCATTTGACAAAACAATCATGTGGTAAAGAGTCAATGTCATCTGCCCTTTACCGTGATCCATCGGGTCCTCTGGTCAGGGATATTCCCGGGTGCATGCCCCAGGGGGTGCGCGGGCACGTGATTCTGGGAGGACGTCATAGTACTTCCTCCAAGAGTCATCTGACCATGCTGCAGCTGTTTTTCGGCTATGGCCTGGTCGGCAAGCGGTTAAAAAAGGCCTGGATTCTTTCTCAAATGTACATAATATAACTGAGTACTAACATAGGTAAAGTTGATCCGGGGAATATCCTATTGCCTCCCGGGGATCAGGAAATAATTTTTTCCCCTGCTAGAGCAAAGGTGTTCATGCTTTGCTGCGGTTTTTGCCTTCCTCCAGGATCAACTGTGGGTATAAGATTGTGTGATTTTTTTCCCCCCCTTTTATTGGTTAACCACTTTCTTACCGGGCCTATTTTGGCCTATTTTCCTTCATGTAAACATCATCATTTTTTTGCTAGAAAATTACTCAGAACCCCCAAACATTATGTATGTTTTTTTAGCAGACACCCTAGGGAATAAAATGGCGGTCATTGCAACTTTTTATCTCACACGGTATTTGCGCAATCATTTTTCAAACGCCTTTTTTTTGAAAAAAAAAACGGTTTCATGAATTAAAAAATAACAAAACAGTAAAGTTAGCCAAATTTTTTTATATAATATGAAATATGTAACTTCGGTACTTGATAATCTCCATAGGCGACGCTTTCAATTTTTTTACAGGTTACCAGTTTAGAGTTACAGAGGAGGTCTAGTGCTAGAATTGTTGCACGCGCTCTAACGCACGCGGCGATACCTCACGTGTGGTTTGAGGGGCGTTTACATATGTGGGCGGGACTTGCGTGTGCGTTCGCTTCGGAGCGCGAGCTACAGGGGACAGGGGCGTTTTAAATTTTTTTTTTTTATTTATTTATTTTTATTTTACTTCATTTTTTTTATTTTTACACTTTTTTTTGGATCACTTTTATTCCTATTACAAGGAATGTAAACACCCCTTGTAATAGGAATGTATGTGACAGGTCCTCTTTATGGAGAGATGTGGGGTCAATAAGACCCCACATCTCTCCTCCAGGCTGGAAAGCATGAGATCGGTAAATTTTTTTTTACCGATCTCATGCTGACAGCCGCGATCGCGGCTTTGTTTACTTCCGGGTACCCGACGGTCATAGAGATGACTGGTGACTATCTGGTCACCGGAAATCTCTATGCTCGTCATCCGGCGGCGAGCAATTCTTTCTCCGGGCCCCCGAAGGACATCCCCTCCCGCTGCCTATAAGAACGATCAGACGGCTGAACTGCCGCTATGATCATTCTTATGGTGCACAGAATCGCCGGCCGGAAAGAATGATATCTGAATGATGCCTATAGCTGCACGCATCATTCAGATATCCCCACTCAATGTCAAGGACATCATATGACGTCCTTGGTAGGCAAGTGGTTAAACGCAATGGACTTTTTTCAACCAGTATGTTAGATACACATATGCAGCATTTTGCAGGAGAGAGGTGTATTGTAGCACAATATTTTTATTCACACACACACACATATAAATATAAATTATATATTGTAAAGTTTGGGGGACCAGGTAGATCGCAGGACACAGGCTTTTCACTCAAAAGGAGGTTTATTGAACTTAAATAGCTTTACAGCAGCAAAAACAAAAGAAAGATTTCAGTCTCACCGACTTGCAAAGTCCAGAATTGCTATTGCAAGCAAACAGTCCTTGGCTTCTCTTGCAGGAGGCTTCCCCTGCCAGGTGGCTTCCAGGCAGGACACTGCTGTCCACTTTTGTTGCTGCAAACCAAACACAAAACACCATCCACCAACTCCTCTACACTCCTCCACACCCATCTACAACTTCCTGTCTTGTTTTAAACCCACTTCCTTTGACAGGTGAGTTAACCCTTTTTTTTCCCTTAAAGGGACCACAGTCCAAACAAAGGGGAACATAGTGTCCTTCCAGGACCCAGCCACGGCGTCCTGTACATATCCCCCCCCCCTGTGCCCCAACGCCAAGGAGGTGGAGGCAACAGTGGAGCTCAAACAATGGACTCGGGAGAGGGCATCTGCATTTTGATGCAGTCTCCCGGGCCCATGCTCCACTACAAATTTAAATTCCTGGAGTGCCAGGAACCACTGAGTAACCCTGGCATTAGTCCCTTTACCTTGTCTCAGCCATGTTAAAGGGGCATGGTCAGAAACCAGCCTAAACTTCCTCCCCAAAAGGTAATATCTGAGGCATTCCAGAGCCCACTGAATGGCCAGACACTCTCGTTCAATTATAGCGTAGTTTTTCTCCGCTGGTGTTAACTTCCTACTGAGGAAGACTACTGGGTGCTCCTTGCCATCAACAACCTGTGACAACACCGCTCCCAATCCTACATCGGAAGCATCAGTCTGTACAACCAACTCTTTTGAAAAATTGGGTGCTACTAGAACAGGGTGTTGGCACAGTGCCGACTTGAGCTCCAAAAAAGCCTTTTCAGCGTCTGCATTCCACTACACCATGACCGATTTCCGACCCTTAGTCAGATCGGTCAATGGAGCTGCCAACGTGGCAAAGTTGGGTACAAACCTCCTGTAGTATCCCACCATGCCCAGGAATGCCCGTACCTGTTTTTTTGCGAGAGGTAGCGGGATCTGTGTCTGCATTCTCCACCACTTGTAAAGTTTGGGGGACCAACTAGATCGTAGGACATAGGCTTTTCACTCAAAAGGAGGTTTATTGAACTTAAATAGCTTTACAGCAGCAAAAACAAAAGAAAGAGATTTCAGTCTCACCAACTTGCAAAGTCCAGAATTGCTATTGCAATCAAACAGTCCTTGGTTTCTGTTGCAGGTGGCTTCCAGGCAGGACACTGCTGTCCACTTTTGTTGCTGCAAACCAAACACAAAACACCATCCACCATCTCCTCTACACTCCTCCACACCCATCTACAACTTCCTGTCTTGTTTTAAACCCACTTCCTTTAACAGGTAAGTTAACCTTTTTTTTCCCTTGAAGGGACCACAGTACAAACAGAGGGGAAACATAGCGTCCTTCCAGGACCCAGCCACGGCGTCCTGTACAATATATAATATATATATATATATATATATATATATATATATATATATATATATATATATATATATATTTATATTGTGGCAGAGCGTTGCCCCGCCAGAATTCTCAACCAGACGGGTTGAGGGGCTCCAGGGAGCATGTAACATGAATAGGAAACTGGCCTTTCAGTTTCCTCAGTGTTTTCTAAAGTCCACTTTGGGACCTGGTGCTCGGGGATTTCTGAGAGATACAGGTGGGATGGAATCCCTAGTCCTGGGTCCTGATTTTGAGAACAGCCAGCATACTGATTGGTCAGGTGTGTGCTGGGCTTTTAGTAGTGACCTGTCTATGGTTCTGGGCTCCACCCCGGCAGATAGGAAATCTGAGTACCAGGAGTCAGGAGGGCTCCACGGGGGGAGCCAGTGAAGCAAGAGGCTGCTAGCTGTGTGCACCAAGGTGGTTGTTGAAACAGTCTGTAGGAGACAGACAAGGGCCTGGAGGGTAAGGCCAGAGCAGCAGTGCTGCAAGTGAGAGCCTACTTGGCTGAATGTAGTTTTGTTGATGAAAAGAAATGCTGAAACCCCTGCGAGGGAAACCTATCTTTGTTTGTTGGACTTTCTTTTAATAAAAATGGGCAAACAAAGCCCTTTAAAAGAAGAACCAGCGAGTGGCGGTGTCCTTCAAGCTCTACATTTGATGCTAATCCCTTACAATTGTGTGTGTGTGTATATATGTGTGTGTATATATATATATATATATATATATATATATATATATATATATATATTGTAATATTGGGGGTTCTTTAGCGTCTGTGTAGAGCACATCAGTGAGCAGAGTCCACGCCAGTCATGCCGTTTAAGGGCTTGTTGGCCCACTTTTATTAAAAGAAAGAAAAAAGAAAACAAAGTTCCATAAATGAAAACAAAGGTGGTTTTCAATGCCAGCAATAAATAAAAAGATATTCAGCCTCCTGGCTTACACATGCAGCATTGCAAAAATACCAAGCCACCTGGCTCTCTTCGGCAGCAGATGCATCACTGCTCAGGCTCCCACATGGAGCTCTCCTGACTACTGTCAGCAACCTCAGACTTAGGTCTCTGGTTAGTTCCGTGCACACCTGCACACTCTGGGTTCTCCCTTGCAAGCCTGGACTCCTCGGAAGGGTGGAGCCCAGAACCATGGTCAGGTGTCTACAAATAGCCCAGCACACACCTGACCAGTCAGTGTGCTGGTGGATCTCAAAAAACCCGGATCCAGGATTGGGCATTTCATCCCACCCGAATCGCTACGAAATCCCCCGGCTCCAGGTCCCAAAGTGGATTTTAATAAACAATAAGGAAACTGAAAAGCCAGTTTCCTCCCAAATAAACAACTCCCCTGGAGCCCCTCAACCTGCCTGGTTGAGAACCCTGCATCATTCTGCTGGTGGGGTACCACACTACCACAATATATATATAATATACACACACACACAGTATGTTTTTTTTGTTGGTGTCAACTATAGTTGGACATTGCAGTCGATTACCTCACATACTTGATTTGAGGGAGGTGTATTGTAACAGCACCAAGCATATACACATGTCTAGGCTTATGTGCCTAATTTTAGAGAGATAAAGGCAGTGTTTTGTTGCAGCTACACTAATTAACACTTACCATCTTATATTCCCATAGCGTTGTAATTACCATACTAGATGTTCCACAATACCTGGTTGATCCTGCCTGTTCCTATGTTCCCCTATATGTACTGACCACATCAGTCATGGCTCCTGATCCATGATACTGTGGTCAGTTTATGTCCCTCCATTATCCTGCCTGTGTGTTCAGAGTCTCTGCATCCTCCCCCTGACCTTTCCGTAGTCTGTGTTGTGAGCTGATAGCCTCCCCTCTACTCCCCGCCCCCTCCTCTATTCGACTGTGACTGTAAAGTAATGTATATTAATTACTTGTATCCCCCCCTGTTTTAGCAACATATTAAAGTACAGTGTGAGAGTTAGAATGCTAAATAACTTCATATTAAGTACAGTGTGCGAGTTAGAATGCTAAATACCTTCTTTGACCAGCTCTGCTGTGTGGTCAACTTTACTCCCTCTGCTAGCTTGTGTATGTCAGAGGGGAATCTCAGACCCTCCCATTGTACTCCCTTAGATCAGGAAGGAGAACATGTGAACACACAGCGATGTGCAAAGAAGGTATTTAGCATTATAATTAAAACAATATAACAACTGTACTAAATACATTTCCAAAAAAGAGGGGATATAAGTAATTTATATAAAGTATCTGACTTTACAACCACTTTAAGTCTCTGGGACAGATACAAAGTTAAATCTACTTAATGAGACACAGATAGCAATTAATAAATTATCACCTAAATAATGCTGATATGTACATGCTACACTTGAGATCTGCTGGATTTGTTTTTATATGCTGTGTTTTTATCTTAATAAATGTGAGTGCAATTTATTAAGATTAACATCCAGGTACTGCACTATTGGAAGCATTCTTGTCTTTCTATGCCGGTTTGGCAGTGTTGGTCATCTTACTTTAAAAAAGTAATTAGTTAAGCTACAAATTACTTCTCCCAAAAAAGTAATTGACTTAGTAACTCAGTTACTACATTGGAAAAGTAATTAGTTACTCAGCAAAGTAACTGACTTTTTTTTTTAATATTCTTAGGGGCGGGTCTAGTATTACTGTAAGCAAGGGGCGCATTCCCCCCTGCACGTCTATTTCCCCTCTGTACCCCCCTGCACGTGTGTTCCCCCCAACACATATATCTGTTTCCCCTCTGTACCCCACTACACATCTGTCCCCCCCCCCACACACACATATATCTGTTCCCCCTCTGTACCCCACTACACGTCTGTCCCCCCCCCACACACATATATCTGTTCCCCCTCTGTACATCTGTCCCCCCCCCAGACTCACGGATCGGATGGTGTTTGCTCGGATCAGAGTCACGGATCGGATAATTTTTCGGATCAGCAAATAATTGAATTTGCAAAAACCTTTGAAAATTCCACCACCATAAAGCCCCCACTGTAATATCCACAATCTCCCCCACTGTAATATCCACGTTATCTCCCGAACTGTAATATTGGCTGAGTATAGCTGGGTACGGCTGGGTATCGCCGAGTATGGCTGGGTATTACCGTGTATTGCGGGGTATGGCGGGGTGTTGCAGAGTATGGCGGGGTGTTGCAGATTATGGCGGGGTGTGGCGGGGTGTTGCAGAGTATGGCGGGGTGTTGCAGAGTATGGCGAGGTGTTGCACAGTATTGCAGAGTATTGCACAGTATTGGCAGGGTGTTGCAGAGTATTGCAAAGTATTGGCAGGGATGGCTGCTGCCATCCGATCTCTCCCCTCCACTGTACAGATCTGTACACAGAGGGGAGACCAGCGTCATCTTGACGCCGGTTTGTTTACACAAGTGATCGCTCCGTCATTTGACGGAGCAATCACATTGTAAACGGCCGACGGGTGCACCAAGATGGCCGCCGCTCCGGCGCTAGGCCAGAGCTGCGGCCATCGGGTGCACCAAGATGGCCGCCGCTCCGGAGCTAGGCCGAAGCCGCGGCCTTTCCTAAGGCCGAGGCCGCGGACGGCTCCGCGATCGCGGCGGGTAATTGCGGTAACGCCGCCCCAGTAATGGGAACGGCGTTACCGCGATGGGAAGAGTAATCAGTTAGATTACTCATTACCCTCTAAAGTAACGGCATTATGTAACGCCGTTTACTTTAACGGCGTTAGTGCCATCACTGGTCTCCAATCCCTTCTCCCCCTAGCACACCTCTACCTTTAATTCCCCTTCCCAGTATGTCTCTGCCTCCAATGCTCCCCAGCAAACTGTGCTTTGTGCTTTTAACGACCCCCCCAGCACACCTCGTCTTACAACCTCCCCTCACCAGCACATCTATGCTTTCAATTCCGCCCCCCCCCCCATTCTATTATACCAATGCCTCCAATTCAACCCCCCCCCCAATCTATCATAGCTATGCCTCCACTTCCTCTCCCCCAATCTATCATATGGTATGATAGATTGGGAGGGGGGGGCGGAATTGGATGCATAGCTATGATAGAATGGGGGAGGGGGAATTGGAGGCATAGCTATGATAGAATGGGGGGAGGGAAGCGGAATTGGAGGCAAAGGTATGATTGAATAGGTGGAGGGGGGGCGGAATTGGTGGCATAGGTATGATAGACTGGGGGGAGGGGGGGCGGAATTGGTGGCATAGGTATGATAGAATGGGGGGAGGGGGGGCGGAATTGGTGGCATAGGTATGATAGACTGGGGGGAGGGGGGGCGGAATTGGTGGCATAGGTATGATATAATGGGGGGAGGGAGGGCGGAATTTGAGGAATAGGTATAATGGATTGGGGGGTGATTCAGAGATTCAGACCTATGCCTCCAATTAACACCCCCCCCCCCCAATCCATTATACCTATCCCTCCAATTCTGCCCTCCCTCTCCCCATTCTATTATACCTATGCCTCCAATCCCCCCACCCTCCAATCCAGCACACATGTGCTCTATATCCCACCTTACTCCCAGTCCCAGCAAACTTCTTGTTCAATCCCCCATTATATCAATGGCTCCAGAACATCACAGCACAGTGTCACATACCATTCTCCTGCAGGCTGCAGCCACAGGGGTCAGGCATCGGTGCACTCCATAGATGTGTGGGAGGTGGAGAGGGGCGGTCCCAAGTGGCACTGGCTGGCCTGGTACACTTCTTCTGTGCAAACGGGTGCACCAAGATGGCCGCCGCTCCGGCGCTAGGCCGGAGCTGCGGCCATCGGGTGCACCAAGATGGCCGCCGCTCCGGAGCTAGGCCGAAGCCGTGGCCTTTCCTAAGGCCGAGGCCGCGGACGGCTCCGCGATCGCGGCAGGTAATTGCGGTAACGCCGCCCCAGTAATGGGAACGGCGTTACCGCGAGGGGAAGAGTAATCAGTTAGATTACTCGTTACCCTCTAAAGTAACGGCGTTATGTAACGCCGTTTACTTTAACGGCGTTAGTGCCATCACTGCGGTTTGGAGCTGTTGGTGATCAATGTGAAGCCATTTTTTTAGGATAATTACACTGTGTTCAGAGCATGTAAGGAGGTGAGCTTGCATTGCACCTGGTAAATGGAGCACAAGTCACAGATTGCAATTTATTGTGAGGGACATCTTTCACAGCAAAGTTTGGTGTGCACTGTCTATAAGAAGACCTCCATTCTTTAATTTAATTTATAATTATGGACTATGTTTTTTATATGAATTATTTGCACTTAATGATTGTTTTGCACCTTCCTTATTGGCACTGACACTTTATTAATTGTATGGCTGTATAGACACTCATCTGATATAACTATAAGCAGCACTATCACATATTCCATACGGTATCTCACAAAAGTGAGTACACCCCTCACATTTTTGTAAATATTTTATTCTATCTTTTCATGTGACAACACTGAAGAAATGACACTTTGCTACAATGTAAAGTAGTGAGTGTACAGCTTGTATAACAGTGTAAATTTGCTGTCCCCTCAAAATAACTCAACACACAGCCATTAATGTCTAAACTGCTGGCAACAAAAGTGAGTACACCCCTAAGTAAAAATGTCCAAATTGGGCCCAAAGTGTCAATATTTTGTGTGGCCACCATTATTTCCCAGCACTGCCTTAACCCTCTTGGGCACCAGAGCTTCACAGGTCACCACTGTTGTCCTCTTCCACTCCATGATGACATCACAGAGCTGGTGGGTGTTAGAGACCTTGCACTCCTCCACCTTCCATTTGAGGATGCCCCACAGATGTTTAATAGGCTTTAGGTCTGGAGACATGCTTGGTCAGTCCATCACCTCTACCCTCAGCTTCTTTATCAAGGCAGTGGTCATCTTGAAGGTGTGTTTGGGGTCTTTATCATGTTAAAATACTGCCCTGTGGCCCAGTCTCTAAAGGGAGGGGATTATGCCCTGCTTCATATGTCACAGTACATGTTGGCATTCATGGATCCCTCAATGAACTGTAGCTCCCCAATGCCAGCAGCACTCATGCAGCCCCAGACCATGACACTCCCACCACCATGCCTGACTGTAGGCAAGACACACTTGTCTTTGTACTCCTCACCTGGTTGCTGCCACACACGCTTGACACCATCTGAAGCAAATACGTTTATCTTGGTCTCATCAGACCACAGGACATGGTTCCAGTAATCCATGTCTTTAGTCTGCTTGTCTTCAGCAAACTGTTTGCAGGCTTTCTTGTGCATCATCTTTAGAAGAAGCTTCCTTCTGGGACAACAGCCATGCAGACCAATTTGATGCAGTGTGTGGCATATGGAGCACTGACAGGCTGACCCCCCCCCCCCCACCCCCTTCAACCTCTGCAGCAATGCTGGCAGCACTCATACATCTATTTCCCAAAGACAACCTCTGGATATGACGCTGAGCCCATGCACTTCTTTGGTCAAGAGGTCTCTTCTGAGTGGAACCTGTCCTGTTAAACCACTGTATGGTCTTGACCACAGTGCTGCAGCTAAGTTTTAGGGTCTTGGCAATCTTCTTATAGCCTAGGCCATCTTTATGTACAGCAAAAAAAATTTTTTTCAGATCCTCAGAGTTATTTGTATGAGGTGCCATTTTGAACTTCCAGTGACCAGTATGAGAGAGTGAGAGCGATAAGACCAAATTTAACACACCTGCTCCCAATTCACACCTGAGACCTTGTAACATGAACGAGTCACCTGACACCGGGGAGGGAAAACGGCTAATTGGGCCCAATTTGGAAATTTTTCACTTAGGGGTGTACTCACTTTTGTTGCCAGTGGTTTAGACGTTAATGGCTGTGTGTTGAATTATTTTGAGAGGACAGCCAATTTACACTGTTATACAAGCTGTACACTCACTACTTTGTAGCAAAGTGTAATTTCTTCAATGTTGTCAAATGAAAAGATATCATAAAATATTTACAAAAATGTAAAGGGAGTACTCACTTTTGTGAGATACTGTTGTAGCGCTGGTGGTTTTGCTTATTAATGCAATGTTAATACTTTATAATTAAAAAAGAGAAGATTAGGCATGGGATGGCGGTGTGTGTGTAGAGCTGGTCTATCACATCCTAGACATGGGAACTGTCAAAAAATTAGTTTAGTTTCGTTCTGTTTCGTATATAAAAAAAATCGTAATTCGTAATTTGTGTACGAAATTCATATCGAATTTGTACGAAATAAGAATTTCGTACGAATCGTAAATTTTTTTTCGAATCGTTACGAATCGTTACGAATCGTTAACGCGGCTAATGAATTGCTGGTTCCCCTAACACAGAGAACATTTTGAATCCAACTACAAAAATCGAATTTCAACTAATACGAAAGAAATTATTATAGCGGATATAACGAATGCTTTGAATGATTCGAATGAATTTGAGATTCAGTATATGTAATATCGAGAACTGTTCCTGCACAAAGTGTCATTTTTGCAGGAAAAAAAGCTATTTAAAATCACTCGTGGCTAATGAATTGTCGGCTCTGTAACACAGAGAACAGTCATTCATTGATAAAAAAAAAAAAGCGTGGGGTCCCCCCAAATTCAATAACCAGGCCCTTCAGGTCTGGAATGGATTTTAAGGGGAATCCCGGCCAAAAAAAAAAATGGCGTCCCCCCCTCCTGAACCGTACCAGGCCACATGCCCTCAACATTGGGAGGGTGCTTTGGGGTCCCCCCCAAAGCACCTTGTCCCCATGTTGATGAGGACAAGGGCCTCATCCCCACAACCCTGGCCATTGGTTGTGGGGGTCTGCGGGTGGGGGGCTTATGGGAATCTGGAAGCCCCCTTTAACAAGGGGACCCCCAGATCCCTCCCCCCCTGTGTGAAATGGTAAGGGGGTACAAAAGTACCCCTACCATTTCACCAAAAAAGTGTCAAAAATTGTAAAAAAGACAGGAGACGGTCTTTGACAATTCCTTTATTAAAATCTTCTTTCTTCTGGTCTTCCTTCTTCCTTTCTTCATCCTTCGGTTTCTTCATCTTCTCCTTCCGGCATCTTCTTCCATCTTCTTCTTCCTCTGATCCGCTTCTTCTTGCTCTGGTCTTCTCGTCCTTCTCGTCCGGCATCTTCTTCCATGGCATCGGCGTCTCTTCTCGGGCCGCTCCTCGCAATGGGAGGCTCCCGCTGTGTGAGGCTTCACTGCGTCTGACAGATCTTTTATAACCTCATGACGTCACCGTGCGTCAGAGGGGGGGGTCACCAGGGGGCCCCGCCCTCCGTTATAAAAGAACTGTCAGCCGGAGCGAAGCCTCACACAGCGGGAGCCTCCCATTGTGAGGAGCGGCCCAAGAAGAGACACCGACGCCATGGAAGAAGATGCCGGACGAGAAGACCAGAGCAAGAAGAAGCAGATCAGAGGAAGAAGAAGATGGAAGAAGATGGAAGAAGATGCCGGAAGGAGAAGATGAAGAAACTGAAGGATGAAGAAAGGAAGAAGGAAGACCAGAAGAAAGAAGATTTTAATAAAGGAATTGTCAAAGACCGTCTCCTGTTATTTTTACCATTTTTGTCACCTTTTTTGGTGAAATGGTAGGGGTACTTTTGTACCCCCTTACCATTTCACACAGGGGGGGGGGTCCGGGATCTGGGGGTCCCCTTGTTAAAGGGAGCTTCCAGATTCCGATAAGTCCCCCGCCCGCAGACCCTCACAACCAATGGCCAGGGTTATGGGGACGAGGCCCTTGTCCTCATCAACATGGGGAAAAGGTGCTTTGGGGGTCACGGACCCCCAAAGCACCCTCCCAATGTTGAGGGCATGTGGCCTGGTACGGTTCAGGAGGGAGGGGGGCCGCTCTTGTCTCCCCCTCTTTTCCTGCAGCCTGCCAGGTTGCGTGCTCGGATAAGGGTCTGGTATGGATTTTGAGGGGGACCCCACGCCATTTTTTTTTGGCCGGGGTTCCCCTTAAAATCCATCCCAGACCTGAAGGGTCTGGTATGGATATTTAGGAGGACCCCTACGTCCTTTTTTTTAAAAATTTGAAGTGGGGTTCCCCTTAATATCCATAGCAGACCTGAAGGGCCTGGTTATTGAATTTGATTTTATTTAAAATCACTCGCAGCTAATGAATTGACGGCTCCGTAACACAGAGAACAATTCGAATCCAACTACCAAATATCTAATTTCAACTAATATGAAAGAAATTATAATAGCGGATATAACGAATGCTTTGAATGATTCAAATGAATTTGAGATTCAGTATATCTAATATAGAGAACTGTTCCTGCACAATGTCATTTTTGCAGGAAAAAAGGCTATTTAAAATCACTTGCGGCTAATGAATTGTCGGCTCCGTAACACAGAGAACAGTCATTCATTGAAAGTCATTGATAAAAAAAAGCGTGGGGGTCCCCCCAAATTCAATAACCAGGCCCTTCAGGTCTGCTATGGCTATTAAGGGGAACCCCACTTCAAATTTAAAAAGAAAATGACGTAGGGGTCCCCCTAAATATCCATACCAGACCCTTCAGGTCTGGGATGGATTTTAAGGGGAACCCCGGCCAAAAAAAAAATGGCGTGGGGTCCCCCTCAAAATCCATACCAGACCCTTATCCGAGCACGCAACCTGGCAGGCCGCAGGAAAAGAGGGGGGGACGAGAGCGCCCCCCCTCCCTCCTGAACCATACCAGGCCACATGCCCTCAACATTGGGAGGGTGCTTTGGGGGTCTGTGACCCCCCAAAGCACCTTGTCCCCATGTTGATGAGGACAAGGGCCTCGTCCCCACAACCCTGGCCATTGATTGTGGGGGTCTGCGGGCGGGGGGCTTATCGGAATCTGGAAGCCCCCTTTAACAAGAGGACCCCCAGATCCCGGCCCCCCCTGTGTGAAATGGTAAGGGGGTACAAAAGTACCCCTACCATTTCACCAAAAAAGGTGACAAAAATTGTAAAAATGACAGGAGACGGTCTTTGACAATTCCTTTATTAAAGGAAGACCCCCACAACCAATGGCCAGGGTTGTGGGGATGAGGCCCTTGTCCTCATGAACATGGGGACAAGGTGCTTTGGGGGGGACCCCAAAGCACCCTCCCAATGTTTAGGGCATGTGGCCTGGTACGGTTCAGGAGGGGGGGGGGCGCTCTCGTCCCCCCTCTTTTCCTGCGGCCTGCCAGGATGCATGCTCGGATAAAGGGTCTGGTATGGACTTCCTGCAAAAATGACACTTTGTTTTACGAATCATTCGAATCATTCGTTATATCCGCTATAATAATTTCTTTCATATTAGTTGAAATTCGATATTTGGTAATTTGGCGACAAAATTCGTAAACGGAATTTCGTATTCCGTACGGAATTCGTATTCGAAAAAATTTGTATTCGAAAAAATTCGTACTACGGATTCGTAAATTCGTACGAATTACGAATTTGTACGAAACTAATCGCACATGTCTATCACATCCCAAATTGTGATATATAAAGGAAAAGAGGCCTAGTGTGCATAACACGGCCAGTACCCCTGAGGGATGTTTAAAGTTGATAGACACAGACAAATTGTATGCAATATAAAACATTTATTCAAGATTGTCCATATAAGGTAATAGAAAGAAAATAATAATTAAATAACAATTTGGGAATGTCAAAAGCATACAATATTGACAAAGCCGAGGCTAGATGTACAAATTACATATACATGAAGGTTACATGGAGGTTACAGACTTGTCACATGTGTTGAATCTAGGAAAACGTGATTCAACACATGTGACAAGTCTGTAACCTCCATGTATATGTAATTTGTACATCTAGCCTCAGCTTTGTCAATACGGTATGCTTTTGACATTCCCAAATTGTTATTTAAGTATTCTTTTCTTTCTATTACCTTATATGGACAATCTTGAATAAATGTTTTATATTGCATAAATTTTGTCTGTGTCTATTAACTTTAAACATCCCTCAGGGGTTCTGGCCGTGTTATGCACACTAGGCCTCTTTTTCTCTATACTTTATAATTAAAGTCTATAGACAATTCTATGGCTTAGTATTTGGCGCCATCTAACGGCCAAATACAGACAGTGGACTCGGACGACTTTTCAGAGAATTGAACTAAATACAGGAAGTGACTGTTTATTTACTTTGATATTTGACCTACCTCCCAGAATGCCAGGTGACCTACCCATGGACACCCTCTCTTGCACTGCATGCTGGGTAGGACATAAAAGGACCCCGAGCGGTGATCTTGGGTCTCTTCTGGGCGCATGGCCTGCCTGTGAGGATCTGTGAGGAGGCCCCCAGAAGGAGCGGCCTACAGCCATTGTGGAGAGCAACTCAAACAGACTGTGTGAGCGATCTGACAGCATGAGAGACACAGTGACCGGATTGGGAAAGATCCAGAGACACTTGTCTGAGCATCAGAGGACCTGGTTCACCCAGCGGAGCGGAGCGGTGTGACGGAGCAGCCGGCGTCAAAGCAAGCCACAGAGCACCGGACCAGAGCTACTTTACAGGGCTTCAGATCCAGTTGGTGAGCGGGTTGCGGCCCACAGTTTAATTATGCACTTGCATCTAGTCAGACTCATATACAGTGTTTGCTGGGACCTGTAATCCTACAGAAGAAGTTCGCAGAAACTGACCTTAGGCAGGCATAAGGCCTAACTTTCATTGCATCTTAAGCATTGTACTATACTTAAGGAAACACTCACTGGAACATTTACAGAAGCAGGATTAGGATCATCTTTAAATCAATCCTAATCTCTTTACCTTTTTGGATTACAATTTATAAGGAACCAACATAGCTAGCAGAAGACAAGAAGATAAAACACTGTGTACTGTTAATGAGATCTCGCAACTAGCTATAAAAGTAGGGGGAGCTCCCTTGTATTTACACTGTGTAAAACTGTTGTTCAAATGTATTGTCCTGTCATTTTATGTTGAGATGACAGTACAATTATTGTAACCACCTGTTTATCAGAAATTACAGTAAATTATACTTTTGGTTAAATACCCCATTGTGTGGAGTATTGTTCTTCTCCCAGCAGGTGGAGCCAGTGGATCCTGAGGTGATAATACAGGTATATTATATTGTATTGTGTATTGTATTGCACCACAGCTGTGTCAAGGGGACTGAGTCAAGTCAGTAGGGGTTTATTAACAGAGTGCAGGCCCAAATAAATCCAGCAGCTCCTCCGGGGGTCAGTGCTACACTGTATATAATTTATGTTGTTGATATGAGAACACATAGGCGATAGCAGCATCCCCCTGTTTTCATTTACTTTATTTATATATATTTTTTCTGTTGATCTATACAATTTTTTCACTTACCACTGGGTGGCAGTGCGCAACAATTTTTTTTTTTTTTTTATGCAAGTTTAGGAGATATTTGCAGTGCCTACAGGTAAGCCTTATTATAAGCCTAAGATTCAAAAAAGGAAGATGCCGCTCCAGGCGAACAGTCACTACAGTCCGAATGCGCTGGGTGCAAGCCACTGCCCACCACCGATGATCAATAGGAAGAAAAGAATGGCTGAACACCACAGGAATGTTCCAATGATTTTATTCCACAAAATAGCAAATGACAGCCAAAAAGACAGTGTCCGAACCCAGAAGGTGATGCGTGCGTTTCACACTGACCTCAGTGCTAGAACGTTCCTGTGGTGTGCAGTCGTTCTTTTCTAATTATTATAGGCTTACCCGTAGGTACAATTTAATAGGAAGGCTTTACTTTTTCTTTAACAAATTGGAACCAAACTTCAGCTAATACTTTAGAAGCAGTTACAGAAAACTGTTTTTTGTTCCTTTTGGGATTAAAGTTTTTTTATAAATATATAAACTCTGATCATTGTGAGCACCTCTGCCAGTTTTAAATGGCTTGCCTCATCCTTGTAACTGATACATCTAAAGTAGAGAGTTTATTCTTTTGAAAAACATTCCTCCTGGCTGAATGACCAGATGAAGATCCCCCAAAAAAGTTATGTCCCTGATCCTTATAATGGATGATAGAAATAGATATTATGAATGCCCCAACGAAAAACAAAAGGGGTCTGAAGCTAAATTACTTGATTACTTAAATTACAGATGAATATACCAGAAAAAACCTTGAAAAGAAAGATAATGCAGCCACGATATCCAATATTTGTCAAGCTGCAATATAATAAATGTTTACTTTTGGGTTTAATGCTGCTTTAATTCAAGTTATCTCCAATTTGCATTGATTTTAAATGATTAAGCTGATGCACATTTAGGTGTAGTTAGAATAATTTTAGTCTTACTCTTTCCAAAAATGTAGTTTGCATTTGAGTTACAGTATGCACTCTTTTTCTATAAAAAAAAGTAATTTAGCTTTAAACCACTTTAGTTTTTTTGTTTGGGACATTTATAATATCTATTTCTACCGTCCATTATAAGGGTCAGGGACATAACTTTTTTTAATGTGTTTTTTTTTATAAGGGTGTTTTTTTTTGCAGAAATCATTTTTTCCTTGTTTAGAATCATATTTAATTCATTAATGTTTAGAGTAGAAAATGTGAACATGTTAAGATGAGTTATATGGAAAGATGAAAAATTAGCCTACATGTTTTCCTTACTTTCTCTACATCACCCAGACCTTCCGTGTCCAGGAGAACCAAAGTGTGATTCTTTATTTTGGGATGAGGGACACACCACATCCAGATTCCTTTGGTCTCAGATTGAACAGTAGAACCCAGGTTGAATCCTATAGATATGAAGTACAGAAAATGATTATAGGAACAAAGCAATATCTTCATAACTTCCTATGAACTGACTGTTTACCTTTGTTAGCTCCAGCCAGTTTGTTCATCAGGTAAGACTTCCCCGTTCGATACATGCCGACAATGGACACCACCACCACTGGTTGCTTGATCTTGGAGAGAACATTGATGGCCTCAGGGTTCACCACAAGCTTTCCATTCGCCAAGTTTTCAATCAGACAGATGGGGGCGTTCATGACATTCTTTAATTTCACTGTTAAAGGCAAGTTAAATTAGTTTTAATTTGCAGCTAAATCAGCTCTTTTTTATATTCTTGTATTGATAATGTATGTTTAATTATATCAGTAAAGACCATTTATCACACTTCTAGATCCTGTGAGCAAAATAAATCCATTTTTATACAGAACACAATATCTAGGAGTTATTTTTTTTTTTTTAACTCTCCATAGTCATTATTTCCAACTGAAAATTGTAAATATCAAGGGAAGGCTACAAATCATATGTCCTGGCTACTGAAACTGAAAGATACGTCTATCTCATCTTTTTCTATCAGGAACAGGGAAACAGGGAAAAAGATTCATTCTCTGAAATCTTTCCATGCCAATTTGTATAATCTGAAGAGATCTATGCAACGCAGGAATCCAGACCATTGTGGTGTTTCTACATGGCCAGGCAAAGACAAATAGATGTGCACAAAGCTTAAACTTGCATGCATGTGTGTGTATGTATATACAGTGCCTTGAAAAAGTATTCATACTCCTTGAAATTTTCCACATTTTGTCATGTTACAACCAAAAACGTAAATGTATTTTATTGGGATTGTATGTGATAGACCAACACAAAGTGGCACATAATTGTAAAGTAGAAGGAAAATATTTTACAAATAAATATCTGAATAGTGTGGGGGGGTACATTCCTATTCAGCCCCCCCCCAATACTTTGTAAAACCACCTTTTGCTGCCATTACAACTGTAAGTCTTTTTGGGGATGTTTCTACCAAGTTTAAACATCTAGAGTGAACTTTTTGCCCATTCTTCTTTGCAAGATATCTCAAGCTCTGTCAGATTTAATGGAGAGCGTCTGTGAACAGCAATTTTCAAGTTTTGCCACAGATTCTCAATTGGATTTTGGTCTGGACTTTGACTGGGCCATTCTAACACATGAATATGCTTTGATTTAAACCATTCCATTGTAGCTCTGGCTGTATGTTTAGGGTCATTGCCTTGCTGGAAGGTGAACCTCCACCCCAGTCTCAAGTCTTTTGCAGACTCTAACAGGTTTTCTTCTAAGATTGCCCTGTATTTGGCTCCATCCATCTTCCCATCCACTCTGACCAACTTCCCTGTCCCTGCTAAAGAAAAGCATCCCCACAATATGATGCTGCCACCACCATGTTTAACGGTGGGGATGGGGTGTTCAGGGTGATGTGCAGTGTTAGTTTTACGCCACAGATGGCGTTTTTGCTTTTATGCCAAAAAGTTATATTTTAGTCTGATCTGAGCAGATCACCTTCTTCTACATGGTTGCTGTGTCCCCCACATGGCATCCCATAAAAATGGGACTTCTTATGGCTTTCTTTCCACTATGTCTTTCTTCTTGCCACTCTTCCATAAAGGGCAGATTTGTGGAGAACACGACTAATAGTTGTCCTGTGGACAAATTCTCCCACCTGAGCTGTGGATCTCTGCAGCTCCTCCAGAGTTACCATGGGCCATTGGTTGCTTCTCTGATGAATGCTCTCTTTGCCTGGCCTGTCAGTTTAGGTGGACGGCCATATCTTAGTAGGTTTGCAGTTGTGCCATACTCTTTCCATTTTCGGATGATGGATTGAACAGAGCTCCGTGAGATGTTCAAAGCTTGGTATATTTTTTTTTTATAACCTAATCCTGCTTTAAACATCTCCACAACTTTATCCCTGACCTGGTCTGGTGTGTTCCTTGGCCTTCATGATGCTGTTTGTTCACTAAGGTTCTCTAACAAATCTCTGAGGGCTTCACAGAACAGTTGGATTCATACTGATATTAAATTAAACACAGATGGACTCTATTTAATAATTAGGTGACTTCTGAAGGCAATTGGTTCCACTAGATTTTAGTTAGGGGGTATCAGGGTAAAGGGGGCTGAATACAAAAGCACGCCACACTTTTCACATATTTGTAAAAAAAAATTGAAAACTATTTATCATTTTCCTTCCACTTCACAATTATGTGCCAAATTGTGTTGGTCTATCATATAAAATCCCAATAAAATACATTTACGTATTTAGTTGCAACATATCAAAATGTGAAAAATGTCAAGGGTATGAATACTTTTTCAAGGCACTGTATGTGTATGTGTATATATTTTATTTATATTGCGAGGGGGTTAGTGTGGCAGCGGGTGTGTGTGACCCCCTGGATGAGTTCACTACACAAAAATTAGGCACAGCCAACAGCAGTGAAGGTGAAAAAACAAAGGTGTGATTTATTTCCACTATATACAAAAACAGCAAACAAAAAGGAAGATGAAAATAAATCCTTGCTAACTTGGTCACTAACTACACATGCAGGTTCCCTATCTACCGACTAGTAGCAGCCTTGTGCTGCCCCCAACACCTATCCCCCTGTTTACAGGATTGCCACACAGGCTTTGTCTCATCACACAGGACAGGTTTCAAGCTCCCCATCCTACACTGTCACAGAACTGGTTCCAGGATGGAGAAACTCCCTAAGCATGCTGGGAGTTTTTTTTAGAGGCCTTAATGAGCCAACTTAATTCAGCTGGGCTCATTACCTCTACCTCTGCAGGACTTTCAGCACTTCCCCCTTGTGGTACAAATCTGCATAGAGCCTGCACCATGCATCTGGGACACACATATCTGCCATCCTGGATGCAACAAGGTGATTTTACCTGCCTGCTGTCACATACATCCCCCCCTCCCCCAGTAACCGGGTCAAAGTGTCTACCTAGCAGATAGTACTGAAGGGAATCTAGCACCCGCTTAACAGTTAAACACTCCTCAATCGTGGTGTAATTCACCTCATGGGATTTCGATTTCTGCTGAGGTAAATGACTGGGTGCTTTTCCCCCTTCCAAACTTGGGATAACACTGCTCCTAACACCACATCGGATGCATCAGTCTGCACAACAAATTCCTTAGAGAAGTCAGGGGAGTACAGCACTGGCTGGCTATATAAGGCCTTTTTTAAAGACTGAAATGCTGCTTCAGCCTCCGGAGACCATTTAACCATGACAGACTCCTTCCTTTTGTCAGGTTGGTTAGGGGCACTGCCTGAGCAGCAAAATGAGGAATGAATTGCCAATAATAGCCAGTCATTTCTAGAAAAGCTCGTACCTGCTTCTTGCTGTTGGGACGTGGCCAACTTTCTGTAGCTTCAACCTTGTTTATTGGGTTTTATTACTCCCCTCTCAATAACATACCCCAGATATTTGGCCTCTTCCTGTCCAATGGTACACTTCTTTGGATTGGCCATAAATATAGCTTCCCGTATGGAATATAACACGACTTGCACTTTTGGCAGATTTGAGGCCCAACCTGCACTATGGACAATCACATCATCCAGGTAAGCGGCAGCATACTTCTGATGGGGCCTCAAAATCTTGTCCATTTTCCACTGGAATGTTGCCGTCACATTCTGTAACCCAATCGGCATTCTTCTATATTGGAATGCCCCATCTGGGGTTACAAATGCATTTTTCTCCTTTGCTAACTCAGCTAGGGGAATTTGCCAATACTTTTTGGTCAAATCGGAAGTTGTCATGTATCGGCTGTTCACAGCTGGTCGATTAATTCATCTATACGCATGGGGTAGGTGTCGAATTTTGTAACTTTTATTCAATTGTCGAAAATTGTTACAAAACCGCCAGCTCCCATCAGGTTTGGGCACTAACACGATAGGACTGGACGAGTCACTCTGGGACTCCTCTATCACAGTGGTCATCAACCCTGTCCTCAGGGCCCACTAACAGGCCAGGTTTTCAAGATAACTGAAATACATCACAGGTGATATCATTTGCTGCTCAGTGATTGCAGTATTCTAGTCTGCATCTCCCCCAAGGTAATACATAAAACCTGACCTTTTAGTGGGCCCTGAGGACAGGGTTGATGACCGCTGCTCTATCACACCCAATTCAAGCATTCTTTGAACTTCCCCACATATTGCCTCCCGTCGGGCCTCCGGTATTCAATAGGGTTTTCGTTTTACCCTTTCACCTGGCGGGGTGATAATGTCATGCTCTACCCCAAATCTTTGTCCCGGCAGTTCAGAAAAAAAACTTTGTTGCAGAGCACAGATTTTTTAACCTCTTGTTGTTGGGGTTTCGATAAGGTGACTGCTATTCCAACCTCAGGAACTGTCATGAAGGCTCCATCCGTGGCCGGCGACCTGGTGATCCTGCCAGTAATCAGCGCCTCAGCAGACGGGGGCGAGCGTGCGCGGACGGGTGCGCGCCTCCATTGGCGCCAATGAGGCTATTTAAACCCTTCTGTCACTGACGGTCCCCGCTGTCTGCTCTACAACGTTCTGTGCTTAAACCTGATCTGAAGTCTGTTTACCTGTATCTGACCCGGCTATCCTTGACCATCCGCTCTGTCCCTGTGTATCGACCTTGGCTTGTCTGTGACCATCCTCTTGTCTTCTCCACCTGTACTGTGCTGCCAGCCTGATACCTGACCCGGCCCGTTTGACCACTCCAGTCTGCATACAGATCCAAGTCTGCCTGTTGTTCCAGCCTGCACACAGATCCAGCTTACCTGTTGTTCCAGTCTGCATACAGATCCAAGTCTGCCTGTTGTTCCAGCCTGCACACAGATCCAGCTTACCTGTTGTTCCAGTCTGCATACAGATCCAAGTCTGCCTGTTGTTCCAGTCTGCCTACAGAACCTGCTTACCTGCAGAGACCTACATACCTCAACCGCTGAGCTGATCCAGGAAGCTCTTGTACCGGTCTTACCATTCCTGCCAGGCACCTGTGCCCCTCCTGACTCCTGGTCCTACTGTCCCATCATCAGGGGACCGGCGAGCGGGAGCCGCAAGGGAGGCCCTTCTCTGCTAACCAGACTCACCACTACCAGGGGGCGTGACAGGAACCAAGCAATCAGACTGAGCCTGTGACAACAAAGTCTCTGCGACTAGGGATTCCCTATCCCTCCAGGCTTTTAACAGATCAATGTGATATAACTGTTCTGGCTTTCGCCTTCCTGGTTGTTTGACCCTGTAGTTCACCTCACTCACTTTTTCAATTATCTAGTATGTGCCCTGCCATTTGGCCAGGAATTTGCTTTCAACCTGTCGGGATTAATACCAATGCCCTATCCCCCGGGGAAAAGGTATGGGTCTTGACCCCACGATTGTACACCCTCTGCTGTGTTAACTGCACTTGGGCCAAATTTTATTTTACAATTGACATTACCTATGCAAATCTACCTTGCATCAGGGTGACATGCTTAATCACACTCCTGTGGGGAGAACTCTCACTTTCCCAAGTTTCCTACAGCCCTCTTGGGTGTCTCCCATATGCCGCGTACACACGTGCGGACTTTTGCCGGCGGACTTAGTCCAGCGGACAATCCCGCGGGACTTTCCAGCTGGGTCCGCTGGACTTTCCGAGCGTGTGGACTTGCCCACACACGCACGGACTTCTCCGGCGGATAATCCGCCGGCCAAAAGTCCGCGGGACTTTTGAAAATGAACGGACTTGCCCACACACGGAGCAGTCCGTTCATTTAGAACGTAACTTCAGGTTACGTAGCTAGCGTAGGCAGTAAATGCCGCCGCGCTAGCTCCGTAAGCTGGCATGGATTTAAAGGGATTCCCCACGCCGAAAAAACGGCGTGGGGGTTCCCCCCAAATCCAAGTCAGACCCTCATCCGAGCACGCAGCCTGGCAGGCCAGGAAAGGGGTGGGGACGAACGAGCGCCCCCCCCCTCCTGAGCCGTACCAGGCCGCGTGCCCTCAACATGGGGGGTGCCCTGTTGCACCCCAAAGCACCTTGTCCCCATGTTGATGAGGACAAGGGCCTCTTCCCGACAACCCTGGCCGTTGGTTGTCGGGGTCTGCGGGCGGGGGCTTATCGGAATCTGGGAGCCCCCTTTAATAAGGGGGCCCCCAGATCCCGGCCCCCCACCCTATGTGAATGAGTATGGGGTACGATGTACCCCTACCCATTCACCTAAGGTGTAAAATGTAAAGTACAAAAACACACACACTTTTGAAAAAATATTTTATTGCACTGCTCCGGGGGTCTTCTTCCGTCTTGGGGGTCTTCTCGCCGGACTCCTCCACTCTCTTCTGCTCTTTTACCTAGCTCTTTCATGAGCGGAGGAGTCCGGCTACCTTCTTCGTCGTCGCCGCCGTCGTCTGGGGGTCTCGATCCGCCTTCGGGGGTCTTCCGGGGGTCTCTTCTGTTCTTGCGGCGGTCGTCGTCTTCCGCGCCGCCGGCGCCGCCTTCTTCTTCTTGTCCTTCTTCTTGTTCTTCTTCTTCTTCCGATGTTGACCCGTCGCTGTCTCTGCCCAGAATGCCTGTGCCGCTCTGCGCTGGGACTTATATAGGGACATGGGGGACAGGGTCACATGCTCATGTCACATGGTGACCCCACCCCCTTGTGTTGTCACAGTCCCGGAGGATGCTGGGACTGTGACATTGCAAGGGGGCGGGGTCACCATGTGACATGAGCATGTGACCCTGTCCCCATGCCCCTATATAAGTCCCAGCTCAGAGCGGCTCTGCCATTCCAGGCAGAGAGAGCGTCGGGTCAACATCGGAAGAAGAAGAAGAACAAGAAGAAGGAGAAGGCGCCGGCGGCGTGGAAGACGACGACCGCCGCAAGAACAGAAGAGACCCCCGGAAGACCCCCGAAGGCGGATCGAGACCCCCAGACGACGGCGGCGACGACGAAGAAGGTAGCCGGACTCCTCCGCTCGTGAAAGAGCTAGGTAAAAGAGCAGAAGAGAGCGGAGGAGTCCGGCGAGAAGACCCCCAAGACGAAGAAGACCCCCGGAGCAGTGCAATAAAATATTTTTTCAAAAGTGTGTGTGTGTTTTTGTACTTTACATTTTACACCTTAGGTGAATGGGTAGGGGTACATCGTACCCCATACTCATTCACATAGGGTGGGGGGCGGGATCTGGGGGCCCCCTTATTAAAGGGGGCTCCCAGATTCCGATAAGCCCCCGCCCGCAGACCCCGACAACCAACGGCTAGGGTTGTCGGGAAGAGGCCCTTGTCCTCATCAACATGGGGACAAGGTGCCTTGGGGTGGGGGGGGAGGCCGCACGGCCCCCCTTTCCCCAGGGCACCCCCCATGTTGAGGGCACGCGGCCTGGTACGGCTCAGGAGGGGGGGGGGGGCGCTTGTTCGTCCCCACCCCTTTCCTGGCCTGCCAGGCTGCGTGCTCGGATGAGGGTCTGACATGGATTTGGGGGAACCCCCATGCCGTTTTTTTCGGCGTGGGGAGTCCCTTTAAATCCATGCCAGGTCACGGAGCTAGCGCGGCGGCAGTAACTGCCTACGCTAGCTATGTAACCTGAAGTCACGTGCTAAATGAACGGACTTGCCGATGAGCGGCAAGTCCGTTCATTTCAAAAGTCCCGCGGACTTGCCTACTAACGGCGGGATTGTCCGCCGGACTGCCAAGTCCAGCGGATAATTTTAAAACCAAACTTAAAACTTTGGCGCCAAAAAGTCCGCCGGACTTTGGCGCCAAAAAGTCCGCCGGCGCCCACACACGAGGGGATTATCCGCTGGACTTCAGTCCAGCGGATAATCCCGCGGGATTGTCCCTTCGTGTGTACGCCGCAATAGAGTAACTCGAAGGGTGAAAACCCTGTAGAGAATTGTGGTACCTCCTTAATGGCAAACATCAAATAGGGTATTAGACAGTCCCAATCCTTTCCATCCCTACCCACCACCTTCTTTAACATTTGTTTTAGGGTTTTGTTGAATCTTTTAACCAACCCATCCATTTGGGGGTGATGCACGGATGTACACAATTGTCCTTTTGAACAACTTGCATAGCTCTTTCATAACCCTGGACAAAAAGGGGGTAACTTGGTCCGTAAGCAGTTCCTTATAAAAACCCAAGCGGCTAAAAACAAGAAATGGCTCTTTGGCTATTGCCTTGGCAGGGGTATTTCAAAGAATCGCTTCTGGATAACAGGTGGCATAATCCAATATAACCAAAAAGTACTGATGTCCCCTAGCGGACTTTATTATCGAACCTACCAAATCCAATGCTATCCTCTCAAAGTGTCAGAAACCATGAATCAGACCGAGACAGAAGTACAGTAAATCACAATTGTTTAATAATAAAAAAAGGTAAACAGAGTAAGAGTAGTCAATAGTTCAGTAACCGGATCGGGTAGTCAGCCAATGCCAAAGTCAGAGAGCCAGAGATCAACGTAGTAGTACAGCAAGCAGGATCAGGAGCCAGAAGGGATGTCAGCCGAGCAAGTCTTCAACAGGAACGCAGGAGAAAAGTCTCTGAGATGTGACCAAAGGCGAAGGCAAAGATGAAGTGAGCTGGACGGCTTTAAGTAGGCAGGACTGACAAGCAGATCAACAGCTCAGTCACTGTGGAGAGAAAGGAGCTGGCAATTAGTCGACAGCTGAGTGGCCAGCTCAGAGAAGGAAGGGCTAAGCCCAGCCCTGAGAGTACCCCCTCCTCATTGACCCCTCCCCCTCGGAGGACCACCGGTTTTGAGGGGAAAATGTCTATGGAAAGCACGGAGGAGGACAGGGGCAGAGGATGAGACCCAAGAGCGTTCCTCCGGACCATACCCCTTCCAATGTACCAGGTACTGTATGTGCCCATGGAACCTACGGGAGTCAACAATGTATTGCACTTCATACTCCTCATGGTTCTCAACCTGTATAGGGTGAGGACGTGGCACTGAGGTGGTAAAGTGGTATCAGACCAAAGGTTTAAATAAGGAGACATGAAATACATTTGAAATACGCATATTAGAAGGTCTAATGCGTAAGCCACTGGGTTAATCCTGCAAAGAATATGGAAAGGCCCAATAAGCCAAGGTGTGAACTTCAGTAAGGGGACACAAAGTTGGAGGTTGCGAGATGACAGCCAGACCCTGTTCCCAACCTGGTAGGAAGGCGCAGACAGGCGTCTGTGATCAGCATGGAATCTGTAGCTATCGTTAGCATGTCGCAAAGCCTCCTGGACTTGTGCCTAAGTGGAACTAAGACCACAGAGATGCTCCTCTATCGCTGGAATACTCTGCAGAACAAACGAGGCAGGCAACATGGAAGGTTGGAAACCATAGTTCGCCATAAACGGGGACAAACAGGAAGCAGAATTCAAGGCACTATTGTGAGCAAACTCCACCCACAGTAATAGGTCCGACCAGTTGTTATGATGGTCAGAAATAAGGCAACGTAGGAATTGCTCCAAGGACTGATTGGCTCGTTTGCAGTCCCATTAGACTGCGGGTGATACGCAGAGGAGAAAGCAAGCTTTATACCCAACTGTGTACAAAAGGCTCACCATAACCGGGACACAAACTGACTAACCCTGTCTGAGACAATCACCTTGGGTAGCCCATGTAAGCGGAAGATCTCCCGAGCAAAAATAGAAGCCAGTTCCTTAGAAGTAGGCAAATTCTTGAGTGGAATACAATGTAACATTTTCGAGAACCGGTCAACCACCATAAGGATAACAGTGTTGCCCTGGGAGTTGGGCAACTCCACAATGAAATCCAGATAGGTGGGTCCAGGGCCTTTCTTCATTGGGTATGGGTTGTAGGAGGCCCACTGGAGGTGTCGTGGAGTCTTACTCTGAGCACACACAGAACGGGCAGCTACGAAGGCGGTTACATCAGCACGTAGACTAGGCCACCAGAATTGTTGGGACATGGCCCAAAATAGTTGGTTCTTCCCAGGGTGGCCAGCAGCCTTGGGAGAATGGTAAGTCTGGAGCATGGCAGTACAGAGACTCTCGGGAACAAAGCAGCGGTCACAAGGTTTCTCAGGAGGAGCATCGACTCGAGCAGCAAGAATTTTGTCACCCAAAGGAGAAGTAAGACTGGTGCGAACCGTAGCCATAATACGATCAGGAGGAATCACAGGAACTGACTCCATCTTGGAAGTGGAGGAAAATTGTCGTGACAAGGCGTCAGCCCTTACATTCTTAGTACCAGATAAGAATAAAAACAATAATTAAAACTCAACAAGAAAAGAGCCTATCGCGCCCTTCTGGGAGAGAGGCGCTTAGCCTCAGACAAGAATGTGAGATTCTTATGGTCAGTAAGAATGAGAACCGGCACAGTGGTACCTTCAAGGAGATGCCTCCATTCTTTCAGGGCTTAAATGATCGCCAACAGCTCTCTGTCACCAATCTCGTAATTGGACTCCGCCGTTGAAAATTTCTTGTAAAAGTAGCCATACGGATGCATAGCGCACTCAGAGTTAGGAGGTTGAGACAGAAGAGAGCCAACTCCAGTCTCGGAAGCATCAACTTCTAGTATAAAAGGCAACGTAGGATCAGGATGTGCCAACACAGGAACAGAAACAAAGGCAACTTTGAGCCTTAATGGACTCCGGAGACCAACTATGTGGGTTGCTTTCTTTCCTGGTCATATCAGTCAGGGGCTTGACCAGAGACGAGAAGTTACCAATAAACTTCCGATATTAATTGGCAAAGCCAAGAAAACTCTGCAGAGGTGGTAAACCCATGGGTCGAGGCCACTGTAGGACCGCTGAAAATTTCTCTGGGTCCATTGAAAAACTAGCAGTGGAAATGACAGCCCAGGAATTTCACCTGTTCACAATGGAATTCACACTTTTCCAATTTACAATAGAGATTGTTCTCTCGTAGTCTCTGAAGCACATGACAGACATCTGTGTGGTGGATCTCCAGGGACTTGGAAAATATGAGGATATCGTCGAGATAAACCACCACACATAACTGCAACAAATCTCAGAGGACATCGTTAATGAACTCCTGGAAAACTGCCAGAGCGTTACAAAGGCCAAAAGGCATTACGAGATACTCATAATGACCTGATCTGGTATTAAACATAGTTTTGCCCCTCTAAAATTAAGCTTTGTGAAAACCATTGCTCCCTTGAGGCGGTCAAATAGCTCCGTAATTAATGGAATGGGATAGGCATTCTTAATCGTGAAACAATTGAGACCCCTGTAATCGATACAAGGTATCAGATCACCACTCTTCTTCTTCACAAAAAAGAAACCAGCACCAGCAGGAGACAAGGACTTGCGGATGAAACCACGAGAGTGCATTAAATTTCTGGTCTGAGCTGGCAGCTGAGCGGCCAGCTCAGAGAAGGAAGGGCTGAGCCAAGCCCTGACACAAAGGAGACCTCAATGATGGGAAGAGGTACCAGTGGAATGGAAATGTGGCATAGGTGCCGACTTCCAACACACAGGGCAGGAGGAACAAACATTTTCTATTTCCTTTGTCACCCCAGGCCAATAGAGTCTCTGCAATACTCTCTCTCGGGTTTTCTTTGCCCCAAATGACCTAAAAAATGTGCCCATGGGTTAATTCCAACATCAACTTCCTGTAAGGTTTAGAAACCACAAGTTACTCAATGGTTTCTTCTGCCCTTTGAGCAACTCTATACAGTAGATCTCTTTCCACAATGAAATATGGGTAAGTGCAAGTCTTATCTGGGTTCACTAGATTGCCATCTACTCTCAACACATTTTCCTGTATAAACCTCTAGATCCGAAAACTCAGACAGCATGTTTTCGTCTGAGGATATTGGCTCCTCCGCGGTTTCTCGAGTCTCCCCTGCCAACACCGACAAGGGGTATTCTGGAGAGGGGGTGGGGCAGGACAATCCTAGAGTTCCCAGAATAATGGAACATCCCTCCCCCCCAATGGCATCATGTGGTAAGTGAGACACTAATCCCACCTGATGAGAAAGGTTACCTTTGGGGATCTCAAAAAACACTTTTTTTTTATTTTGGCGCAGGGTTCCCCTTGGGTCTGGTATGAATTTTGAGGGGGACCCCTACACCATTTTTCAATTTTGGTTTGGGGTTCCTCTTAATATTCATACCAGACCCAAAGGGCCTGGTAATGGACTGGGAGGAATCCCATGCCATTTTTTTCAATGACTTTCATCTGTATTGCCAAGACCCGACAATTCATTAATAGCCACGAGTAGTTTTAAATTACTTTTTTTTCCTTTAGAAATTACATTTTGTGCAGGCACTCTTATAAACATGGGAAACACGTGCCACTTTACAGGCATACTATAGACACACCCCCGGTACGAAATTTAAAGGAATATTTCACTTTTATTGTTTAACTTTAAGCATTATTAAAATCACTGCTCCCGAAAAAAAAACGTCTGTTTTTAAAACTTTTTTTTTTGCATTGATACATGTCCCCTGGGGCAGGACCCGGGTCGACAAAAACTTTTTATGTAAATAACCTGCATATTAGCCTTTAAAATGAGCACTTTTGATTTTTCACATTCGAGTCCCATAGACTTTAACGGTGTTTGCGCGTTCGAACAATTTTTTTGCCTGTTCACATGTTCTAGATGCAAACCGAACTGAGGGGTGTTTGGCTCATGCCTACTGCTGAGCTTTTGCTCAAGGTTTGCTTGTTGTTGATTGCCATTGACTTGTTGTAGATTGGCATTTGCCACAGCAAGCTGTCTCAGCAACTCTTCGATGTTGGCATTTTTTTTCCTAAAAATAAACTGCCCTGGGTTCCTCCACCAACTGCGAGTGGGTTAGCTCAGCAGCGGGTGTGTGTGACACCCTGGACGAGTTCACAACACAACAATTAGGCACAGCAAACAGCAGTGAAGGTGAAAAAACAAAGGTGTGGTTTATTTACACTATATACAATGGACAAACAGCGTTACATCAGAGGGGGGCGGGGTCACCCGTACATCACTGGGTCATCCTTGCGTCAGAGGGGGGTGGGGTCAGGTGACGGGTGGCCCCGTCCTCCTCAGCTAAGATGCATCAGGCCATCACCGGAATTCCCGCAGTGTCTCCATGGAGACAGGATGTGCTGCGCTGGACCATCGGGAGAGATCACCCATCGCTGAACCCCGGAGAAGAGATCAGCCATCGCTGGATAGCAAGAGTGGATTACCATCGCTGGAATCTTTTTTTTTTTTTTTTAATAAAGGACTTTTCCCAACGGTATCAGTGTGTTTTTTAAGAATTTTTTACACTTTCTTTGTGAAATGGTAGGGGTACTTTTGTACCCCCTTACCATTTCAAACAGGGTGGGCTTGGATCTGGGAGTCCCCTTGTTAAAGGGGGCTTCCAGATTCTGATAAGCCCCCCACCCACAGACCCCCACAACCACCGGCCAGGGTTGTGGGGATGAGGCCCTTGTCCCCATCAACATGGGGACATGGTGCTTTGAGGGGTCACAGACCCCCAAAGCATCCTCCCCATGTTGAGGGCCCGCGGCCTGCCAGGTTGCGTGCTCGGATAAAGGGTCTGGTATGGATTTTTGGGGGGAACTCTGCGCCATTTTTCTTTTTAATTTGGCGTGGAGTTCCCCTTAAAATCCATACCAGACCTGAAGGGCCTGGTAATTGAATTTGGGGGAACCCCCCGCTTTTTTTTTATCAATGACTTTTAATTGATACAGTCCCCTGTCTTGGGTTGCTAATAGCACTGATAAGAGGGGAACCCCTTCTGAGGGTCTTTTGGGGCAGCAGCAGCTTCCTAAGGAGGAGCAACGGTCTACAGACAGGCAATGCTGGTCGCCATGGAGGCAGGTAGGGGCTTACTATAAAGCCTTTCTTTCTTCTTTCTCCCTGTCCTTGTCCGCCTTACAAGCCACATTGGGATCTGACACATGCCCTGACATGCTAAGGGGTAATAGGCGAGTGCTATAGCGCGGGGCGCCGCCGCTCTGCTAGGTTTATAGGCAGGTCTGGTGTCAGATGAGGCGGGTGGCGCCATCTTGCTTCAGGGCAAAATGACGATTTTGCCCTTAGTTGGTTAGGGCGGGAGGAGGTAGGAGTCTCCTCCCCACCCTATAACATTTAAAAGTGGGAAGAAATCAGTAGATGGTAGGCCCTCCAGGAGGGAAGTCTGGTCCTAGGAGTGCTCCTGCGCTACTCTGCTGTCTGTAAAAAGAGTGAGTAAAAACCTATTTGTTTCAACTGTTAATGTAATTAAAGTTACATGAGGATGCGTGCATGCGGGGGGGAAGGTAACCTCTTGTAAAAAAAAAAAAAAAGTAATATATATATACCTTTTGAAAACAAAAAGAAATTTAAAAAAAAAAAAAAAAAGAGAAAGAAAGAGGGGAAGGGAGGATTAGATCCGAATCCTATACATATTAAAGGCTTTTCATTTTGGACTGGATGGTGCAGTAGGTTGTCCTTTTTTTTTCTCATCGATCGTTTTCTATCTGTTTCTAGTCTCTATTTCAACTACCTTATGCCCTTGCTTGCCTCCACAAAATGAGCCAGCCGCCATTTGACCAAGACCCTCGCTTCCTTAGGTAAGGGCACGTACAGCCATGTATGGGTATGTATGCATATATATATATATATATATATATATATATGGATGCATATGTATGCGATTTCCGTACATGGATATATATATATATATATATATATATATATATATATATATATATATATATATATATATATATATATATATATATATATATATATATATATATATATATATATATATATATATATATATATATATATATATAAATAAGTTAGCAAAGTTCGTGCTAAAAAAGTGCCTTGCGCTGTTACTGTCGTTTCAGCCCTATACACCAGAACGCGTCTAATCAGATGTCGGGCCATCAGAGCGGACGCTCCCACCACAGCTCAGGCCACAGCCGCTCAGCTGGCTCCCGCCATTCCAAAGGAAAATCCTCCTCCAAGAGGCATAGGTCCTCCAGTCCACCCAGAAGAGGGGAATGCAGAGCGTGCGGGGCGACCGCATTGCCGAATAAACGAATCTGCAGGGACTGTCTGCAGGGGTATGCATACCAGGAGAGGGCGGAGACAGAACAGGTCACTGACCTGATCAAAAGGGTGGTCAAAGATTCCCTGGTAGAACTGATGCAAATGAACCCGCCCAGGCAGGACCCTCCCAGTGACCAACTGCTGCCCGCCGATCTAGCCATTCCAGGCCCCTCTGCTACAGACCGGATTGATCCGGTACCTGGGCCGACTCCCCCCGCAGGAGATGGAGTAGATTCAGAGGATTCCTTGGATGAGACGGACCCCTCTGGCTTCAACTTCAGCCTAGTGCAGCCATTTGTGTCTGCGGTTAAGCAGGCTATTGGGTGGGAGGAAGTAGAAGAACCCCCTAAGAAGACAAAGTCTTTCTGAAAAAGAAGCAAAACTTTTTCCCCTTTCTGGATGAATTGAAAGACCTGATAGAAGGGGAGTGGAAGCGAACGGATAAGCGTTTCTCCTTAAACTCCAGAAACTCTATCCCCTGGCAGAGACAGATGCGGCCCTACTGGATACCCCTCCTATAGTGGATGCCGCAATAGTCCGCCTAGCTAAGAGTGTCACCTTACCCATGGAAGACTCTACATCCTTCAAAGATCCGCTGGACAAGCGGATTGACGCAGACCTAAGAAAGGCCTACCAGCTGGCCGGGGGGGGGCCTGCAGGCCGGCCATCACCTTAGCCTAAGTCTCTAGCGCAGTCAAGGTGTGGACAGGGAATATCGAGGTGGCCATTCGGGAGGAGGTTCCGAAGGAAGATATCATAAAGGCCTTAGAAGAGCTGAAACTGTTGGCGGATTTTATGGGGGAAGCCGCCATCGACTCCCTAAGATACTCAGCCAGGGCTATGCTGCACACGGTCATGGCAAAACGGGCATTATGGCTAAAGCCGTCGGCGGCAGACGGGGCATCCAAGCAAAACTGGTGCAAAATCCCATTCGATGGGAAGGCCCTCTTTGGAGAGAAACTGGAAAAGGCGATATCAAGAGTGACAGGGGGAAAGTCAGGGTTACTCCCCCAGGACAGGAGGGTAAGACGCTCTAGGGTGGTGTCCTCCAAGGGTCAGTGGCCCAGGAACAGGAACTACAACAATTCCCGTCAAAACAGAGACCCCAAAAGGAATTGGAGGAGCACGCAGGCGACCTTTTTGAAGGCTAGTAAACAAAGAAGCTTTCCCAACGCCCAAGAGGGGGCAAAACCCTTTTGACAGCAGCCCATCCCCGCCAGTAGGGGCCAGACTGAGGGAGTTCGCAGAGGTATGGAGTCACAAATGCGGAGACCCGTGGGTGGTCTCCGCGGTCAAGTTTGGTCATTTCTGGACCTTCCAGGATCGACCTCCGAGAGACTCTTTCAGTCCGACCAAGATCCTGTCTTCCCCTCAAAAAGCGAAAGCCCTGCTGGAGTACCTCAGGCTACTACTGGTGCAAAAGGCAGTGATTCCGGTGCCTCCCTCCGAAAGGTTCACAGGTTTCTACTCTCCTCTCTTTCTTACCCCCAAAAAGGGGAAGAGTGGAGACCGGTGGTGGACCTCAAGAGACTAAACCGGTGGATACTACTCGATTCCTTCAAGATGGAATCTCTGCATACGATCATCCACACAATTCTACCAGGGGACTGGATGGTCTCGGTGGATTTACGGGACGCCTACTTTCATGTGCCCGTTCTACCAGCCTTTCAAAAGTTTCTGAGAGTGGCGATAGGCTCAACGCACCTGCAGTTCCAGTGCCTTCCCTTTTGGCCTATGTACTTCACTAAGAGTATTCTCAAAAGTACTGATTGCAATCCTGGCACCTCTCAGGGAGAAAGGGCTGCGTGTCTTCCATCATTTGGACGACATCCTTCTCTTGGCGGCCAGTCCGGACCTGTTGACAAAGCACAGGCAGATCCTTCTGACCACCCTCACAGAATTTGGCTGGCTGATAAATACCAAGAAAAGCGTTTTGACCCCCAACCCAGGCGATGATTTATCTAGGGGCCCTCTTCGACACCAGAAGAGGAACAGTGCGTCTCCCCCCCCCAGAAGGTGGCAGCAATATCTCAGAAAATGTGACACGTGATGACTCTCCCAACTTTACGAGTAGAGGAATGCTTGAGCCTGATTGGAACGATGGCAGCATGTATACCGATGGTACCCTGGGCTCATTGGCACTTGAGGACCTTTCAATGGGGCTTCTTGACACAGTGGAAGAGGAGGTCCCTATGGCAGAAGATATCGATCTCAGCCTCCATGAGGGGAGGTCTACTCTGGTGGTCGAAAGAGGAGTGCATCTTGAGGCCTCGTCTCCTGCAGGGCCTCTCTTGGACCATTCTTACCACAGACGCAAGTGCAAAGGGGTGGGGAGCACACTGTGGCCACCAGGAGATACAAGGGAAATGGGAAGTCCCCACGAAGGGAGTGGTATCCAATAACCTGGAACTCCGGTCAGTCTATTTGGCACTCCTGAATCTAGAGGAACACCTGCGCCAGAAAGAGGTGCTGGACAACAAGGCAGCAGTATCTTACATACAGCGGCAAGGGGGAACCCACAGCCTGCCATTATTGAGGGAAGTGGAGCCCATTATGCTATGGGCAGAAAAAAATCTGATAGACTTGAAGGCGGTCTATATCCCGGGCCATCTGAATCAGCAAGCGGATCATCTATCCCGTCACTTCCCGAACAACAACGAATGGTCTCTACACCCGACAGTGTTCCAGTGGGTCATGGAATAGCAGGATCCACCGGAGGTAGACTTATTTGCCTCTCCGATCAACACAAAACTACCGAGGTTCATATCTCATCTACCTCACCCCATGGCGGAAGCGGTGGATGCTCTCTCGAGCCCCTGGTGCTACAAGACGGCATATGCCTTCCCTCCAGGACCTCTAATCTCAAGATTCCTGCTCTGGCTGATGAGGGAACAAGTCAAGGTACTGGCGATTCTCCCCTATTGGCCCAGGAGGCCATGGTTCTCGTGGGCAGTGAACCTCAGCTTGTGCCCACCACGCAAAATCCCAGTTTTTCCACAGCTGCTCTCGCAAGGGAGATTCGTTCACCCAGCTCCGCACAAGCTGAATTTACATGTCTGGATTCTGAGTGGGGAAAGTTCCAATCCATAGGCTGCTCGGCAGGGCTGATCGCGACCCTCTTAAAGGCCAGGAAGCCCTCTACAAACTACGTATATTCTAAAGTCTGGAACAAGTTCAAACAATTTGCGGAGCACAGGCGGTCTGATCCAATACCATCTACCACTGTAGTTCTAGAATTCCTACAGTCAGGCCTGGACCTGGGCCTCAGCCTAAGTTCGCTGAAAGTCCAAGTAGCAGCAATTTCGGCGAGTACCCAGAAAAAGTGGGCAGTAGATGCGCTCATCACGCAATTTTTGAAGGCAGTCAAAAAGATTCGCCCACCGTCAAAGAGAATTTTTCCAGCCTGGGATCTTCCACTAGTCCTTGAGAGCCTAAGGGCACAGCCGTTTATACCTCTAGAATCCACCTCACTCTGGAATTTGAACCTCAAAGCAGTCTTCCTGGTGGCGATAACTTCGGGAAGAAGAGCCTCGGAATTACAGGCCCTAGGGGCAGGAGAAGAACATGTAGTCTTCTTTCCAGACAGAGTGGAGTTGCGGACAATACAAGGATTTGTCCCAAAGGTAGCATCACATCTCGCCCTCTCTGAAACCTGGGCGCTGCCTACCTTTTCGGATCCTCACTCAGGGGCGTTGCAGGAACTGGACATTTCTAGGGTTTTGACACGTTATTTACAAATCGCAAGCCCCTTCAGAACAACTGATAGGCTGTTTATCATACCTTGGGGTAGAAACAAAGGGAAAGAAGCCTCAGCTAGAACTATCGCTTCATGGATCCAGAAGTTAATCCAAAAGGTGTATAGGGCGAGAGGGCTGGTCCCGCCAGTGGTGAAAGCCCACTCTACAAGGGCAGTTTCTTCATCCTGGGCGGCAAGAGCAAGCGTATCTTTGGAAACTATCTGCAGGGCAGCTACATGGACGTCACCAAATACGTTCATACGTCATTACAGAATCGACCCAGGAGCACTCACCTTAGTGGAGTTCGGTAGAAAGACGATTGAGGCAGCTCTCGCGGTCCCTTGAAATAAAGTTTCTTTAAAGCATTACCCACCCTTGTATCAGCTTTTTATTGTATCACAGGTATACTGCCATGGAGGCACCAGGAAAACGGAAAATTGTTTCATACTTACCGTAATTTTCCTTTCCTGGTGCCTATCCATGGCAGTATACATGCCCTCCCTTCTTTGGTATTCGATATAATTGGAGAATGCTAAGGAGGGACACGGGTGTCATTTTTATAAGCTATTAACTATCCTGAGGGGAGGACTCCGGGGCGGAGTTATCACAGTTATACTGCCATGGATAGGCACCAGGAAAGGAAAGTTACGGTAAGTATGAAACAATTTTCATTTTTTTTCCTGCAGAAATGACGCTTTGTGCAGGGACAGTTCTAAGCACGGGAAACATGTGCCCCTTTTACAGGCATACTATACACACCCCCCAGGTACAAAATTTAAAGGAATATTACACTTTTATTGTTTCACTTTAAGCATTATTAAAATCACTGCTCTTGAAAAAATGGCAGTTTTTTAAAAGTTTTTTTTTGCATTGATACATGTCCCCTGCAGCAGGACCCGGGTCCCCAAACCCTTTTTAGGACAATAACTTGCATATTAGTAGAGTTGAGCAGACACCTGGATGTTCGGGTTCGGCAGGTTCGGCCGAACTTCAGAAAAAAGTCCGGGTTCGGGACCGAACTTGACCCCGAACTCCGAACCCCATTGAAGTCAATGGGACCTGGACTTTTGAACACTAAAAAGGCTGTAAAAAGGTCATGGAAAGGGCTAGAGGGCTGCAAATGGCAACAAAATGTTGTTAAGAGCATGGCAAGTGATCTGCAAACAAATGTGGATAGGGAAATAACTTAAAATAACATAAAAAAATAAAAAATAAAAATAAAATGCTGGAGGCCCCTTTCTCAGCAGAAGAGGTACAGGAAGTCATTAAGAACCTCAGAAACTCAACGGCATGATGCCGCACATATGGTGAATACGCACTTTCTGGAAAAAATTATTAACTTTCATCAGGAGACTGGGTGGGAGACAATGTGAAGGAACCGGAGGCACTGTCAGCAACACAATCTACTATCGTCTGTACTTGTCCTGGCCTCAACATTCGTACAGCCTCATTAGGCGCGCCAAAATACCGCTGCAGGCTCTGTCGCCTACTCGCACCTGAGGAAGGTGTTTCACTAGTGCGTTAAGCTGGCACAGATCGACCACGTCCTCTCCCTGCAACAGGAGCGCCACCAGCAGCACCACGACCCGGGCCACGTCCCCTTTTTGATCTCCTCATATTTTCAAAATTTATGATCTCGCCCTAAATGGGTGTTTTTGTCAATAGCAGAATACACGTACAGTGTCTAAAGCGTTTATAAACACGCAGAAAATGCTATTGGGAAGAAAAAAAAAAAACGCAAAATTAAATTTTTTTTGCAATGTTTTTCCAATATCAGAATAATCGGATAGTGTCTAAAGCGTTTATGAAAACGCAGAAAATGCTATTGGGGAAAAAAAAAAAAACGCTGCAAAATTAAATTTTTTTGCAATGTTTTTCCAATATCAGAATACACGGACAGTATGTAAAACGTTTATGAAAACGCAGAAAATGCTATTGGGAGAAATATTTTGTTCCGGAATTTAGTTTTCGTCCGAAAAATACATCTATTTAGTTACTCCCAAAATTCGTTTTTATTTATTTAGTTTTTCGTAAAAAATTGCATTCATCAGAAAATCCAAATTAAGGTTGAATCTGTCATTGAAGGCTTATGGTGTCTGTCGAATGTTCAAAGAAGATTTGATGGAGCAGCTAAACTGTACGACGCCGTATAGTTTAGCTGCTCCGTCAAATCTTAGAACTTTCGACAGACAACATAAGCCAAAGATTCCACGTTTGTATGTTTTTCGCTGCTTTGTCGAATCTTTGTCGTTCATGTTGAATGTATATAGTTCAAACAGAAAATGGACTGGTGATAGTGATCACTGATCAGACAGGTAACAAGATAGGGTATATAGAATCTCAATCTATAATATAGAATCTATAATAATAAATCACCCCTCCCCACAACACGGGCAGCCTCTGAGGCTATCACAACACTAGTATCACTATCAAGTTTACAACACTAACACAATAGCAGCAGATTATTATGAAAAAGTTAAGTTGAACTGTAGCTTGCTTCACTTTCCTGTCGCATCATGGCAGCATACACACATGGGTTGTGGCTCCGCCCCCACAACCTGATAGGACCGCGTAGCTATTAAACCTTGAGAGGACCCCCGCCCCTACATTCTCCTTTTTTTCCTCACCTGACAAGACCGAAGAAGCAGCACCTCTTACCGCTATCGCCCCAGCCAGGTTCAAGCCTCTCCTGGGTGGAAGTCCTACCTGTACAGCCTCTAAATGAGCTAAATGGGGGAACCCCACTCTGATAGTCTCAGGGGTATGTAAAAGATTCTCTTACCTTGTACAAGCCTTAAATAGGCTTAAAATGCAGCGGCCTCCAACCCTGTCTTGCACCATGGTTCTGTGGCATGTTTGTGTGTTTCCTGCACCGGTTTCTGTTATTGCTTCCCGGCATCTTTCAACCCTGGGGATATCTCCCTCACTTCCCCCAGGTCATTTCCGCCCAGCGCCGAGTGTTTCAGCGCTTCTGCGCAGGCGCGGGCGGCTAATACACTCTCCTATAGCCTTGCCAGGCTCCAAAATGGCGCCGGGACACGCGCAGCGTTTCTGCGCAT
Organism: Lithobates sylvaticus; assembly: GCA_028564925.1. Taxonomy (NCBI): domain Eukaryota; kingdom Metazoa; phylum Chordata; class Amphibia; order Anura; family Ranidae; genus Lithobates; species Lithobates sylvaticus. Next base: position 312,115,839 of record CM053031.1, read on the forward strand.
GCGCGGGAATGACGTCACCGCGTCGGGAACGGCGCCAAATTTAAATGTTTATCAGAATCGCCTTTCCCTGTGACTGCCTTGCACAGGAGAAAGAGCGATTCTGGACGTTTTTTCTCTGCACCAAACACCTCTGTTAGCTGCACATATCTTCCCTTACCAAGTTCCCATTAAAGGTTAGTGTTTTTTTTTCCTTCCTTCACTGCTGCACCCTTACTTACCTGGGCTTACACTGACTTCCCTGCCTATAGATCACCCTTCATGGAGGCCGCTGCCCCAGCAGACTATCGCCCACCGACTAGGTAAGAGGGGAAGACGGGTAAGTAAGAAGAGGAAAAAGAGAGCCTGCCACTAACGCTGTCTAACCTGCACAGCCCTACCAGGTCATCAAGGTCATCACGACGCTCAAGACGCAGTCGCTCTGGCCATAGACAAAGTCGCTCGGATCGCGGTAGAAGCCGCTCAAGACGCAGGGATTATGGGTCAAGCCGCAGAAGGAGTCGCTCAAGATCCTACTCCCGCCATGGACATTCCTATCATAGGAGATCGCCCACGCACAGGCATCCCTCACACGCACAAAGTCTGCGTCCATCCGGGAACTCCTGCTGGATCTGTGGCGCAATAGCGCTTCCAGAAAAACTGGCCTGTCGCACGTGCTTCAATGAGGCAACCAGAGACAGGGAGCCGGAGCCGAGGGAATTAACTAAGGATTCACCTCCACAAACTGCGGAGCCAGAAACAGGCAGAGCCATGCAGGGCACCTCGTCCTCCGCTTCCTCCCCTCCCAAAGGGATAGATCCCCTGTCCGATACCGAGGACGTGGAAATGTTTTCTGGCTTTGACTTTACTTTAGTAGAGCCCTTTATCAAATCAATAAAGGAGGCCATAGATTGGCCTGAGGAAAAAGAAACCCCTCAGAAAGTGAGGAGATACTTTCCGAATCTTAAAAAAGACCCGGAGACCTTCCCGTTTATCGACGAGCTGGAGGATCTAATAAAGGAAGAATGGCAGAGGCCAGAGAAAAAAGCCAACCTCAGCAATAGGCTGACAAAGCTCTATCCTCTTAAAGAGCCTAATGCTAACCCCCTGACGTCCGCACCGGTTGTGGGCGCCTCGCTGATGCGTCTGGCTAGGCATGTGACCCTCCCAATCGAGGATGCAGTCACATTTAAGGACGGGCTAGACAGGAAGATAGACCTCGATCTGAAGAAGGCCTACCTCTCTGCAGGGGGTGCATGTTGTCCCGCAATAGCCCTAGCGGCCGTTGGAAGAGCCATTTCTAGCTGGTCCTCTAATGCGGAGAAGTTGGTGGCTGAGGGAATAGAACAAGAGAAGGTAATTGCCGCCCTCCAGGAACTCTCCCTCGCAGGCGACTTTGTAGCGGAGGCCTCAGTGGATGTAATAAGGTCCACCTCTAGAGCTATGCTTAGCTCAGTGACGGCCAGAAGGGCACTTTGGTTGAAGCCATGGTCGGCAGATCCAGCCTCTAAATCCAACTGGTGTAAGATCCCTTTTGACGGGGCTAACCTTTTTGGGGAAAAATTGGATTCGGCCATCTCTAAAGTCACCGGTGGGAAGTCAGGCTTGATTCCCTCAGACAGAAGGCCAAAACTACAGAGACCACCAACCTTTAGGCGAAACCTCCCGGACAGGTATAGGGAGGCTAGATCCTATAGACCCGGGAGAGAGTATAGAAAAAACTGGAAGAACCCCCAGTCATCCTTCCTCAAGCTCCAAAAGCCTAAGACCCCTATCACGGGAGATCAAAAACCTTTTTGAAGGTGTGTCCGCCCAACCAGCTTTAGTAGGAGCCAGGCTCACGAAGTTCGAGCAGGTCTGGGCGGAAATGATAAAGGACCCATGGGCAGTAGCCACTGTTCAATCGGGCCACAGGTGGAGATTCCAGAGACGACCAAGGGAACGGTTTTGCATTACAAAAACCCCAGCATCTCGAGAAAAAAGGTTACTAATGACCGAATACGTCCAAACCCTCGAGCACAAACAGGCCATAGTAAGTGTTCCCCTACTACAGAGGGGGAGGGGGGTTTATTCACCCCTATTCCTGGTGAGAAAGAAGACAGGAGGTCTCCGTCCTGTCCTGGACCTAAAGGGTCTAAACCGATCAATCCGGGTCGAGACATTCAGGATGGAGAGTCTACAGTCTATCCTACAGGCTATAAATATCGGAGATTGGATGCTCTCCATCGATTTGCAGGATGCCTATCTCCACATCCCAATCCATCCTTCATTCCAGAAGTTTCTCCGCTTTGCGGTAGACCGGCACCACTTTCAGTTCAAAAGTCTCCCCTTCGGGATCTCCACGGCTCCAAGAACGTTCATGAAGGTTCTACTCCCAATAATAGCTCTACTAAGGGAACAGGGCCTAAGAATACACCACTACCTGGACGACATCCTTCTACTAGCGGACACCCAGGTCTCCCTCCTACAACATCGGGTAATCCTTGTCACCACCCTACAAAAGTTCGGATGGTTAATAAACTGGGAGAAAAGCAACTTAGAGCCTACCCAAAGGATGATTTTTCTAGGGGCCGAGTTAGATACCCACCTCAACACAGTAGAGCTCCCGGAGGAGAAGATACCCATCCTGACTCAGAGGGTGAAAAGGATACTGCGGGCCTCCGCAGTACCAGCCAGAGAATGCCTCGGTGTCCTGGGGACCATGTCAGCAACTATCCCAATGATCCGCTGGGCTCAATGGAACACAAGACCCCTCCAAATGTCCTTTTTGGAACAATGGAATGGCGTGTCAATGTCGCAGCCAATAGTGATCCGGAAGGAGGTGAAGCAATCGCTATGGTGGTGGACCAGGATCCGCAATCTCAAGAGGAGCAAGAGCATAGTCCTTCCCTCTCAACAAGTGGTTACCTCAGATGCCAGCATGGAGGGCTGGGGAGCACACTACAATCACTATGCAGCCCAGGGGCACTGGCCATTCAGGACACACAACATTGTGTCCAATATCCTGGAAATAAGAGCGGCATTCAAGGCCCTAATAGCCTTCAGCACCTTCCTGAAGGGGAAGGAGGTCCTACTAAGGATGGACAACCGGGTAGCAGTTGCCTACATAAACAGGCAGGGGGGCACCAGGAGTCGCTCAATGCTCAGAGAAGTCATCCCAATCTTCGAATGGGCCCAACTATCCCTATCCGGGCTGAGAGCAGCATATGTACCAGGAGCTCAGAATCAGATGGCCGACACCTTGAGTCGGGAGTTCACATCCAACCACGAGTGGGCTCTAAACCAACAGGCCTTCACTCTAATAACCGAGACTTGGGGAGTACCGGACATAGACCTAGCAGCATCACCAGCCAACACGAAGTGTCGGAGGTACCTGACGAGAGTTCCCTTTCCATCAGCGGAGGGCACGGACTGTCTACAGCACAGCTGGGATTTCCACCTAGGCTACATATTCCCACCGATTCCAATTATACCAACGTTTTTACTCAGACTAAAGAACTCAGGATCCACAGTGATAGCAGTCCTCCCTTTCTGGCTGAGACGCCCTTGGTTCACAACCCTGCTCCAGCTGAACACAGCAGAACCACTGTCGCTCCCGATGTCAGCAGACCTACTCTCTCAGGCACAGCTCCTCCACCCGTGCCCAGAGAGACTGCACCTGACGGCATGGAGGTTGAGAGGGCTAGATTTATAGCGCAAGGGTGCTCACAGGAGGTGGTAAACACCCTTCTCCAAGCTAGGAAAGTCTCCACCAATAACGTCTACAAGAGAATTTGGGCCAAATTCCTTACAGTCGCACAGCAGCAATCCTGGGATCCATCCTCCCCGACAATCGCACAAATCCTGGAACTCCTGCAGTTAGGCCTGGACAAGGGCCTTGGGTCAAATACCCTGAAGGTTCACGTCTCAGCCCTTTCGGCCATGACAGGGGTAAGGTGGGCACAAGAGCCTCTCATCGCCCAGTTTCAAAGGGCCTGTTTGAAATTAAGGCCTCCTAGAAAGCCGACCTTCCCAACATGGGATCTTTCGGTAGTACTGGACTTCCTGGCACATGAACCATTCTTCCCATTGGAGAATATATCATTATGGGATCTGACACTAAAAGTCACCTTCCTGGTAGCGATCACCTCGGCCAAGAGAGTTTCCGAAATGCACGCTCTATTGGCAAAGGAGCCATACTTAACGGTCTATCCTGACAAGGTGGTATTAAGACCTTCAGATCGGTTTATTCCCAAAGTGGCCTCCTCATTCCACTTTAATCAGGAAATATGTCTTCCTACTCTAGCTACAGAACAGGGTGTCCCGCATCCGTTAGATTTAAAATCTAACATCCTGGCCTACCTTTCAATGACACGTAACCTGAGGAAAGCAGAAAACCTCCTGGTAATACCCTATGGTGCCAGAAAGGGACAAGCAGCAACACCTCGTACCATCGCAGCCTGGCTAGTGAAGATCATCAAGAGGGCCTACTCATCCAAACAGGCCCAAGTACCTGAGGGCTTAAGGGCACATTCCACTAGGGCAGTGGCGACCTCCTGGGCAGCTTTCTGCAAAGTCTCGGCGGAGACAATCTGTAAGGCAGCCACCTGGTCCTCAAAAAGCACGTTTATGGCACACTACAAGGTGGACGCTGCTAGGCTGTCCACAGCAGAATTTGGAAGGGCTATCATACAGGCCAACTCCTCTATACCTTGTAAATAAACCTTGTTTGCTCAGCCCCACCCAGTTTGCGAGTTATTCCCCATGTGTGTATGCTGCCATGATGCGACAGGAAAACGGAAAATTGTATACTTACCTTCCGTAATTTTCCTTTCCTGTTGCATCACATGGCAGCATACAAATGCCCACCCGCTGAGGTGAGGTATCTGGATACTGAGAATGTAGGGGCGGGGGTCCTCTCAAGGTTTAATAGCTACGCGGTCCTATCAGGTTGTGGGGGGCGGAGCCACAACCCATGTGTGTATGCTGCCATGTGATGCAACAGGAAAGGAAAATTACGGAAGGTAAGTATACAATTTTCCGTTATTGTTCTGCTGCTGTGCTTATGCTTAATTGCTAAATATTTCAGGTTCTCTGACAAACGGACCAGCTAATATTGACTGTCTTCTGAAATGATTCAGTGTGTGTGTCTCTCCCTGCTAGCAATCGTAAGTCAAAGTAAGTTGGCTGTTTGTGTGAACTTACCGTATATACTCGAGTATAAGCTGACATTTTCAGCCCTTTTTTTAGGGCTGAAAGTCCCCCCCTCGGCTTAAACTTGAGTCACCGCCGTCTGCCTACTTGAGCAGCGTGTCATGCAGACAGATGGCGGCCATTGCAGTGTTCAAACGCCACACAAATTTTCCCAGCAGTGAGTCAGTGTTCAGTGTTCCGCCTATCACGGACGTCCTGTCATTCTCATCTCATGGACGAGGATGAGAGGATGTCCGTGATAGGTGGAACACTGAACACTGACTGCTGGGAAAACAGAGTGTTCCTCCTATCACGGACGAGGACAAGGAGGAGGCGCGGCTTTTGAACATTGGAATGGCCGGTGATCGGCACAGGAGGAATGCAATGGGGGACACAGGATGCAGATCGGCACAGGTAGGCTGCAATGGACACAGGGGGGTATGTACAGGACACAGATCGGCACAGGTAGGCTGCAATGGACACAGGGGGTTATGTACAGGACACAGGGGGGTATGTACAGGATACAGGGGGGCATGCAGCTGCAGATGGGCATTGTTGACCCTCTTTTGCACTTACAGTAGCTGCTGCATTTCTCACCCTCAGCTAATACACTAGTCAATACGTTTTCCCAGGTTTTTTGTGGTAAATTAGGGGCCTCGGCTTATATTCGGGTCAACCTATACTCGAGTATATACGGTAGTTCTAGCTATTTTACTGCTCCTCCTCTTTGGTTACAATCATCCAAAAACATTCATCATCATTATTTTTATTTTGTAAGGATGGGCAACCGTATTGCGGTTGTCTCAACCCCGCGCCTGGACAAAAACTATACAGTTACAAAAATAAATTAATAGTTGCAACGATAGTGCAAAGATAAAAAAATTGTAATTGTTAAATTTATTACGTAATTAAGCTGCTCCCTTAGAAATCCTTGGATTTAATTGATGGTGTAGTTATGGCAAATTGGGGCGCTGCTATAACTAAAAACGTTTTTTAAAATAAAATAAATTTCTGGTTATGTCGATCTCTTTATGTGAGTGGATAAGTGCCTATATTTTGGTGTGGATGTCCCTAATTGGGGCAGCCATAAGAGTGAAAAATCTGAATTAATACCAATCTACTGTGCCATAGTAGTAAGATAAATTGCAAAAACAAATAATTTAAACAACCACTGAATGATGTCAATTAAAGTGCTCCTACTAGGACAGACGGACCGTCCACTGTGTATGTGATAATCAAAATAAAATAAAATTGCTAAAGACAACCGGCATTGCCTAATAGCTCAAAGAGTGCTATTATAATATTGTGCTGAAATTATAACATCCGTGATAATAAACTTTACAATAGTGGGTGTTCCCACAAGGATAACACAAATCCTTATATTACATAAACTTCACAATATGAATCAATATAGCAACCACTGTGATTGTGATACAAAATGACTACACAAAGCCTTAAAGTCCCAAATAATCAGACTCCTCCCTGGTAGGGTCTAATGTGCACAACTCAAACAAAAACGTGTAAAAATAACGGATAGGAAAAAAGTTCATATATCAATTGTTTAGGTGATTTGAATGTTGAATTCACTCTTATCATAAGCAGTGTGAGTCCCTTCACCACATTGATTTTCTTCCTTCACCCAAACGTGATAAAACGGATTAAAGCTGGCCGCTTACCAGAGGTTGTTGATTGCTTTAATTAAAAAACAAACAATCAAAAGCACTTGTTACAGGACTCTGCCTGTTCTCAGGTAACACCAAAAGCTTTTAAGACAGCTCTTCCTCCTCACAGATCAATTGAGGTCACAAAGATGGATAACATGTATGGAATCAGAGAAAAACACTTCATAGCGTAATCTTGCTTTTATTATAAAATTGAATCAGAACAACATTAGCCAAATGGCCACTTACATTTCCCGGTGCCCGCCCGGCACTGGGGCTGCTCGCCTTAGTAATCAGATGATGTAGTTTAAAATCTCTCTCCCCTAGTGGATCCCCGCTGTGGATCGGCGTGCGTTCCACCTGCTACTGCCGACAACCAGACAGACCGGAACCTCAGGGATGTTTTGCGCTTGGTTAGTGATCAGGTACCGCCTCCGACGCACGTTTCGTGATGTCACGTCTTCAGGGTGGCGTTCCCTGAAGACGTGACATCACGAAACGTGCGTCGGAGGCGGTACCTGATCACTAACCAAGCGCAAAACATCCCTGAGGTTCCGGTCTGTCTGGTTGTCGGCAGTAGCAGGTGGAACGCACGCCGATCCACAGCGGGGATCCACTAGGGGAGAGAGATTTTAAACTACATCATCTGATTACTAAGGCGAGCAGCCCCAGTGCCGGGCGGGCACCGGGAAATGTAAGTGGCCATTTGGCTAATGTTGTTCTGATTCAATTTTATAATAAAAGCAAGATTACGCTATGAAGTGTTTTTCTCTGATTCCATACATGTTATCCATCTTTGTGACCTCAATTGATCTGTGAGGAGGAAGAGCTGTCTTAAAAGCTTTTGGTGTTACCTGAGAACAGGCAGAGTCCTGTAACAAGTGCTTTTGATTGTTTGTTTTTTAATTAAAGCAATCAACAACCTCTGGTAAGCGGCCAGCTTTAATCCGTTTTATCACGTTTGGGTGAAGGAAGAAAATCAATGTGGTGAAGGGACTCACACTGCTTATGATAAGAGTGAATTCAACATTCAAATCACCTAAACAATTGATATATGAACTTTTTTCCTATCCGTTATTTTTACACGTTTTTGTTTGAGTTGTGCACATTAGACCCTACCAGGGAGGAGTCTGATTATTTGGGACTTTAAGGCTTTGTGTAGTCATTTTGTATCACAATCACAGTGGTTGCTATATTGATTCATATTGTGAAGTTTATGTAATATAAGGATTTGTGTTATCCTTGTGGGAACACCCACTATTGTAAAGTTTATTATCACGGATGTTATAATTTCAGCACAATATTATAATAGCACTCTTTGAGCTATTAGGCAATGCCGGTTGTCTTTAGCAATTTTATTTTATTTTGATTATCACATACACAGTGGACGGTCCGTCTGTCCTAGTAGGAGCACTTTAATTGACATCATTCAGTGGTTGTTTAAATTATTTGTTTTTGCAATTTATCTTACTACTATGGCACAGTAGATTGGTATTAATTCAGATTTTTCACTCTTATGGCTGCCCCAATTAGGGACATCCACACCAAAATATAGACACTTATCCACTCACATAAAGAGATCGACATAACCAGAAATATATTTTATTTTAAAAAACGTTTTTAGTTATAGCAGCGCCCCAATTTGCCATAACTACACCATTATTTTTATTTTACTTTCCCCACCCAATTCCAGCAGCGATCTTTTCTCTCTATGTAGAATAATCTTGGACTAATAGAGCTAAGGTTAGGCACATTCAACCACAGGTTCGATAGACACAGATTGTTATTATCAGCGTCATGTCGAATCTCCTATCTATATCGAACTGTTGTCACAACAAAAATGAAAATAAAGCATTTGTTTATGCCGGATGTTTCGGTTTTCAGATTCTGCACTTTCGTTATCGTTTGTTAAAACGATAACAAAAATACCTGAAATTCGGACGAAAATGCATTCGGACGAAAACTAATGCACATGTCTAGTTTACATCACAAGAAAAAAATCATATAGCAAGATACATATAAACAGGAGGCACTAGGTATGCTGGAGCACCGAGCCAGCCAGGATGGAATAAAGGGTGCAAAACATCTATAATGTAATAACATAACAGTAATTAGGGTGTACAATCAATGAAGCAGAACAAGTGAACCATCATAAGGCAGATTAGTAGTGCATACTTACAATCATCATGCATAAAAACATCATGTATATGGTAGTAAAGTATCCCAGCATAGTATGATATCACACCCGGTAGACCAAGAATAGGTGTAGCCAAATGCCAAGTGGCTCAGTTTTTGGCATGTAAAATCTCTTGAGGACTACATCAAAGAAGGTCTAAATCCTCTCAGGTTATGGGTACAAATTGTTCCCTCTTTTGAGGATATTAGTTTGCCTTCAAGGAATCCTGGGAAAGGAATCTCAATAAATGTTCTAGGGCCATGATGGACTTATTGACTGCTTATAAGAAACGCCAAGTCGAGATAGATATAAAGGTAGATAAGCTATATAAAACATTAGTACCCTTTCAAAAACTTCCCTGTTATCTTGCACATAAACTTAAAATCCACTGGGAGAAATTCAATAAGGACATACTGGCACATAAAGAAAATACATTTCTAAGGGACAAAAGAGCTTTCCAAGATGGAAAAGCATACCAATGGCAAAAAAAGCAGAATATCAGGCATAGACATTTGAATTTCTCCCACAGAAACATACAATTCAATGCAACAGATAACTCATCTATGTCCTCTTTTTCATCTTTTTCCTCTACCAAGCAGGCTTGCAGAACTAGATGCTCAAAATGGCAAAGACAAGGTGATGGGACTCCTGATCATCATCAAAATGCATCACTGAGCACTCTTCTTTGAACAGCACAAATAATTCTACAGGCAATGCCTTTCATACACAAGGTGATGTATCTAACTCACAACTGCTCTCTTCTGGTGATGGTGGCCTACTGGCTTCTACCTTATCTACATGACACACAAATCACAACACTGTTCACAATTCTTCACTCCCCAGACAAAATATCACCAGGGATGAGCTTTATGTTCGGGTCGAACATGAGTTTGACTCGAACATCGGGTGTTTGCCCATTCATCAAAAAAACAACATTACGCAGCGTTCGCGGCAAATTTGAGCGAACCCCATAGTGCACTGTGAGATCGCAGTGTATTGCTGTATGATGATTGGCCAAAGCATGCACCATGACCTGCATGCTTTGGCCAATTACAGCACCCTCAGCTAAGAGAGCCATAATTGGCCAAAGGCCAATTATGGCTCAGGGGGACTAGGTCCACGCCCCACACTATATAAGGCTGCCTGCACGTCGGCCCTGTGTAGTGTTGTTGGCGTGGACGGAGAGAGAGTGTGATTTAGATTGAGCAGGCAGGTTATTCAGTTAGCTGCAGTGTATTTAATATATATATATATATATATATATATATATATATATATATATATATATATATATATATATATATATATACATACACACACATATATACATACTCTGCATCCAGTGTAGCCTAAATCTGACTGCAGGCCATTCCTGGTGTCATTTTTTTAATATACCTCAGGCGGTGTACACAGTACACAATACAGTGCACCCCTAGTGCAGTTGCTATTACTTTTCTGGTGGTGTACACAATACAGTGCACCCATAGTTGCTATTACATGTCTGGTGGTGTACACAATACCATGCACCCATAGTGCAGTTGCTACTACTTTTCTGGTGGTGTACACAATACAGTGCACCCATAGTTGCTATTAGACTTCTGGTGGTGCACACAGTACACAATACAGTGTAGTGTGGTTTTGCTAAACAAAATTTACATCATGTCCGGAAGGCCATCAAAAAGAGGCAGATGCTCACAGGCCACTAAAGGATGGCAAGTAGGCTCTGTGTCTACAGTCAACATTGCTGGTCGTGGACACGGTGCATCCTCTGCACGTGGCAGTGGGGCACGCTTGTCCTTTTTTTCTGCAGCTGGCTGTGTTATTGAGCCACAGCATGCAGAAGAGTTGGTGGAATGGATAACAAAGCCGTGCTCATCCTCATCCTCTGTCAACCAGCGCAGCAATTTGAAGGCTCCGATGATGGTACCCAGGTTGAGGAAGGGAGTAACTTGAGCCTTGAGAGAGGGGGTGCCCAAGAAGGACAAGAAACTGGCAGTCATGTTCCCCCAGCTGCAACATACAGCCAAGTTTGCACTAGTGACAAGCAGGGAGGGGATAATGAGGTCACTGACTCTACTTGGGTCCCTAATAGAAGAGAGGAGGAGGAGGCACATCTCCAACGAGCCACCCTATTGCATAACACCGCAGAGCTAAGCAGGTGAAGGGCACTGCTGACTCCCCGCTTATTTTGAAAAGTTCTTTGGTGTGGGCTTTTTTTGATGCGCATCGTTGCTGTTTGCAACCTATGTCTGAAATCGATCAAGTGTGGCCAAAACAGCAGCCGCTTGGGCACCACATGCTTGACCAGACATATGATGACCTCCCATGCACTTCGTTGGCAAGAGCGATTAAAAGATCCCACATCGGAGGGGCGTGGCCGACCGGAGAAGAAGATGGACGCTTCGTCAGGCAGGGGACAGCATACAACGACACAGGCCCCACTCACACTACCATCCACAGCCATCCTAGCTCCAGGCACACTGCAGACCACCATGAACCCGTCCAGGAAGCATTTCACAGACCGAACACCTCTGAAACTGACGGAATTTGCTTACAAGCCGGCAGAACGGGACACGAGCCTCCAAGATGGCGCCGACCAGGCCACGCTGTCCGCTCCATACACGGACCTCCCGGATGAAGAACCGGACCCCCAGCTAAACCCAGGTCACTCTACAGGACACCCCAACCCCCAGGAGGACGACCCCCTCCTCGGAAGCCCAGCCAAGGCCAAGATGCGGCTCAATACACCCCTGCAGCGGACGCTGCACTCCAAAATTGAGGCCCAGGCTTCACATCCCCTCCTATCTAACCAGGCCCTACAGACATCCATGGCGTCCTTCCACACCTCAGGCCAGCCAGTCATGGACACTACTTTAAAGGACATGCTGCTATCCCTCCAGACCTCCCTCATGACAAACCTCTCCTCACTGTTTTCTAATCTCACCTCTGACATCCGCATATTAGATGACAGAGTTACCAATACTGAAAAAGGCCTGTCAGACTGCACATATACTGTGAATGATATCATTGACACCTGCGATGACATCAAAGAGGAGCAAGCTGGCCGATTTAGAGGACAGATCTCGAAGGAACAATGTCAAACTGAGGGGGGTCCCTGAGAACATACCCCCCGATGACCTACCACGCTATGCGAAAGATCTGATGCACCTCATTATCCCTGAGGCGTCTTCGAGGGATGTTATCATTGACAGAATCCATAGAATTGCAAAGAATCCCCACTTGGCAGCCTCAGTCCCCAGAGATGTCTTAATGAGTCCACTTCTACCATATCAGGGAAAAACTCCTGATGGGGATCAAGGCAAAATTACCTCTACCAGCTCCGTATACGGGGGTACAACTTTTCCCAGACCTCTCCAAATACACCCTCCAACTGCGACGCTCGCTGAACCCAATGACAAAAGGCCTCCAAAACCACAAAGTGCCATACAAATGGAGGTACCCAGCCACCCTTCTCATTACTAAAAATGGGCAAACCCACACTGTCGGAGACCTCGAGAAAGGCCTGCGCCTACTCCACATATGGGGTATTCTGCCGGAACCCCCTAAACCTCCTGCCCACCAACGAGGTCCACATATGCCCCGCAGAAGCCCAGTCCACCCAACCGCCTGACTAACATGTAAATCAGCGACCATTTTGGCCGAACCGCTACAATGAAGTTCCCCAGAGACCTGACACTTCTCCATCCCTGCTCAAGCTCTCCGGTACCACTGACTTCTTATACCCTCTCCTTGGAGACTATTGTGGTGCTTGCACCCCCTCTGTGAACATTTCAGCTTTTTTTCATTGTTTCTCACCGTTCTCACCGAAACACATCTCTTCGCAAGGATACACTGCTATTACCCCTCAACGACGTACTTGACGGATCCACATATCCTGCTCTTGTTTTTTTTTGTTTTTTTCCCTTTTATTCCTTTTACCCTTTTTTATCGCTCCCACTGATATCCTCAATTATCTCTGTAAATAATTTGTTTTAAAAGTGTTGCAGCTTTCTACCAGAATCTACCTACAGATCCCTGGACTGTCGCCAATCCATATATTAATTACTTATGAATTCTCCATTGCCTGACCATTGCCTGACCAACCTATCGTTCCCTCTCTACACAGTAGACCCCAAGACCTGGGACTACCTCACCAACCCCGCTTCCAAAACCAGGGGCACCTCCCACTTCTACAACCAGCTCCACCGTAAGATGGACTTTTCTAAAATGGACCTACACCTCAGGTGGGAAAATGACCTTGCTCACACCTTTTCTGACTCCCAATGGCAACATGCACTTAAATCCACGTACAAATCCACAAAATGTGCAGCCCTTTGGGAACTCATGCAAAAACTTTCACTACGATGGTATCTTACACCATCCAGACTATCCTCCTTTGACCCCCAGAACTCCTCCACATGTTGGAGATGTAAATCTGATGTTGGGGACATGCTCCACATCTTCTGGGCATGTCCCAAACTTCAAGGTTACTGGAATAAAATTTTTGATCTCATCAAAAATATCACCCGATGCCCAACACCTGCACTTGCGATCCTAAACCTAACTATTGATGATCTTCCCTACACCTTTCGTTATCTCATTACCCACATACATCTAGCGGCTAGACTAAACATAACCAGACACTGGAAATCTGATGCTCCACTCTCCTTATCCCAAGTTACAGACCTGGTTTCCCTTCACTACAGCTATGAAATATTGACAGCAACGAACACTCCACCAAAACAGCCGCCCACTGGCAACCCTGGACAGATTGGACCCTAGCTGCATCTAGCGAATAGAGTTTCAAACCCACAACTGACCCATGCCTCTTGACCGAGCAACACTGTCAGACTTCCCCCTTGTTAACGACCGACCTCACTGTCAAGTTCACTGTAGCATTACTTGCTAATTCCTAAGCTTTGTATACCTGCTCCACCCTCTCCTCTCCTGTGGCACTAATGATCCCATCCGGGGTGCTACACAAGCGGATAGGATTACTATACACTCAAGTTTTTTTTTTCCTTTTTTCCTTCCTATTTTACCTTGCAACTACTGTTAATCTGAGTAATTAACCATATGTTAGTTCATTACATGTTGTTTTGTTCATTCACTGCGTGTAAACATCTACATCGTTGCACGACGTACAATGTATAATTGTACACCTTGTTATCCTACAAAACTAATAAAAACCTTTTGATGAAAAAAAAAAGAAAAAGATCCCACATCAAAGAACAAGGCGGACCTCTTGTCAGGGCTGGGCTCAGCCCTTCCTTCTCTGAGCTGGCCGCTCAGCTGACGGCTAATTGCCAGTTCCTATCTCTCCACAATGACTCACCTGTTGATGATCCTGTCGTCAGTTCCTGCCTACTTAAAGCTGTCCAGCTCACTTGTTCTCTGCCTTCGCCCTGGCCAACATCACAGAGACTATCTCCTGCATTCCTGTTGAAGACTTGCTTGGCTGATGTCCCTTCTGGCTCTTAAACCTGTTTGCTCCTCTACTACATTTATCTCTGGCTCTCTGACATTGGCTTGGCTGACTACCCGATCCGGTTCCTTAACTCTGGCTATGTTTTGACTACGCTTACTCTGTTTACCTTTTTTTTTTTTTTTTTTTCAAATTCTTTATTTATTTATATCATCCCGTTATACATAGCATCAAGTTCATTTAATTCAATACATAGATAGAGTAATCAGAGGCTCTTCATTACATGTCAATTTAACCGTCAGAGTCATTAATATTTAGAGATCTATGCTTGGTATTTTAAATCTTATTCTATGCATTGCGATTTCTACACTCTAATTTTGATTAATACAATTCACCATGAATATAGGGGTAATATTATTTTCTAAGTACCCTAAACGATAAACCCCCCACCCTGTGACCTTATACAGTAATGAAAGCGACAAAAAAAAAAAAAAAAAAGTCTGAATTTAATCCAAATATAAATATAACTATAACTATAACCGACAGAAGGGGATCATAGACTCATAATTAGGTTGTCTTAAGTGTAGCTAAAGCCTTTCCTTCCTCTGAAAGTTTAAATATATTCCACTTAGCCCATGTTCTGGAGTACATCTCGTGTCGGTTTTGCGTCGAGAGTATTAAGTCCTCCATCCTATTTACCTCTTCCACTCTTGTAAACCAAGACGAAATACAAGGGGGTCTTGTATCTCTCCACTGCCGGGCTATACATGATCGGGCAGCATTAAAGAAATGGCGCAGTATTGAGTTATTGTATATCTTTTCTGGTATGTTTGAGTCGTGTAGTAAATATAGTGCTGGGTCCTCAGGGAGTATGTAGTCTGTAAACTTCTGAGATATACACTGTATCTCCCTCCAGAAATGGACTAACTTTGGGCAAGACCAGAAAATATGGAGTAACGTCCCTCTCTCTTCTAGACATCTCCAACATTTATCTGAGATCGAGGGGTAATATTTATGAAGTATTGAGGGTGTGCGATACCATCTCATCAGAAGTTTAAAGTTTGTTTCTTGAACCCTGGTGCAAATTGATGATTTCAAGGCCATACGTATAATCCGTCTCTGTTGCGTTGGTTGCAAAGTCCTATCTAATTCTCCCTCCCATTACCGTATGAACTGCGGGGTGTACCTTTCAGGTGGTTCAATCAGTAATGCATACATTTGTGAGAGTACATGAGGGTAGGGGCCATTGTCCTCACATATTTGCTCTAGTGGGGTCAGTGGTCTTTGAAACCTATCTGGAGGTGGTAGTGTATTAAGGAAGTGTTTGAGTTGTGCCCCGCTCCAAAAATTGAGGTCAAACCGGTCCCTTGATGATGTCAACTCCGGGACTGATGGCCATGTTCTAGATCGTGCAAAATGTGATGCCTGGTAGCACTGTGATTCTAATAGTTTTCTAAATGGGCCATCTTGTAATCCTGGAGGGAAACAGGGGTTCCCTATAATAGGATAAAGGAGGGAGTGGGGGGGGTAGCAGTGGGGTGCTCAGGCGCAGTCGGGAGCATATTCGTAGTGTAGGTCCTGTGGTCGGGTGTTTTTTAAGGGTGGAGGTAAGATCTGTATAGCACCAGATCGCTCGCCTTAATGGTATCATACTATGTGATTGCTCGATCCTTGGCCACAACTTAAGGTCTGTGTGTCTGCCCCAATCTATTAGTCTCCCCATGTGTGTTGCCTGATAATATTTCTTCATGTCAGGTACTGCCATCCCTCCATACTGTTTGGGCATATTCATAAGTCGGCGTTGTATTCTAGAATGAATGAATGAATGACTTGTATAGCGCAACCTATGCGAACTGAATCGCCTCAGGGCGCTTTTTGCCACTGGTGTCCATCTGTGGTATAGTGCGGTCCTTGCCCTGTGGGGTCCCGACACGCTTACAAACACATACACATACAACATACACATATTTGGCCAATTTTATCGACAGGATCTAATTAACTTACCAGCATGTCTTTGGAGTGTGGGAGGAAACCGGAGTACCCGGAGGAAACCCACGCAAGCACAGGGAGAACATGCAAACTCCAGGCAGAAGGTGGCATGGTCGGGATTTGAACCAG
Source organism: Lithobates sylvaticus (assembly GCA_028564925.1). Taxonomy (NCBI): domain Eukaryota; kingdom Metazoa; phylum Chordata; class Amphibia; order Anura; family Ranidae; genus Lithobates; species Lithobates sylvaticus. The sequence continues at coordinate 312,132,367 of CM053031.1, forward strand.
TGACCCTATTACTGCTAGGTGAAAGTGCTAACCACTACACCACTGTGCTAGGTCTTTTATAGGCCCAGATAAAGTTGGTTAATAACGCGTTTATCTGTTTAAAGAATTCAGGGGGTATATGAATTGGTAAGGTTTGGAAGAGGTATAAAAATTTAGGTAAAATTGTCATCTTAACTACAGTGGTGTGAAAAAGTGTTTGCCCCCTTCCTCATTTCCTGTTCCTTTGCATGTTTGTCACACTTAAGTGTTTCGGAACATCAAACCAATTTAAACAATAGTCAAGGACAACACAAGTAAACACAAAATGCAATTTGTAAATGAAGGTGTTTATTATTAAAGGTGAAAAAAAATCCAAACCATCATGGCCCTGTGTGAAAAAGTGATTGCCCCCCTTGTTAAAACATACTATAACTGTGGTTGTCCACACCTGAGTTCAATTTCTCTAGCCACACCCAGGCCTGATTATTGCCACACCTGTTCACAATCAAGGCATCACTTAAATAGGAGCTGCTTGACACAGTAAGGTCCACCAGAAGATCCTTAAAAGCTACACATCATGCCGAGACCCAAAGAAATTCAGGAACAATTGAGAAAGAAAGTAATTGAGATCTATCAGTCTGGAAAGGGTTATAAAGCCATTTCCAAAGCTTTGGGAATCCAGCGAACCACAGTGAGAGCCATTATCCACAAATGGCGAAGACATGGAACAGTGGTGAACCTTCCCAGGAGTGGCCGGCCGCCCAAATTTACCCCAAGAGCGCAGCGACGACTCATCCAAGAGGTCACAAAAGACCCCACAACAACGTCCAAGGAACTGCAGGCCTCACTTGCCTCAGTTAAGGTCAGCGTTCATGCCTCCACCATCAGGAAAAGACTGGGCAAAAATGGCCTGCATGGCAGAGTTCCAAGGAGAAAACCACTGCTGAGCAAAAAGAACATCAAAGCTCGTCTCAATTTCTCCACAACACATCTTGATGATCCCCAAGACTTTTGGGACAACATTCTGTGGACCGATGAGACAAAAGTGGAACTCTTTGGAAGGTGTGTGTCCAAGTATATCTGGCGTAGAAGGAACACTGCATTTCAGAAAAAGAACATTATACCAACAGTAAAATATGGTGGTGGTAGTGTGATGGTCTGGGGCTGTTTTGCTGCTTCAGGACCTGGAAGACTTGCCGTGATAAAAGGAACTATGAATTCTGCTGTCTACCAAGAGATCCTGAAGGAGAATGTCCGACCATCTGTTCGTGTACTCAAGCTGAAACGAACTTGGGTTCTGCAGCAGGACAATGATCCTAAACACACCAGCAAGTCCACCACCGAATGGCTGAAGAAAAACAAAATGAAGACTTTGGAGTGGCCTAGCCAAAGTCCTGACCTGAATCCTATTGAGATGTTGTGGTATGACCTTAAAAAGGCCGTTCATGCTCGAAAACCCTCTAATGTAACTGAATTAGGACAATTCTGCAAAGATGAGTGGGCCAAAATTCCTCCAGGACGCTGTAAAAGCCTCATTGCACGTTATCGCAAACGCTTGGTTGCAGTTGTTGCTGCTAAGGGTGGCCCAACCAGTTATTAGGTTTAGGGGGCAATCACTTTTTCACACAGGGCCATGATGGTTTGGATTTTTTTTCACCTTTAATAATAAACACCTTCTTTTTTTAAATTATATAATCTTTATTTATTTTCTTCATACAAAAAACAAGCAGCAGAAATACATACACATATTTAATTTCCATAAACTCATTTTCTCACAGTTTGCTAAAAAAAAAATTTTTTACCATTACCCTGCAGTTCTTTTCTGTACCTCCCACCTTTCCCTTAATACTTCTACTGTATTTCCTTCTTCTCCTATCTCATTCCCCTTACCTTTATGCTCTCTTTATATCCCCTCTATTTTACCTATACAGTGTTTTTCCCTGTTTAGTCTCCCATCCCCTTATCCATTACATTGGGCATCCCTGCTTATCCATCCATATTTCCCACATTTTTACAAATTCTTTCATATTTCCTCTCCTCGTATATACCGTTCTTTCCCTCCATATTGTTTCTGTTATTAATCTCGCCCATTCACTTTCCGTTGGGGGTTTTTCAGCCTGCCATCTTTGCGCTATTAGCTTTCTTGCTTGGAATAGACATCTCATCACTGCTTTGGTTACCCAGGGGCCTCCGGCTATTCCTTCGTCCAGCCCTAGTATACACAATCTAGGACTCATTTCTAACCTCGCGTCGTAGACTGTGTTCAGCGTATCGAGAATTTCTGACCAGTAACGAAACAATTTCGGGCATTTCCACATCATATGTGCTAGGTCTCCAGTGTCTTGACACCTGGGGCACCTGGCGTCCTTTCTCCACCCGAAATCAAAGAGTCTCTTAGGAGTATAATATGTCCTATGTAATAACATCAGGTATGAGACCCTTTGTGCGGGCGAGACCGACACCATGTGTCCCTTCTCAAGTATTCTCAGCCATTGTTCATCTGTCAGGGTTCCGAATTCTTTTTCCCACTTCCTTCTGCTCTTGAGTCGTACTGGGCTTTCTATACTGCCTTCGCATATATATGGGTAAATTTCTGCTATGAATCCTTTGGTCTTGTCTTGGGAGCCTATTCTATGATATAGCGGAGAGTTGACCCAGTTTGGTCCTTGTTTCGCAAATTGCCTATTTAAGGCATGCCTGATTTGTAGATATTTATAAAATGAGTGTTTCGGTAGGTCATAGTCTGTTCTTAGTGCGGTGAATGTCTTTAGTGTCTTTCCTTCGTATAGCTGAACTAGTTTAACTATCCCCTTTATCTCCCACTCTTTAATCTTCCCTATCTTCTCCACTTCCTCCAGATTCTTGTTATTCCAGAGGGGGGTGTATTTTGTCATGCCCTCCAGCCCTTTTACTGCTTTTAATGCTTTCCAGACTTTTAACCCAAGCCTCACCGTGGGGTTTCTATAACAAAATGAGTTTGCCTCAAGAGCCTCTATTATTGATCTATGCGGAGTACCTGCAATCATTAGGTCCTTATTACCTCCTCCAACCCCCCCTATATGTTGTAGTTGGGCGGCTAGGAAGTAGCTTCGTGGATGCGGCAGTGCCATCCCGCCCTTTCTTGTTCCTAATTGTAATATTTGTAGACCTATCCTAGGCTGCCCTCCTTTCCATATAAGTTCTCTAAATAGCGTGTCGATTTTCCTGAACCATTTTTTATCTATCCATGTTGGGCAGTTGTGCATCAGATACAGAAGCTGTGGCTGCCACAGCATCTTAATCAAATTACATCTCCCCGCGACCGATAATGGGAGGCGTCTCCAGATTGCAATTTTAGATTTAAATTTAGCTAGTAATGGTACAATATTATCATTGATGTAATTATTAGGGTTCTTCTTTATGTTTACACCTAAATATTTAATTTGTTCGACCACTTCTAGCTGTAGGCTATCGGGTATCCTCTGGTTCCCTAGGGGATCTATAGGCATTAGTGCAGATTTTTCCCAATTTATGGTCAGCCCTGAAATTTTCCCAAAATCTGTGAGGATGCTCATCACCTGCCTGGGGGATTGCTCCGCATCCCCCAGGAAGAGGAGAACATCATCCGCATATAATGCGATTCTCTCTTCTCCCCCCTTTCTTCTAAACCCCTGTATGTTCATGTCTGATCTAATTACGCTGGCCAGCGGCTCCATTGCCAGAGCAAAAAGCAAGGGGGACAATGGGCACCCCTGTCTTGTCCCCCTCTCTAATTGAATTTTGTCAGAGAAATCATTATTAACTCTGATTTTGGCGCTGGGGCCCGTATACAAGGTCTTAATCCATTCAATGAATGAGGGGCCAAATCCAAATTCCCTTAAAACACGCCATAGGTATCCCCATTCTAAACTATCAAAAGCTTTGACCACATCTAGGGCCATAACCACCCTTGTCCCTGTATCCTCTGTTGGTATCTGCATATTGAGATACAGCCTCCTGATATTTATACTGGTGGATCTACAGGGGATAAATCCTGTTTGGTCCGGATGTATAAGTCTAGAAATAATTTTATTTAATCTGATTGCCATAACTTTCGCAAGTATTTTAGCATCCGCACAGAGCAAGGAGATAGGTCTATAAGACTTAGTCTCTAACGGGTCCTTCCCCTCCTTATGTAAAACTATTATTGTTGCTTCCGTCATAGACGTTGGCAACCTCCCCTCTTCTTTCGCCCAGTTAAATACTTTAAGAAGCTCTGGCAGTAGTACTTTCCCATATTGTTTATAGGTTTCTGCTGGGAGGCCGTCTGGTCCTGGTGATTTCTGATTAGCCATTTCTTTCACCGCCAATTGGATTTCCTCCAGTGTTAGTGGTGCCTCCATTATCCCTCTTTCTTCATCTGTGAGAACCGGAATATCAACGTTTCTGAAGAATATGTCCATTTCCCCTTCCTCTACCGTCCCACGCGATCTATACAGTTTTTCATAATATAATCTAAAAGTTTCTGTAATTAATGACTTTTTGGATGATATCTCACCTTTTTCAGTCTTGATCACAGGGACGCTGGAGGGAGGAGAATTGGTTCTCACTAAATGTGCCAACATTTTCCCAACTTTTTCCCCCTCTCCATAAGCTACCTGTTTCTGGAACAATCTCTTATTCTCTGATTTCTTAATGACTATGTCTTTATATTCCTGTTGTTTAATTAACCATACGCTTTGTGTATCCGGTGTGGGGTTATTGACGTAATCTCCCTCTGCTTTCATCAACTCTCTCTTAATCCTACTCTCCCATTCCCTTGTGATCTTTTTAATTTTTGATACTGATTGAATGAGAATACCTCTTAAATACGCCTTCAATGCATCCCACATTATACCTTTTGTCGCTGATTCATTATTAAATTTTATAAATTCTTCCAGTTTTAATAACACCTCATTTGGGTCCCCTATTAGTTCGAACCAAATTGGGTTCATTTTCCATACTGCAGGGGATCTTTTCCCTTCTAGGTTTATTGAGACAACCAGTAGTGCATGATCAGATACTCCTCTAGGGTGATATTCTATATCCCTTATGATTTGGCATGCTTCTTCGTTTCCCAAGGCTAGATCTATCCTTGAGAGCGTGGAATAGGAGCTTGAATAACATGAGAATTGCAGCACACCTGGATTCCGCGCCCTCCACATGTCAAAGAGCCCTGCTTCCTGTAAAAACTGGTATAATCGACTCTCATCTACTTTCTGGCCATGTACACCCAGTGGGAACCTATCAAGTTTTCTATTGATAACCTCGTTAAAGTCCCCTACTGCTATAACCGGTACCCCAACTTTGTCTGTTAAGAATTCCAATAGCCTATACATTACATCAAGTTTGAACGGAGGGGGAATATAAATATTTGCTAGAACATATTCTCGGTTTTCAATTACACAGTGCAAAAAAATATACCGTCCGTCTCTATCTATACTGATCTGCCGACAGGAAAACCCCAACTCTTTCCTTACCATCACAGCCACTCCTCTTGAATAAGAGGTGTGGACTGAGTGGAATTGGCATTGGTATTTCTTGCTTTGATTTTGTAACTTAGAGTCTTGAGTTAGGTGCGTCTCCTGTAGGCAGATCAGTCCTACCCCACTCCTCTCCAGGGTCTCTGCGACTGCTGCTCTCTTTGCCGGTGTGCCCAGCCCCCGTACGTTCCAGGAGCCAATACTCATTATCCTAGTCTGCATGCTTCAACGAGGGAGAGAGGGAAAGAGGAGAAAACAGAGGGGGAGAGGAAAAAAAAAAAAAAAAAAAAACCTGGGAGAAAGGATATATACACAGAAAGACAATGCTATGTCCCAAATACTCCACCCCCCTGCCCTTGTTGGAGGAAAGGATACTGGATACTGTAAGGAAAGGAAAGGATACTGTAAGGGGTAGAAAATTCTAATGCGAAAGGTCATTTGATCCCATTTTATACCTATACTATGCTTATTATATTGCTCACCCATCCTGCTGCTTCATAGGACCCGGAAGAGAGGAATAATAAAATATAAAAAATTTAAAAAAGAAAACAAAGGAGAGATGGGAAAAAAGAGAAAGGTGACCAGGCCTTTAGCCAAAATAACTACCCCTTGTGAGCAAAAAAATCTTTCACCTATCTTGATATTCTTCTCTGCGTGAAAAAGTGCTAATCTTTTTTCTAAGTGTTTATCTAACAATATTTTTAGCTTACTGCTTATTTCCGTGTAGATTAAATATTTTTCCCGTGTTTTATTTTGTTGCATCTTCGCCCCCCCTCCCCCCTTATACCATTCTAGGTTATCCCTAAGGACTTCTTTTGTGACCGTTACCACACACCCTTTACCCACAAACTTCCCCCCCCTCCCCCCCCTCCATGCTTATATACAAATCCACTCCCACCCTCCCCCCTCCTCCCACCCCACCCCCATCCTTGCACACACTAACAGCTGTGTTTCGCCCCTCCCCCCGCCCATTCATTCCTTACTTTTGTGCTATGTGGCTCCTTCCACCCTCTTATCCCTGTGCGAATATTTTCCCCTAAGACACCTCCCCTCTCATCCCTTTATATTTGTTCCTCTATCCCCAAACCCATCATCCCCTCGTTTTAATCATTAATTGATCTTTCCGATCTTCCAACCATGTAGTCACATTTGCTGGGGAATCAAAAAAAAAAGTCTCTCCCATTGCTACCACACGTAGCCTAGCTGGGTACAGTAAAGCATAAGTAACATCAAATTTCTGAAGTTTGCGTTTGATTTCTATAAAATCTGCTCTACGCTTCTGCAAGTCAGGTGAAAAATCGGGGTACAGTGAGATTTTAGCTCCCTTGTAAAAAATACTCCCCATCTCTCTAGCCCTACGGAGGAGCATAACTTTGTCCTTAAAGTTCAAAAATTTCATTAGTATAGATCTAGGGTGCCCTCCCTGGGGTGGGGGTCTAAACGGGACCCTATGCGCCCTTTCAACTGAGAACTGTTGTGAAAAAGTCTCTCTTCCAAACATTTCGATAAGCCATTTTTCCATGAATACAATTGGGTCCGATCCTTCACTTTTTTCCGGGAGGCCTACCAGCCTCACATTGTCCCTTCGGAGTCTATTCTCCATTTCGTCCAGTTTTCCTGCAAATTTATCTGATTGTTCTTTTAGGATTTTAACCTCTTGGCTTATTGGGTACATGTCATCCTCGATTTGGCTTATTCTCCCTTCTGCTGCTGTTATTCTATCAGCCGTCCTTTCCAGCTCATGGCGCATCAGGGACAATTCCTCTTTGATATTTTTCATTTGGTCACATAACTCCCCTAGGGACTGTTTACATGTATTAACTGCCGCCAATACGTCCTTTAGTGTCGGCTCTCCTTCAACCATTGGTGCCTGAGCTAAAGCCAAATCTGATTTTCCAGAGGCTCCTACATTTTTATTGGTTGTGCTCTTTGCTCCTCCTATAGCGGCCCCCGTAGCAACTGTCTGGTTGTTTGTTTGCCCTTGGCTCTTTCTGTCATTTGACACTTTCGTCTGGATTTGCTGTCCCCCTTTAGTTGGGCTATGGACTGGGGTATGAGCATACTTTTCCAGCTTTGCTGCAGCTGCTGATGCCCCATTTGTTATTGTGGGCTGGGACCCTTTTTCCTTATCCTTGGCTGATCTTAATGATTGTGTCCCAACATTCTCCAGGTTGGCCTGCTCTTCCACTCTCCTCCTTGCTGACATGTTGCCCCCCCTGGGCCCCACTGGGGTCCGACCCAGTCAGATACCTGGTTTTAGGATAAATTTGATAAAAAACAGTCCTCTAGTAGCCCTTTAAAAAAAAAAAGGGGGGGGGAGCCGAAAAACAGGACAGAGTCTTATGTGTAAATCACAGCCTATGAACGGGCCAGAGCGGTTATAGTTAAAAGAGGATACCAGTGCAGGAGGATACGTATATATTCACGTATATTCACGTATATGTGCACAACACAGCGTTTATATTTGCGGAGGAATAAAAAGAAATTAGCGTTCCTCTGGTTTCAACTACAGATTGGGGGTAACATGGAAGCTTTGCATGGCACACGGCACAAAACGCAGCCTATGTTTTGTGCTTTTATAGGAGATAGACCCCAGCTTATAATGAAGAAGGGGGCGACACACGAATGCAGGAAAGTGCTACTAACGTTGCTATAGAGAGAGCACACACACAAAAAAAAAAAAAAAAAAAAAAAGGAAAGCCGGTTACTTATGTGCGTCTCAGCACGGTCTGCATATTTTTTAATAGGTAGGTGGACCTCGTATTGCGCTTTAGCTGCAAGCTTTTAATGCGCTTTTATGCACATATATATTTTTAGCAGCGTTCCTTGGCTTGAATAATAAACACCTTCATTTACAAATTGCATTTTGTGTTTACTTGTGTTGTCCTTGACTATTGTTTAAATTGGTTTGATGTTCCGAAACACTTAAGTGTGACAAACATGCAAAGGAACAGGAAATGAGGAAGGGGGCAAACACTTTTTCACACCACTGTATATTACATCTACCAAACCAAGAGAAACAGCCCTGATGCCATTTGGTAAGCAATACCCGTATTCTGTTAAGTAAGGGAGGGACGTTCAGTTCATAGGTTTGCTTTAATTTAGGTGGTATAAACGTTCCCAGATATTTAAGGGCCGTTCCTGTCCATCTAAAGTTGAAATTGTCTTTTAGTGTTTTAATCTGGGATGGCGTCATTGAGACTCCCATTGCTTCAGATTTGGACATATTTATTTTTAAATTTGACAGTGAACCATATTCATCCAATTCTCTTAAAAGATTCGGTAGCGATATACCTGGTTTAGTGAGTGAGAATATAAGGTCATCTGCATAAGCAGATACTTTATAATGTGATTTCCCTTTTTGTATCCCTGAGATATCAGGGTTTTGCCTTATCTTACAGAGGAATGGTTCCAATGAAAGAGAGAGAAAAGGAGGGGAGACAAAGGGCACCCTTGACGGGTTCCATTTGAGATAGGAAAGGGTTCTGATAGACAGCCATTGGCTTTGATTTGTGCTTTGGGCTTCGAGTATACGCTCAAAATCCATCCCGTCATCTTCTCTCCCATTCCCACATACCTTAGAACCGAGAACATAAACGTCCAATTAACCCGATCGAACGCCTTTTCGGCATCCGTGCTCAGGAACACTGAAGGGGTATTAGAGGTATCTGCTAGGTGGATGAGATTTAAAACTTTGATAGTATTATCTCTCGCCTCTCGATTTGGTATAAAACCCACCTGGTCTAAATGGACCAGGTCGGTTAAGTGTAGTTGAATACGTGTGGCGAGAATTTTTGTAAATAATTTAACGTCCACATTCAATAAGGAGATGGGGCGGTAGCTACCACATGATGATGGATCTTTATCTTCTTTAGGTATCACCGTAATGTGTGCTTTCAAAGTATCAGGTGGTAGTGCCGTCTCATATCCCAAAGTATTGAATGTTCGTATCATCTGCCTTCCTAATTGAGGTAGGAGTAACTGGTAGTATTTTAAGGAAAACCCATCTGGACCCGGGGATTTCCCTGGTTTAGTAGATTGTATGGCTTCTTGCAGTTCCTCTATTCTGATGGGTGCTCCCAGTTCCTCTCGGACTTGTTCTGATAACTGGGGGATACCTGATGAGGACATATATTCTTCGATCTTATGTTGCTCCGGTCTCTCTCTAGGTAAGTTGTATAGTAATTTATAAAATTCCTGAACTGTTGATGCAATCTCATTGGGTTTATAAACCTTCCTTCCTTCTCTATCTACTAAATATGGTATATAGGATTTTACCCGTTGTTCTTGTAGAGCTCTGGCTAGTGAGCGTCTACATTTGTCTCCTGTTTCATAATAGTATTTCCGACTTAACTGCATTGCCGCCTTAGCCCTGTAATGAAGGAGGGCCGTTACTTGTCTCCGTAGATTGAGAAGCTCAATCTCCACTTTCGTTGTCTGTCTCTGTTTGTGTTGTATTTCTAGGTCCTGTATATTGCCCATGAGTTTAGTTAATTCTGCTTCCCTAGCCTTTTTAATTCTGGAACCGTGTTTTATGAGAATCCCCCTTTATTACGATTTTGTGTGCTTCCCATATTATCCTTTCCTCAACTTCTGGTGTGGTGTTATATTGGAAATAGTACTGTAATTCTTTAATCACCTCGTCCATTACTAGCTTATCCTCTAATAAGCTCTCGTTCAGTCGCCACTGTCTATTTTTGGGGGAGGGGTATTTAGTCATAGTCCATATCAATGTGATCGGAGCGTGGTCAGTCCATGTAATATTCCCTATATCTACTCTTTTAATCTCCGGTAACATTTGATGTGGAATGATGAACAGATCAATACGCGAGTACACCTTATGTGGATTGGAATAGAAGGTATAATCCTTCTCGTCTGGATGAAACAATCTCCATACATCTGTGAGTTGATATTTATGAAGTGTTTGTGAGACCATTTTACGTCTACCCTTTGTAATCAATGTTTTACCTTCCGATGTGTCTAGTTTAGGGTCTAATGAGAGATTGAAGTCTCCCCCCAAGAGAAGCCTGCCTTCAGCAAATTCCATTAGTTTATTAATGGTAGAACATATAAATTGGTCTTGGTTACAGTTCGGGACATATATCGTAGCCATAGTTACTTTAATACTGCCGATCATGCCTTTAAGAAACAGGAATCTACCCTCTCTATATGATCTTATATCATTTAATTTCCATGGAACTTTCCTAGATATGAGAATTGATACCCCCTTAGTTTTAGATACTTTATTGTATGCATGGTATACTAAGGGGAAAAGATTATTTTTCATGGATGGTATCTTTCCTTCTTTAAAGTGGGTTTCCTGAATATATGCCACATCAGAGTGTGATCGTTTCAAGTCTTGGAGGAGCATCCTACGTTTCTCGGGGGTGTTAAGCCCTTCAGCATTTATCGATATGATCTTCAGCTCCTCCATCTCCCCTTCTGTCGTAAATAAATAAAAAAATAAAAATAAAAAAAAAACAACCCCCCCCAAAAAAATAAATAAATAAATAAATAAATAAAAAAAAAACACCTACCAGAGCTCTATTAGCTCTGATATTGGGACAAGAGGCTTCAGTAACCTCTCATCCTTCAAAAATTGATACAAAAATTGAAAATATAAGCACTTACATACAAATTACCACTTAAGTGAGTGCAATCCTAGGGGGGGGGGGAATGGTCCAAAAAAAATAAAAAATTGGTGGGGGAGCACTACACTTCTCCCTCCAATGCTCCCAGATTCTTATTGATCCCACATCATATTATACATTACAGCCTCTACTTTATTATATACATTTTAAGTCTAAACTTTGTGTAGCACTTAATTAACGTCACCTACAAAAAAGAAAAAAAAAAAAAAAAAAGGGGGGGGGTTGGAGGGGGAGACCCAAGATGATCCAGGGGCGCTATATATAATCCCATAAAAAAAAATAATAATAAAAATAATGCCCCTTCTCATTCGTTCCCCCCTTCTCCTCCTCCCCCCCCCCCCTTCGAGAGAAAAAAGGATTCACCCCTCCCTCTCTTCTTCCTCCATATCCGGTCCCTCAGATCTCTCTTAATTATAGCTATCTGGGTATTCGGGAAACCAGTAACAGGCCCTCAGCGATCGGGAGGTCCTAGTGCAGGGCATTTGGTGGTGTAGGTATAAAAAAGGCGAGGAAGAGGAAAAAAAAAGGAAAGCACCTATTTTAAATACTACAGTGCAGTGATCAAAACAAAGACCTCCAGATCAAAAAAAAAAAAAAAAAAAACAATATGTAGTAATCTACATATACATATATATCTATACACACGTATAGACCTCATACATCATATCCATTCTGAAAAAGAAAGATTTACATATATATATTTATCATTTTATCTTAATTCCTGCTCTATTTCAGAAGGGAAAAAATAACACTCCGCTAAGAAGAAAAAAAAAAGAAAAAGGGTCTTTTAGTAGAAGAGTAAAGCCCCATACACACGGTCGGATTTTCGCATGGATTCTGTCCGATCGGACAATGTTGGCGAAAAATCCGACCGTGTGTATGCACCATCGGACAGTGTACGTCGGATTGTCCGACGGACAAAGTCCTATCTCCTGCTGGATAGATTTTTGGACAACAAGGTCCGATCACACCAAATCCGATCGTGTGTATGGTAGTCCGACGGACAAAGTGCTACGCATGCTCAGATCACATTAGAAGACCAAAGCTATTGGCTACTAGCCTCTACGTAGTCCCGTCGTAGGCAACAAACGTCACCACGTTCAGAATGATCGGATTTTCCGACAACTTTGTCCGACCGTGTGTACGCAAAACCAACATCGCCAAAGTACGACGGACATGATCCGACGGACCTGGTCCTCGGATAATCCGCGCGTGTGTATGGGGCTTAAGACTGTCCTTTTAACTCCAGACCAGCTTAGGAGATCTCCTCCTCCGGTATTTGCTATGATTGCTGCGCGACTGTTCTGTTTGGGGATATTGACATATCAAACCTTGGAGCCCCTCCTTTAGGTAATCTTTTCCTAATTGGCAAAAGCCAATTAGGGACCTCGCAGCTCTCGACTCCCAAAAACAGAAATAGAGCTGGGAGAGCTGCAGGTGATTGTAGTAGGAAAGTCCCTTTTTCCATCCTAATTGTTAGGGATATCGGGTACCCCCAACGATATGTCCCTCCTGCAGATTTTATCTTCTCTAATAGTGGGCGCAATTGTGCTCTCCTTTGAAGTGTAGCTCGAGATAGGTCTGGAAGTATGTTAATCCTATCCCCCTCATATGTTACCGGGCCTTTCTCCCATGCTTTCCTGCTGATCAGCTCTCTATGGGAGTACCTGTGCAGGTGACCAATTACATCCCTGGGCCTAGTCAGTTCTATCGATCTGGGTCCCGGGGCTCTGTGCAGTCTGTCAAATTCAATCTCTCTAGGGGCGGTGCTTACGCCTATTTCCTGACAGATCTTAACCACGGTCTGATATAATTGCTCCTCGCCGATATGCTCAGGAATACCTCGGAATCTCAAATTATTCCTCCTTCTTCGGTCCTCGACCTCTTCCATTTTTATTTGAATATTAGAAACTTGAACTAAGTGTTCCTTTTCTAATTTTAGTACTCGTGCCTCCAATCTTTCTATAGCGGACCCTTCCTCATTTACTCTGTTTGTTAAGGTCTGAACCTCTGTACGGACGGACTGCATTTCCCGTATATGGCCTTCTTCAAGACGGGACACTAGTGCTTCCATTAGCTTCCAATGTGCTTCCATCTCCTGCCTGGTGGGGAGGGCTTGTAAGATAGTCCTCAGATCCCCTGGTATGTCAGTCACTTGCTCCCCCCTATTCCCATCTCCTCTCTCATTAACCTGCATCATCGCTGGTTCAAGGGGGAGACTCATCCGGGGTGCTGCCATTGGTATCTCGGTACCTGTAATCTCCCTAGTCTCCAATGTAGATGCCCGCACTGCTGCCCAAGTGCGCGGGAAGTAACCTTTAATCTCCTGCTGCCGGGGGTCTCTGTGGAAAGGTTTCTCTTCCCTTTTCTATCTCGTATTGTGCATCCCCCTAGGGGGTCAGGTCTGCCACAAAGTCACCCCGCTCCACAGTGTGCCGGTGTCTACTTAGTGATTACTTCCCTCTGACAGCCCCACAATCTGTTTTCAGAAGGTACTTTGCTGTTTATTATTGCAGGAGGTATACGTGTCCACATTATATGCAAGCTGCAGATCCGTGGGGGGGGGAGTTATAGGGTGCCACACATTTACTAACACAGATCGTTACCAGTCTCTACAGTCTCAGCTGTCACCACATAGCTGTGTAAATCTGCTCCATTATGCACCCCCTCCCCCTCCTTCTAGCTCACCTCGCTTGCTGGAGACAAGATGCTTCGTTCCAGGTCCACAGCGCAGGATTCGTTCCTCTCCGCTCTGTTCTACTTCCTGCTTCTCCATCTCACGTTCCGCTCGGCACTCAGTGCTTCTCAGTGAGAGTCAGGTGAGGGGAGCCCAATGATCCGTATCCAGCCGCAAGTATAGGAACACACACCAGCCTTTGCAGTCTGTGCGGTCTGAGCTTCAGCTGTCTGCTTTAGTATGAACGTCCGTGCTCGGCTCAGCCCGGTAGTCAGAGCGGACCGTCAGTCTGCCCTTACAAAGCGGGCTATCAGTCTGCCGTATGTTACAGTCTGCCGTATGTTACCGCGTTACCGCTCCATTGAGATCTATTTAGATCTATTTTATGGCATGCTATTTCGTGGGGGTTTCAAGAAAATTTAACAGCTTGACTGGGACACTGGAGGGTGAGGTCTGTGCTCAACGAGCGTGTCTCTCTACTCCATAATTATCTGGCCACTCCCCCGCCTCCCTTTTTTTTTATTTTTAAACAAGTGTGATTTGACTGTACTTCTGTCTCTGCCTGATTCATGGTTTCCGACAGTAGGCGAAGGCCATGAATTCAGAAGATGCAGTCAATCCACTTGTTAGTAATAGTTTTTCCAAATTGGATGACCAGGATCACCGCATGGATCAGTTTGCCATGGCGTTACAAATGCACCTGAGTCGCATGGCTCATCTGGAATCTCCCGCTGTGGCTGCTCCGGTACAAACTGTGTTTCAGGCTGTCCCTGCTGTTGCTCCAGTCTCTGTGTAGGCACTCGCCTCGAGTATTACCTCTATAAGAGGTATGTCTGGTTCTGCTCCGCTTCTCCAGTGATTTTAGGGGTGATCCAGTTCAATTCAGAGGGTTTCTCAACCAGGTTGAGATATACTTTTATATGCTGCCCCAGGTGTTTCCCACGGACAGAAGCAAAGTAGGTTTTGTGATATCTTTGCTTTCTGAGAGAGCCTTGGCTTGGGCAAACCCTCTATGGGAGATGTAAAAACCCGTGGCCCTGAGTTACCCAGAATTCGTGGCTTCTTTCAAAAGGGTATTTGACGTTCCTGCACGCTCCGCTTCTGCTTCCAAGAGCCTTATATCCATAAAACAGAGTACGAGAACTGTTGCAGATTACGCCATTGAATTCCGTACTCTGGCAGTAGAGGCTGCTTGGAACAATGAGGCCCTCGTGGTTCCTTTTCTCATGGTCTCTCAGATAACATCAAGGATGAGATAGCAGCCCGAGATATACCCACCGAGCCATCCTCATTGACTCCAGACTCAGAGAAAGACTCCCTTTTAAGGAGAGCTTGCGGAAGCCTCCTGTACATTTGTCTCCGAGCTTTGCAGTCCCACCCTTGCCTCCCTCATCTCCAATGCCTCCTGGTACCGAGTTGGTCAGTGAAGATGAACCCCTGCACTTGGGCTTCACGCGTCTCTCTGCGGATGAGAGAGCCCTTAGGAGGAGGGAGAGACTGTGCCTTTATTGTGGCCAGGCTGGTCACTTTTTGAAGGTTTTTCCTACCCGTCCAGGGAACGCCCGAACCTTGAGGTCCTGTCACGGACAGACCTTAGGTGGCGTTGTTTCCTCTCCAGTTTTCCAGAAGGATAAGCCCCTGGTTTCGGTTACCCTTTCTTGGGTTGAGTCATCCATCGAGATACAGGCTCTAATCGACTCTGGGGCTGCAGGCCTGTTCATTGATGATGCCTTTGTATCGAAGCACTTGATTCCGCTGCAGCTTGCGTGACACTCCACTTGCCATTGAGGCTCTTGATGGGAGACCTCTACAGCCTGCCCATGTGACTCATGAGACTGTTCCATTGTCCATGGCCGTAGTGGCCCTTCGCCATGAGATACTCCAATTCCAAGTTATTTCCTCACCTAAGTTTCCGCTGGTTATTGCTTATCCTTGGTTTCTTTTGATTGGCTCCTTGCTGATATTCTGTGCTGGTCACCACAATGCAGTAAAATATGCTTCCAGAAGGCAGCCAAGGTCCTGTGCACCTCTTCACTCTCCTCCCTGCTGGAGGTGTACCACGATTTTAGCAATGTCTTTGACAAAGGTCAAGCAGGTACTTTGTGATATGTAATTGTTCCTGCGCTACCATGTGAGAGAGAGGAAGGGGGGGTTGAAGGGTTGGGGGGGGGACTGCTGCAATCACTGAATGTGGATTAGACCTTACCCACCAGAGAGTAATAGGTTAAGGAATGGTGCTGCGCTGTTCCCAGGAAGATAAGAGAATCCGCTGCTAAAGGTAGCAGTATAAAGGTAAGTACAGCAAGATAATATACTGCCTCCAGCGGGATCTGTTGCTAGAGGTAGCAGTCCAATGAAAAAAAATGTGCTGCTAATGGTAGCAGTCCAAATGTAAAAGCAGTCGGTACAGGGTTCATAAAATGCTAATACCTCAATATAAATGGTATAAAATACATAGGATTAAGATATAATGAAGAAAACTTAATATAAGTGCACAAGTGCTAAAAATAGCTAATAGCACCTAAAAAAGCTAACTTGAAATGTGAATAAAAACGTGACATCAACAATATCAAAGTGCAAAGTAAACCTAAAATATATAAATATGTGCAAACAATCGATTATCCAAGTGCATAGAAAAAATAATCCAAGTGCATATAAAAAGTGCACAGAATAGTAGGTGTAAACTCTACGATATAGTGCAAATTCTGCAATCACACTAAAAAGTATGAGATGGGCAGTACGCGGATAGCCCAAACGTGCAAAGTCAGCAATAAAGTACAAATACAACTTCTTAGTGCTAAATATAGCTGGCATGTGCAAATAATGCAAATAAATGTGTAAACAAAGGTGCAAACATATAGCACAGTAATGTTGAAAGAAAGAAATTAAAATTGATCCATGCAAGTCCGCAGTATGCAAAAATATGCAATTGCAATGGTGACAATAGTCTATTGTGTGATTTTCTTCTTCCAGTGAATAAGCATTCAGGTGTGCAAATATTCGGATGTGCAGGTATTATAATGTGCAGGTATCAAGCATGAAGTGCTATAGCAGTGGGGGTGTCTCCTCTTTGTGTAAATTACACACAGGTAAGAAGTGGCCCCTTACCTTGCGGTAAAGAGAAAACACTGGCAGTATCAGCTTCCTTCTCCCCTCTGTCACTGTGCCTAAAGGGATTTTCTATCTCAGGGTCCAGGTGGATTCTCCTTTAATCTCTCAGCGGATGCAGGAGTAAATGAAAGAAAGGGGGGTGCCGTATAGTGTAGTATTTAAAACAGTTTGCGCGTTTATTAAAACAGTAAATAGAGGTACTCACATTAAACAGATAAAAAACAATGCTTATCTCCTACGAGCGCGGAGCTCGTTTGCCTATGTCAGTATGAAGTGCCTTTCCCGTCCCTACGCGTGACGTCACAACCACGTGACTTCATCAGGGGATGCTGGGAAAGCACATAGATGGTCTTTAAATAGTCTTCAGTATTGAAGCTAATTGGCGGCCATTTTCTTGTGGCATATTATATCAATAGTGTGGCGGACATTTTCTAAGAGACCGCGGGCACGGCCATTTTCTTGGTTGTCTATTATAATATAGTCATAATGATGGCTATGTCATGGGCGCAGCCATTTTTTATTGTGTTTATTCTTATGCGGCCAAATTCCAAATTGATAGATATGTGTGATTGGAAGGTCATAGTCCTGGTGATCAGAGATGTGGGAACTGGTCTAAATAGTACTTGCTAACAGTAGTATGACTATTTAGGAAATAATAATAATATATAAACCGTGGGTGAAGTTAGCACGAACGGATGGAATAAGCCTCCATACTGATGTATGCATTTTTTAACATAGGTAAAAGAACGTTGCATATATCCATGCACAAAATATACCCTAATAATGTGTAAAAATACAATATTAAGCAGTGTCTTACAGAATAAAATATGAATATTAAAAATTATACAACATAACTGGTTCCATCATTCCCCCACCAAATTATGGGTACAAATAGAAAGCCATATTAACTCAATAGATCTCTTCGCCTTACTGTGGACGCCTACCGAATTTCTGAAAGGAGAGATACCCCTGAGCGACCTCACCCGACAAACCATACAAATCTGGACCTGAATGAACTCCTCCAAGACCCTGTCTACCCTATCTGAAAGGACTCCACTGACTCAGCTTTTCCACCGGCCCTACAGGGAGCGAGTTTTGGACCTTGGTGTAAAGAGGACCACAGACGACTTGCCCAAGTCCTACGTTCAGACTCTTCTCCGATTCACGACGTTCCACCCGACCCGTCTTCTCATGCCTCGACGCATTGGCTGCAGAGGCAACAGGTGATATCCTTCATTTGCACCTTCCTATCCATACCTGATATACTTACCGACTTAACAGATTTGAGAGCATGCTGCTCCAGGCTGCCCCCTTACACATGTAGTCTCTCAACTATACTCTCTCATACATATGGCTTATAATCCTGACCTCCCCCCATACACACAGGCCTGGAGAGAAGACTTGGGTCACTCCATTTCACATGTAGACTGGCAAAAGTGCTTCATTCTGACTCACAAAGTATCCTTGGCCTCCAAAGCTCAAGAAAAGGGATTCAAGTAGTTGGTACAGATGCCCCTCGACTTTGCACCGGATAAACCCGGCGCTTCCAGATACCTGCTGGCGTTGTTTGTCCTCCGAAGGGAACCTTACTTCACATCTGGTGGGAATGCCCCCTGTGAGGAAGTTCTGGCAAAAGATCCTCGACTTGTACTGCAGACTCATGGCGACCTCAATCACACCCTCTCCTGAGGTAGTTCTGCTATCTCTGCTCCCGGGACCGCTTAAGTCGGTCAAGAAAGACGTTCTGCGTCACTTTTTGGCGACTGCTAGAAAGGTGTTGCCCAGACATTGGGAGTCGACGAGCATGCCTTCCCTGGGGGATTGGGCAATTGAAGTGGACCGAATTAACAGTTTGGAACGAATGTTGTCGCAGGAAACAGGTAAAGAGGAACAATTCTCCAAGACCTGGACCTTGTGGTCTATGTTTCGATATTCCTCAGAATTTATTCCATGAGCCACTGAGGACTTCACCGACGCACCTGTGTAACCAGAGTGGAATGTCTCCCTCTTCATTCCTAAAATTCCTTACTACCTAGTCCCATCTATCTCCACCCTCTCTCTCCTTTTCTCCTTTCCCTTTTAAATGTTGCAGTATTATCCGAATATTTAATCCACAATCTCTAGTCTCATCAAACCGGAATGGTGGCGCACACAAAAGAGCTTCCCTCTCGGAGAGAACATGTCCAGCATAGAAACAAAAGCCCTAATGAGTGGGCACCACTCACTGAGTAGATAGTGGTGCCCACAATAACCCAGATTAGACTCTGTAGGTATTCAGGCTCATATACCACACTAAATCAACCAAAGCTCAAAATTACCTGAACCATAAGACGGTATGACACCACTGTAGCAAAGTTATATGTATCTGTTTATGTGTTACTGAAAGACATATATGTATATTGTATAATTTTCTATCTCAATTTTCTATCTCAATAAAAATAAGATTGAATTAAAAATTATAAAACATATGATATATAATAATAATAATACATATAAATATAATGAATATATATTCTAAAAATCTATATATAAAAATTAATAAGGGAGGAATAGGGTGGTCTTCTGATAAATATAAAAATGGGCATGGGGGAGATTAGCTCAAGAGAAGCGGGTGGGATAGCAAAAGGAAGTAAAAGGTATATAAAATATGTATTCATTAAAAGTCACTTAAAAAGCAGTTTAGGTCAAATTCGATGTTCATGCCTCTACGCGAGAATGTGTCTAGTGTGAAGATCCACTTAGACTCTAACTGGCTGAGGGTCCTTACTTTGTGCCCCCCTCGCCAGTGGTTAGTGTAAGGTTCTATTCCCCAGAACTTTAAATCAGTGGGGTCCTTATTGTGGCACAGTAAGATGCTTATGCTTATCGTATCCTTGATATTTTGAACATGTTCTTTAATACGTACTCTTATGCCCCGTACACACGGTCAGAATTTCAAACGAAAAATGTCCTATCGGACCATGTTGTCGGAAAATCCGACCGTGTGTGGGCTCCATCTGACTTTTTCCGTCGGAATGTTCGACGGAAAAAATTTGAGATCCTGCTCTTTTTCCGATCGCGTGCAGCGAATTCCAACGGACAAAGTGCCACGCATGCTCAGATCACATTACAAGACTAAAGATATTGGCTACTAGCCTCTACGTAGTTCCGTTGTACGCAACGAACGTCACCACGTTCAGAATGATCGGATTTTCCGACAACTTTGTCCGACCGTGTGTATGCAACACCAGTGTCGGACAAAAGCCATTGGAAAAAATCAGACGGATTTTGTGGTCGGAATTTCCAACGGTGTGTACGGGGCATTAGAGGAGTATCTCCTGTACTTGTAGATGTGAAGTTAAAGTGGTGTTTCCCCCAAATTTCCAACTTTTATCCTATGTGCAGCAAATGAGCTAATACAAATTAATTGGATAAAGAAAAAAAAAATCACTTACCTATTTCTCCCTGTTGCTAGGTGGTCCCACAAAATCTGCCTCTTCCATAGCCCGGGCTAAAAACGTCACTTCCCCTCGGTGCAGTCAGTCATCTGGGACACGTAACAGGTCCCAGATGACTGCGGCGTATTACGGCATATCACCGCGTGCGGCGCTCGCACATGCGCAGTGGGTGCCCGGCTATGAAACCACAGCCGGGTGCCCACAGTAAGGATGCCGGAGACGCGAGCGGAGCGGGGAACGAGGGGGGGCATCGTTCCCCTACTTTGCTGGACCCTGGGACAGGTAAGTGTCTGATTCTTAAGTCAGCAGCTGCAGTATTTGTAGCTGCTGACTTTAAAAAAAAAAAAATTTCATGGGCAAACCACTTTAAATTTCTTTTCATTTGGGCGCTTAGTTTTTGTACACGCAAAGCATCTTTTACAATGGCAAAAGCCCTTTCCTGTAAAAAACGTAAAGGGTCTCTTGGGTGGATCCAGTGCGTTTTTCACCACTTTGTCTCGAATAGTCAGTGCTCTTTTATATATAAATCTCGGATGAGTAGGTAGAGTCTCTTGTAATTGTTTATCTGCCAGAAGTATGTGCCAATGTCCTTTAACAATGTTCTCAATCTTCTTATACTGTATGTTGTAATTAAGGATTATAGGTGCTCTATGTCAAACCTTTGAAGTTTTTTGTCAGTTTTTTTTTGTACTGTGTATTTATAATAAAGTATATTGTTAAAAATTGTTATACAATTGTAATTTGGTACTGTTTTGCACCGTTATAACCCCCCCCCCCCCCCCCCTCTTTATCCCTGCCTATTCATTTTTGTTTAAATAATAGGGATGAGGTGCCATATACTGTGAGGTATTAGGACATTAGTTGGCTTGGTAGAGGCCAATAACATTTATCATAAGTAACTCAAATAAGATGTGAGTTATATAACCTTGCCTGGCCCTTTTTGGGGAGGGGCTGAGCCTAAGCCAGCAGATAAGGCAACAGTCTCAGGTCTGTCTAAGCACCTGTAGTTCCCTGTAAATTGGAGAGGAGAGGTGTAGGCGAAGAGGGGGAGGTGAAAGGGATAGGAAGAGTGAAAAAAAAGAGGGGGTTATAATGGACTACGGGAGGTGTTCTGTGGGTGTGGGTCCCAGCGGACAATGTTTGTCTGGTACGGTAAGTATATTTATAAGAGCCAGTGTGTGTAGTCGTAGGGGCCCAGGGACAAGGCCCATGTCTCCAGGCTCTTTCTTGCAGCGTGGATCAAACCACCGGCCGCTATTAAGGTTTTCAATTCTTAGAAGCTTTGTGTATTCTGCTGTTTCTGTAAAGTGTCTCCATCTACAGCAAGCCCAAGTTTTGTTACATTTGGTGAGGGTTTCCCGGGCCTGATGTATTAAGTCCTCCATTTCCTCAGTTTGTTACCATGTCGCAGCCATTCTGCTATTGTTGGGGGTTGTCTTTCCAATGCGTCGGGATGCACAGTTTGGCCGCGTTGATCAAGTGGAAGGTCAAGGACTTTCGGTATGCCGTTTGGGGGATTGAAGTGTGATGAAGAAGATATTGCGCAGCTGTGTATGCAAGGGAATATTAGGTGATATTTGTAGTCAGACGGTGTACTTCTCTCCAGAAAGGTTGGATGAGCGGGCAAGTCCCACCAAATGTGCAGCAGTGAGCTGGGGTCGACATTACATCTCTCCAGCAAAGTGGGTAAATTGTAGAGTAACACATGGAGTTTGATGATAGAAACAGATAACCACCGCTCAAGGACTATCCTTCTGAGCAAATGCTCCTTCTCCTGTGTGGGAGCCCCAGGTGCTGGCTAATAGCACAGCAAATTGGAAATCAGGAAGAACTCCGGACAGCCGCACACCGGGAAAATTTAAATTCAAAAAGGTTTATTTAAAAGCAGGAATCACTACAATCCAAAACACGACAAAAAAGGGGGTACAGAGCTGACGCTTTTTTCACTTACACTTTTTAATAAAGAGGCACTGCTTTTCAGCTAGTTAAGTTATTCAATTATCATTATCCCATTTTTATTTAGACTATCCATATATTATACAATGAGAATAAATATAAATACATTCACACATAATGGTTTTATGTCCTATGCATAATGGCTCTTCGTTTAACACTCATTTCACCATTCCTGCACATGGCACACATTCCTTTTTTTATATAAAAAAATTCACTAAGATTTAGATTTAATTCAATTCACTTATTTTTTTAGATTTTTCACGTATACATATATATTTGTGTATACAGGACAACATATATACTCATTTTTTATCACATTTTATATCTTTTTATTCAACTCTTTACTGAATTTAGTTCGGTTTTTTTAATTGGTTATTCTCAATCTGAAAGGTCAGCTCAGCAGCACTTGAGATCCAATTCATTTTAGACTTCAGCTGTTTGCAACAGCTTTTTTCCATCATTTAATCATGTGATACATACTTTGTAACCATATATATTTGATATTCATTTGAGAGTTTATCAGCTATGAGTAAGCACTAGACATAGTGCGAAACGCGTCAGGTCTGTACCCCCTTTTTTGTCATGTTTTGGATTGTAGTGATTCCTGCTTTTAAATAAACCTTTTTGAATTTTAATTTTCCCGGTGTGCGGCTGTCCGGAGTTCTTCCTGATTTCCAACATGGAGTTTGATAAGGGTTCTATACCACCTCAAATAGATTTTATAGCTATTTTCCTGTACCAAGACATTCATAGAGCCCTTGGATGTGGAAGAAAACAGAATCCCATTTCTCTGCAGAGAGGTTTGAGGTTATGTCTGTTTCCCATTGTTGACTCACTTTGTTATGTTTAGGGTCACTGTTGGTGAACATGAGTGAGTATATGTCCGATATTAGATGTCTCTGGGGTTCAGATCTGGTGCATAATGTTTCAAAGGGGGCAAGGTCTCCTTGCCATGGTATTAGAGGTTTGATGCTGTTCAGAAAATGTTTGATTTGTAGATAGGTGTAGAAAGAGAAGGGTTTGTCTGGGAAATGTGATAGTAATGCCTCATACACACGAAGGGACTTTCCCGTGGGATTGTCCGCTGGACTCGAGTCCGCCGGACAATCCCCCCGTGTGTGGGCGCCGGCGGACTTTTTGGCGCCAAAAGTCTGGCGGACAATACCGCCGTTAGTATGCTAGTCCGCGGACTTTTGGAAATGAACGGACTTGCCGATCATCGGAAAGTCTGTTCATTTAGCACGTGACTTCAGGTAGACGGGGCTAGCGAAAGCAGTGAATGCCGCCGCACTAGCCCCGTCACCTGGCATGGATTTAAAGGGAATCCCCACGCCGAAAAAACAGCGTGGGGGTCCCCCCCGAATCCATCTCAGACCCTTATCCGAGCACGCAGCCCAGCAGGCCAGGAAAGGGGTGGGGACGAGCGAGCACCCCCCCCTCCTGAGCCATACCAGGCCACGTGCCCTCAACATGGGGGGTGACCTGGGGAAAGGGGGGCCGTGCGGCCCCCCCACCCTAAAGCACCTTGTCCCCATGTTGATGAGGACAAGGGCCTCTTCCCGACAACCCTGGCCGTTGGTTGTCGGGGTCTGCGGGCGGGGGTTTATCGGAATCCGGGAGCCCCCTTTAATAAGGGGGCCCCCAGATCCCGGCCCCCCACCCTATGTGAATGAGTATGGGGTACAATGTACCCCTACCCATTCACCTAAGGTGTAAATAAAAAAAAACATATTAAAAAAAAAAACATGTAAATAAAATATAAACTTATTGCACTGCTCCAGGGGTCTTCTTCCGTCTTGGGGGGTCTTCTCGCCGGACTCCTCCGCTATTTACCTAGCTCTTTTACCGAGCAGAGGAGGCCGGGTATCTTCTTCATCATCGACGCCGTCGTCTGGGGGTTTCGATCCGCCTTCCGGGGTCTTCCGGGGTCTCTTCTGTTCTTGCCGCTGTCGTCGTTTTCTGCGCCGCCGGCGCCGCCTTGTTCTTCTTCTTCCTCTTTTGGTTCTTCTTCTTCTTCTTCTTCTTCCGATGTTGACCCGTCGCCGTCTCTGACCGGAATGCCAGAGCCGCGCTGTGCTGGGACTTATATAGGCCGCCGCCTTGTTCTTCTTCTTCTTCTTCTTCCTCTTCTGCTTCTTCTTCTTCTTCCGATGTTGACCCGTCGCTGTCTCTGGCCGGAATGCCAGAACCGCGCTGTGCTGGGACTTATATAGGGACAAGGGGACAGGGTCACATGCTCATGTCACATGGTGACCCCGCCCCTTGTGTTGTCACAGTCCCGGAGGATGCTGGGACTGTGACATCACAAGGGGGCGGGTCACCATGTGACATGAGCATGTGACCCTGTCCCCTTGTCCCTATATAAGTCCCAGCACAGCGCGGCTCTGGCATTCCGGCCAGAGACAGAGACGGGTCAACATCGGAAGAAGAAGAAGAAGCAGAAGAGGAAGAAGAAGAAGAACAAGGCGGCGGCGGCGGCGGCGCAGAAAACGACGACAGCGGCAAGAACAGAAGAGATCCCAGAAGACCCCGGAAGGCGGATCAAAACCCCCAGACGACGGTGTCGACGACGAAGAAGGTAGCCGGGCTCCTCTGCTCGGTAAAAGAGCTAGGTAAATAGCGGAGGAGTCCGGCGAGAAGACCCCCCAAGACGGAAGAAGACCCCCGGTGCAGTGCAATAAAATATTTTTTTTAAATTGTGTGTTTTTTTTATTTACACTTTACACCTTAGGTGAATGGGTAGGGGTGGCCGGGATCTGGGTGCCCCCTTATTAAAGGGGCTCCCGGATTCCGATAAGCCCCCGCCCGCAAACCCTGACAACCAACGGCCAGGGTTGTCGGGAAGAGGCCCTTGTCCTCATCAACATGGGGACAAGGTGCTTTGGGGTGGGGGGGGGCGCACGGCCCCCCTTTCCCCAGGGCACCCCCCATGTTGAGGGCAGGCGGCCTGGTATGGCTCAGGAGGGGGGGGTCGCTCGCTCGTCCCCACCCCTTTCCTGGCCTGCTGGGCTGCATGCTCGGATAAGGGTCTGAGATGGATTTGGGGGGGACCCCCACGCCGTTTTTTTTCGGCGTGGGGATTCCCTTTAAATCCATGCCAGGTGACGGGGCTAGCGCGGCGGCATTCACTGCCTTCGCTAGCTCCGTCTACCTGCAGTTACGTTCTAAATGAACGGACTGCTCCGTGTGTGGGCAAGTCCGTTCATTTTCAAAAGGCCGCAGATTGTCCGCCGGAGAAGTCCGGGCATGTGTGGGCAAGTCACACGCTTGGAAAGTCCGGCGGTTTGTCCGCTGGACTAGGTCCGGCGAACAAAGTCCGAACGTGTGTACGCGACATTAGGTGTTGTAGGGCAGGAGTTTAGTCTATCAAAGAAGCTTCTGGCATGGAGTGATACCTCAGGGTCTGGGTTGCAAAAAGGGAGACCTGTTACAAAACTCAGGTTTGCGATTAATTGGGGTAAGAGGTCCTGGGAGGAAGAAATGTTCAGTTTTTTACACGCTGTACAGAAGTTATTAGAGGATGGTTGGCGCTCTGGTTTGGAGTCAGGGTCTGTTTAATCCAGGGTGAAAGATGTAATAGAAGCTTGGAGAATGAGTCTTCTACTCCTCCTACCCAGGCTTTGGTATGGGTGTGGGCATGCCAGTCTATGACCCTAGTGAGTTGGCAAGCCCAATAGTATTTGTGTAAGTCCGAGAGCCAATACCTCCTTTCAGTTTGGGGATATTAGCTTGTCCCATTCCAGTATCGGTTGTTTGGATTGCCAGATGAAGTTGGTGCAAATTTTTTTTTTTTTTTGGAGAAGAAGAAAGATGCAGGGGTTTTGATTGGAAAGGTCTGCAATAGGTAGAAAAGTCTTGGTAAGATATTCATTTTGATTATTGCAGGGGAAGTTACTAGAGTACAGGTCGATTAATTTGACTGGTAACTGTACTCCCAAGTAGGATTATAGCATGCGGGTCCTACGTAAAAGGAAAATTTTTCTTACATTGTGCTAAGATATCATGCAGAAGGGAAACATTTAGTGCCCGGGAATTAGATAAGTTAATCTGCAGGTTAGAGAGGGTTTTGAAAAGGGAAAAGTCTTTTAAAAGGTTAGGGATGGTTGTGATGGGGTCAGTAAGGAACATTAAAATATCGGCCGCAAAAGCCGCAAATTTTCGGGGGTAGCCTGCTAGATCAACGCCTTTATTGTCGGGGTTGGCTCTCAGTCTACGAAGAAGAGGCTCTAAAGTGATAACAAAAATGAGGGGGGATAAGGGGCAGTCCTGGCGCATGTCGTCAGATATGGAGAAGGCGCCCGACAGGTGGTTGTTTACTCAAGCTCTAGCTGTGGGTGACGAGTAGAGTGCCGCTATGTAATGCAGCATGTGGCTTTGGATGCCAAGGGCTTTGAGTGCTGCTGTCAAAGTCCCAATGCCACTCTGTTGAATGCCTTCTCTGCATCCAACAATAAGAAGAATCCCAGCTTTTGTGAAGAAGATAGCCAATGATGTATACTAATGGCTCTTAGGGTGTTATCCCTTGCCTC
Source organism: Lithobates sylvaticus (assembly GCA_028564925.1). Taxonomy (NCBI): domain Eukaryota; kingdom Metazoa; phylum Chordata; class Amphibia; order Anura; family Ranidae; genus Lithobates; species Lithobates sylvaticus. The sequence continues at coordinate 312,159,187 of CM053031.1, forward strand.
GTGTCCTGGTATAAAGCCTACTTGGTCCAGGGATATTAACTTAGGAATCAAGGGCAGCAACTGGTTGGCAAGAACTTCCGATTGATTTTCAGATCTACATTGAGAAGCAAAATCTGTTGGTAGTTAGATAAAAGTGTCAGGTCTTTACCAGAGTTTGGGATCACTGTTAATATGAGCTTCTAATAGATCCTTGTGTGGGGGAGATGGTGAGGAAAGTGTATTGAATGCTTTTAGAAAACGCGGCAGAAGGATGTCTGTGAAAGACTTGTAGTACCCAACTGTTAGTTCATCGGGGCCTGGGCTTTTCCCAAGTTTTAGTTGTTTTAAGACTGTAGTAAGTTCTTCAGGGAAGAGTGGTCTTTCTAAGTCAGAGGCTTCTGATGGAGACGGGGAGGTGGGACTATATTGTTTTAGTAAGTTAGCGATCAGCTCAGTTCTTTCCCTTTTGTCTGCGTGAGAATTTGGGGGTGCAAGATTGTAAAGTTTATTGTAATATTGAATGAATGAATTGAGCAGCTATGTCTTCTGTGGTGGTAAATCTTTAGGATTAATAATTGCGTGAACAGTTGAGGTCACTTTTGTTGGCTTGCATGGCTCTAGCTAGTAATTTCCAAGCATTATTCCCAAATTCATAAAAAAGTTTTTGAGTCAGCACAAATTTGCGTTTGATCGCCTTTCCTACTTCCTCTAATAGTTCTTGTTGCACCTTAACTAATTTGTCGTGGGACAGGATGCGCATGGAGAGTTTGTTGATATGTTCTTTTTTTTTTTTTTTTGCGTTTGGATGCCATAGAAAGAAACTCTCCCCTAATGACACATTTGTGGGAAGCCCATTGTGTCATGGGGGAAGTGTCGGGGTAGTCATTTTCCAGAAAGTAATGTTTTAGGCGTTTGCTGATAGACATCAAAGTAGGTTGGGCGGTCAGGAGGAAATTATCAAGTCGCCAGATTGGAGAGCGTGTAACCTTATTTGGGAAGGACAGATTGATAGAGATAGGATTGTGCAGGAAACATTGGGTCTATGGATGCGTTTCGAAGCTACAGGAGGTCATTCTGTGTAATGAAGAAGTAATCTATTCTCGTATATCTGTTATGTGGTGGAGAGAAGAAGGTGAAGTCATTGGTTTTGGGGTGTAGAGTACGCCAGGCGTCATAGAGGAGAAGGTTGCTAAGTTTCACTTTGACTGCCCGAAGTGCTCTGTGAGGCAGCGAGGAGGACTCAGAAGACGTGTCTTCCAATGGATTGAGCGTTAGGTTAAAATTTCCTAGAGTGGAAGGAAGCAAAGAGCTGTAAGGTAGAGCAGAGGGGCGTAGATATTCGCCAGGGTAATGTGTTTATTTCCTTCTTAATGAACTCGTACCTGCCTTTGTTGTCTGTAAGGGTATCTTTGATCTGAAGTGGGCAATTTTTAGCTATGAGGATAAAAACCCCTTTTGATTTGGAGGTGGGGTAAGAGGCTTGGTGCACCGTAGGATAAGTGTGATTCATGGTTTGCAACATTTAGTACTGTATGATTATAACTAGGGATGAGCTTCATGTTCGAGTCAAACCCATGTTCGACTCGAACATTGTCTGTTCGCCCATTTGGCGAATTCCGAACGTTATGGGCCGTTCGCGCCAAATTCGAGTGGCGCGTCACGGCTCATAATTCACTGCAGTGCATTGCAGGCTGATGATTGGCCAAGCATGCACTATTACCCGCATGCTTGGCCAATCACAGCGCTATCTGTCTAGCGAGCCGTAATTGGCCAAAGCCCGGGTGGCTTTGGCCAATTATGGCTCAGGGGGTTTAGTACAACCCCCACACTATATAAGGCCGCCTGGAAGTCAGCCTTGTGTAGTAGACATGTGCAATTCGTTTAGTTTTTTTTCGTTTTTTTCGTTCGTTCGTTTTCGTACAAATGAACGAATCGTTAGAATCGAACGAATCCGAATAACGAATCGTTCGAATCGTACGAATCCAATTAACGAATCGTTCGAATCGAACGAATCCGAAAAACAACGAAAATCCGAAAAACCAAATTAGAAACAACGAATGTACGACTGAAGAAAATCAGAAAAACGAAAACAGGAACAACGAAAATGAACGAAAAAATTCGTACATTCGTAACTTTTTTTTGTTGAATTGGTAATTTTCCGTGTCCCTTACAATGGTGCTGCTTAACGTGCTTCTAATAGATTGAGCGAAAAAATTTGGACATTCGTAACTTTTTTTTTCGATTCGTAAATTATTAAAATGTAATAATAGCATACACATTACATACAATTATGAATTATGCTCCGATTACGAATCTACGAATGTTACGAATGTTACGAATGTACGAATAAATACGAATGCGTCCGAATTTCGAATAAACGAATCAACGAAAAAATAACTCTTACGAATGTACGAATCGTTACGAATACGAACACCGACGACTTACGAATATACGAATCGTTATGAATACGAACACCGATGACTTACGAATGTACGAATCGTTACGAATCAACGGAAACGAAAAAAACGAAAATAAACAAATTTTTTTCGGAAACGAAATAAACGAAACGAAAATAAACACATTTTTTTGTTGTGCACATGTCTATTGTGTAGTGTGTTTCCGGAGTGGTGAGAGAGAGAGAGAGATAGACAGTGTCATTTCATTTAAGTTAGATAGAGCAGGCAGGAGGCTAGTTAGTTTTACATGCAGTCAGTGCATTGTGTGTGTATATGTATGTGTGTATATATCAGTGTTTCTCAACTCCAGTCCTCAAGGCGCCCCAACAGGTCATGTTTTCAGGATTTCCATCATTTTGCACAGGTGATTTGATCAGATTCACTGCCTTAGTAATTACCACGGCTGTTTCATCCGAGGGAAATCCTGAAAACATGACCTGTTGGGGCGCCTTGAGGACTGGAGTTGAGAAACACTGGTATATATATATATATATATATATATGCATCCTAGGTGTTGTGTGTGTGTGTGTGTGTGTGTGTATGTATATATATATATATGTATGTGTGTGTGTTTATATATATATATATACACACTGTATTCAGTGTAGCTATATTCGTTCATGTGTACTGTGTCCTTTGCACAGTGTGCACTTAAAGCTGAGCCTATCCGCAGGCAGCTGTAGCAATTACAGTTGGTGTATTGTGTCATCTGCACAGTGTGCACCTAAAGCTACTCCAATTGCTGGTGTTCTGTTGAGCCTATCTGCAGACAACAGATGACACAATACACCAACTGTAATTACTACAGCTGCCTGTGGATAGGATCAGCAGAACACCTGCGCAGTGTGCACCTAAAGCTACCCCAATTTCTGGTGTTCTGCTGAACCTATCCGAAACGCATGGGGCTTTACTTGATTCCGCAGCTACACTCCATACGGATTGATATTTACTTACTACCATTGTACTTTATGATGTTTATATACCATTTGGTAGATACATACATACTATGTGTGTGCATGTGCCAGCATCAGGCATGTTGTTTTTGGCATGTGCACGCCATTTTTTATCTATACATCTATTATTTTGATCATGTGTCGTTATGCATGTACTCTCCTATTTATTATGCTTAGCTCCTGTGCACGCTCCTTGTACATATATGAAATTAATAAATGTTTCAAAGTTTTGATATCTATGTTATTAAATAAATAATTGTTATTGTAATTGACCTCCACTATTCAATTGCTTCATCTAAAGTCCCTACTCCCCTTTTTTCTTCATTCATTACCGGGATGGAGGCACCTTTGGGTGCTTCATTTAAAGTCCCAACTCCCTTCCATTTATATATATATATACCGGGATGGAAGCAATTGAATAATAGGGATTGGCAGTGTTCCCCTGCGATCCCTGTGTGAGGTTTGCCCTCATTTATAGAGTATCCTTTATTTAGGTCTATATACTGATATTACTGATATTCATCTATACAATTTGTCTACATTTATACTATCCGCAAGCAGCTGTAGCAATTACAGTTGGTGTATTGTGTCATCTGCACAGTGTGCACCTAAAGCTACCCCAATTGCTGGTGTTCTGCTGATCCCATCCGCAGGCAGCTGTAGCAATTACAGTTGGTGTATTGCGTCTTCTTCACAATGTGCACCTAAAGATACCCCAATTGCTGGTGTTCTGCTGATCCTATACCACAGGCAGGCAGCTGCAGTAATTACAGTTGGTGTACTGTGTACTCGGCACAGTGTGCACTTAAAGCTACCCCAATTGCTGGTGTTCTGCTGATCCTATCCACAGGCAGCTGTAGTAATTACAGTTGGTGTATTGTGTCATCTGCACAGTGTACACCTAAAGCTACCCCAATTGCTGGTGTTCTGCTGATCCTATCCGCAGGCAGCTGTAGTAATTACAGTTGGTGTATTGTGTCATCTGCCCAGTGTGCACCTAAAGCTACCCCAATTGCTGGTGTTCTGCTGATCCTATCCGCAGGCAGCTGTAGTGATTACAGTTGGTGTATTGTGTCATCTGCACAGTGTACACCTAAAGATACCCCAATTTCTGATGTTCTTCTGATCCTATACCGCAGGCAGCTGCAGTAATTACATTTGCTGTACTCTGCACAGTGTGCACATAAAGCTACCCCAATTGCTGGTGTTCTTCTGATCCTATACCACAGGCAGGCAGCTGCAGTAATTACAGTTGGTGTACTGTGTACTCGGCACAGTGTGCACATAAAGCTACCCCAATTGCTGGTGTTCTCATACTAATAATACTACAGGCAGGCAGTTGATTCTGCTAGCTGCAGGATAGTCAGTATATATGTCCCAGTTTTGTGCAGCTACATCTCCCTACAGGCCATTAGTACGTCTGGAAGGCCAACAAGGAGAGGCAGACAGTCATGAGCCAATAAAAGAGGGCAAGCCGGCTCTGTGTCTAGAGGCAACAGTGCTGGTCGTTGACACGGTGCATCCTCATCAGCACCTGGCCATGGGACATGCGTGTCCTTTTTTCGGCAGCTGGCCGTGTTGAGCCGCAACATGCCGAAGACTTGGTAAGGTGGATGACCAAGCCATCCTCATCCTCCTCATCCTCTCTCACTCAGGCTCAGGGTACTTTGTCTGGCAAAGCAGCTGCCAACACGGCCTCTTCCCTCGGCTCAATGGCATCAGTCACTCCTTCCCTAGCCCCACCATGTCCTCCTTAGGAGTCCCCCGAACTGTTTGACCACAGTGTTGGGTACATGCTCCAGGAGGATGCCCAGCGTTTTGAAGGCTCTGATGATGATACCCAACTAGAGGAAGGCAGTAAAGTGAGCCCACAGAGAGGGGATGCCCAAGAAGTACAGCAATCTGGCAGTCATGTTCCCCCAGCTGCAGCATACTGCCAGGTTTGCTCCAGTGATGAGGAGGGAGGGGATGATGAGGTCACTGACTTCATGTGGTTGCTTGATAGGAGAGAGGAGGAGGAGGCACATCTTCAATGAGGCAGGATGCCCTCCAGGGGCCAGCTTAAGGCAGCACACCGACTGCATCACACCGCAGAGCTCTGCATGTGCAGGGCGCTGCCTGTGCGTGTTATTCCAAAAGTTCTTTGGTGTGGCCCTTTTTTGAGACGAGTGCATCATATCACACTGCTGCTATTTGCAACATATGTCTCAAGCCTATCTCATGTGGCCAAAACATCAGCCGCTTGGGCACCACATGCTTGACTAGACATATGTCGACCTGCCATGCAGTTCGTTGGCAAGCGTACCTAAAAGACCCACACCAAAGAACAAAGCAGACCTCTCCTTGCTCCTCATCAGCTGGGATCTCCAACCTCACTATACCTTCAGTCCTCTCTGAAACCTGCACTGAGAGGAATGAAGGTGTAGAATTAGGTGTGTCACAGCCAAGTACTTGCTGGCACTCTGCTATCGGTACACCGACGTCCGATTGTACCAGGCAAATTTCCTTGCCCCAGCTGCTGCACTGCTGAAAGAAGTTCACTCCCAGCCATCCACATGCCCAGCGGTTGAATGCTAGCTTGGCTAAATTGCTAGCACTTCAACTGCTGCCTTTTCAGTTGGTAGACTCTGCCCCCTTCCGTTAGTTTGTGGAATGTGTGGTTCCTCAGTGGCAGGTTCCCAAACACCACTTCTTTGCACGGAAGGCGATTCCGGCTCTTTACCGGCATGTGGAAGGCAATGTCTTGGCCTCGCTGGACTAAGCAGTCAGCGGTAAGGTGCAAATTACCGCTGATACATGGTCCAGCAGGCATAGACAGGGATGTTACCTATCTTTCACACGCATTAGGTGACTCGCGCGCATAGGATGCAGGACAAGGTGCAGTAGTGTTGGAGGTTGTTCCACCACCCCGCCTCCAAAATGCTACTACTAATGATTCTGACACACCTCTCTCCTCCACCCCTTCCTTTTCTTCTTCCTCCATGGCCTCTTCCTGTGCTTTGTCCTTGGAACCAGTGGTGCCCCGTAGGTGTTCAAGGGGCTTTGCAAGTACGCAGGCAAAAAAATGCCATGCAGTTCTTGTGCTGGTGTGCTTGGGGGACAGGAGCCACACTGGGGCAGATATTCTGTCAGCTTTGCAGGGGCAGGCTGAGAGGTGGTTGACGCCACACCAGCTTAAGCCAGGAATGGTGGTTTGCGACAATGGCAGCAACCTCATCTCCGCCCTCCGACAGGGAAAACTGACCCATGTGCCTTGTTTGGCTCATGTCCTTAACTTGGTGGTGCAGCAGTTCTTGGGCAGGCACCCGTGCTTACAGGATGACCTGAGGCAGGCCAGGAAAGTCTGTGTGCATTTCCGCCGGTCATATAATGCCAGTGCTCGGCTGGCTGAGCTCCAAAAGGAATTGAAACTGCCCAAGAACCGCCTAATCTGTGACATGCCCACCAGGTGTAACTCAACGTTGGCCATGCTGCAGTGGCTGCACAAGCATCAGAGGGCCATCAATGAGTACCTGTGCGACTACGGCACCAGTACAGGGTCAGGGGAGCTTTTTCAGGGTTTTCTTTTCCCCACACCAGTGGGCCATGATCAGGGATGCATGCACTGTCCTGTCACCATTTGTGGAGGCCACAAGGATGGTGAGCAGTGACAGTGCATGCATCAGTGACACTGTCCCTCTTGTCCACCTGTTGGAGCACACGCTGCGTGGAAAATGGACAGGGAACTTGAGGCAGAACAGAGGCAGGAAGAGGAGGACTTCCTTACCTCTCAAGGCCCCCTTTATCCAGACAGGGTTCCTGCTGGCCTGCCGATCACACAGGAAGAGGAGGAAGATTATGTCAGCATGAAGGTGGAGCCTAGCACTCAGCATCAGCAGCAGTCTTTTTTTTTCATTTACAGTCCCAAGAAACCTGTGGACTTGTACGTGGCTGGGAGGAGGTGGCTGCGGATCATGTCATCCTTAGTGACCCAGAGGACTCCGGACCAAATGTGTAGATGGACAACCATTGTTTGGTTGTCTCAACCCCGCGCTTGGAGATCTTTAGACAGTTGTAAATTGATTGTTAATTGCTACGTAGGTGCTTAATGCTTAAACATTGGCTACATTTAAATTTTAATTAAGCTGCTCCCTTTGAAATCGTGAGATTTGGAGTGATAGTGTATAGTTACAAATGGGGCGCTGATGAATCTAAAGAAATGTGATAATCTAAATAAAAATAAATGAATATAATTAAATAGTGATAGGTTCTTCTGGTTATTTTGATCTCTCAGGTGAGTGGTCGGTGCCTATGTTAAAGTGTATGTGTCCCAAATGGGGAGTGCCCGTGTGGGTTCAATTTCTGTTCTCAGATACACCAAAACTTTTTCCGGATTAAATGCCTCAGCTAACCTACGCTGCATGGCCTCCCTGATCCTGAAAAGCCGGCGGAAGGATCCTCATATTCATTGGATCAAGGAGTGGGATCATTACTGGCTGGCAACCCTCCTTGATCCACGTTACAAGGGTAAGGTTGCAGACCTTATCTTGCTGTCGCAGAGGGAGCAGAGGATGAAACATCTTCGGGAGGCCTTGCAGAAAGGTCTGTGCAACGCGTTCCCAGAGACTGGGAGGTTACAAATTCCTGGTCCTGGACAACGTGTTGCTGAGGCTTCGGTCAGTCACAGAAGGAGCGGTGGAGAAGGTGGCCGTCTGACCGATGCGTTCAGACAATTTTTTAGTCTGCAGCCCCAAGGTATGATCGGTTCCAGCAACCATCGCCAGCGTCTGATTTACATGGTGCAGGAATACCTAGGGGCAAGATCAGACTTGGAAACCTTTCCCACCAAAAATCCTCTGGGTTACTGGGTCTTGAGGATGGATCACTGGCCAGAGCTTGCACAGTATGCAGTTGAGCTACTGGCCTGTCCTGCATCCAGCGTTCTTTCAGGAACGCACATTCAGTGCTGCTGAAGGCTTTGTAACCAATCACAGGGTGCGCCTGTCCACCGACTCGGTTAATCGACTGACCTTCGTAAAAATTAATCAGTCTTGGATCACCACCAGCTACCAAGCACCTGATGCTGATGTAACCAAATTTTTGAAATGTCAGATCCCTTCAAGACTGCCTATGCTGATGCTGAGTGACTATCCTGTTATGCTGAGTGACTATCCTCTTCCTCCTCAATGATAATGCTGATAGCTTGTAAGAACATTTTTGGTTCTGGGCGCCGCCACCAGTGGCTAAGGCCCAATCTTTCAGCTCCTGTTTAACAGGGGCGTGTAATTACAAATTTTGATGCAATACTTTGCAGCAGGGCTCATTCCTGAGCTCCAACTAGATTATCTGTGAGGGGTTACAGTGTTGTGGCACCAGTGCCTAAGGCAAAATTTTTCTGCCCCTGTTTAACAGGGGTGTGTAATTACAATTTTTGATGCAATACTTTGCAGCAGGGCTCATTCCTGCGCTCCAACTAGAGTTTCTGTGAGGTGTTGCAGTGTTGTGGCACCAGTGCCTAAGGCCCAATTTTTCTGACCCTGTTCAACAGGGACATGTAATTACAATTCTTGATCTAATATTTCACAGCAGTGCCCATTCCTGCGCCCACCCTGATTAACTGTGAGGGCTTACAGTGTTGTGGCAACACCACCGCCACCACCACCACCACCACCACCAAAGGCCCAATTTTTCTGACCCTGTTCAACAGGGACATGTAATTACAATTCTTGATCTAATATTTCACAGCAGGGCCCGTTCCAGCGCCCACCAAGAGTAACTGTGAGGACTTACAGTGTTGTGGCACCAGCACCACCAAAGGCCCAATTTTTCTACCACTGTTCAACAATGGCATGTAATTACAATTCTTGATATAATAGTTCAAAGCAGGGCTTTCCAGCGCCCACCAAGAGTAACTGTGAGGGCTTACAGTGTTGTGGCAACACCAACACCTTACGCCCAAATTTCTGCAGAGCATATAGGGCAGGCCCCTACTTTCAAACATCCAACTTACAGACGTCTCCTACTTGCCAATGGAAGGAGACAACAGGAAGTGAGATGAAATCTACCCCTAGGAAGGGAAATTCTCTCCTGTAAGAGTTGATATGGGAAAAAAGTTTCTCCTCTCCACTGATGCTTTATCACCAATCCTTGTTTCACTAAAACCCCCACATTTTCAAAAAAACATTTGTCATTGGGACAGAAAGTGAGGTGAAATCTCCTGAAGAGGTGCACAGACAGCAAAACAAATGTTACTGGGGTGATAACCCTTCCCTATGTTTTCTAAAAAAGCTTAAAAATAGATTTTTTGACTGGAGCTACACTTTAAAAATGTACCAGTTCAAAATTACAAACAGATTCTACTTAACAACAAACCTACAGTCCCTGTCTTATTTGCACCGCCTGTATACTGCTGTTAAGAGTATGTAGGGCCTGGGGGCCCCACGCCTTTCCTTTTTTTTTATTTGGGTACGGGGTTCCCCTTAATATCTGTACAAAACCCAAAGGGGCTGGTAATGGGCAGGGTGGGCTACCCATGCCATTTTTCTCAATGATTTTCATCTATATTGCCGGGACCAGACATTACATTAAAGCCGCAAGCAGTTCTTTAAAAATGTCATTTTGTGCAAGGACTGTTCTAAACACGGGAAACACGCGCCACTTTACAGGCATACTATAGACACCCCCCAGGTACAATATTTATTTTTCACTTTAAGCATCATTAAAATCAGTGCACCCGAAAAAACTGCCATTTTTTAAACTTTTTTTTGCATTGATACATGTCCCCTGGGGCAGGACCCGGGTCCCCAAACACTTTTTAGGGCAATAACTTGAATATTAGCCTTTAAAACTAGCACTTTTGATTTTGAACATTCGAGTCTCATAGACTTTAATGGGGTTCTAAAGTTCGCACAAATTTTTGGTCCGTTCGCAGGTTCTGATGCGAACCAAACCGGGGGGTGTTTGGCTCATCCCTAATTTTAACTATGCCACTACAACTGTTCTATTCCCAGCCTTTTACCTCACCCTACCCTCCCTATACCTTCCCAACCCCCTTTTACCCCCTCCCCACTTTTCTAACCCCCTTTACCCCATACCTTCCTCCATGTCCACCTCCTCTACCCAACTTATATAATGAGTCAAAATAGTTCAACAGACAGGTAATAAACCAAAAGTACTAGTTAATCTATACCATTGTTCTAATATTGGATGTTATTACTTTTTGACGGCTCAGCCAAAAACGGTTGTAAGACCAACCTCTACTAAACAGGCAACATTATCAAGATGAAAAAGTTCTGAAAACACTATCAGTATCTATACTATCTCACCCTACACTGCGTGGCTTTCTCCCCAACAGCTCAATCATAGAACTAACAGCCATATATTGTATACTCCAAAACTGTATTACTATTAGTTTTCCTATTAAAATCCCTAATTAAGTCTCCCACACCTCCACTATGTACAATATCCCTTTAAGTGCAGACAGCACCCCTCTTGGACCCAACTGAACACTGCTCCCACACAGCAGGGATCTTCACATACCAACTGACATTTCCGGCTGTCCCATAGGTAGTTACATCCCCCACCTCGTCTTACAGGTAGAGTAGCAGGCCTACTTCTACCTCCGGAAATCACCCCCTTCCCTCATTTTTACCTCTTTCTTACAAACTTAGCTACCTATCTATGCCGCCTCCCCATATTTAATTTATTTTTTTTCTCTCTACAACACAACTAATCTCCGAAACCCACTACACATAGACACCCCCCTCAATTCTCCAATTTTAACCTGATAAGTTCAGATCAGAATCAAAATGTCTCCAAAACAACCAACTAACTTCACCGCTGTCATTAAAAATCTCATTCTGAAGCTTCCGGTTCCGACACCACATGGAGTAGCGGCTATTCTCCTCAGCTCCTGCAGCTCGACCCCTAAATCCGGCCTATAAACTCAGCCTGACCATCCGCCGCTGCCGCTGTCCTCTCCAGCGCCTCCCCACTAGCTTTTGGACCGTTTCGTCAAAAAAAAGGCCCGCAATCACATTTGACTGCGACGGCTGTGCTGGCACACTCACAAATCGAGGCCCCGGCTTCGGCCCGGTCCGCTTTCGCAGCAGACGAACCAGACATGGAGGTTAGCAGCGGTTCAACTCCCCCTAACTCACAAACTGACTCCTGCCCTCCGCACCAGGGATACACCAACTACTACCATACTAAGCTTAAGCAGTCGCAGCTTTACTGTCCCCCATGATAGCTACATCAGTGGAGAAAGCTGTGAACGCAGGGATGCAGCAGATCAAAATGCAACTGGGAGAACATGCCACCAGATTGAATGAGGCCGAGAGTCGTCTGTCCAACATGGAGGAGGAATTATATCAGGGACAAGCTACAAAGCAGGCCCAGGATAAAACTAACCAATATGTGCTCCAAAAGTTGGATGACTTAGAGAACAGATCCAGAAGGAGAAATCTATGCTTTGTTGGTATCCCAGAATCCCTCCAAGCATCTGCCCTCACAGAATTTTACACCAGACGCATCCCGGAACCCTTAGGCCTTCCAGACACCGGCACGGTTGAATGGGCACAGCGCATGGGAGCCGTTGTCACAGAACGCAAAACTCCCGCCCGATCATCGCATCGCAAAATACCTGAACTATTCTGGCAATGCCTCCATCTTGCAAAAATTCAGGCAGTCCAGATCTCTTCAAGTGGACGAGATGGAGGTCCTAATATTTGCGGACTACTCCGCCAAAGTCTCCAAGAAAAGGAAAGCCTTCCAACACGTCTGTACGGAACTCCACCAGGGACAAGTGAAGTTCACCCTGGCCTTTCCTGCAATCCTTCGCCTCAAATTCCCCAATGGGGATCAACTCTCCTTACAAGACACCTCCGAAGCGGAAGCCTATCTATGCAAGCTACTCACTGACCCTCACTCCAACTCCCCTTCAAAGGCAACCCCGACCAATCGCCTGCTGGATCAAAGAAGCCCCAGGAAAGACTCTCCCAAACACTCCAGGCCCTCGGGACCTGACCATCACTACAATCCTTGCTGACTCAGTAACTGTATACATCCGCTTTCATTCAATTTCCTCTCCCTTACGCACCCAACTACCGCTGTGAGGTAAATATCACTGCACCTTACGGGTAAACCTCCACTGCATTATCTAGGGTCAGTAATGGTATCTTCAGAATTTTCACCCTCCCAACTATTACACGCATATTCCACCTCTCTTCTCCACCACCCTTCCACCACCACTTACTCGGACACCATTTTAAATCCCCTGTAAGAACCACAATGGTATGTTTCACGTTGTTTAATCCTCTCCACAGACAAAAATTGTTTAATTTGGCCCCTCCAGCATGAAAGTCACCTCATGGAACGTTAAAGGGCTTAGATCCCCCATCAAAAGACTTAAAATCCTTTGTCACCTTAAGAGGCTTCACACAGACATTGCCCTCCTCCAAGACACCCATCTATCCACTCCTGATCACATCCACTTCCATCACATGAGAAAAGTATCGGTGGGCATGGTCTTGGGGCCCAGCGCAGTCAGACGCAAGGCAGGGGTCCACATCCTGATTCACAAAAACCTTCCTTGTGAAATCATCTCCACTACTCCCGATGACACATTCGCGTTGGAAGCCGAGATTATTGAAATAACGAATATCTATGCTCCCAACAGCCCAGGTGTACAATTATTTAGCGACATATCCTCCCGATGAGCAGGGGCGTTTCCTCGCGGCACACATTTACGTTGGAAGCCGAGATTATTGAAATAACGAATATCTATGCTCCCAACAGCCCGGGTGCACAATTATTTAGCGACATATCCTCCAGACTACTGAACATCCCACATATCCCACATCTAGGGATGAGCTTCAAGTTCAAGTCAAACTCATGTTCAACTCGAACATTGCCTGTTCACCAGACAGAGAACAATTTGGGATGTTTGCGGCAAATTCGAAAAGCCGCAAACACCCTGTAAAAGTCTATGGGAGAAAACTAAAGTGCTAATTTTAAAGGCTTATATGCAAGTTATTGTTAGTATATAAGTTAGTATATAAGTTAGTATAAGTTAGTGTTTGGGGACCCGGGTCCTGCCCCAGGGGACATGTATCAATGCAAAAAAAACTTGTAAAAATGGAAGTTTTTTCGGGAGCAGTGATTTTAATAATGCTTAAAGTGAAACAATAAAAGTGTAATATTCCTTTAAATTTCGTACCTGGGGGCATGTATAGTATGCCTGTAAAGGGGCACAAGTTTCCTGTGCTTAGAACTGTCCCTGCACATAGTGTCATTTTTGCAGGAAAAAAAGTAATTTAAAAGCACTTGCAGCTATAATGAATTGTCGGCTCCCGTAATACAGAGAACAGTCATTGAAAGTCATTGATAAAAAAATAAAAAATATATGCGTGGGGTTCCCCCCAAATTCAATTACCAGGCCCTTCAAGTCTGGTATGGATTTTAAGGGGAACTTCACGCCAAATAAAAAAAAATGGCGTGGAGTTCCACCCAAAAATCCATACCAGACCCTTTATCCGAGCACGCAACCTGGCAGGCCGCAGGAAAAGAGGGGGGACGAGAGAGAAAAGAGGGGGGACGAGAGAGCGCCCCCCTCCTGAACCGTACCAGGCCACATGCCCTCTCAACATTGGGAGGATGCTTTGGGGGTCTGTGACCCCTCAAAGCACCATGTCCCCATGTTGATAGGGACAAGGGCCTCATCCCCACAACCCTGGCCAGTGGTTGTGGGGGTCTGCGGATGGGGGGCTTATCAGAATATGGAAGCCCCCTTTAACAAGGGGACCCCCAGATACCGCCCCCCCCTGTTTGAAATGGTAAGGGGGTACAAAAGTACCCCTACCATTTCACAAAGAAAGTGCATGCTCGGATAAAGGGTCTGGTATGGATTTTTGGGTGGAACTCCACACCATTTTTTTTTTCAATTTGGCATGGAGTTCCCCTAAATATCCATACCAGACCTGAAGGGCCTGGTAATTGAATTTGGGGGGGAACCCCGCGCATATTTTTTTTTTTTGTATCAATGACTTTCAATGACTGTTCTCTGTATTACGGGAGCCGACAATTCATTATAGCCGCGAGTGCTGACCGCCCACTGAAAATCGCAAATCGCCACCATTACTAGTAAAAAAAAAATAATAATAAAAATGCTATAAATCTATCCCCTATTTGGTAGACGCTATAACTTTTGCGCAAACCAATCAATAGACGCTTATTGCGATTTTTTTTTTTTACAAAAATATGTAGAAGAATACGTATCGGTCTAAACTGAGGAAAAAATTTGTTAAAAAAAATAAATAAATTGGATATTTATTATAATAAAAAGTAAAAAATTTATTTGGGTACATCCTTGCATGACCGCGCAATTGTCATTCAAAATGCGACAGCGCTGAAAGCTGAAAAATGGCTTGGTCAGGAAGGGGGTGTTTGTACCTGGTAGGCAAGTGGTTAAATTACTTTTTTTCCTGTAAAAGTGACACTTTGTGCAGGGACAGTTCTAAGCACGGGAAATATGCACCCCTTTACAGGCATACTATACACATCCCCCAGGTACGAAATTTAAAATGAATATTACACTTTTATTGTTTCACTTTAAGCATTATTAAAATCACTGCTCCCGAAAAAACGTCAGTTTTTAAAAGTTTTTTTTGCATTGATACATGTCCCCTGGGGCAGGACCCAGGTCCCTAACACTTTTCATGACAATAACTTGCATATAAGCCTTTAAATTAGCAGTTTTGATTTTGAGCGTTCGAGTCCCATAGACTTTAATAGGGTTCTAAAGTTCACACGAACTTTAGGTCTGTTCGCAGGTTCTGGTGCGTACCGAACAGGGGGTGTTCGGCTCATCCCTACCCACATCTAGCTGGTGGAGACTTTAATACCATCTTACACCCAACAGATGACAGATCTCCACCAAAACTCTCGTGAAACCCCCCCCCCCCGACCTCCAACCCGACTCTGTTCACAGACACAATGGATTCACTCCAGTTTCAAGACTTTTGGTGACTCCATCACCCTGTAGACAGGAAGTTCCCCTTTTACTCCTACCCACATAAAGTCTTCACTAGAATCGATTATATCTTCTGCACCTAAAACCTCATCCCAATGATTTCTTGAGCAGACATCCACGATGTCGACATATCCAACCATGCCCCCATATTGGTGACCTTTGACAACCCAGACCTTCTCCATAACCCAAGAATTTGGCGCTTCCTCTCCTTTCTTCATAATAACTTTGATTTCCAAAACTATATGAAAAAAAAATGGGAAGAATTCTCCACGGCCAACTCGTCACATGGTGACAAACCAAACCTCTTTTGGGAAGCAGTAAAGGCCTTCCTCCGAGGCCGTATCATATCCTATGCTGCTTCTCACAAAAAACACACCTTGGCCAAATAGTAAAAATTGGTTAGCTCCAAACATCATATGGCACAGTGTGCCCTATCTGCCCTAGATTCACCCGAAAACAGATCTGAATGGCAGTCAGCAAAAAGAGTCTTTGACACTTGGGCAGAAGCCCTAGAATTAACAAAAAAAGCCCACTTAGACGCTGCACTTCATAAATTTGGCAACAAAGCAGGAAAATTACTGGTGAGACTCTGCAAAGGTCCCCTTTGCCCTACACATCCTTACAAGACGCTTCCGGTTCCATCAAAAACTCACATCTGGAAATCAACAAAGTTATGCTCCAATACTATAAGTCACTATATGCTTCCGACCCCATAGGCAACAATGTCGAATGCTCTTTTGTTGACAAAATAGCCCTACCAGCGATAATGTACTCCCAACTAGAAGCACTGAATGCACCCATATCCCTTTCTGAAATTTCATCCACCTTTCAGAATCTAGCCCCATCCCCAGACCCTGATGGGTTCACAGGGGGATTTTATAAAACCCTACAAAACATAATTGAACCCACCCTACTCAATGTTTACAAAGGTATTTGGTCAGGCGGCCCTTACCTACCTGCGGGTAATCAGGCCATTATCAAACAGCTTTCCAAGAAGAGAAAAGATCCCCGGGCTCATACAGGCCAATCTCACTCTTAAATCTAGACGTTAAATATTATAAATAGCTGCCACGAGACTTGCCAACATCATTCCCTCTCTGATACACCCTGCCCAATCAGGCTTCGCAAAAGGGAGAACAGCCACTTTATACTTACGAAAAGTTATGATGGTCCTAGACCATGCTAAACGTAATCTGGGGGCTGACTTTGCTATCATTACTCTAGACACGGAAAAGGCCTTTGATAATGTCAGCTTTGAATGGTTCTTAATGACCATGTCAAAAATGGGTTTCATTCAACCACCTAGTAAATGCCATGTACACATCCCATGCGGCCTTCTATCTGAAGAATTCCAGACTCTACAAGGGCACTAGACAAGGCTGCCCCCTCTCCCTGCTGCTTTTCAATCTTGCGTTAGAACCCCTTTCCAGGTACCTAACGCAGAAGGCACCTTTACAAGGGATCAACATCAGTAAACATGAACTACGTACATCCCTATTTGCCGATGATATTCTCATATTTCCGGCTAGCCCCCTGTCCGACATGTCAACCATCAAAACAATTTTCAACTAATTCAAACTCTGCTCGGGTCTACGCATAAACTATAGTAAAATTGAAATTCTCCCCATAGGTTCCTCCACTTACCCACCTTGGACTCCCCACTCTCCCTTTAAGGTCACCAATACACACAAAACTTATCTGGGCATAAAAATCGGGAAGCTACCTTCCTCCATATACCAACTTAATTACCCACCTTTGATTACTAGGATATCCCAAGAACTGGGAAACTGGATGGATCTCCCTCTCTTGCTACTGGGAAGATGTAACCTAGTAAAAATGGTCAGATTTGCACGCCTACTATACCCACTACAGACGATCCCATTACTCCTGAAACACAAAGATATCAAAGATACTTAATAAAGTAATTTCCAAATTCCTCTGGCAAAACAAATGACAATGCATTGCTTTTATGAAACTACATCTTCCCAGGCACGAAGGGGTTATTAATCTACCTAATCTACCTAATGTTAGAACCTATAACTTAGCATGTCTTCTCCGCATAGGCTTAGATTGGCTATCGCAATTGTACAGATACTCCAATTACCTCTTGGAATCAACAATGGCTCACCCCTACTCACTGACTGCCCTCCTTCATTGTAAGTGGAAGTCCATCCCCCCTACTTTACAGCACAACCTCCTTTTTTCAAGACACAGCCATTGCATGGAGGGAATCGAGGAAGAGCCTGAAGCTCTCACCTTTCATATCCAGGTGCCTCCCTATCCAGGAAAACCCTAACTTCCCACCCTGTATGGAACACAAACCCTTACTTCTATGGAAACAAAAATGTTGTTGCCGCAACCTTCTCTCTCCCCCAATCTCATGCTTTCTACTTTGGGCAAAGTGTCAGCTTCCTCCATGATGCATGCAGAGAGGAGAATAAAAGATTCAAAATTACTATTACAGACCTAATGCTCCTAAATGGCTCCCACACCATCTCTGACATCTATAAACCTCTCCTTCAAAAAAAACATTCCCCCCATCTTCTTCAGCAGCAAATTGGAGCAGAGACTTCCGACACTGACTTAGTAGACAAGCTCCTGCAAGCATATAATAATATCTTTCAATTGATCCCCAACGAATCTTGGAGAAAAACCCAACTAAAAGTCTTACATTGTGCCTACATCCCCTTCCTCTGACAAAGATAACCAAATATCCGCCACCTGCCCGCTTTGCCATCAAATCAAACCCTCATTATCTCACCGCTTCTGGTCGTGCACTTTCATCTCCACCTTCTGGGATCAAGTTTTATCATTCATATACAGTATAACCCTATTGAAAACTGCCAAAAGACCCTCTACTCCTCATATTCGGATATTGGGACAAACCCCTCCTTACATGGTCTGCTAGCTCCCACTCACAAACACACAAATTGGATCCTGATAGGCCTCCTTGTCGCTTGGAGATCCATACTGAAGAATTGGACATCCTCATGTTCGCCTAAAGTCTCACAGGTTGCAATGCCTCCTACCTATACTACATGACAATCCTATCCTCACCCCCGAAAATCTAATTTATCAGCACTCTTTTGAGAGCACCTAGCTCATACCATAATGTAAACTGTCAACATGAATTTATCTCTACTTCTTAGTGGTGTACCCCCCTACCCTACCCTCCCTCTGCATCCCTTTAAAAGACAATACATATTACGAGCGTGGCAACAAATGTGAAACTCCTGATGTAGGCAGTTCAGGCTAAAAAAATAGGCACCACAGTCAGAAATATAATGGACAAGGGGAAAATCCACTCAACCAACAAAGCTATATCAAAACAATTTGAAACTTACTACAGATCTCTGTACAATATTTCATCACATTACAACAAACCATAAGAAGTAGGTAGCCATACACAAATTATCTCTGAATACTTGAGGATGTACGCCCCGTTCAAACTTAACAGAGAAACAGCACTTGAATTAGAAGCACCCTTTTAGAGGCAGAGTTTGACAAAGCACTTTTTATTTTTTTATTTTTTTATATTTTGTAGTATATGTATTTTTGTGCCTAGAAAGTCCACTTTCTTTAGTTAGTCTCCACTTACAATTACCTGCGGGACGTTGGCACATTTTTATTGGGCATGGTCATAATATCACCATATGACCTTACCTGTTTGAATGCACAGTGAAAAGTAAAAGCACTTAAAGACATGAAACTATGAGACATGAGACATGAAACTAGGCAAATCCCCATGACCGGACGGCATTCCTCTCCAATATTACAAAACATTTAGTGACTCTGTCAAACCATATTTTCTGTCTGCTTTCTGTACCTTTTCAAAATGCATCTCACTCATCCCCCAACTACTAGAAGCACACATAATGGTAATTCCTAAAGGAAGGGAAAGACAAATCTCAAGTGATGAAATTTAGACCAATCTCCCTCATAAATGTTGAAGTAAAAATCTATGCAAAAATACCAGAAAACAGAATACTTCCTCTGTATCCCTCCTTTATATCTCTTGATCAGGTTGGTTTTATCCCTGGAAGAGAGGGCCACGACAATACAACAAAAGCCTTTAAACATCCATCACTGGCTATCGTCTCAATCTAAACAGGGCTTTTTCCTCTCCCTCGATGCTGAGAAGGCATTCGACAGAGTGGCCTGGGACTACATGGAAGTTGGGGTTTCTAGCTAAAATGCGTGCAAATATCAGAGCCCTATACACAGCTCCGATGGCAAGAGTACGAGTTAATGGCCACCTGTCGGACACCTTCCAGTTATATAACGGGACTAGACAGGGCTTTCCTCTCTCCCCTACTTTTCGTTCTCACCCTTGAACCCTTATGCTGCGTACACATGATCGGAAATTCTGCCAGCAAAAGACCAATGAGAGCTTTTCGTCGGAAAATGTGACCGTGTGTAGGCTCCATCAGAATTTTTCTGTCCGAATTTCCACCAGCAAAAGATTGAGAGCATGTTCTCAATTTTTCCGACGGAAAAAGTTTTGATCAGAAATCCTGATCGCCTGTAGCAATTCCGATGCGCAAAATTCCTACGCATGCTCCGAAACAATTTGACGCAAGCTCGGAAACTTTGAACTTCATTTTATTGGCTCGTCATAGTGTTGTTCTTGACGATCGAAAGTTCAGCAAACTTTTCTATGACTTTTTGCAAGCCAAGTTTGAGTGGAATTCCATCGGAAAAAACATTATAGCTTTTTCCGATGAGAATTCCGATCGTGTGTGCGCGGCATTACTGAATAAAATTAAAGCCAACGCAGATATCAAAGGGATAGAAATTCATAACTACATATACAAAATAGCGGCTCATGCAGACAACCTCTTTCTTTTCCTTATGGACCCTCACACCTCGATACCCAACCTACGGCATGACCTAAACTTCTTTGAGAAAATATTAAACTTAAAAATAAACTACTCAAAATCTAATGCCCTTAATATAACTCTTCCCACATCAACCGGTGTCAACCAGTCAAACTATGTCCCCTTTAAATGGGTAAGAGATGCTATAACATACTTTGGCATTCATATCCCTACCAAGCTCTCAGAACTCTTTACTTGTAACTACAAGAGGATCCTAGAAGAGACACGTACAGATCTAAAACGCTGGACGTCTCTAAACATCTCCTGGTTTGGAAGAGCGGCATTAATTAAAATGACAATACTACCACACTTTCTATACATCATGCAAACAATCCCCATACAGCTTCCAGACTCTTTTTTTGCATCATTTCGTAAAGCCCGTTCCGCCTTTATCTGGCAGAATAAACTCCCTATTGCAAAATACTCACGCCTAACCCTCCCTAAATCCAAAAGAGGAATTGGACTTCCAGACTTACACAGATACCACTGGGTGGTACATTTAGCTCGTATTGTGGATTGGAATGTCCATCACAAAATTAAAGACTGGGTCAACCTAGAAAATTCCATGTTATCACAACACCTACAAACTCTTTCATGGCTTCTACCCCAACATATCTCACTTGAAGCCAAATTGCACCCTCTCATAAATCTGACATTAGAAATTTTTAGCAGAACCCAAAAAAGAATATCCTCAACTCCTTGGAGGGGCCCTCTAACGCCACTCATAAATAACTCGGATTTTGCCCCAGGTATATCCAATGACTTCCTAAAAAAAATCTGGCCTCACAGAGATGTATTGGCTCTCATTTCTTTAAAAGGGGAAAACTGATCTCACTGACAGCCATGAATGCAGAACTTACACATCATTCCTTTCCAAAATGGGCATACATGCAAATCTGTCACTTTCTGACAAACAGAGAAACCAAAACGCCTATGTTTCAGACCACTAACAATGCTCAAATCCCTTTACAACAACAAAACTCACCAAAGACATCTAATTTCTTTACCTTATGTGTCCTTATTCGAAGATGACTCTGCTTTTACTAACAGCACATTTCTAGCAAAGAGCCTAGATCTGAACATACAGCTTGAAGACACAGACTGGGAAACCCTCTGCTTATACACAAATAAAGGTTCCATGAATGTCGCAATCTAGGAGTGGTATCCAGGTGGTATAGGACACCTGAGCTTATAAACAAATTTGTAACACATATCCCTGATACCTGTTGGAGATGCGAAAAAGAAAAAGAAACAATGCTCCATGTGTGGTGGTCATGTGACAAGATTCAAACATTTTACAAATCAGTCCATGAAACTAATAGGAGAATAACTTCTGATAATCTGTCCTATTCTCCTGCCCAATATCTCTTGCATACCATAATACCAAAGGAAAATTACATGAAGTCAATATCAATGTTTATTATTAATGCAGCACGGCAATGTATTCCCGCTCATTGGCAATTCGCCAATACATCCATGATCATGGAATGGTTTTATAGACTCAACAAAATGGAAGAAATTGAGGAACTTGTCAGCATCTCACAGGAAAGACATTCTAAATTTACTAAAACATGGTATTCATGGCAAAAATACAAAACGTTCAAAGCCTACACTGGCTCACACTAAGTTAATCAACTCCAAACTAACCCTGAACCCCATTAGGAGCTAGAGAAAAGGCACCCTTTGCAGCCTCCTTTTCAACCCCATCTCCCTATATAGGTGAGGGGTTGAGAAAACATCTAATAACTAGGTCTGAACTTCACCACTAGTCCAGATATATACTACCATATGCATCTCTGCGGGCTTCCCGCATCCCCCCTCTCCTTGGCCTCCCTTTTTTAATCCCTCCCCCCCCCAACATGATTGAGAGAGAGGGGAGGGGAGAGGAGAGGGAGAACGGCAGGATATTGAAGGGGAAATATCATCATTACCCTTTTCTCCACTGGGTTTTTAATCACTTCTTACTTTTATCATTAAATGTCTATGTGTGTGTGTGTGTATATATATATATACACACACACACACACACACACACACAGAATCCCCCCTACCCTTTTTTTTTCTTCTTCTTTCCCTCCCCTCACCCTTTATCATAGCTCATAAGAAGAAAGGAACGGAATAAAGATGCACCCTTCTCTATCAGTCACCAAAGAAACATGTTCATCTAGGGCCCTTCTACATTAACTTCTACTACAGCAATTGCAAATATTATGCAAATGACTGACAATTATAGATCTCCAGTGTTTACGTATCTTGACATGTCCCTTTATGTTTAGTATATCAGATATAAATTACTAGATTCAAACTTTCTTATCACCTATTAATCATGCTAAATTCATGCCATGATATGTAGTTGATATATTATTGTTGTAAATTGTGTTCAAAATCATTTTTATTTCTTCTTGCAATGTTTCTGTACCTTGATAATATTGTATGCCTGATCAATAAAACTTTGTGAAACAAAAAAAAGTGTGATTCAATTTCAGGATGGAATCAGATCTGAAATTGGTTTCTTGGAGGAAGGCCATGTCTGCCTTGTTCTTACGTAAACAGAATAGAAGTTTAGAATGTTTAGAATGTTTTTCAGCCCTTGGATGTTCAGAGACTGGAGTTTGACCTGTGGCTGAGAATTTCTAGGTGTGTTGGGAGGCATAGTGCACCCTAAGTGTAGGATTGACAATGATGTAAGTGAGTGGGGAGGACAAAATAAAAAAAGAAGGGAGTGAGTGGGAGCTGGGGGCTGAGGGGGAACACGGTCTGCAGTACCTCTGGTCCTGTGCGTCCATAGGTTCCTCTCAGCGGGGGTTCCTTCTCGTGGGGGAGCCACGAAACTTAGCATATCAGTTTGGTACTGCAATAAGTGGAAGGCCCAGAGCTTCACAGAATGGTTGGAGATCCTCTGGGACAATCCGCAGGAAAAAGTCTGTGGGACTTTTGAAAATGAATGGACTTGCCCACACACGGAGCAAAGTCCATTTATTTAGAACGTAACTGCAGGAAGATGGGACTAGCGAAGGCAGTGAATGCCGCCGCGCTAGCCCCGTCACCTGGCATGGATTTAAATGGAATCCCTACGCCGAAAAAACGGCGTGGGGGTCCCCCCCAAATCCATCTCAGACCCTTATCCGAGCACGCAGCCTGGCCGGCCAGGAAAGGGGTGGGGACGAGCAAGCGCCCCCCCCTCTCCTGAGCCGTACCAGGCCGTGTGCCCTCAACATGGGGGGTGCCCTGGGGAAAGGGGGGCCTTGCGGCCCCCCCACCCCAAAGCACCTTGTTCCCATGTTGATGAGGACAAGGGCCTCTTCCCGACAACCCTGGCCGTTGGTTGTCGGGGTCTGCGGGCGGGGGGCTTATCGGAATCCGGGAGCCCCCTTTAATAAGGGGGCCCACAGATCCCGGCCCCCCACCCTATGTGAATGAGTATGGGGTACGATGTACCCCTACCCATTCACCTAAGGTGTAAAGTGTAAATAAAAAAAACACACAATTTTTAAAAAATATTTTATTGCACTGCTCCGGGGGTCTTCTTCCGTCTTGGGGGGTCTTCTCGCCGGACTCCTCCGCTATTTACCTAGCTCTTTTACCGAGCAGAGGAGCCCGGCTACCTTCTTCATCGTCGGCGCCGTCGTCTGAGGGTCTCGATCCGCCTTCGGGGGTCTTCCGGGGTCTCTTCTGTTCTTGCCACTGTCGTCGCTTTCTGCGCCGCCGCCTTCTTCTTCTTCCGATGTTGACTCGTGTCACATGGTGACCCCGCCCCCCTATGATGTCACAGTTCCAGCATCCTCCGGGACTGTGACATCATAGGGGGGCGGGGTCACCATGTGACATGAGCATGTGACCCCGCCTCCTTGTCCCTATATAAGTCCTAGCACAGCTCTGCCATTCCGGCCAGAGAGAGCGACGAAGAAGAAGAAGAAGAAGAAGAAGAAGACCGGGCTCCTCTGCTCGGTAAAAGAGCTAGGTAAAATAGCGGAGGATTCCGGCGAGAAGACCCCCGGAGCAGTGCAATAAAATATTTTTAAAAATTGTGTGTTTTTTTAATTTACACCTTAGGTGAATGGGTAGGGGTACATCGTACCCCATACTCATTCACATAGGGTGGGGGGGCTGGGATCTGGGGGCCCCCTTATTAAAGGGGGCTCCCGGATTCCGATAAGCCCCCCACCCGCAGACCCCGACAACCAACGGCCAGGGTTGTCGGGAAGAGGCCCTTGTCCTTATCAACATGGGGACAAGGTGCTTTGGGGTGGGTAGGCCGCACGGCCCCCCTTTCCCCAGGGCACCCCCCATGTTGAGGGCACGCGGCCTGGTACGTCTAAGGAGGGGGGCGCTCGCTCGTCCCCACCCCTTTCCTGGCCAGCCAGCTGCGTGCTCGGATAAGGGTCTGAGATAGATTTGGGGGGGACCCCCACGCCATTTTTTCAGCGTAGGGATTCCCTTTAAATCCATACCAGGTGACGGGGCTAGCACGGCGGCATTCACTGCCTTCGCTAGCCCAGTCTACCTGAAGTCACGTTCTAAATGAACGGACTTTCCGATGATCGGCAAGTCCGTTCATTTCCAAAAGTTTGGCGGACTAGCATACTAACCGCGGGATTGTCCGCCGGACTGCCAAGTTCAGCGGACAATTTTAAAACAAAACTTAAAACCTAGTCCGCCGGACCTTTGGCGCCAAAAAGTCCGCCGGCGCCCACACATGGGCGGATTGTCCAGCGGACTTCCAGCGGTATTGAATGCCTTGTTCACGTAGAGCTTCAAGCAGGAGACTGAGTCTTTACGATTCAGGAGCATGATGTGAGAAACGTCTTAATAGATGTGGATATCTGAGACCCTGAATCCAAGCTGAATCCTGTTCCTTGCCTTCCTTAGTATGTCCTCTTTGAGCTGAAAGTTCACTAGGCTGTCAGCTGTCCTTGGCGAGATGCCGCCATATTGCTGGCCTGTGTCCGGAGGAGCGCCTTTGAAAAATAATGGTGATGTGAGAAAAAATCAACGCAGATTTATTTTGAAATGTTTGAATTTCTGTTTGGAACATCATTTTTTTCTGGTATCAGAATACCTTCTATCTACAAATTAAAGGTGTTGCAATGGGCGCAAAATTTGCCCCTAGTGTTGCAATCATTTATGTGGCCAAATGGGAGTCCGAAGGTGTTCTATGTAATAGAGATCCTAACATCAGGTTATACAGGTGGTTCATTGATGATCTACTAATCATGTGGAAGGGCAGTGTGGCCTCTTTGGAAATATTACTCCAATACATGAATGATAATTACCAAAACATAAACTTGACATGGGTTATCAGTAAGGATATGATACACTTTCTGGACTTGGAGATTAGAAACACATCACGGGCCATCAAAACAAGAATGTAGTTTAAAGCGCCAGATCGCAATTCTTACATTCCCACCACAAGTTGTCATTTTAGACCCTGGTTAGACAATATCCCTCGAGGTCAGTATATGAGGATACAAAAAACTGTACATAAGAGGTTGATTTTGAACTGCAATCGGAGATGCTAAGTGAAATGTTTAGACAATAAGGAAATCGGGAGGATTTTCTGTCAAAAGAGAGGAATAGGATCAGAAATATGGACAGGGGCGATCTACTTTTTTTTTTTTTAAATCAGATAGTTTTTATTGAAATTTAGAAACATACAACAAAACAGAAAACACAAACAATCATGTGCACAAAAGTACACAATATGCAAGGCACATAGGTATATGGAAATAAATTCTGACCAAGTTACATTTCTATTGTTTGCAAAGTATACTTCAATCTAAGGCGCTTTTGGTTATCTATACATTCAAAATCAGATGATGTGGACATTTAGCTTAGTTATTTGCATTACTATAGGTGTTATCAATCTTACTAAGATATAGCAGTGCCTATCAAATATCCTATCTTTAGCGCCCTAGAGTATATCCCTTTTGGTCACTGTATTTATGCATATGTGTATAATATTAATTATATACCCCCCTCACCCCCCCCCCCCCCCAGCCAGCTTGTAGCTGGGAAGTGGTGAAGTCGGACTTCCTCTCCCAACCTAGCAGGAGAGGAGCTTTACCAGTGTGCAACACAAAACAAAGAAAAAGAGAAGAAAAAATAAAAAAAGAGAAAACTATATACAACCTACTTTGTAAAAGACCTCCGCAGGCCTAAAGTGCTTTTATATTTTAATATCTCTCAAGAATATTAAAGTGAGTGGGAAGTGAAGCGTCAACTTTGTTGTGAATTATTGCTTCTATTTTGTCTCCTTTCCAATCTATGCATAATGACATGTTCAAAAGTGCAGTACAGAAATTACATCTATGTATTGTTTGAGGTATTCCTCCCGCCCAGAATTCTGTTGTGAACCAAACTAAAGGGTGCTAGTCCCGGTGTGTCTAACCATGGGTCCCATATGTTTTAGAATTTATGGGGGCTTCCTCTGTGCTTATATGTGAGCTGTTCTCTGATAAGAGAATCATTTACAGATTGTAACCATTCCTTATGTGTAGGGGGGCTGTGGATATCCATTTCCTGGCAATGAGTTTTCTGACTAAGAATTGCTGTGTGTGTAAAGGGAGTGTAATCTTCTTCGTCTAGCAGGCCTAGTAAACAGAGTTTAGGTTCAGTACTAAGTTTGAGATTCCATATGCTATTAACAGTATTCATCACTGCTGCCCAATATCTCTGTAGTTTTGGGCATCTCCATAACATATGTATCAACGTTCCATTATTAACTGAGCATCGGGGACAGAGGGGGTCATCCCGTCTGTGCCATTTATGCAGTTTTTTGGGTGTGCGATATGTGCGGTGGATAATAAACAATTGAGTAAGCTTTTGTGGGGCAGACAAAGACACTTTCAACACATTGTCAAGTACGGTATTCCACTCTTCACCTGTAATTTGACCCACATCCATTTCCCAACCGCTCCTACAAGGTAATGACATTGCCTTAGATACATGTCCAATCAGTGCATCGTATAAATAGGAAATCTGTCCCTTACGTGAAAAGGACATGATAAGTTGCGTAAGTATCGTGGGTCTCGTCAGTTCCCAGTGTGATAGTGTGGCCTGTGCTGCTACAGCGTGCCTGAGTTGAAGGTATTGAAAAAATTATGCGTTTGGTATATTAAATTCCTCATGTATTGATTGGAAGTCTCGAAGCACACCTCCACAGTACAGTTGGGGAATATAGTTCACTCCGTTCCTTGACCAATTGGAGAAATTTGTTAACTTTTTTAGCTCTACATAGTTATGATTATTCCATATACGTGACCAGTTAGTGTATCCTGTATATCGCATATGTTGTTTGGCTTTACACCATACCTTATCTATGAGGGTTAGGGTTGGGTATTGAGTTAATTGTCTGAGTTCACCTGCCTCTATGCTCTCCACAAGACCATCCCCGGACAACTGTGTATGGATAATATTTCTAATTGGGTCAGGGGACTCGGGCCCGTTAATTGCTGTAGCTGAGCAGCTATAAAATAGAAAAATGGGTTCGGAACCGCTAGTCCTCCCGAGTCCTTTGCCTCCTGTAAGGTTTCCAGTTTAATTCTCGGGACTTGCTTCCTCCAAATTAAAGCACGGTACAGAGTGTTACATTTCTTGAAGACATGAATAGGGATCCATAAGGGGGCATTGTGGAGTGCATACAAAATTTGTGGGTTCCAAATCATTTTTATCAAGTTACAGCGGCCAACCACTGACAATGGAAGTTTAACCCAACTGGCAGTCTTATCTTGGAAATTTTTGAGAATGGGGTCTATATTTAGTTTAATAATATATTTAGTATAATAATTCCCAGGTACTTAAATTTTTCAACTATTTTAATCAGGGTGGCTGTTTGTGGAAGGGAGTCTGTCAACGGGTCCAGGGGTAGGATCTTCGACTTATCCCAGTTTATGGTAAACCCAGAAAAGGATCCAAAGATCCGTATTAGCTCCATCAGTCTGATCAGGGAGTTAGAGGTATCACCTAAAAACAGTAGTGCATCATCAGCATATAGTGCAAAGGGGGCGATCTACTTAAAGACAACACCAGTAACGATGGAACCAATAAGGATATGGGTACATGTATTGTTTTAGATTTTAATCTACTGAATAAGGAGGTGGAAAGAATTATCCACAAGTATTGGAACGTTTTAAAAGCAGGATGTTCATCTCAAAGGACGTCTATCGGAAACACCTAAGATTGTATATAAGAGAACACCCAATTTACAAGACCGATTGGTACACAATGTAGTGGAACCACCCCCTCTTAAACCAAAGATGTTCTGGGACATTAAAGGCTTCCACAGCTGTGGATGTTGTTACAACTGCGTAAGGGTCCCCAGCAATATTAGAAAAGTAAGGGACTTCTCTAATCCTCAATCTGAACAAACATATACCATTAGAGATTTTATGTCATGTGATACAGTGTGTGTGGTTTATGCAGTCAAGTGCCCGTGCAATTTAATCTATGTGGGCAGAACCATAAGAGTACTAAAAGACCGCATGGAGGAGCATGTGAGGAATATTAGGAAGGGGTTCGATAAACATTACCTCTTTGTACATTTTAGGGATGTCCACAATAAAAGCACAAATGGTATGCAATTTTGGGGAATTGAGGCACCCAAACGTCATTGGAGAGGTTCCAACTATGTGAGGGATATCAGTAAACATAAATCGTGGTGGATACACCAGTTAGGCTCTTTGGCCCCTGGGGGGTTGAATAAAGAATTTGACTTAAAATGTTTTTTAAGTAATTATTAAGTATCCGGTCCACCATTATTATTATTATTATACAGGATTTATATAGCGCCAACAGTTTGCGCAGCGCTTTACAACATGAGGGTAGACAGTACAATAACAATACAAATCAAGGGACGGATTCACAGGAGGGATCAGAGGGCCCTGCTCGTTGGAGCTTACAATCTAGAAGGGAGGGTCAATTGGAACAAAAGGTAATACTGTGGGGGGATGAGCTGATGGAGAAAATGAAAATACGGTTGTTGTTATGTGTGGGTAGGATATGCTTCTCTGAAGAGAAGGGTTTTCAGGGTTCGTCTAAAAGCTAATAGAGTAGGAGATAGGCGGACAGATTGGGGAAGGCATTCCATAGGATTGGAGAGGCTCTGGAAAAGTCCTGGAGGCGAGCATGGGAGGAAGTGATGAGGGAGCTAAAGAGCAGGAGGTCTTGAGAGGAACGAAGAGAACGAGTAGGTTGGTATTTAGAGACTAGGCTAGTGATGTAGCTGGAGGCGAAATTGTGGATGGCTTTGTACGTAGTTGTTAGTATTTTGAATTTAATTCTTTGGCCGAGTGGAAGCCAGTGGAGGGATTGACAGAGAGGAGTAGCAGACACAGAGTGATTGGTAAGGTGGATGAGTCTGGCAGCAGCATTCATGATGGATTGCAGAGGTGATAGACTATGTAGAGGTAAGCCAATGAGAAGGGAGTTGCAGTAGTCGAGGCGAGAGATGACGAGCAAGTGAATTAAGAGCTTTGTTGTGTCATTGGTTAGAAAGGGGCGTATTTTAGCGATGTTGCGGAGATGGAGGCGGCAGGATTTGGACAGTGATTGGATGTGTTGCTTGAAGGAGAGTTCAGAGTCCAGGACTACACCTAAAACCTTGGCATGTGCGGATGGGCTAATAGTTGCGCCATCGATTTTGACAGAGAGATCAGGGAAAGGGGCATATGGGGGTGGAAAAATTATAAGTTCGGTTTTGGGTAGATTGAGTTTGAGGAAGTGGTGTGACATCCAGACGGATATATCTGATAGTAGATTAGTGATACGTGAGGAGACAGAGGGAGTGAGCTGAGGGGTAGAGAAATAGATTTGAGTGTCGTCAGCATAGAGGTGGTATTGGAAGCCATGGGAGGCTATCAGTTGACCAGGGAGGAGGTGTAGATTGAAAATAGAAGAGGTCCAAGAACAGAACCTTGGCTGACCCCAACAGAGAAAAGGAAGAGGAGAGGAGGAAGTAGAGTTGTAAGAAACGCTAAAGGTGCGTAGGAAGAGAACCAGCGAAGAGTACAGTCACGGAGACCAAAAGTGTGGAGTTTTTTGAGGAGGAGGGGGTGGTCAACCGTATCAAAGGCAGCAGAGAGGTCCAGGAGTAGGAGTACAGAATAATGTCGATTGGTTTTGGCCGTTAGTAGATCATTTGTTAGTTTTAGGAGAGCAGTTTCTGTGGAGTGTTGAGGACGAAATCCAGACTGAAGGGGATCAAGAAGACTATTATCAGCGAGGTGAAAGCTCAGTCGGTTGTAGACCAGACGTTCAAGGAATTTGGATAAGAAGGGGAGCAAGGAGATGGGGCGTAGGTTGTTAAGATTGGATGGGTCCAGTGAGGGCTTTTTAAGTATGGGTCTGACAAGTGCGTTTTTAGAGAGTTGGGGAAGATGCCAGAAGAGAGGGAGAGATTGAAGATGTGGGTTAGAGAGTGTAGCATAGAGCCAGAGGGTGAACGTAGCATTTGTGAGGGAACAGGATCCAGAGGGCAGGTGGTAAGGTTGACATTATCAAGTAGTTTAGCAACTTCATCTATAGTGGTGGGGTTGAAAGAGGGAAGTAATGATTGTGCCTGTGGGCATGAAGTGTAAAGTGTGGGGGGTATCAGAACAGTAGAGATCTCTGCACAAATTGTATCAATCTTCTGTTTGAAGTGATTGGCAATCTCCTGGGCAGTGAGTGAGTTGGCGGGAGGAGGTGGTGGAGGACGAAGTAGAGAGTTGAAGGTAGAAAATAGTTGACGGGGACGGGATGATAATTTGCTAATGAGAGTGCTAAAATAGGTCTGCTTGGCAGAGAGGAGGCTGGAATTGTATTTTTGGAGGGCAGATTTATATTGGTTGAAATCTCTGTGAGACTTGGTCTTACGCCACAGGTGCTCATGAGCACGACTACGTTTTTTCAGACTTCTAGTAACATCTGTTTGCCAAGGTTGAAGGGGTCAGGGCTTGATTCTGTGTGTAGTGAGGGGGGGCAGTGAGTCCAGTGAGGCAAGAAGTGAAGTGTTGTAGACAGAAGTGGCTAGGTTGGTGCAGGATAGGGGTGAGATTTTGTCGTAGAGGTTGTCGATAGCAGAGTATAGAAGAGAAGGGTTGAGATGACGTAGGTTTCTGCAGGTAACTTTAAGGCAGTTGGAGGGAGAGGAGGTGAAAGAGAGGGAGAGAGTGAAACTAATAAGGTGGTGATCAGAGAGAGGGAATGGAGAGTTAGAGATGTTGCATGGAGTGCAAAGGTGAGAGAAAATGAGGTCAAGGATATTGCCTTCAGAGTGAGTAGGAGCATGTATCCACTGCTTCAGGTCAAAGGAGGAGGTTAGGCTGAGAAGTTTGGAAGTGGCAGGAGTATTAGTATTAATAGGGATGTTGAAGTCCCCGAGAATAATTGTGGGGATTTCAGAGGAAAGAAAGTAGGGTAGCCAGGCAGACAAGTCATCAAGAAAGGTTGATACTGGTCCAGGGGGCCTGTAGATCACAGCTATCCTTAGAGAAATTGGAGTGAAAAGACGAATGCAGTGTGCTTCGAAAGAGGAGAGTGACAGAGAGGGAGGTGGCTGAAGTACCTGAAAGGTGCTATGTGGGGCTAGAAGGATACCGACACCTCCTCCCTTACTTCCATTGGATCTGGGGCAGTGAGTCCAGAGAAGACCACCATGGGATAGGGGATAGCAGGGGGCACATTTGCAACTGGGGCTCTTTCTCAAAGTGGGGCTATTTATTTAAGTGGGAGCACTTCTGACTCTGCACTTACTAACTATCTGACTGTCTCATCTGAGAATCTCTTCTCTCATCCTACAGGTACGTGTTAACTGAACCATCTCCACCCAAAAACTGTATACAGATCATTGTTATTTGCCATTCCTAATGCTTAATAAGAGAATGGTCATAGATTCGGCTCCATAAAATATAAATAAAATATAAATTTCTCTGTTGTTTATATATACGCTGACCATATTAATAATGATAATAATAATAATAATAATAATGTACACATTATTCATACACTATTTTAATAATATAATTTTAATATATATTTCATATATCATATTTTATTATTTAAGTAATTTTATCTATAATATTTTTTAGTTTCATAACATCCCTTTTTGTATATCTACCATCTTTCTATATTTATGCAGTTACAGGATTTTAATGGTAGTTCCCCCCCCGTGTTTAGTGATGCAGTCATTATGATGCATCTTTAAATGCAATGTTTAATGAGTAAGGGTAATCCCGGTTTTGAAACTATATTTTACATTATGGTATCTAGTTTAACCTGTCACAGTATATGTCGTTTTGTCATTTTTATATATACATTGTAAAAGTGACAATATGAGTGAGGGTAATTCCTGTTTTTAAACTATACTTTGACATTATGGTATCTGGTTTCAACCTATCATACTATATATATATATATATATATATATATTATATATATATATATATATATTATATATATATATATATATACATTGCAAAAGTGATAATTGTTGTGTGGTAAGGTAATCTATGATGGTGACCTCCGCGTTCATCCTGATCAATAGTTAAATAGTTAAATTTATTTCGGTCAACCCAGGTGGTACATTTAGGACATCGTAGGGTGTTGGTAAAATGGAGAATCCATATTGCTGCTTTTATCAGTAAATTTATCTAGGCGACTGAACTCCATGTAATATTTCTATTTAATATATAGGTCCTAGCACTAGAATGTCCTCAGGCCACAACAAAATGGCCGCGGACAATCTATATTAATTGACAGGTCAGCCGTCCAAACATATTTCTATCTGAAGAAGATATGGGAAATCCCTGTATCGATACGCGTTGGGGCGGGGACAGGACAGACGTGAAGCAGGTGATATGTTAGGAAGGATCCTCATACCATCCCGTTACTGGTCCGGTATTTTAGATGCTTTTGCCTGATGTAGAGTGGCACACTGAAGAGCCTGTCTACGCGAGTACCCCACAGGGGGGTTTATTTGTGATTAATAAACCGTTTAAACTATATTACACCATCCAGTTCTTTTTTTACTAAACCAAGGTATTGCGCTGACAGATCCAGGAGTCTGGTTAAAACTGCAGAGCCCCAGAGGTGTTCAAAGGCATGTATTAACTGAGCTTAAGTGCAAAGTCACACGCTCTGAGGTGAGCGCTTATTGCCTAGAGGGGAGCACCTGAGTGTGATCACTGTGGCTTGCTTTGGATTATCCACACAGCAGTCCGAATTGCATGGACTTTAAAGCACCTCTGAACTGACACAATTGGATGTCACATATGCACACAGAAGCACTTTCTCTTTATATTATTTTTCAGTGGATCTATTATATATGATCCTATAGACACTATGTATATGTAGCGCCGGGCTCCTTAAGAGCACGTGCTATGTTTTTGTAAATTTCGTTTTTCCTAAGACCATAGTTGGGTTTTAGGGTTAATTATGGTAAATTGTGGTCTCAGCATCAGTTTGGCTGGACTGTATTGTGTTCTGCCTGGTCATAGGTGTGGGTGTCACCTTTGCCAGGCATTGGAACGCAATCTGGTTGGACGCATTGGGTACCAATCTCTCTCTCTGAGCCTATCAGTGGGTGCGTTGTCTTGCTGTGTATTCCGGGAGAGGGTACTTAAGGTGTGGAGGTCACGTGATTCTGTGTTCTGGTCCAGAAGTATGTTCTGAATCCCTGGTCCTCCTGACCAGCCCCCAGAGGCCCTCATGGCCTGGGGTGCGGATCCATCCATTTCCGAGTCTCGGAGCTGGCTAGCCCAAGGCACAGTAACTGGAAGGAGGGTTCCAAGGTGGTCCGGTGCCGTCTCGGTTTTGGAGAGGCCCAGCAACTGAGAACGCAACCAGGGGAGGACTCCTCAGAAGAGGGCCGTGCACGAGGCTGGCTGCTCGGTAGGAGCCTGGAAGCTAAGCTGGAAAGGACACCAAAGTTTATCCACATTCTTACGGTATCGCCGGACCTGCTGCAAGATACTGGTACCGTATGAAAGTTCCTAGTTTCATCCTTCAGTTACAATCAAGTCTGTGGCAGAGACTTTTCTCATTCTAAAGTTCTACAACCAAGTCTGTGGCAGAGACTATGTTCTTTTGAATCACCTGCCGGCTGCTAAGTCCACAAAAAGGGGAATTATCCGATGGCTGTGACATCCAGTTGTGAATGGCTATTCCCTGGATTGTGTAGAGAGAGACATTTCAAGTGTCAACAGTTCCAAAAGTACCTGAGCTTTACTACCCATATCCTCTGTTTCCTACTGAGAGACTGTGTTCTGTTTAACGTTTTGCAAATAAAAATCCCTAAAGTGGATTCAAGTGTCGGTCTCTACAGTTTATTGGGCCATCAACCTTGGAAAACCCCTAGACGAGGTGGAAAAGGTAACGGTAAGCCCAAAAAAAACAGCCGCTCCTTCGGGGGTCAGTGCTACATATATACATACATATACATATATATACACACATAATTTTTACATATACACACACATATATATATATATATATATATATATATATATATCATTTTTTTTTTGCATAGCTATTTATCATACGGATGCACAGTAGCACTTTTATATTTATTTGATGATTTTATTTGTTGCAATATTGTCACTTTCTACAGTTAGTCAAAACTGTGATTATCACTTTATTTATTTCACATGCATGTATGGACTTTTGATATCACAAACATTTAATTTGTAGAGTCTATTTACATTTGGAATGTTTCATATTCCCATCGCACACGTTCCTGGTATAAGCTCTAATGGTTTGGGTGCTGCAGCAACAACCAGCTGGATACTGGCTCAAGTCGCAATGTAGATACTTGCCAGCACACCAAGGATCAGCACAAGGTGGCGTCCAAACGCTTTAGTTTATTGCATGATCACAATACAAAAAGGTGCAACATTTCAGAGTCACCCAGGACCCCTTCGTCATGCCTGATGAAGGGGGTCCTGTGAGACTCTGAAATGTTGCACATTTTTGTATTGGGATCATGCAATAAACTAAAGCCTTTGGACGCCACCTTGTGCTGATCCTTGGTGTGCTGGCAAGTATCTACATTATTTACATTTGGAAGCGCAGCATATGTATTAATTTTGTTTAAATGTTTTTTTATGCATGCTGCTACATGGGACCTTTTGAAATGTTAAAATACTGTAAAGGAACTCTTTCTTAGAGAACAAGGTCATATACTTTGTGTACAACTTATTGAATAGTGTTGAGTATCTGTGTTTAACCACTTGTCGACTGGGCCATAGCCAAATAATGTCTAGTTCTGGGAGCCGTCCTCCCAAACTTGCGCTTCCCACACAAACCCTGGGGCACGCACCCGGAAGTGTCCATGATCGCCGAGTACGTGCATCACAGATCAGGGTAAAGAGCCAATGACAATGACAGTGGCCCTTTACCATGTGTTCGCAAGGTCCAGTGACGGAGCGATCACTTACCAACAAAGCGGTGCATGTCCGGTTCAGCTCTCTCCTCTCACCGATTGTTACAGCGTGTGAGGAGAGGAGGAAGCCAGTGTAGCAACATGAGTGGGATGTATCTGAAGTGCCTACAGTGCTCATTCGTGCCTCACCCGTCCCCATACATGCCTCATTTGTGTTCATCCATGCCTCATTGCTGCTCACCTGTGCGTATCTGTAGTGATGGACAAACTTCTGATGGGACGTTTCCCGAACGCGATTGCGCGAACGTGCCCAAATGTTTGTGAACCTCAGGTTCGCGGCGGGCCCCATTCATTTTAATGGCAGGCGAACATTAAAAACCTCCAGGTCATATTTGCAGCCACAAAATATTTACTAGCTGTGCACACATAGTCCCACAACATGGACACTGACATACCAGAAGTATTAAGTGAATCTGGGATCTACAAAGACAAGCATTTTTTTTTTATCTGTGAAATTTTGTCAATTCAGGACTCAGGAGCACATGAAGGCAATGGAGGAGAGGCAAGGTCAGGCCAGGCTATGAAGGGGGTGCAGGAGATGATCAGTGCCACAGTCAGGGCAGCGCAGTCCTGTGCCAGTGTCCCAGTGTGCCAACCTGTGCTTGAGCCCCTGACCCCCTCCCTCTGCCCGGCCCTTACCCCCACCTATGCAGGGCTCCACTGCGGTGATCCGGAGGTGCCAGTCCAGTGCTGATCCTCAGCCATGGTGCTGGCACTGCCTGCTGATTGGCGAATCCACTGCTATCTCCCTCAGTGACACCAGCACTGAGATAGAACACTGACACCAGCACCGAGATAGAGAGCACTGACACCAGCACCGAGATAGAGAGCACTGACACCAGCACGAGATAGAGAGCACTGACACCAGCACCGAGATAGAGAGCACTGACACCAGCACCGAGATAGAGAGCACTGACAACAGCACCGAGATAGAGAGCACTGACAACAGCACCGAGATAGAGAGCACTGACACCAGCACCGAGATAGAGAGCACTGACACCAGCACAGAGATAGAGAGCACTGACACCAGCACTGACACCAGCAACTCAAAAATATGACACCGCTCAACCTCTTCGAACAGGAGGGTATGGGCATATAGTACGGTGTGCTTTTTTTCTACAAGTGAGCCAAAGGTAGAAAAAAGGTCCGTGTGCTAGATTATATAAATTGTTTATACATTTATGCATATACATGGTCTACTGGTCACATGTGTTGAATTCCTCCGAGATCCATGCCTCATTCATTTTAATAAATGTGAGGTAGTCAACACTGTCGTGAGCTAGGCGAGTGCGCTTATTGGTCACGACCCCCCCTGCTGCGCTGAACATCCTTTCGTACAGGACACTGGATGAGGGGCAAGCCAACAGTTCCATTGCAAATTGTGCAAGCTCTGGCCAGAGGTCAAGCCTGCCCACCCAGTAGTCCAGGGGTTTATCACTTCTCAGGGCGTCCACATCGGCCGTTAACCCGATGTAGTCGGACACCTGTCGGTCTAGGCGTTCCCAGATGCTGGATCCAGATGACACCTGTCGATGGGTTGGCTGAAAGAATGATCTCATATCAGAAGTGACAAACACATCTTCAAACTGCCCTCTTCTTGCAGGCGCTGTTGGATTGGTACCCAAAACTCTTTCTCTGGGAGTGGAAATTCCTCTGCCAGCGCACACAAAAGCAGAATGCAGCATTTCTCTAAACAAGGCCTGGAAGTGCTACATTCTGACAGCCCTCTGTGATGGTGGTAACATTTCCGCCATTTTTTGTTTGTACCGGGGGTCTAAGTACGTTGCCACCCAGTACTGGTCCTTGACCTTTATGCTTTTTATACGGGGGTCCCTCTTAAAACACTGGAGCATGAAGGCCCCCATTTGCACTAAACTGGAAGCGGTGTGGTGGCCTGGCTCCTGCTCATCATCCAGGATAATGTCGTCCTCCTCGTTCTCCTCCCCATCCACAGACAACAAGGTTTAAAGCATGCTCTTCTTGCTCCTCCTCATCCGCCCCGGCACCATCCTCCTCTGACTCCTCTTCAGACTCCTGTTGTTGACTTGTCTCAGATAGAGTAGCCCCCCCCTGGGAATTCATCCAGCATTGTGACTTCCTCATCTTCCTGCTCCTCAACGGCTTGATCAATGATACGATGCAATGCACGCTCCATAAAGAAGGCGTAAGGTACGATGTCACTGATGGCGCCATGGCTGCGACTGACCAGTTTGGGGATCTTATCAAATGGCCGCAGAAGTCTGCATGCGTCGCACATGAGCAGCTACTGGCACGGTGAAAAAAAAACAAGCTCCCCAGAACCTGTTCTGCCGCAGAGTTCGTACAGGTAGTCGTTAACTGCACGTTTCTGCTGGAGCAGCCTATCAAGCATATACAAGGTTGAGTTCCATTGCGTCGGGCAATCACAAATAAGACATCTGACCGGCAGATTGTGTCGCCGCTGAATGTCAGCAAGGCGAGCCATGGCCGTGTTAGATCTTCTGAAATGAGCCGAGATTTTCCTTGCCTACCGCAAGATGTCCTGGACCCCAGGGTATTTGACAACAAATCGCTGCACGACCAAGTATAAGACGTGTGCCATGCATGGCACATGTGTAATTTTGCCCTGTTTCAACGTGCTCAGCAGATTGGCACGGTTGTCGCACACCACTTTACCAATGGTCAAATTGAGCGGTGTTAGCCACTGATCTGCCTGTGAACGCAAAGCTGAAAGGAGTGCAGGGCCAGTGTGGCTCTTGGCTTCCAGGCACAACAGACGCAGCATAGCATGGCGACGTCTCACCTGGCATGTCGAATAGGTTCTAAGGATCTTGGGCGGCGTAGCGGAAGAGACGGTAGCAGCGGAAAAGGAGGAGTCAGCCGAGGAGGAGAGGGAGGATGGAGGAGGAGAAGAAGAGGCAGGCCTGCATGCAATCCGTGGCGGTAAAACCAAATATATACGGGTGCCACGGGTTACATGCTTGACGGCCGCCAGAAGGTTCACCCAGTGGGCAGTAAAAGCTATATACCTTCCCTGCCCGTGTTTGCTAGACCACGTGTCTTTTATCAAATGTATCTTGGCACCGACACTGTGTGCCAAAGATACATTCACTTGCCGCTGAACATGGCCATATAGCTCTGGGATGCCCTTCTGTGAGAAATACTTCCTTCCTGGGACCTTCCATTGTGGTGTTCCAATGGCCACAAATTTTCGAAAGGCCTCCGAGTCCACCAGTTTATATGGCAGTAGTTGGCGGGCTATCAGTTATGACAAGCCAGCGGTCAACCGTTGGGCAAGAGGGTTATCCGGCGTCATCATTTTTTATGCTCGAACATTTGGCCCACGGAAGCATGCCTTTTCCAGAAAAACGTGAGGACGGCATGATGGAAGGTGGGGTGGAGGACAATTCCGAGGAGAGAAGAGAAGGAGAAGTAGAAGAGGCTGAACGGTGAGAGCCTGGAGTGTGGCTTTGTGGGTTCTGACGGCGTTGCTCCCACTGGGCTTGGTGATGGGATTTCATGTGCCTTCTTAAGGCGGTCGTCCCTAGGTGAGTGTTGGGCTTATGCGTTCACTGCAAAGGCTGCAGATGGCAACACTATTGTCAGCAGCAGACACTTTAAAAAAAGCCCACACCACTCTTTGGCCTCTCTCATCCCCTCCCCTTATTTCCCTCCCCTATCCCCGAGGACATGAGCAAGCCCCTTACAGGGGGAGCGAGGACTGTCCGGGAGCTCTACGTGAGTGACGAACCTCATGTGGAAAGAGGTGAAGTCAGATCTGGTTACTAGGTGGCTGTTCCTCCTGGTATTGTTATTTATGTTTTATTTTTCTTATTTATGTTACCCTCATTTGTTTACCTGTGCCACGTGTATACCCTCAGAAGCTCTCCGATCTATGCCTATTCCCAATTTTCCTCAGGTAATCTGTCAGGGTAATGGCCGTAGGACAGGGAATTCTGCCAGTACCCGTCATGGCTGCACTGGGCGCATCCCACAACAGGTGCACACAGATGCGCAACAGCGGAAGCGCGGTAATGTGCGTGCCAATGTGCGCGCTAACGTGCGCGCTAATGCACGTGTGCACATTGCGGTAATCTTTGGCGCCCCCTGGTCATGCAGCCATGACGCTGGTTGCTGGATTATCCTCAGCTTCTGTGTTTCCTGTTCCTGTCGTTACCTGCTTCCTGTTATCACCTGACTTGCCTGACTGCTCCTGTTTTCCGCCTGCATTTTGACCCCGGCTTGGACCTGACCACTCTCCTGCTCTGCACCTGTACCTTGACTGTCCTCTTGTGTTTGACCCCTGGCTTGGCTACCGTACCGACTCCGTTCCTGATAATCCTGCTGTACCTTCATCTCAGACTGATTCCTGCTGTATAGAACCTCTGGCTTGGCTCTGACTCCGTTCCTGGTTGCTCCACGGCTCCATACCTGGGATCTCTCTGCGCACGGTTGCCCCATCAACCACATCTGCGCACCCCAGCAGCGCCCTGCTACCAGCTACCCAGCTCAGCACTGGGCAACCCGTGCACCTTTGGGCACCATACTCCCTGTCTCATTACCAGGGTTACGCTGCACTTAGCCGCAAGGGGCGCCCTCTCCGCAACCCGGCCTCACATCCAGGACTCTGACAGTATAATCCAGCCATGACTGAGGCCGGCGGAGGTGCGTCCCCAATAGAGGCTTTGTGCCGACAGGCTACTATCCTTACACAAGCGGTCAAGGATCTCCAGGAAGGATACCTCCAATTACAAGGGAAGCTACAAACTCTTCCAGTACCACCTGCCTTTATGGGTCCAGGTCCTTCCTCCCCTGATCTCTCTGGCATGGCCCCTACTGTACTGACTTTGCCCCCAGAACCGCGGGTTCCAACCCCTGAACATTTCTCCGGAGACCGGCAGAAATTCAGGTCATTCAAGAATGCCTGCTTGTTATATCTGGCCTCGGACCTTTTCTACTGAGACTGTCAAAGTTGGCTTCCTTATCTCCCTGCTGTCCAATGAACCCCAGGCATGGGCCCACAGGTTATGGGAACAAGAGGACCCAGCTATTAGCACAGTGGAGACGTTATTTTCAGCCATGTCTTAACTGTATGAAGATCCCCAGCATACAGCCACCGCTGATGCCGCTCTGCATTCCCTACAGCAGAGACGGCGCCCGGTGGAGGACTACGCAGTGGACTTCCGCTGGTGGTCTGAAGACACAGACTGGAATGATAATATGAAATGTTTTGGCCTAACTTTCTGCATAGATCAAAAATTCAGGGATAAAAGGTACCATCATCCGTATAATGTGAAAAAAGTTTTTTTAGAGTAACCTGGTCCCCAAACCAACGTCCTCTAAGAGGGGGGGAGCTGTCGGACTATCACGGTACAGTACACTGTATTAACATAATTCATAAATCAATATGTATAAAATACAAGGTTTTTTATTTATACAAGAAGAACTTTTCAGTCATAAAAACAAATGCATACAAAGAGTATTTCGACTAGTTTCGCTATAGAGATAACTTCATCAGGAAATACAATGTTTACATCTGCAAAAAAGAATTTGAAATTGGTAACTGTGCATAATGAATTCACTTAGCTGCATCAACATTCAGCAGCAATATTTCAATCTTGGTGTGGGGAGCAAAAATACAGAATAGAAAACAGTATCTTAACCCAACTGGATGCACTAGGAAAGCACGGATGCGTCCGGCAGAGCCTTTCGTGGCGACTGGGGAGGGGCCAAATAGGGCCATCAGGTCAATTCTAGAGAGTGTATAGAAGTGGTAGTGGTGTTATATCAATCATGATGATGCGATTTAAATAGATACACCTTGCCCAGAAGTGTTCTAAGGTATCGGCATGAACATCCATATTATCACCAGGGAGTGTAAAGGTAAGAAAGAGTGAGATTCAGTAGACTGTTGGCGATAATAGATCCCGAACAGTTACCTGAGGATAGTGAACTAGAATATGCCGAGAATTTCTATGAATATCTCAGCTTACGCGATACGGTGGTGTTGGGAATGAAAGAACAGAGGTATCAAAACCCCTGATAATTAAAATGAAGAGTGGGGTGAAATTGAAAAGTCAATAATGTGAGTAAAATATGTGAAACCATGTATTGATTAAATGTGATGATGAGGAGATAGTGCCCAGCATTGGGAAATGGGGCAATACAGGTGAAAAGTGTTGTGTCAAATGTGGGAAACGAGGGAAATAACAGGTGGGAAAAGATAGGGGGAAGTGAGCGGGAGGGGAGGCAGGAATGGACTGGGGAGGGGGAGGGGGGGAGAAGAGGGAAGGGGAGAGGGGCGGGAAAGGGAAAGGTGTTTTTTACAATGAGGAAAGAAAGGAGGGAAATTGGTGAGGAGGGGAAGAAGAGGGGGGGCGGGGGGGGGGGGGGGGGGGGGGGGGGGGGAGGAGGGGTGGAACAGGAGAGGGGGGGGGAAGGAAACATGTTCGAGGGAAGAACAGAGGGACAGGGAAAGGGCCTGTAGGTTTTGACCTGTGAGTGAATGATCAGATTGGGTAAATCTGAGGTGAGAGGAGGGGGGATGGGGAAAATCAGGACGGGGAAAAAAGGGGAAGGGAGGGGAAAAAAATGAGGGGGAGGGGGGGGGATGAGTGTGTGGTGAGAAGTGAGTTGAGGGGGGGGGGAATGTGAAGGAAAAGTGGGAAGGGGAAATGAAGGGGGGAATGAGCGTTGTGTGAGGAACAGGCAATGGAAGGAACAAGAAGGTAAATTAATATAGCAAATGAGACAAGGGGTGGGGAATGGAAGGAAGGGAAATTGTGAGGACATTGCACATGGTTAAATGCTAATCCTAGAACAAAAAAAAAAAAAAAAACTACAAAAAGTGATGCTACATTAAAAATTATTGTGAGGGCAAAGAAGTGTTAGCATGAGCCCTGTGCAACCGTAGGAAACCAAATAGAAGTGTGTTGTGAGGTAGAGAGTGGATGAGGTGATAAAAAGGCCCAAGAATGAGGCCTGAAGAGTGGGGTGGTAAAGGTTACTGCTCCGTGAGATAAAGGCCATGCAAAATTATCAACCGAACGGGGTACCTTTGAATTGTGGGATTTGGGCATACAGTCACTAGTTAAGCATCTGGTCACTGAGGTAGTGTTTCAGTGACCCTGCCGGACGCATCCGTGCTTTCCTAGTGCATCCAGTTGGGGTAAGAGACTGTTTTCTATTCTGTATTTTTGCTCCCCACACCAAGATTGAAATATTGCTGCTGAATGTTGATGCAGCTAAGTGAATTCATTATGCACAGTTACCAATTTCAAATTCTTTTTTGCAGATGTAAACATTGTATTTCCTGATGAAGCTATCTCTATAGCAAAACTAGTCGAAATACTCTTTGTATGCATTTGTTTTTATGACTGAAAAGTTCTTCTTGTATAAATAAAAAAACTTGTATTTTATACATATTGATTTATGAATTATGTTAATACAGTGTACTGTACCGTGATAGTCCGACAGC
The DNA here is from genome assembly GCA_028564925.1 of Lithobates sylvaticus. Lineage (NCBI taxonomy): Eukaryota > Metazoa > Chordata > Amphibia > Anura > Ranidae > Lithobates > Lithobates sylvaticus. The sequence continues at coordinate 312,202,330 of CM053031.1, forward strand.
TCCCCCTCTCTTAAGCCCCATACACACGGTCGGAAAATCTGACCACCAAATCCATCGGATTTGGTTCGACGGATTTAGTCCGACACTGGTGTTGCATACACGCGGTCGGACAAAGTTGTCGGAAAATCCGATCATTCTGAACGTGGTGACGTTTGTTGCCTACGACGGGACTACGTAGAGGCTAGTAGCCAATAGCTTTGGTCTTGTAATGTGATCTGAGCATGTGTGGCACTTTGTCCGTCGGAATTCACTACACACGATCGGAATTGGTGTGATCGGACTTTGTTGTCAGAAAATCTTTAGAGCAGGAGATACAACTTTGTCCGTCGGACAATCCGATGGAAAATGTCCGATGGTGCCTACACACGGTCGGAATTTCCGTCAACATTGTCCGATAGGACAGAAACCATCGGAAAATCCAACCGTGTGTATAGGGCTTTAGAGGACGTTGGTTTGGGGACCAGGTTCCTCTAAAAAAACTTTTTTCACAGACTGGAATGAGGCTGCTTTGAAATATCAGTTTTGCCTGGGGCTGTCTGAATCCCTCAAGGATGAGTTGGCCAGGATTAGCATCCCCGCTACCCTCGAGGGGCTCATCCAATTATCCATCCAGTTGGATAGACGCCTTCAGGAGCGCCAGGCTGAGCGTTCACAGGCTTCCAAAATTCTGACCCCTGAGATCGGCACCATGCATGTTGGTCAGGCACGATCCGCACTGACTCCTGAGGAAAAACAGCGTCGGCGTCAAGCCAATCTCTGCTTCTATTGTGGCCAAAAAGGACATTTCTTGTGCAGCTGCCCCATAAGACCCAGCAAGTCACTCACTCTCATTTACCTCACCTTTTTGCCTACAGCACTGTTTTGCCTCTAAAACCAGCAATGTAGCCAGTTGCCTGACAGTACAACCTGTACCTGCCAATACCACTAGCCTACCAGGAATTCTCGGACGTCTTTGATAAGCAAAAGGCCGATGTCCTGCCACCGCATCGGTCATATGACTGTCCGATTGAATTACTCCCAGGAGCCGAAATCCCGTTTGGTCGCATATTTCCCCTCTCCGTGATGGAACTGGGAGCATTGCGGCAATACCTTGATGAAATTTTGGAGAAAGGCTTCATCCGTCCCTCCTCTTCTCCTGCTGGGGCCGGAATCTTTTTTGTCGAAAAAGAGGACAAATCCCTAAGACCATGTGTGGATTACAGGGAGCTCAATAAGATTACCATAAAAAAAAAACAGTACCCTCTCCCCCTGGTCCCAGAGCTTTTCCAGAGACTCCGTACTGCTCGGATATTTACCAAGCTTGATTTTCGGGGAGCCTACAATCTCGTTCGCATCCGTAAGTTTAGAACTCGTTTTGGACACTTCGAGTATTTAGTGATGCCATTTGGATTGTGCAACGCCCCGGCCACATTCCAACATTTCCTAAATGATATCTTTCGAGAATACTTGGATTACTTTGTCATCATTTACCTGGATGATATACTTATATTTATATTTTCGACCACCTTGAAGCTCCATCGTACGCACGTAAAGACTGTTTTGCACACGCTGCGGAAGCACAAACTTTATGTGAAAGCAATAAAGTGTGATTTCGAAAATGAGTCAATACAATTCCTGGGGCTAATTATCTCCACTGGTGGTGTTGCTATGGACCCTCAAAAAGTGCAGGCAATCTTGGATTGGCCAACTCCATCGGATAAGAAGGGAGTGCAACGATTTGTGGGTTTCGCAAATTTTTATAGGAGGTTTATAAAGAACTTTTCCTCCATCATCTCACCAACCACCCAAGTAACCCGTTTACATGCTCGGTTCCTGTGGTCCCCGAAAGCTCAATAAGCCTTTGAAAAACTCAAATCTCTCTTTACCTCAGCACCCATCCTGCGACACCCTGATCCTGCCCTGCCTTATACCCTAGAGGTTGACGCCTCTGAAGTTGCCACCGGGGCAGTTTTATCTCAACGTCAGGGGCCTAAGTCTTTGCTCCATCCTGTGGCCTTCTCCTCTCGGAAAATTAGTCCATCTGAAAGAAGTTACGACGTGGGTGACCGAGAACTATTGGCTATTAAAACTGCCCTGGAGGAGTGGCGGTATCTCCTTGAAGGTGCTCAACACCCCATTATGATATTTACGGATCACAGAAACCTAGAATATCTTCGCTCTGCTAAGCGCTTGAGACCCCGACAGGCTCGATGGGCTTTGTTTTTTGCTAGGTTCAACTTCCATATTTCCTTCCGCCCTGGGTCCAAGAACGGGAAGGCTGATGCCCTATCCCTGATGTTTCCTGACACTCCTGAAGAAACCACTCCCAGCACTATATTGTCTCCGCAGAACTTCCTCATGATCCAAACCGACCTGAGTTCCTCACTTAAACAAGCTTCTTCCCAATGCTCAGAACCAGAGGCACTGTCCTTAAGGAACCAGGAAGGGTTTCTTTGGCATCAAAATAAAATCTTTGTACCGCAGCAAGCCAGAATCCAGGTCCTAAAGACTCTGCATGACCACCAACTTGCGGGCCACTTCGGGGTAAGACTTTGGAAATTGTCCAGCAATCTTTTTGGTGGCCCACTCTGAAACCTGATTGCAGGGAATATGTCAGTTCCTGCACCACCTGTCAGGGAACAAGGGGTCAAACATCCAATCTATGGATTTCATAGTAGGGTTACCATCCTCAGAGGAATTCACAACCATCCTTGTAGTCGTTGACCGCTTGTCCAAAATGGCGCACTTCTTGCCCATGATGGGCAAACCATCTGCTGCAGACACAGCTAAAATCTTCATCAAGGAGATAGTCAGACTACATGGTCTACCCAGCAACATTGTGTCCGACAGAGGGGTGCAATTCACTTCTAAATTCTGGAAGGAGCTCTGCAGAATGCTTTCCATTAAAGTGTGTCTATCTTCAGCCTACCATCCCCAAAGCAACGGTCAAACTGAAAGAACTAATCAAACTTTAGAACAGTATTTACGTTGCTTCTGCTCCTTCTCCCAGGACGATTGGATCTCCTTACTCCCGTGTGCGGAGTTTGCATACAACAATTCAGTCCATGCTTCCACTAGTCAGTCGCCCTTCTGGGCCAACTACGGGTACCACCCCTCATTTTTTTGCCCAATGTCATACCAGAGACTTCAGTTCCCGCAGTCCAGGACAGGATAAATTCCATTCAGGCTAATTATTTAACCCTCCAGGCAACCATGCAAAGAGCCCAAGAGAGCTATAAAAAGCATTATGACAAGGGGAGGAGGGAACCCGCGTTTAAGGTTGGAGACAAGGTCTGGCTCTCCTCAACAAACCTCAAGCTTCCTTGCCCCTCCCGGAAGTTGGGACCAAGGTTTATTGGTCCATTCACAATTAAGAAAGAAATTAACCCAGTAGCATTTGAACTGTCTTTACCAAGCTCCTAAAAATCCACCCAGTATTCCATGTTTCTTTACTAAAATCTGTTGTCTCCGGTCCTTTTCCAGGGAGAGAAGAAGCTCCACCACCTCCAGTCTCAGTGGGAAATGAAACTGAATAGGAAGTGGAGGCCATTCTGGACTGCCGTCGGAGAGGTAGGACTATTCAATATCTTATCAAATGGAAAGGTTTGAAACTGGCGCACGTGCGCGCATTGCAGTAATCTTTGGTGCCCCCTGGTCTATTTAAGCCTGCTGCTGGCACACGCTGGTTGCTGAATTATCCTCAGCTTCTGTGTTTCCTGTTCCTGTCGTTACTCGCTTTCTGTTATCACCTGGCTTTCCTGACTACTCCTGTTTTCCGCCTGCATTTGACCCCGGCTTGGACCTGACCACTCTCCTGCTCTGCACCTGTATCTTGACCGTCCTCTTGTGTTTGACCCCTGGCTTGGCTACCGACTCCGTTCCTGATAATCCTGCTGTACCTTCATCTCGGACTGATTCCTGATGTATAGAACCTCTGGCTTGGCTCTGATTCCGTTCCTGGTTGCCACGGCTCCATACCTGGGATCTCTCATCGCACGGTTGCCCCATCAACCACATCTGCGCACCCCAGCAGTGCCCTGCTACCAGCTACCCAGCTCAGCACTCTGCAACCCATGCACCTTTGGGCACCATACTCCCTGTCTCATTACCAGGGTTACGCTGCACTTAGCCGCAAGGGGCGCCCTCTCCGCAATCCGGCCTCACATCCAGGACTCTGACACAATCGCTGTAACTGGCTCAGATAACATGCCATTGCATAGCAATTCCCCTATTGATAGGTATGGCTGACAAAGGAGGGGATCACTTGACAGTCATCTCCTGGAATGTTAAGGGACTTTGATCACCTAACAAATGTATGAAAGTCCTTAGGCACCTAAAACGTCTTCGGGAGGATGTGGTGCTCTTACAAGAGACCCATCTGTCCGCTGACGATCTCCCATGTCTCCGCAAGCTCTGGGTCAGCGAGGTTTATGGCTCCCCTGCAGAGGGATGCAAAGCAGGCGTAGCTATACTTTTGCATAAAAACCTAAGACACACCCGGGCTGACTCATTTGGCCACAAAGTAACATTACGCCTCTCATTGGCATCTAAAGACGTTGCTATCACCAACATTTACACCCCTAACTCCCCTGATACTGCATTTTTCCAAAACATGGTGGTCTGGATTTTACACACACCTGAGGCTCTCCATCTAGTCGGAGGAGACTTCAACTCTGTTATGCGCCCTTCAGAAGACTGCACGAACCAGAACTCCCAAACGACCACTAACACTGACCTTACAAACACAGACACAACATCCCTTGCCCGTGCTGTTTCCTCAATTAACTTTCTAGATGTTTGGCGTTTGACCCACCGGACCGACCGTGATTTCACCTTTTTCTCACCCCCCCCCCCCCCCAAATATTTCTCACGAATAGACTACTTTTTCGTATATCGAGCCCTTCTATCGTCCATCAGAGATCCGGTAATTAGTAACACAGTGATCTCGGATCACAGCCCAAATACAATCTGCTTAACAAATACCAAACCTACCTTGCCGTCACCCATTTGGCGATTCCCATCCCACCTGGCCGAAAACGAAGACTTTCGTCAGATGCTATCTGCTAACTGGGAGGAATACACCTCCACGAATAAAATACACATCTCTAACCCGAACCTCTTCTGGGAGGCTGGTAAAGCTTTTCTTAGAGGCAAGATCATAGCATATGTGACACTATACCAAAGGCACTCTAAGCAGCAATATCTACAAGCTAGCGAAAGGCTACGTTCCATGCACCTAAACTTATTACGCAATCGCACCTTGGATAACATTAATGCCTGGCAACTTGCGAAACAAAACTTTGATCTTTGGGCGGAAAGACAGGAAAAAACCAACACATCTTTTTACACCCTCCGATTGCACAAATACGGTAACAAAGCAGGTAAACTCCTGTCCCGTCTATGTGCAGGTTTTAAACGTCCTACTTGCATATCTGCCTTGAAAAATTCTGCTGGCTCCCTCGTTACCGCCCCTGCAGATATCAGTAAAATACTTACTGAATACTATACGTCTCTCTATTCTGAAGACCCCATAGACCAGACAATAGCGGAGAACCTGCTATCCAAGGTGCGCTTGCCTAAACTCACAACTGAACATTTGGAGACAATAAATGCTCCCATCACAGTAGAAGATATCTGATCCACGATTCAATCTCTAGCTCCATCAAAAGCCCCAGGCCCCGATGGCTATACAGCCAAGTTTTATAAAACCACCAGTGACTTCATCCCTGACACCCTGAAAAAAGTATTTACCGACATATGGAAGGGGGGCCCATACCTCCCTACGGGAACTCAGGCACACATCAAACTGATCACCAAAAAAGGGAAACGCTACACCTGGGCTCATACAGACCAATATCCCTCATATATGTGGATGTAAAAATCTTATCCAAAATAATTGCCTCGTGCTTGGCCACCTTCCTCCCCTTCCTACTCCACCCAGCCCAATCGGGATTCATATCAGGGAGGTCAGCAACTTTAAATATTTGTAAAGTCTTGATGGCGTTGGAACATGCCAAACTGCACCCGGACCTAGACACCGCCATAATATCAATTGACGCCGAAAAGGCCTTTGATAATATCAGCTTTACTTGGCTATTTAAGGTCATGAATGCTTTTGGCTTCTCTGGTCCAGTTACGCATTTTCTGCACCAGATGTACACTGCTCCGACAGCTCGTCTTGTTACTCCAGACTTTATTTCAAACACTATACCTCTTACTAAAGGAACAAGACAAGGGTGCCCCCTTCCCCCCCTGCTGTTCAATATAGCGATTGAACCCTTATCCAGGATTTTTCATTCACCTGATGGTATCAGCGGTATCAATATTAGGGACCAATGATGTATGTGAGCCGATCCGCGGCACAATTATAATCAAGATGAAAAATAAAGTGCATGTGACAAACGTCTAAATATATCTAATTGCAAATATAAACAAATAAATAAATGTGTACACATATATAATGATAGATAATACAATGTGCATCCAGTGCTAAAAAATGTGTCAAAATATCAAAAAAATAAATATATATAAAGGTGCCGATAATAAATTGATTCAACCTGATATCACAGAAACCACAGTACCATGTAAATGGGATAAATATATCAAAAAAAATGGATATATCAAAAAAATGGATGAATATTATAACCTATTCTAAAATATTAAAAATATCTCATGAATTATTATAAAGTTTGTATAAGTGACGAGTCCAACAAAGAATGAAGTGACTGAAAAAACACAATGGTGGTGCCCCCTTCCCGGGGTGTCACTATCAAAGTCTCTGTAGAGCTTGTTCAGATAATCTTCAGACAGTGGGGGATATGGGTGGTGAGGACCTAATACAGTATGGTGCTCGCTAGCCTCTCACCTCTCAAATGGTTAAAACACGCATCAAAGCCAATGTGGATGATGAGCTGTAGTTCCAGATCCCTCCTTAGGTGTCGCCCAATCAACTAGTCGAATCCGTTCCAGACATAGGGGGAGATGGTGTCACTTCCTCAAAATGATGGATACTAGGATAAGCCGTCCCTTCCTGGATCTATGGTAGTAACTACCTGCAACCGTAGCTCACTCCCACCGATGAATGTGGGTGCGGGCAAAGATGAAGGGAAAATATAAAGGGGACCCAATCGTGAAGTATGTCAAGATAATAGCCAAACCTTTAATTCATAAAAATGCGCTTACATTCAAATTGATAAAAACAGCCAGAGAGAAACGAACGTGTCCGTCTGACAGCACTTCCGGTATCCTCCGTCCAGCCAATCCCTACGCGTTACGTCACGTGACCTCGTGACTTCATCTCCAGATGAAGTCACGAGGTCACGTGACGTAACGCGTAGGGATTGGCTGGACGGAGGATACCGGAAGTGCTGTCAGACGGACACGTTCGTTTCTCTCTGGCTGTTTTTATCAATTTGAATGTAAGCGCATTTTTATGAATTAAAGGTTTGGCTATTATCTTGACATACTTCACGATTGGGTCCCCTTTATATTTTCCCTTCATCTTTGCCCGCACCCACATTCATCGGTGGGAGTGAGCTACGGTTGCAGGTAGTTACTACCATAGATCCAGGAAGGGACGGCTTATCCTAGTATCCATCATTTTGAGGAAGTGACACCATCTCCCCCTATGTCTGGAACGGATTCGACTAGTTGATTGGGCGACACCTAAGGAGGGATCTGGAACTACAGCTCATCATCCACATTGGCTTTGATGCGTGTTTTAACCATTTGAGAGGTGAGAGGCTAGCGAGCACCATACTGTATTAGGTCCTCACCACCCATATCCCCCACTGTCTGAAGATTATCTGAACAAGCTCTACAGAGACTTTGATAGTGACACCCCGGGGAAGGGGGCACCACCATTGTGTTTTTTCAGTCACTTCATTCTTTGTTGGACTCGTCACTTATACAAACTTTATAATAATTCATGAGATATTTTTAATATTTTAGAATAGGTTATAATATTCATCCATTTTTTTGATATATCCATTTTTTTGATATATTTATCCCATTTACATGGTACTGTGGTTTCTGTGATATCAGGTTGAATCAATTTATTATCGGCACCTTTATATATATTTATTTTTTTGATATTTTGACACATTTTTTAGCACTGGATGCACATTGTATTATCTATCATTATATATGTGTACACATTTATTTATTTGTTTATATTTGCAATTAGATATATTTAGACGTTTGTCACATGCACTTTATTTTTCATCTTGATTATAATTGTGCCGCGGATCGGCTCACATACATCATCTTATGCACTTTAGCGCAAAATCACTTTATTTGACTTCTTGTATGGGTTTGTGTTTACTCTTAGATTTTGCAGCTTTTATATAGGAATTTTTCCACATTTAGCATTTAGGTTTATTTAGTTCACTTTTTCACTCATTCATCTATATTGTCTCTAGTTCGTCACAAAGCGCAAAGGACACCCACACTCATTTTAATATTAGGGACCAAACTGTCCGATCTGCTTTATTTGCAGATGATATCTTACTTTTTTCATCCAACCCTCCTTCAGACTGACATTCTGCGTGATTTGTTTGCGACCTTTCGACTCCGGCTTCAGAATAAATTATGATAAAAGCGAGGTTCTCACACTAAACCCCCGGAAATCTAGCACTTGGCGTCCGTTTTCGCCATTTACACTAGCACCGCATTACATTCCGTATTTGGGCTTACGCATAGGTCGAGAGCCTTCTTCACTGTACACCCTTAATTACCCACCTTTAATAACAAAGATTGTAAAGGAGTTGGAAGCTTGGACGGGCCGGCCCCTCTCGCTCTTTGGGAGATGTCATCTGTTTAAAATGATTTCCTTTGCGAGACTTTTATATCCGATGCAAACCATTCTGCTTTTATTGAAACACCTAGATGTGCAGAAGATACACAAGGCCTTAACTGCCTTTATATGGGCTAACAAAAAACCTCGCATAGCCCTCCAGAAACGATGCCTCCCGAAGACCGAGGGTGGTGCAGGTCTACCCAATTTACATTTCTACAACATCTCTTGCCTTCTCAGATAGGGCCTGGACTGGCTAGCAGGTAATTCTCGATACTCGAGTTATGTGCTTGAGGGAGCTTTGGTATATCCACACACACTTCCAGCTGTTCTCCACTCCACCCTGCAGTCTTTGCCTCCACACCTTAAAACAAATGTCCTCATACGGGACACAGTAATTGCTTGGAGGGAGGTGCAGAGACTCCTAGGGCTACCCTCAACCATATTCAATCATCTGACCATCCAGGGCAACCCCATGTTTCCCCCATCCACCATCTACAAAGCCTTCGACCTTTGGGGCCAACATGGTCTTGTCACGGTGGCCTCCCTATATGGAGATGAGCCCGGAAAATTCAAATCCTACCAGGCCTTGTCTCGAGAATACTCGCTTCCTCCATCTCATGTATTCCATTATCACCAACTGCTTAGCTATCGCCTAATTCACAAGCTTGTTATCTCAGAAAAGTGGAGGGAAACTCATTTTAAAATTATCCACAGAGCCTACTACCCATATCGTACTAACGACTAGACATGGGAACTGTCAAAAAATTTGTTTTGTTTCGTTCTGTTTCGTATATAAAAAAATTCGTAATTCGTGTACGAAATTCCGTTCGAATTCGTACGAAATACGAATTTCGTACGAATCGTTAATTTTTTTTCGAAGCGTTACAAATTTGTTAGTAAAGTTACGAATCGTTACGAATCGTTACGAATCGTTAACGCGGCTAATGAATTGCCGGTTCCTGTAACACAGAGAACAATTAGAATCCAACTACAAATATCGAATTTCAACTAATACGAAAGAAATTATTATAGCGGATATAACGAATGCTTCGAATGATTCGAATGAATTCGAGATTCAGTATATGTAATATCGAGAACTGTTCCTGCACAAACCAATAAAAAACTGCGCTGGCAATCAAAAATTATTATAAACCCATGAAAGTGATTCCACAGAATTGACTGGCATCAATAATGTGTGTGATAAATAAAATATTTCATATAAGTGACATATATAGATAAATAAATGTCCAGAATTTATGAACCACAACCTATATGTGATAAAAATGATGCAATTATATAAGAACATATGGTATCCAATTAGTGTCCCAAAAACCAACAGATATATCCGTGCATATAAACTCTTCCTTGGAATGAACTCACCGGGCTGGCAGACAAGCAAAGCAGCAGAGCAGAGGGCAAGTATGCAGGCAAGCTGTAGTTGGCAAGCAGACACAGAAGCAAAGCTGAATAGGCAAACCGGTGAGATGAGAGAGTCCAGGAAGTGATGGATACACACAGGGCACAATGAAGTTCTTAGATGGTGTTGCACCGATAAGAGAAGAAACCAATATAGTGAAGTATTGTAGGAAGATTTCAAATTGCGCGCTGGGCGCTACTTACTGGATGCAGAAAGAAACACAAATTTCTCAGAGAATGCTTCCGGGATCGCCGCTGGTTCAGCGTGCGCTCCACGGAGACAGGAAGTGGCGTCAGTGGTTAGATCCTCGGCCGGAAATTACGTCAACGCGATTCGCCCCTCCTCCAGGGCGTCATCAAAAGACATCCAGGAGGAGGGGCGAAACGCGTTGACGTAATTTCCGGCTGAGGATCTAACCACTGACGCCACTTCCTGTCTCCGTGGAGCGCACGCTGAACCAGCGGCGATCCCGGAAGCATTCTCTGAGAAGTTTGTGTTTCTTTCTGCATCCAGTAAGTAGCGCCCAATTTGAAATCTTCTGCTCTTCCTTCTTCCTTTCTTCATCCTTCGATTTCTTCAACTTCTTCCATCTTCTTCTTCCTCCGATACGCTTCTTCTCGCTCTGGTCTTCTCGTCCGGCATCTTCTTCCATGACGTCGGCGTCTCTTCTCGGGCCGCTCCTCACAATGGGAGGCTCCCGCTGTGTGAGGCTTCGCTCCGGCTGACAGTTCTTTTATAACGGAGGGCGGGGCCACCTGGTGACCCGCCCCCCTCTGACGCACAGTGACGTCATGAGGTTATAAAAGACCTGTCAGATGCAGCTAGGTAGTTGGTAGTTGGATTCGAATTGTTCTCTGTGTTATAGAGCCGACAATTCATTAGCTGCGAGTGATTTTAAATAAAATCACTCGCCGCTAATGAATTGCCGGTTCCCGTAACACAGAGAACAATTTGAATCCAACTACCAAATATCTAATTTCAACTAATATGAAAGAAATTATAATAGCGGATATAACGAATGCTTCGAATGATTCGAATGAATTCGAGATTCAGTATATCTAATATAGAGAACTGTTCCTGCACAATGTCATTTTTGCAGGAAAAAAAGCTATTTAAAATCACTCGCGGCTAATGAATTGTCGGCTCCGTAACACAGAGAACAGTCATTCATTGAAAGTCATTGATAAAAAAAAGCGTGGGGGTCCCCCCTAATTCAATAACCAGGCCCTTCAGGTCTGCTATGTATATATTAAGGGGAACCCCACTTCAAATTTAAACCTTCAGGTCTGGGATGGATTTTAAGGGAAACCCCGGCCAAAAAAAAAATGGCGTGGGGTCCCCTCAAAATCCATACCAGACCCTTATCCGAGCACGCAACCTGGCAGGCCGCAGGAAAAGAGGGGGGACGAAAGCGCCCCCCCTCCCTCCTTAACCGTACCAGGCCACATGCCCTTAACATTGGGAGGGTGCTTTGGGGGTCTGTGACCCCCAAAGCACCTTGTCCCCATGTTGATGAGGACAAGGGCCTCTTCCCCAAAACCCTGGCCATTGGTTGTGGGGTTCCATCTTCTTCTTCCATCTTCTTCTTCCTCTGATCCGCTTCTTCTTGCTCTGGTCTTCTCGTCCTTCTCGTCCGGCATCTTCTTCCATGGCGTCAGCGTCTCTTCTCGGACCGCTCCACGCAATGGGAGGCTCCCGCTGTGTGAGGCTTCGCTGCGTCTGACAGGTCTTTTATAACCTCATGCCGTCACCGTGCGTCAGAGGGGGGTGGGGTCACCAGGTGGCCCCGCCCTCCGTTATAAAAGAACTGTCAGCCGGAGCGAAGCCTCACACAGCGGGAGCCTCCCATTGCGAGGAGCGGCCCGAGAAGAGACGCCGACGCCATGGAAGAAGATGCCGGACGAGAAGGACGAGAAGACCAGAGCAGGAAGAAGCGGATCGAAGGAAGAAGAAGATGGAAGAAGATGGAAGAAGATGCCGGAAGGAGAAGATGAAGAAACCGAAGGATGAAGAAAGGAAGAAGGAAGAGCAGAAGAAAGAAGATTTTAATAAAGGAATTGTCAAAGACCGTCTCCTGTCATTTTTACCATTTTTGACACTTTTTTGGTGAAATGGTAGGGGTACTTTTGTACCCCCTTACCATTTCACACAGGGGGGGCCGGGATCTGGGGGTCCCCTTGTTAAAGGGGGCTTCCAGATTCCGATAAGCCCCCCGCCCGCAGACCCCCACAACCAATTGCCAGGGTTGTGGGGATGAGGCCCTTGTCCTCATCAACATGAGGACAAGGTGCTTTGGGGGGGACCCCAAAGCACCGTCCCAATGTTGAGGGCATGTAGCCTGGTACAGTTCAGGAGGGGGGGCCGCTCTCGTCCCCCTCTTTTCCTGCGGCCTGCCAGGTTGCATGCTCAGATAAAGGATCTGGTATGGATTTTGAGGGGGACCCCACGCCATTTTTTTTTTTTTTTTGCCTGGATTTCCCCTTAAAATCCATCCCAGACCTGAAGGGCCTGGTTATTGAATTTGGGGGACCCCCATGCTTTTTTTTTTTTTTATCAATGAATGACTGTTCTCGACAATTCATTAGCCGGCAATAGCCGCAAGTGATTTTAAATAGCTTTTTTTCCTGCAAAAATTACACTTTGTTTTACGAATCATTCGAATCATTCGTTATATCCGCTATAATAATTTCTTTCGAATTAGTTGAAATTCGATATTGGTAGTTTGATTCAAATAATTTGGAGCTAAAATTCGTAAACAGAATTTTTCCTGCGAAAATGACACTTTGTTTTACGAATCATTCGAATCATTCGTTATATCCGCTATAATAATTTCTTTCATATTAGTTGAAATTCGATATTTGGTAGTCGGATTCGAATAATTTGGCGATGAAATTCGTAAACGGAATTTCGTATTCCGTACGGAATTCATATTCGAAAAAATTTGTACTACGGATTCGTAAATTCGTACGAATTTCGAAAAAATTGCTTGCCCCACCTTGGTGCACCGCTTGTGGGAATGCTCATTAATTTCCACATTTTGGGACATGGTACTTAAATACACACTGGAAGTTACCAAAACACGCTTGCCTAAGGACCCACTTGTCTGCTTGTTTGGATGTGCAACACAGATACCTCCTTCGACACAAACGCAATCTCCCACCCTCACCCAATGGACCCACATCTGTTTACTGGCAGCTCGCAGGACTATTATGAACCATTGGATTAACTTGACTCCACCTTGCATACAAGGTGTAACGCAAGCCCTACTCTCCTTATTCCACATAGAAAAATTGGACACCATGGTTCTACACTTCCGATCTACCGCCCGCTTTTTTACCAGATGGAGAAAGTACATAGAGTACACATTCCACGCGGAGGACATTTTATCTATCATCTACCCATTTAGATACACTGAATGGTATTTAAAACATGACCTTACTAACATGATGGGGAAACTTAAATTAATGACCTCACAAACCACCTCTTGTCCTCAACAGCCACGTACTGCTTTCACAGCAAACCAATAACCTCGGAAGTACGTCCTCCACCTACTTGGACCTTTGAGATAGGGATCTTACGACTGTATTTTATTCTCTCTCTTTTGCTTAATGTTTCTTTGCCTAGTACAGATTCGATCACGAAAGCTTCCACTCCTGAGGGTTTCATGTTGTACTTTACTTGAAGCGGCCACTGTCTTTATGTAAACTGAAATTGATTTACTTCGGTTACACGCAGGTAAACGCCCCCCCTCCCTTTTTTTTAATTATTTTTTATTTACCGTATTTGCCGGCGTATAAGGCGACTGGGCGTATAAGACGACCCCCTATTTTTGAAGTGAAAAAATAGGTTTTGGGCTATATTCACCATATAAGACTACCCCAGCTTCCAAGGCAACACCATATAAAAAAAACCCCTTTCAAAATAATTGATTCAACCACATATTCACCACCGACCTAAATGTAGACACATGGGCATACTTTAATCCACCACAAAAATCCTTGCTTTTCCAACAGGCATTAAAATCTTTAGTTGACTGACCACAATGCACAGGGAATTATTAAATGAGAGGTCCCAATACTATGAGCCCTCGGATTCTTATTTACAGTCAGGGGACTTACCGGCATTGTCCTAGCCAATTCCTCAATCAACATTGTTCTCCATGACACCTACTACATAGTTGCCCACTTCCACTATGTCCTGTCCAGTTACGCTGGATGTAGCTTCGGCTTCATACAGTATACATCACTGAGCCAATCCCGGCGAGCGATGTATTCTGTTAATGAATACAAAGCCTGCTCGGATTGGCAGAGGCAGAGGCTGTAATATCAGCTCGTGCCTCTCTGACTCTCAAAGCCAATCCGAGCAGACTACTGTATGTTGCCTGCTCGGATTGGCAGAGGTTATTACTCCAATCTGAGCAGGCTCTGTATTCAATAGAATACATTGCTCGCGGGGATTGGCTCAGCAGTGTATACTGTGTGTAGCCGAAGCTACATACAGTATTACCGCACATCCAGCAAGCATCCGACGGACTGACATCCAGCGGCGGCATTTTATACCCGGCGTATAAGACGACCCCCGTTTTTTTGGGCGTTTTTTTAACTGTAAAAGGTCGTCTTATACGCCAGCAAATACGGTATTTTTTCCATTTTCCTACCTATCCTGCCCTTCCTTGCACTTGTATTAATACTAGGGCTTATTCAATACCACTGTATATTAGATAAGTTGGATTTTTGTATATCATACCTGTCAACTGCTTTGATAAGTGTATCGTGAAAATATCAATAAAAATATGTTAAAAAAAAAAAAAAAAAGCCCACACTGCGGAGCCAAGTGCCGGCATCCTGGGAGCGCCAGATGTGACCGTACATGGTTTATGGCTTGCTCCTAAAACATTAGCAGTCTGGTTTGTCCCTCCTGTGCAATGTAAGTTCCGCCTGCTTCTCCTCCCTATCTGCTGGTCCATCTTTCCCTCTGAAGTCCCCTCCTCTTCCTCTCTTGTGGGCACCCACGTGACGTCCCTAGACACGTCATCATCCACGTCACCTTCCCCACCACTATAATTAGAGATCTCGGAGTAGGCAGCAACAGCGGGGACCAACCTCCTTGGGCTGATCTGGGTACTGTCGTCAGACAGTTGAGTGGCGGTTGTTGCTACCTCCTCTTCCTGATCCAATGCCAAGAATGGCTGCGCATCGGAAATGTCTTGTGATGGATCGGAAAATAATTCCTGTGACTCAAGTAGAGGGTATGTGGTGGTGGTGGTGGTGGTGTTGGTGGTAGTATCTTTGGGGGTGCACACAGCAGAGAGTGAAGAGGGTGCAGATAGAGAGGATTAGGAGGTTGCAGAAGAGTAAGGCTGAGTGAGCCACTCAACCAACTCTGGTGCGTCCTTTGACGTAATCGAACGCACCTTCTGCAACTTCCCACTTTGGCTCAAGCCTGGTGCTCCTGCCCTACCCCTACCACCCCTGCGGAAGGGCCTGCCTCTTCCTCTGCCTGTCATTTTTTTAAATGACCCTGTGACAAAATTCTCTAGAGAAGTGCAGTATATGTGGAAGAAGGTATGTAACATTCCGCTTCAATCTGTCGTTTTGGGGGGCCACTGGCCTATCACACCAGTTATAATACTTTTTTCTAATTGCGGTTGTCACTCTTTGTAGTATCGCTGCAGAACCGCTCAGCAGTCACAATGCTGCACAGTAGAAATGCACTATAATATGCTTTCTATATTTTAAAGTATTTTATACGTGTATTACACCCTATATACTGCGCACCAAATAGTACACCTACACCAGTCCTTAAAAGGACTTTTGTGGACCTATATTCGTTAGCGATTTGTGTCGCTACAATCTGTCCCTGCGACACACAGCAACCTCTCCCTACACTGACAAAAGAGCTGCAGAACTGCTTTCTATATTTGAAAGTACATTATAAGTGTATTACACCCCTATATACTGTACACCTATACCAGTCCTTAAAAGGACTTTTGTGGCGCCGTACTTAATTGCCTGTAAGGCCAGATGCTGGTAGGAGGTAGGTTTTATCATCACAGTTAAAAAAAAAGAGCATTTTTATGTCGAAGCAATAGGGCAGTGGTGGAGGGGCGATTTGCCCCTAACATTAGGGGCGGATTGCCCCCATGCTTCGGCATATATTTTTTACTCTTTTTTTTGGCACAGATTGTTGTTTTATTGAGTTAATGTTTTATTCTTACCATTGTTTGCTTTTCAGGTACACCAATCAGCTGCATCACTGATTTATTTATCATGACAGCAACAGTGTTTTCTCCCACGATACGTAAATCAGTGACTCCACCACCACAGTTAAAAAGCGGTGCATGAATGCCCATCATCAGAAGTGGGTGGATGAAGTGAGGTATTCTAATGGTGGGCATACCCACCGATCAATCTCTTTTTTTCGTTCAGCCCACATGAAAAAAAGAACATTACAATATGCTCCCAACAGGGTCCAGCAACGTACTGTTATGTTGCTGGACTTTGAGTGGGTATACCAGAATGATGCCTGCAGGTTTAGGTATCATCTTGGTATCGTTCTTTTCAGCCAGCGGTTGGCTTTCATGTAAAAGCAATCCTAGCATCTAATTAGCCACTAGACTGCTTTTACAAGCAGTTGGAGGGAACGCCCCCTTCCCCATCCCCTCCAGTAATTTCCCTTGGTTTTCTCGGGCTCTCCTATCCCACCGGGGGAACCTGATAATGCAGCCGGTGGTTCCGCCAGCTGACCATAGCTGATTAAAGATCATAATGACTTCAATCATCTCTATGAGCTAAGAAACTGGAAGCCGGATATAAAATAGTGCCATTGGGAAAGCATCTTATCACACCGACCTTGGTGTCGTCAGATGCTTTGAGGGCAGAGGAGAGATCTAGGGTCTAATAGACCCCAATTTTTTTTAAAAAGAGTACCTGTCACTACCTATTGCTATCATTTACATTCTCTGTGATAACAATAAAAATGATAAAAAATAATTGAAAGGAATAGTGTAAAAAAAAAAAAAAAGCAAAATAAATAATAATAATAAAAAAAAAAAAAGCATCCCTGTCCCCCCGTGCTCGTGAGCAAAGGCGAACACAAGTGTTGGTCTTGTGTCATACGTAAACAGCAATTGCACCATGCATGTGAGGTATCACCATGAACGACAGATCGAGGTCAGTAATTTTAGCAGTAGACCTCCTCTGTAAATCTAAAGTGGTAACCTGTAAAGGCTTTTAAAAGTGTATTTCGTTTGTCGCCGCTGCACGGTTGTGCGCAATTTTAAAGCATGTTGCGTTTGGTATCTATGTACTCGGCATAAGATCATCTTTTATATTATATCAAACATTTGGGCAACATAGTGGGGCTGATTTACGAATCATTTGCGCCTTGAGTTGCGGCATACGCCGCCGTGCAACGGTCGTTTTTGCATTTACAAAACATTTGCGCCTGCAACTCAGCGCAATTCCCCATTTACTATAGTGTTGCCAGCGCACGGGCGGGTGCAATCTGTGCGCCGCTATAGACCTGGTGCACAGCATCTTCAACTCAAAAAATAAAAGAATCTGGAAGTGGCAATATTATGGGGGAGATGTGGGTGATGTGAGGAAGTATAGATATGACTGTCCAACTAACAAACATGCCCAGAATAGAACGGAAAACTAACTTTATCTGAGCAGGCTTGCTGCGCCTGAAAATACACTTCTAACTACATGAGGTTAATTTATGTACTGCGAGCGGCATTTGCACCCGTTCATGTGCTCTGGTTCACTGCGCCGGCAAAATCTTAGTAAATGTCAAGCCACGTAGGTTCATTTGCATAAGTTGAACGGGCGCACATCTCAACTTGATTTTTTTTTTTTGGTTCACTTCTATGGGTTTTTTAAAGGCTATTTAAACACAGGTCATGTTAGCATTAAGAAATTTGAAAAAATTAAGAAAAAAAATGCGTGGGGGTCCCCCAAAACTCCATACCAGGCCCTTCAGGTATGGACAAGGGCCTAGTCCCCACAACCTTGGCCATTGGTTGTGGGGGTCTGCGGGCGGGGGGGCTTATCGGAATCTGGAAGCCCCCTTTAACAAGGGGACCCCAAGATCCCGGCCTCCCCCCCTGTGTGAAATGGTAAGGGGGTTCAAAAGTACCCCTACCATTTCACCAAAAAAGGTGACAAAAGAGTTAAAAATGACAGGAGACAGTCTTTGACAATTCCTTTATTAAAATCTTCTTTCTTCTGGTCTTCCTTCTTCATCCTTCGGTTTCTTCATCTTCTTCCTCCATCTTCTTCTTACTCCGATCCGCTTCTTATTGCTCCGGTGTTCTCGTCCAGCATCTTCCTCAACGGCATCTCTTCTTCTTTGTCGGGCCACTCCGCGCAGTGGGAGGCTCCCGCTGTGTGATGCTGCTCCTCTTCTTCATCTTCTTCTTCCTCCGATCCGCTTCTTGATCCGGGGGTTCTCGTCCGGCATCTTCCTCCACGGCCTCACTTCTTCTGGGCCGCTCCACGCAATGGGAGGCTCCCACTGTGTGACGCTTCTCTTTTTCTGACAGGTCTTTTATAACGGAGGGTGGGGCCACCCGGTGACCCCGCCCCCCTCTGATGCATGGAACCTTGCAGCTAGGGCCAGCTAGGAAAGGGGTGAGAAGAGCGATCACCCAACTCTCTCCCGAACCATTCAAGGCCACATGCACTCAACATAGCTGGCTAAATGTAAATTTGTATGCATATAAATTCTGTCCAAAATTCAAAATTTCCTCTTCGAATTTTGTATCCTAAATCATAAGTAAAATTTGTAATTGTTACGAAAAGTTAACTCACCAAAAAGCTATCAACCCAGGAAGTCAGCAAAGCACAGGGATGGTGGGAACCCCTTATAATGGGCACAGCGGGTGTACAGACCCGGGAACTCAGCACAGGGATGGTGGGAATCCCTCATAATGGGCACAACAGGTGTACAGACCCGGGAACTCAGCACAGGGATGGGAGGAACCCCTCATAATGGGTACAGCAGGTGTACAGACCCGGGAACTCAGCACAGGGATGGGAGGAACCCCTCATAATGGGCACAGCAGGTGTACAGACCCGGGAACTCAGCACAGGGATGGGAGGAACCCCTCATAATGGGCACAGCAGGTGTACAGACCCGGGAACTCAGCACAGGGATGGTGGGAACCCCTCATAATGGGATATAGAGGGTAATCTTGGGCCAGCGCACCGAATGGCAACTAGGGAAATGCAACGCACACTTAAGGGGAATGTCTGAACCCAAAGAAGATAAAGGAAGAGGATAGTGGCGCGCAAATAAATTAAACTAAACTATATGTTACAAAGACAAAGCAATCAGGTAATAGACGTAGGAGATCATAATTAAAACATCCTGGTTAAAATAGTATAACACATATTAAGATGAGTAAATGTATCAATAAATAATATATCAAATAAATCGCAGTGCTTCTGATTGTGCGTATAGTGATGTGACAGTGGTCAAGGTAAAAATCAAATCTTGCGGTAAAATAAATCCTGGCTAAAAATACATGATAAACATCGCAATCAGTGACTGGATAAAATAACAGTGCATCCAAGTGTGCATAAAACCAGTGATCCAAATAAATAGTTAGATAAACGTGATTAAAATCCTTAATAAAAAAATGCATCAAAATATGAATCCAATTGTGCATATAAAGGAATGGCGGTGATCCAAAAAATATATCATAAATGTGATATAAAGGAATATAAAACAATAATTGCTAAGTGATAGAGTGCAAAAAAAGAATTTTTCCTCGAATGCCAAGGAGAAAATGACAGATAGTGGTGGTCTCAAATGTGTACCACATATGCCATAATAAATGGCTATAATGAAGATGAGATAAATATATAGAGGCGGTAAAAAAATAAAAATAAAATGGTGAATGGCGATAGATAAAATCGCAAAGAAATAATGTCCAATCAGGGATCCATATATAACATCAGTGCAGTGTGGAAGCAATATCTTCAATCCAAAAGAGAGGTGTCAGTGCTGGTATATAAACTGGTGACAGGGAGTAATCTGTGAATCCTGTGCAGTGATCCGTGTATTTCCGTGCAATCCTATTGGGGATATAGATGCCCCCTTACCTTACAGCAGTGTAATATGGGTCTTTATGGTCCTTGGTGACCGTCCTCACGGGTGGGGGGGGGGGGGGGGGGGGGTTGGTTTCCAACTGCGTGTCCCAGGTACTTCCTATCAGCTTACTCTTTATCCAGGCGGGGGGGGGGGGGGGGAGGTGGTTTTCACCTCAGTGTGTATAGGAAATGAAAATACCTCATAGTGTAGTGATCGGTGGTGATCGAACACGCGTTGGGACGACCACACACGTGACCTACTGGAAGTAACGCCATCGAGCTCGGAGCTCGTTTGTACCCTGCACTTGTATTTACTTGCTAGATGTGAGTACCCATTTTTACTGTTACATTGGAAATAAAAGTAAGGTAAGGGGGCATCTATATCCCCAATAGGATTGCACGGAAATACACGGATCACTGCACAGGATTCACAGATTACTCCCTGTCACCAGCTTATATACCAGCACTGACACCTCTCTTTTGGATTGAAGATATTGCTTCCACACTGCACTGATGTTATATATGGATCCCTGATTGGACATTATTTCTTTGCGATTTTATCTATCGCCATTCACCATTTTATTTATTATTTTTTACCGCCTCTATATATTTATCTCATCTTCATTATAGCCATTTTTTTTGGCATATGTGGTACACATTTGAGACCACCACTATCTGTCATTTTCTCCTTGGCATTCGAGGAAAAATTCTTTTTTTGCACTCTATCACTTTAGCAATTATTGTTTTATATTCCTTTGTATCACATTTATGATATATTTTTTGGATCACGGCCATTCCTTTATATGCACAATTGGATTCATATTTTGATGCATTTTTTATTAAGGATTTTCATCACGTTTAAAATACAAGGTAAAAAAGACAAATGGCGCTACCTGTAAGTAATAAGTGTAGTGAGCTTGAAAGGAAAAATAGTGAAATGTGCGTGCTTAAAAAGGTTTCCACCTTGTTAGTTCTGCTGTAGCCGCAGATTAACAAAATGTTGTGGTTAAAGATGGGGTAGTATGCCCCTAAATTATCCAATCTTGAATAACAATACTGATAGGCGTGAGCAGCCCAGTGAATAAACGTAAAAATAAACGTAAAAATAAACAATAAACATGAAAATAAATGTGATTAGAAATTAGGATATATATACCTAATTACATAAATTGCTAAGACACAGAAAGGGGGAAGATGGCGGCTAGCCAACTAACATGTATCCTCTATACATCCGCTATTGCTTCCAAAATATAATTAATACATGGCCCTTACCATAAGAACAGAAATGTGACACTTTTACCCAAATCAAGAACAATCCTAATGGTAAAAGGTATATGAGTAGAGGTTATAGATAAGCAAATAGTGAGTGACAGTCCCAATGCAAGAAACCAAAAAATATGTAAAAAATGAACAAATGTGTGTGATAAATATACTCAGTGTGTGAGTAGTGAGCAAGCCCAAAAACAGCTACAGATAAAGGCAAAAAGTAAGTAATAAATAAATATATGTATATAAGAAAGAAGTCCAACTCCAAAGGGGGATCCACGAGAAAAACCCAGCAGTCAATGAGTGGGTGTGGGTATCTGGGTAACACTGTAGCGAAAAATCAACCGGTGACTTGTAGTGCTTCAGGCAGTGATAGGTGACTCTGTGCTGCCCCCCAAAGTTCCCTCACTCACCAGACGTAGGTACCCCTGCAGGGGTAAACAGCGTACAGATATGGGTATCAGGTGGTCCTCCTGGTAGCAGTCCGGGACGGGTTCTAATCCAATAGCTTCCTCCAGTGAATTCAGCCGGGTTCCCAAATGTAGGGGAGGGGAGGGTACCCCAAACGGTACACGGATAGTGCCTCACAGAAAAAAGCAGAGGGGGATACCCATGTGTGATATCAGGTGGCAAATTTTATAAAAAAAAAAAATAAAGTAAAAAAGTAAAAATTGAATAAAACCCAGGGTGTCTCGCAGGACCCACCTGGTTCCACCATACACACTAATGGTTAATAACAAACAGGGCGGTTTAGGGCTGGTTTGCTGTTTGCGCTCCACCAGCGTACCTAGCCACTAAGTCCCGCACCGGAAATGACGTCAGCACGCCTTACGCGTTTCGTTGTTAGACGTTATCAAAGGCGCCTAATTTCTAATCACATTTATTTTCATGTTTATTGTTTATTTTTACGTTTATTTTTACGTTTATTCACTGGGCTGCTCACGCCTATCAGTATTGTTATTCAAGATTGGATAATTTAGGGGCATACTACCCCATCTTTAACCACAACATTTTGTTAATCTGCGGCTACAGCAGAACTAACAAGGTGGAAACCTTTTTAAGCACGCATATTTCACTATTTTTCCTTTCAAGCTCACTACACTTATTACTTACAGGTAGCGCCATTTGTCTTTTTTACCTTGTATTTTATATCTAAAATTGCTCCCTAGGGGGTTAATTTTTTCTAGACAGGCTGCACACCTATTTCTTATTCCTAAGCGCGGAGACTTCTCATATTTTCATTTTCATCACGTTTATCTAACTATTTATTTGGATCACTGGTTTTATGCACACTTGGATGCACTGTTATTTTATCCAGTCACTGATTGCGATGTTTATCATGTGTTTTTAGCCAGGATTTATTTTACCGCAAGATTTGTTTTTTACCTTGACCACTGTCACATCACTATACGCACAATCAGAAGCACTGCGATTTATTTGATATATTATTTATTAATACTTTTACTCATCTTAATATGCGTTAAACTATTTTAACCAGGATGTTTTAATTAGGATCTCCTACGTCTATTACCTGATTGCTTTGTCTTTGTAACATATAGTTTAGTTTAATTTATTTGCGCGCCACTATCCTCTTCCTTTAACCCCTCATAATGGGCACAGCAGGTGTACAGACCGGGAACTCAGCACAGGGATGGTGGGAACCCCTCATAATGGGCACAGCAGGTGTACAGACCCAGGAACTCAGCACAGGGATAGTGGAAACCCCTCATAATGGGCACAGTGGGTGTACAGAGCTGGGAACTCAGCACAGGGATGGTGGGAACCCCTCATAATGGGCACAGCGGGTGTACAGACCTGGGAACTCAGCACAGGGATGGTGGGAACCCCTCATAATGGGCACAGCGGGTGTACAGACCTGGGAACTAAGAATAGGGATGGTGGGAACCCCTCATAATGATAAATTCATCATAACAAACTTTTGTTATTTTAATGAAATTTTACTAATCAAACCAAAATGCGAAGATCTTAGAAATAAAAATTCAATTTCAAACACAAATGACAAAATGTTTCTTGTTTATTCATACCAAACTCAACAAAATGTTGTTATGCGCCCATGTCTACCAATAACTAGAAGATAAGCCAGCCAAGTGGGGACTAGCAAAATTACCAAGTCAGTTCCCTTAAGCTGGCCATACACCTATAGATTATCTGCAGATTTTCTATGGTTAGATGGAAATAGTGCAACAGATTTCTCCATGTTTGCTAAACTGTGTGGATGGAGGAATCTCCCACTTTTTCCATCTAACCATAGAAAATCTGCAGATGATCTATAGGTGTATGGCCAGCTTTAGACTGCAATGGTATTTGTTGTTGTGCTTAATTGTGGACAGGGGGATGCCCTTTTTTGTGCTCGCTGCATTTGGTTTGTTCTGGGCATGCTCAGGGACTTAGCGTGTTTTTTGCTGCTTTTTGTGTGTGAACAGCACTTGGATGTTTCTGGGCATGCTCAGAGAGTGTTTTTTTTTTGGAGTTAGTAATTTAAAGACATCATTAACAGGTCTACCCACTTTGAAGTTCAGTCTCTACATTGGGTGAACTTGCATTTTGTGTGTTTCATGGACTGTGCATGTGTTTGCAATTGCCTCATTAGCACACAAACCTATGTTATATAAAGCTTTCAGATAGCATGCTTTACTTTGCCCTGAAAAGAGCCAAGATTGTGTGTGGCGGCGGCAAGAGAGCACATTTCAGTGTCCTAACTGAGTTTCTAACACATGTATATTTTGTTTGTTATGTCTTTGCAAAACAGATGTGTTTTCTGCAATTTATTTGTTACTTTGGTTTGTTGTTTTTTTTTTTTTTGGTGGTGGTTGTTTTAACATGAAATATTTTTGATGTTGGCAATGTTTGTTGTTTTTACATTGTTCACTTTGATTTAATTGTCTGTGCTGCATTATTTTAAAAACTTTCTCAAGATGTGCCTAATGTAGTTTTAATCCTTTTTATATAGATGTCCATTTGTGTGTGTGCGCTCCTTTCAACTACTGTTAATTAACAATGCAAAAGGGTCAAACCTCTAAGATATTCTGTTAGTGTCTCAAATTAACATGTATGTATTTTGATTTCCTTGCTGCTTTTCCAAGTCCTGTTTGTTTTTTTTTGTTTTTTTTTACCAATAAAATTGTTTGCAATGTTTTATGTGTGTTCTTTTCATGCAATGGATTTCCCAGCTGTAGCTTAACGAGGCTGATTGCCATGTGTTAGACAAATCCAGACATTTAAGAGCGGTAAGTCTTCAATTAGATTTTTGCGCAGTAGTTTTCAGCCTCAGTGATCAAGTACCCCCACCCCCCATGACATGTTTAGGACATGTTTCTTATCTAAAAAATGTTTTTGTGTCAAATACCAAGCCATTGACTTTGATTTAAATTACCTGTGCAAGATGGAAAACCTGCAACCATGGCCCGTTGGGGGTACTTGAAGACAGGTTGAGGAGCTAAAATCAAGCTTAAAACAATCCTATTCTAATTGTGGACATTTCAGAGAAAGCCCAGACTATATTTTTTTTTTTTGTTTATTACATTTTTGGTTCTTTTTTTTTGGGGTGTGTGTTTTTTTTTTTTTTAACTCAGTTTTGACTTATTTTTTGGGCTTTGTGTCCTTTTTCTTAAAATTGTCTTTGCTTCCTGTCACCTAGCCAAACAGGAAGTGAGAGTAAAACCATAACACTATTTTTAGTTCTTGGGGACGAAGGTTAATCTAACTAACGTCCCCATTAGGCAAATTGCAGTCTAGCACTTTGTTGTGTGCACCCCAAATTATTAGGTATTTTGGAAAGGCAAATTCTTTATGCAATACAAGTGTAGTTGCTGAAAATCAGAGGGGAAGTACTGGTGATTTTATCATCCAATCGTGTAGAGGCAAAGATGCGTTTTTTCTTCCCTTGCATGTTGCCCTCGGATCTCCAGCAAGTGTACTTGTAGTGCAAAGTCGATTTCTCCAGTCATCTTCCAGGACGGCACACCTGAGAGGATGACTGGTGTTGTGGAAATTATATTGTATAAAATGTATGTGGACATTTTATTCTAGGATGTATGTTTTTATAGATTGTCATCTGTCTCCCTGTGTCTGATTTAATCATGTGCAATTCCTTTTGTGAGTGCCCTCCCCTTTTACTCCATGTCACTTCCTGTGATATCATTTTGTATTGTGGGAGTGTCTGCTGTTGGAGGCAGGCATTTCCTGTTTGTGAAAGCTTTTGTGATAATAAAAAGGCCATGCTGGGGAGTGTGCCGGGAGGATGGCTGGCTGACCAGGCAAAGATGAGGCTGTAAGAATACTTGCTGTTGATGGCTGTTTACTGGGCAATGGGAAACCAGGGGCTTAGATGGAATGCTTGGCTGGTGAGGTTTGGATGCTGATGATGAGAGGATGACGTGAAGCTGCTGGTAATGTCTGTTTTTGGGAGCTGGGGATCCAGGGAGGCATACGATCAGAGGGTGCATTATATCATAAGATTGAAAGGCGCTTATTAGCGCAAGAGTGTGGCGAAATATCCACGACAGTTAATGGCGGGCCAGGTCTTTAAAGGGCAAACAGAGATTCCCTCATCACAGGCAGAGAAAGGGGGGAAAATGGAGCACAGTCCAAGACACGTTTGTTGTCCTGAGACAAAAGGGGTGCGTTTTCTCTGCCTGATGCATTGGGAAAACTTAGCTTTGCAAAAAGAACAAATGTTTTGTCTTTCAGTATAAAGCTGGAATTTTGATTGTATGTGTGTGTATGTATGTATGTCTGTATGTCTGTGTGTATGTATGTGTGTGTCTGTGTGTGTGTGATCGTATGTATGTGTGTCTGTGTGTATGTATGTCTGTGTGTGTATGTATGTATGTCTGTGTGTGTGTGATCGTGTCTATGTGTGTGAATGTGTGTATGTGGTGTAAGTAACAAACTGTATATTGGATATAATTAGTCAGTATAAATGTGGCATTTTAGGTGCATCTTACAATGTGGCTGGCTGAGCAGTTTATAAGTAAATTGTTTGGCTATGCATGGGGAGAAGGGTTGGCTGGTTATGGAAGTTGATGCCACAGTGAGTACCTTTGGGGGGGACAAGAAGTGTATTTTGTCTTAAGTTGTGCTGGGTCTTCCTATAGGGGAAGTGGCAAACATCATTCCTTTGTGTGTGAAACCATGTGCTAGTTTCGGCGGGAAAAAACCCTAATGTTGTAGCCTAGCCTTTGTCGTGCTTGTTTCTAGGCATCATTTAATGTAAGCTATTGTAGTTTAACTTGTGCTAGTTTCAGCGGGAAAAAAAAAATCTCCATGTTGTAGCCTAGCCCTTGTCATGCTTGTTTCTAGGCATCATTTAATGTAAGCTATTATAGGCTAGCTGTTTTCGTTTGGCGGGAAAAACTCCATCTTGCTGAAGTCTGGCCTTTGTTGATTTCTACCATGTGCTATGGGTTTTTTTCATCGGCCATCTTGTTGTATCTGCTGTGTTCAGCCTTTGGTGCAGATTTTCCTTTTTAAGTGAATTCTATTTTTTTGTACTTTTTACATATTTTTAAGTAAAGCTTTTGCGTTTTCTGTATTGAATTTTGATTTCCATTTGAATCTAGACTGGGTTTGTGTATAGTGAAACTAGCTTTGCAAGTGTATGGGAGTGTCTCAGATGGTTATTCATTGTTCTTTTTAGGCTTGTATTGTTTAAGCCTGCACTTGAAAATCTAGCCTCCCTCCCTCTTTCCTCTTCATTGATATTTAAATTAACCAGTTTGATGAGTTTTGATGTATCCACAGGAAGAGAGGGGCTAAGGGTCTTTTGATTAAGGACAAAACCATTTTGATTTTTAAAGTAAATTAAGGTTTATATTGTAATACTGTTTTGGGGAGGCATTAAAGTTATTGTAATATCAAGGTACGGAGAGAAGCCATAATATTTGTTTTGAATAGTGGAGGATTTCATGGTGTTTTGTAGTTTGTCTGACAACACATTTATGGGGCTGCCGATAACCGGTAGTAGAGCATGTAAATGTGAGGATTAGTACGCTAGCATACCAGGAGGCCGTGTATAATAATCGGAAAACGCTGGGTGCCAGTACTGTAAAAAAGAAGTCACTAAGCAGTTACTGATCCGAAAATTAGTGCAAGGTGCCCTGGACGCAGGGACACTTCATAAGCGATTCGAATCGTCATGGGTAATGTTGGCCATCCATGCGTTGGAGATAAAAAAATAAGGCTCCACACCAGTCAGACAGCTGCCTTACACATGAGATCTGGGTTTGGGGCTCTGGACATGAGACCCCTTAAAGTGTGACATATATGGTCAGAGGGTACAGTGAGGTGTATTCCTTTGGAAGGTATTTTTGATGTCTGGTGGTACGAGACCCCAGAATAAAAAAATATTTTGGAAGTAGTTCAGTTTTGGCTTCAGAAATCTGTAATGGTGAGTGCGTTGATGGATGTGTAGTACATGCTTTTGTGATTCTCAGAGGAGGAACTGTGCTTAAAATCCAGATGCCCATTCCAGAAATTTGTGTGGCTGGTCCATACAATATTCTGAGATGTTCTCATGTCTGTCCCATTGTATGTAGTTTTTTTTTTGCTAAGAGTGAAGGCAGAATTCCATCTGGTTGGTTTTCATTTTAATTTTTGATTTAGGAACTATGAAATATCTCCCCAACATTTGTATCAAAATGTTTGTCTAAAGTTTTAGTTGTGTCATGTTCTATGTGGTAACAAGAATAGGTCTGAACCTACCGCGATAGTCGTGTTGTGGGTGTTGTATTTTAGTAAAAACATGAAAGTAAGGATTACAGCGGGTTTGGCTATTATCGGTTTTGAGGAATGTCATTGACAATTTACGAATGTACACGAATGTTGTATTGTTTATGAATGACACATTAATAACTTGTGTGTATAAGTATCTTTTCAGGTCCAAGAAGTTTCTGAGGCTCTGCACCATTCTAAACCCGGCATGTTTTCCTCCACTTTGTAAAGATGAGGAAAAGGGGGGAAGGGGATGGGCTGAGTGACAATTTTTCAAACCAACTATACTAACCACTCTAATTCTAGCCAAGTTTGTGACAGGTGACAGGTGACTCGGTCGTTGCAGAGAAGATTGATGAACAAGACAACAAGGATGAGAAGTATCTTTATTTATATTTTTTTAAAGTGTATTTTCCAACTAGCTAAGAAAGTGAACAGGACACATGGTTGGGTCTACTCTGAGTCTCCACGGAGCTCTGGTGCCCCAGTGATGACAGCGTTGTATGATATACAGGCATATTGGTGTGAGGAGTTGTGACAAACTAGTAAAGACTCCAAACAGACATTTCTAAATGGAATTTATGGATACATTTCTAGAGGGTAAAATTAATAATTATAATTTTGACAACAGCTCTGGTTCTCACCAGCTTTGGTATCGGGATAACTAGATAGCCCACAGTTTATAAAGTAAAGCTTCGGATCTACAGTTTATAAAGTAATTCCCCTAATGGAAGAGATTCATGTGAGCTGGTTAATCTCGTCCCAGCATCTTATGTCGTGGCCGATCGCAAGGATCTGATGGCGCGAGGGAAGGTAAGAATGACAGGGACACCTAGAAGGGAATTGCTTGTACACGGTGGGGACTTGAGCTTATGAAACGATTGAAAAAGGTACCATCCATTGAGGATGGGATGTTTTCATGTAACTGTTGAAGCTACAAGGAAGTTCCCACAATCCAAAGGGGGGTCCTGGGAATCCATAAGTAAAGATTGTTATACCTGAATCGGGGATACTAGTGACAAAGTTCAGGCCCATATGGATGAGGCTTGGATCCCTGAGAGGCAAAGCCAGAGCTGTAGCTAGTGAAGGGTGGAATTCTCTAAAAAGTCTGGGAATCTGGTGATTTAATTTTTATTTTTGCAGCGGATCATAGTTGAAGGAAGTAGGGGTATATTTACTCATGTTGTTTTTGTTTCTATTCCTTATATATATTGTGATGAGGTGCTCCTGCTGCCTGATTTGGACGCGTGACCAGAGCCCGAGCAGATGACCACATTTTCCTCAATAAGACGACCAAGACGCCCGACCTGCAAACAAGACACAGAGGATCCCAGACCGACCAGCGACTACTACAGCTCACCATGTCATCTCTACTGAAGAACAGAGTCTACATGTCAAGCCGTGTTCTCCTTTTTATGGACTCATATGGACTGAAAGGACTGATTCATTTCCAGGTGTAAGAAGATCGAAATTCATTGTGGGACACATAGGAGCATATGACAAAAAAGGAAGGACTGTTGTGGAAATTATATTGTATAAAATGTATGTGGACATTTTATTCTAGGATGTATGTTTTTATAGATTGTCATCTGTTTCCCTGTGTCTGATTTAATCATGTGCAATTCCTTTTGTGAGTGCCCTCCCCTTTTACTCCATGTCACTTCCTGTGATATCATTTTGTATTGTGGGAGTGTCTGCTGTTGGAGGCAGGCATTTCCTGTTTGTGAAAGCTTTTGTGATAATAAAAAGGCCATGCTGGGGAGTGTGCCGGAAGGATGGCTGGCTGACCAGGCAAAGATGAGGCTGTAAGAATACTTGCTGTTGATGGCTGTTTACTGGGCAATGGGAAACCAGGGGCTTAGATGGAATGCTTGGCTGGTGAGGTTTGGATGCTGATGATGAGAGGATGACGTGAAGCTGCTGGTAATGTCTGTTTTTGGGAGCTGGGGATCCAGGGAGGCATATGATCAGAGGGTGCATTATATCATAAGATTGAAAGGCGCTTATTAGCGCAAGAGTGTGGCGAAATATCCACAACACTGGTCTCACCTGGCAGGAAACACAATTAAAGTTTAAAAAGCCCCACCCCTCCCTCTGACCCTCAGTTATTGATTGTGTTTCCTACACAAAAGGTCTGGGACCATGGTTGCCCCCTTAAAAGAACAAACCCAGAGCAGTCAGTGGGGTTTGCCTTTACATTAAGGGGTTTCCCTGTTGCTCTCCTTAAAAGCATTCCTGAATGTAGAGAGGCTGGGGCACTAGGACAGGTGAGTTGTCCATAACCCCAGGGGCCACTTAACTTTCCCTCCCTCCTTTCCCTCCTATCTGACAGTGGTGGATGGTCAGGGGGGCCGCATGTACACCACACATTGGCCGGAAGCTGGGCTCCAATGGCCGAATGTTTTTTTCTCCTCGGGGAGCTGTGCTGTCCTTTTGGATAGACCGCTGTGCGAGCGGCGTGTGTAAGCCGCTACTGCGCATGTCCGGAAGCCGCGGGGCGCTGGTGTGACGTCATATCCGGCGCGCCGGGGCTTCAACAAAATGGCAGCGAGCGCGGCGGTCAGAAGTACGAATCGGCGGTTTGGAGTGAGGGGGCCCGAGGTCCACAGCCTTCACAGACGATCCATCTACCAGTGCAGAGGATGGAAGGCGGACCAGAGCTCACAGCATCAGAGGTCGCCACAGGGGGTGAGTGACTCGGCTGAAGCAGGGGGGGGGCAGGCATTTGGCGTGGCCCTATTTTCCTGTCCCCCACACTGTTGTTTCTTGAGATGTTGGCTAATAGGGTGTTCCTTTCTTTATACAGAGACCG
The DNA here is from genome assembly GCA_028564925.1 of Lithobates sylvaticus. Classification (NCBI taxonomy): domain Eukaryota; kingdom Metazoa; phylum Chordata; class Amphibia; order Anura; family Ranidae; genus Lithobates; species Lithobates sylvaticus. The sequence goes on from CM053031.1 coordinate 312,233,430, forward strand.
AACGCCCTGCTCAGGAGAGAGCCAGTAGGTCTGGGAAAGCCACATCTAAAACTTCTCCTTGGGTCTTGTAGTGTTAAACTTCCACAGGACCACAGCAAGCCTTTTTGTTATAAATGCATTTACAAATTGGCAAGCAAAGAGACAGCACAGGTTTGCGAAGGAATGCAGGGCACTACAAGTTGAGATGCTAGCTACCCTTCATTTTTTTAAAGCCACACTTGATCAGCATCAGGGGGATGCCATATCAGTAAGGGAAAGCTCTCCCTCACAGGAAGATAGATCTACCTTTACAGGAGGGTCTCAGGAACCTGCCCCCTACTATTCAGAGGAGGAGGTCTGTAGCTCTGACTTGAGTTCCCAGGAAGGGGAGGACTCAGATCAGGATAGCCATGTGGAGACCAGACCTGGGGGGCACCTCTTTTCAGCTGAGGATATGGAGGTTCTCCTCAGGGCAGTTTATGCGTCGGAGGACATTCAGTTACCTTCTGCCCAAGTGTCAGCTCAGGATAAGGTCTACAGAGGATTGGGTAAGCCACAGGCTAGAGTGGAAAGAGCCTGAGCGTAAGCTCCTCAGACTTAAAACTTGGAAACAGAGATGTCCTTTTAAGGAGGAGGAGGAAGAAAAATGTTTTAAAGTCCCACGCCTAGATGCGTCTTTGGCACAGGTTTCTAAAAGGTCGGACTTATCCTTTCAGGACGCAGGTAATATTCAGGATCAGATGGATAAAAAAATCTGAGATCCTGTTGCGCAGAGCTTGGGAGGCAAATGCATCGGCCATAAACCCTGCATTGACTTCAGCCTGTCTAGCCAGGAACGCGGATGCATGGCTCAACAAGCTGATGGACCATCTCACGCGTAAGAAGGAGTCCAGGGAAGTAGTAGAATCCCTGGAAGTTGTTGGGAGAGCCATCGCCTTTTTTTTGGGCAGATGCGGCAGTAGAGACAGTAACGACGACTGCTAAGTCAGCAGCATTACTGAACTCAGCCAGGAGGGCCCTTTGGGTCAAGACTTGGGACGGAGACTTCACATCTAAATCACGTCTCTGTGGTATCCCTTTTGAGAAATTTCCCACCAAACCTAAGAAGGAGAAGGGGAGGAAATTTTTTCGTGGCCCCCCTGCAAAATGTCAGTTCAAAGGCAAGGGGGGACAAAGGAAGAAGTGGGGGATTGGAAAGGGCAGGGAAAAGGGTGGAATCCTTTTTTCCGGGTCCAGACCTTCCAGCAAAGAAGCAAAATGACGCCAGCATAAAAGTGGGCGCAAGGCTCTCATGGTTCCTCCCCCAGTGGGAAAGGATCTCAGAGAGCCACTACATTTTAGACCTTATAAAACTAGGTTACAAGCTGGAATTTCGGTCAGTCCCACTTCAAAATTTTTTGATTACTTACCTTCCCAAAGATTCTCTGAAAGCAAGGGGCCTACTAGACAGTGTCCGCATACTCGCAGAACAGGAAGTAATTATTCCTGTCCCAGTGAGTCAGGGGGCTTTCGGTTTTTATTCCCACATTTTTGTGGTCCCAAAGCCATCGGGCAAGTTTCGGTTGATTATCAATCTACAGAAACTAAATCGCTACTTGCTGTACAAGAGGTTCAGGATGGATAGCATCTATACGGTCAGAAAACACCTCCAGAAGGAAGTTTTAATGATAACGTTAGATCTCAAAGATGCTTACCTGCACGTGCCCATTGCCCCGGATCATCAGAAGTACTTGAGTTTCACAGCACGGACAGAACAGGGGGTGCAGCATTGGCAGTTCAGGGCACTCCCCTTCGGCCTTGCGGCCAGTCCAAGGATCTTTACCAAGGTTCTTGCGGAGGTGTTATCTTTCCTACACCTTCAGGGTGTGGCTCTGATACCATATCTGGACAATCTATTGATCTACAGTCCATCCAGAGACCAACTCCTGAGGGATCAAGAGTTGGTCTTGACTACCCTGGATTCTCTAGGTTGGATGGTGAGTCAGGAGAAGTCCTCCCTGGACCCCTCACACTCAAAGATGTACTTAGGGTACCAGTTAGACTCAGTGGCCCAGAGAGTTTTTCTTCCTCCCGAAAAGATCGGAAAGATTCGGGGCGCAGTGACAATGTGTCTCGAAGCCCCAGAGGTGTCTTTGAGGAACATTATGATGGTGCCGGGAACTGATGGCCTTTTGCATCCCAGCAGTTCCCTGGGCTCAACTCCACTCCTGCGATCCCCAGGGCTTCCTTCTCTCCTCCTGGGACGGGAGAAGAGAAACCCTGTAAGAAAGAGTTCCTCTGGTAGAGAAGGTAAGGAGCTCCCTAGCTTGGTGGCTCGATCCTGTCAACCTATCTGGAGGTCGGACGTGGACGCAGCTAGACCCAGTAGGCATTACGACAGACGCAAGTGCCTGGGGTTGGGGGGCTCATTTAGGAGACCACTACGCCCAAGGTCCCTGGGACCAGAGTCAGAGCAGAGCTTCCTCAAATTTCAGGGAGCTTCTGGCAGTCGGGAAGGTATTATGTGTCTTCCGGGACCTGATCCAGGGAAAAGAAGTCCAGATCTTCTCGGACAATCGGGTAGCGGTATCCTATTTGAACCGTCAAGGGGGAACAACGTCAGTCAGTTTAAGGGCACTGACTCAAGATTTCCTAGGAGAGGCATTCTCTCGATCTCTGCAGTCCACATAAGAGGATCTCTCAATCTACAAGCAGACTTCCTCAGCAGACAGCCCATTCTTCAGGGAGAATGGGAGCTGAACGAGGAAGTTTTCGCTCTGGTAAGCCGTCATTTTGTAAGACTAGAGATAGATTTATTTGCTTGTCAGAAAAATGCAAAAGTGCAGAGATTCTTCTCTCTCACGAGAGAGCAGGGATCCTCGGGGGTAGACCCCCTCGCTCAGAGCTGGGATTTCAGTCTGGCGTACGCCTTCCCTCCCTTAGTGCTCAACCCACGGGTGCTGAAGAAGCTGTCCCAGTCGGATGGAGATCTTATCCTGATTGCACCCTGGTGGCCGAAGCGGGTCTGGTTCCCCACCATGTGGAGGTGGTCGATTGTTCCTCCGCTGCATCTCCCGATCAGACGAGATCTTCTCTGCCAGGGCCCAGTGGTTCATCCCAACCCGGGGTTTCTGTCCCTGACGGCCTGGCTCTTGAGAGGGAGATCCTCAGGAACAGGGGATGCTCGGAGAAGGTAATCGACACTCTTCTCCTTAGTAGGAAGAAGGTTACCAGACAAATTTATGCAAAGGTCTGGAAGGTCTTCTCCCGATGGGTTCAAGCTAAAAAGAGAACTAACCAAACAATTCCAACTGTTTTGGATTTCCTCCAAGAAGGGGTAGACCAGGGGTTAGCGGTCAGCACCCTTAGGGTCCAGGTAGCAGCCCTGTCAGTGTTTTTTGACACTAGGTTAGCTCGAGACCCTCTTGTTAAGAGATTTTTGTTAGCCAGGGAAAGGTTAACCCCAGTAAGGACAGTTAGATTCCCTCCGTGGGATTTGTCCCTGGTCTTGGACGCCCTAACGAAAGGGCCTTTTGAGCCATTGGATCAAATTTAATTTAATTTTCTTTATCTTAAGATGGCCTTCCTGCTAGCCATCACCACAGCTAGAAGGATAGGTGACCTACAGGCCCTGACAATAAAGGAGCCTTTTTTGTTGATCCTAGAGGACACGATAATCCTTAGACAGGATCCACTTTATTTACCAAAAGTGACCTCTGGGTTCCACAGGTCACAAGAGATTATTCTTCCATCATTCTGCCAGAATTCTAAGAATGATAAGGAAGAAAAGTTGCACCTTTTAGATGTTAGACATTGTCTTTTAGTCTATCTAGAAAGGGCGAGAGAGGTTAGGAGATCAAATCATCTAATTACTTTTGGTGGCCCAAGAAAGGGTCTTCTTCAGCCCTCAAAACCAACGATAGCCAGGTGGATTAAGCAGGCAATAGCATTAGCCTATAAACACTCGGGTAAACTGGTTCCATCCCACCTTAAGGCTCATTCAACCAGATCTCTGGCGACCTCCTGGGCAGGGAGGGCAGGCGCTTCCATAGATCAAATCTGCAAGGCAGCAACATGGACGAGCCATAATACCTTCCTGAGGCATTACAGAGTGGAGCTGTTGTCCCCTCAGGACTTGGCTTTTGGCAGGAAGGTCCTACAGGCGGTGGTCCCACCCTAAGGTAGGCCTGAACTTCTTGCTCATCGTCTCAGGTGTGCCGTCCTGGAAGATGACTGGAGAAAAGTACCAGTTACACTTACCGGTAACAGATTTTCTAGGAAATCTTCCAGGACGGCAGGCTTACTTCCCTACCCTTAACTGTTGGTGATGTTTTATTCTTCACAGAATGTACCCTCTGACACTGGTGTGGGTCTTTACTTTGTCATAACTGAGGGTAAGAGGGAGGGGTGGGGCTTTTTAAACTTTGTTAATTGTGTTTCCTGCCAGGTGAGACCAGTCATCCTCTCAGGTGTGCCGTCCTGGAAGATTTCCTAGAAAATCTGTTACCGGTAAGCAGGGCCGCTGATATAAATCATGGGGCCCCGTACAGCCTACCTGACGGGGCCCCTTTTAGCCCCACCCTGGTCCTGCCCCTGGCCCCTCCTTCAGTCCCACCCTGGCCATGCCCCTGGTCCCTCCTTCAGCCTCACCCCTGGCGACCTCCCCAGATGGTCAGAGACTGCAGACATAGTACAGGAGATAATCAGAGACTGCAGACATAGTACGGGAGATGATCACAGTACAGGAGATGGTCAGAGACTGCAGACATACTACAGGAGATGATCAGAGACTGCAGACATACTACAGGAGATGATCAGAGACTGTGGACATACCACAGGAGATGATCAGAGACTGCAGACATGGTACAGGAGATGGTCAGAGACTGCAGACATAGTAGAGGAGATGGTCAGAGACTGCAGACATAGTACAGGAGATGGTCAGAGACTGCAGACATAGTACAGGAGATGGTCAGAGACTGCATATATACTACAGGAGATGGTCAGAGACTGCAAACACGATTGATTCAGGAGATGGTCAGAGACTACATTTATGGCTAAACCCAGTGTACAAGTATATAGTATCACAGGGCTCCCTGTATGGGCTGGTATTTAAACCAGCTCTGCAAAATAAAGTCAGTGATTTTCCTTTAAAAGTACAACCAAGTGACAGAAGACAGCTTCACATCCAATTTCCAAAATACAAATTTTATTACAAACAGTGAACTGGTAAGGATTAGTGGAGGACAATTGCCAGTTAATGGGTCTGTGAAGATTCTTGTCTAAACCAGCAGTAAATCCTCCAAAAAAAATCAAACAATCTTTGCAGCACACACAGAGCTCTGACTAAATAGCTGATTATAAGTTGAAATGGTTAACAGCTGCTGCAGAGTCTTCCAGAGATGTATCAGTGTGATCAGGCAAGGTTAGGCAGATAAAAGATAAAAAAGTAACCAGCAAGACTAGAGGGAGGGGAGGCTGATTGGTAACCTGCACACTGCCTGATCACATGGATATCTGGAAGACAGTACAGCCGGCCAGCAACATGTTACTGTGCTCCCGACGATCCTAATGTTTCTATTCAGCCACAGAACTTGTATTGCTGTAGTCATACCTCCTTGTGTCTCCCTCCTGGCTCCCCCATTCAGCCCCACTCCAGCACTGTTTACAGTCAAATGTGAGCGGGCTGGAGAAGGGGAGGGCTACACTTTTCTTTATTACTTTGCATTCTTTCATTCCCTGTTTACAGTATATTGCCCGGGCCCCCCCTGCTGGCTGGGTCCGGTACTACAGGGCCAGTTGTACTGGCTTATCAGCGGCCCTGCCGGTAAGTGTAACTGGTACTTTTCCCTTTAGTAAAGAAACCTCAAGATACCTAATAATTTGGGATGTGCATAGCAAAATGCTTGAGTGCAATTTTCCGAATGGGGAAACTATTGAAATTGGCTTGTGTGTCCCCAAAGAAAGACACTGGTAGTGTTTTATACTCACTTCCTGTTTGGCTTTGTGACAGGAAGTGAATAATTGGACAAATTGTCAAAATTTGGGAGTTGTCTTCACCCTATCAGGGGTGTAGAGATCCCCAAACACTTCAAATCCCTCTGCACTCTATCCCCAAGCTAAAATTGGAAAGGATTTTCTTTAGTTTAACTTTGCAAAGACATTTTACTAAAATCAATTGTGATGCATGTTAATGGCCCATTTAAACCTTTAATATAAAGTCATAAGTTGCCTTTGACTCTAATCATTATTTTTGGCCAGTCCTAGAAATCTACATCTGTTTTTCTATTAACCACTTGGTGTCTGTGCTATATCCTAATTACGGCCACAGCGTGGACCTTCATTTCTGGGAGGCCGTCATAGGATGTGTTCCCTGCAAGGCGCACTGAGACTCGGGTGATCGCAGTAAGGGCCTATCCTGGTCCCTTACCATGCGATTAGCTGTCAGCCTTTGACAGATGATCACATGATGTAAAATAAAGCTTGGTAATTGGTTATTTGTGTGAGCATTACAAATAGAGTCCTAACCAAATAGATCCTTGAGAAATACATTAAATACTAAATCGTATTTCTCCAAATGTAGTCCAAAGTGGGCCCTAGCATTGATAAGATCATAAAGCTCACATTGGTTGTGGGCCAAAGACAATCCATAAGCCCTGGTTCACATTGGTAGTTGGGTACAATTTGACATGTCCAATTGGCAGCAAGTGGCAGCAATGGCATCGTCCTAATCAGTGCAATGCTGCATTTTCAGTGCGGAAACAATTGTTAAATATTTTACTACTTTTTGCAATTTGGGGCTGCGATTTCCATTGATCTGGACTGACACGCTAGTGTTAAATTGTGCGAGTCCAGCTCAGCGATTACCTTGGCAAAATGTGCTTTGAACAAAACTAGCTCAGGTAAGCACAGTCAAATAGAAACCGAAAATCAGATTTTTTTACACAATAAAGTCCTGTAAAAATCTCCATTACAAATGTTTACAATTAAGATGGTCAGACACTACACAATCTGATTGTACAATCTCTGTCCAATTCAACATTAAGCCTCGGTTTCCACTGTTGCAAACCCAAAGTCGCGCGTTGTTGCCGTGAGTTTGGCTTAGTAGGCTAAAGCGGTAATAGGAAGATGCACTGGAAGAATTACTTTTAATTGTAGAAAATCAAACAGGCTTGTGCACTGAATCGAATTTATGAAAGATCTGATTGCCCAGTGTATGGTCACCTTTAACCACTTGCCGACTGCTCACTGTATATATACATCATTTTTTTTAATTTTGCTGCCACAACCGAGATATTCATCTTTACAGTGAGTGGTCGTGTTTACGATAATGGTGGTCTCTGCGCTTGTAAGACCTCTGCGCAAATACAGTGAAAAAAAAAAGTATTGCAATGACCGCCATTTTATTCTCTAGGGTGTTAGAAAAAAAATATATAATGTTTGGGGGTTCTAAGTAATTTTCTAGCAAAAAAAACTGTTTTAAACATGAAAGCACAGAATCTGAAAAACAGGCTTGGTCCTTAAGTGGTTAAATATATGAAAACATGAATTTCTGTTGTTTAGAAACACTTCTCTGTTCTTTGTATTGTATTGAAAGATGTGGATACCAAAAGAACCAACATTCAAAGATATATTAGAAGAACAAGAATTAGCTTAGTAACAAAAAGGGGATAATTAAATGAGAACATATACTAAGGCTGCGTACACACGAGCAGATTTTCCCCGCGGGATTGTCCGCCGGACATTCCGACCGTGTGTGGGGCTCCGGCGGACTTTTTCCTCCCAAAAGTCCAGCGGACTAAGTTTTAAGTTCAGGCTTAAAATTGTGTGCTAGTCCGCGGGACTTTTGAAATGAACGGACTTGCCTCGCACACGGAGGAAAGTCCGTTCATTTAGAACGTGACTCCAGGTAGACGGTACTAGCGAAGGCAGTAAATGCCGCCGCGCTAGCACCGTCACCTGGTATGGATTTAAAGGGGAATCCCTACGCCGAAAAAAACGGCGTGGGGGTCCCCCCCAAATTCATATCAGACCCTTATCCGAGCACGCAGCCTGGCCGGTCAGGAAAGGGGGTGGGGACGAGCTAGCGCCCCTGCCCCAAAGCACCTTGTCCCCATGTTGATGAGGACAAGGACCTCTTCCCGGCAACCCTGGCCGTTGGTTGTCGGGGTCTGCGGGTGGGGGGCTAATCGGAATCCGGGAGCCCCCTTTAATATGGGGGCTCCCAGATACCGGCCCCCCACCCTATTGGAATGAGTATGGGGTACGATGTACCCCTACCCATTCACCTAAGGAAAAACGTGTAAATAAAAAAAAAACACACAATTTTATAAAATATTTTATTGCACAGCTCCGGGGGTCTTCTTCCGTCTTGGGGGGTCTTCCCGCCGGACTCCTCCGCTATCTTCTGCTCTTTTACCTAGCTCTTTCACGAGCGGAGGAGCCCGGCTTTCTTCTTCGTCGCCGCCGTCTGGGGATCTTATTCCGACGTTGGGGGTCTTGGGGGTCTCTGCTGTTCTTCTTGCCCGGCCACCGCTTTCTTCTTCCAGCTCTTTTACGAGCAGTGGCCCGGGCTAGTGTTGTCGCCGCTGTCCCCGCCGCCTTCTTCTTCTTCTTCTTCTGCTTCTTCTTCTTCTTCCGACGTTGACTCGTCGCTGTCTCCTCTTGTAATGGCTCCGACGTGTTGCGCTGCCGGTTATATAGGGACAAGGGGCGGGTCACCTGCTCATGTCACATGGTGACCCCGCCCCCTTATGATGTCACATTCCCAGCATCCTCCGGGACTGTGACATCATATGGGGGCTGGGTCACCATGTGACATGAGCAGGTGACCCGCCCTTGTCCCTATATAACTGGAAGCGCAACACGTCGGAGCCATAAGAAGAAGAGACATCGACGAGTCAACATCGGAAGAAGAAAGAAGAAGAAGAAGAAGAAGAAGAAGCAGAAGGCTGCCGCTCGTAAAAAAGCTGGAAGAAGAAAGCGGAGGCCCGGCAAGAAGAACAGAAGAGACCCCCGAAGACCCCCGACGTCGGAACAAGACCCTCAGACGGCAGAGACGAAGAAGAAAGCCGGGCTCCTCCGCTAGTGAAAGAGCTAGGTAAAAGAGCAGAAGAGAGCAGAGGAGTCCGGCGAGAAGACCCCCCAAGATGGAAGAAGAACCCCGGAGCTGTGCAATAAAATATTTAAAAAAATTGTGTGTTTTTTTTATTTACACTTTTTTCCTTAGGTGAATGGGTAGAGGTACATCTTATTAAAGGGGGCTCCCGGATTCCGATAAGCCCCCCGCCCGTAGACCCTGACAACCAACGGCCAGGGTTGTCGGGAAGAGGCCCTTGTCCTCATCAACATGGGGACAAGGTGCTTTGGGGTGGGGGGGCTGCAGGGCCCCCCTTTCCCCAGGGCACCCCCCCATGTTGAGGGCACGCGGCCTGGTACGGCTCAGGAGGGGGGGGCGCAAGCTCTTCCGCACCCCCTTTCCTGACCAGCTGGCCTGCGTGATCGAAAGGGTCTGAGATGGATTTGGGGGGACCCCTACGCCGTTTTTTAAGCGTAGGGATTCCCCGTTAAATCCATACCAGGTGACGGGGCTAGCGCGGCGGCATTCTACCTGGAGACTTTCCTCCGTGTGTGGGGTAAGTCCGTTCATTTCAAAAGTCCCGCGGACTTTGGCTAAAACTCTGGCGGATTGTCCGCCAGAAAAGTACGGGCGTGTGGAGGCAAGTCCACACGTTCAGATGCACATGCGCGGGTATGCGTGCGCCAGTTCAATGTGCCGGTTCGCACCTCTATGCGCCGATTCACACGCTCAATTAATGCTTTATCAGGCGCACTAATTAAGGTGTGAACCGGCGCAGCGCATTAGCCTTAGTAAATCAGCCCCTGTGTGTCGCAGGGACAGTTTGTAGTGACACAAATCGCTAACGAATATAGGTCCACAAAAGTCCTTTTAAGGACTGGTATAAGTGTACTATTTGGTGTGCAGTATATAGGGGTGTAATACACGTTTAAAATACTTTCAAATATAAAAAGCATAGTATAGTGCATTTCTACTGTGCAGCATTGTGACTGCTGAGCGGTTCTGCAGCGATACTACAAAGAGTGACAAACGCAATTAGAAAAAAGTATTATAACTGGTGTGATAGACCAGTGGCCCCCCAAAGCGACAGATTGAAGCGGGGTGTTATATACCTTTTTACACATATACTGCACTTCTCTAGAGACTTTTGTCACAGGGTCATTTAAAAAAATGACAGGCAGAGGAAGAGGCAGGCCCTTCCGCAGGGGTGGTAGGGGTAGGGCAGGAGCACCAGGCTTGAGCCAAAGTGGGAAGTTGCAGAAGGTGCATTCGATTACGTCAAAGGACGCACCAGAGTTGGTTGAGTGGCTCACTCAGCCTTACTCTTCTGCACCCTCCTCATCCTCTCTATCTGCACCCTCTTCACTCTCTGCTGTGTGCACCCCCAAAGACACTACCACCAACACCGCCACCACCACCACATACCCTCCGCTTGAGTCACAGGAATTCTTTTGCGATCCATCATCACAATACATTTCCGATGTGCAGCCATTCTTGGCATTGGATCAGGAAGAGGAGGTAGCAACAACCGCCACTTAGCAGTCTGACGACAGTACCCAGAACAGCCCAAGGAGGTTGGTCCCCACTGTTGCTCCCTACTCCGAGATCTCTAATTATAGTGGTGGGGAAGGTGACGTCAATGATGACGTGTCTAGGGACATCACGTGGGTGCCCACAAGAGAGGAAGAGGAGGGGAGTTCAGAGGGAGAGATGGACCAGCAGATAGGGAGAAGAAGCAGGCAGAACTTACATTGCACAGGAGGGACAAACCAGACTGCTAATGTATCAGGAGCGAGCCATCAACCATGTACGGTCACATCTGGCGCTCCCAGGATGCCGGCACATGGCTCCACAGTGTGGGCTTTTTTTAACGTGTCCGCTGCTGACAATAGTGTTGCCATCTGCAGCCTTTGCAGTCAACGCATAAGTCGCGGTAAGCCCAACACTCACCTAAGGATGACCGCCTTAAGAAGGCACATGAGCTGCCATCACCAAGCCCAGTGGGAGCAACGCCACGAGAACCCACAAAGCCACACTCCAGGCTCTCACCGTCCAGGCTCTTCTACTTCTCCTTCTCCTCTCTCCTCAGAATTGTCCTCCACTCCACCTTCCATCATGCCGTCCTCAAGTTTTTTTGGAAAAAGGCAGGCTTCTGTGGGCCAAATGTTCGAGCGTAAAAAAAATGATGACGCCGGATAACCCTCTTGCCATGCGGTTGACCGCTGGCTTGTCATAACTGATAGCCCGCCAACTACTGCCATATAAACTGGTGGACTCGGAGGCCTTTTGAAAATTTGTGGCCATTGGAACACCACAATGGAAGGTCCCAGGAAGGAAGTATTTCTCACAGAAGGGCATCCCAGAGCTATATGGCCATGTTCAGCGGCAAGTGAATGTATCTCTGGCACACAGTGTCGGTGCCAAGATACATCTGATCTGACCACAGACACGTGGTCTAGCAAACACGGGCAGGGAAGGTATATAACTTTTACTGCCCACTGGGTGGACCTTCTGACGGCCATCAAGGATGTAACCTGTGGCACCCGTGTAGATTTGGTTTTACCGCCACGGATTGCATGCAGGCCTGCCTCTTCTTCTCCTCCTCCTACTCCATCCTCCTTCTCCTCCTCGGCTGACTCCTCCTTTTCGGCTGCTACCCTCTCTTCCGCTGCGCCGCCCAATATCCCCAGAACCTATTCGACATGCCAGGTGAGATGTTGCCATGCTGTGCTGCGTCTGTTGTGCCTGGAAGCCAAGAGCCACACTGGCCCTGCACTCCTTTCAGCTTTGCGTTCACAGGCAGATCAGTGGCTAACACCGTTCAATTTGACAGTTGGTAAAGTGGTGTGCGACAACCGTGCCAATCTGCGTTGAAACTGGGCAAAATTACACATGTGCCATGCATGGCACACCTCTTAAACTTGGTCGTGCAGCGATTCGTTGTCAAATACCCTGGGGTCCAGGACATCTTGCGGCAGGCAAGGAAAATCTCGGCCCATTTCAGAAGATCTTACACAGCCATGGCTTGCCTTGCTGACATTCAGCGGCGACACAATCTGCCGGTCAGACGTCTTATTTGTGATTGCCCGACGCAATGGAACTCAACCTTGTATATGCTTTATAGGCTGCTCCAGCATAAACGTGCAGTTAACGACTACCTGTACGAACTCTGCGGCAGAACAGGTTCTGGGAAGCTTGGTTTTTTTCACTGCGCCAGTGACTGCTCATGCGCGACGCATGCAGAGTTCTGCGGCCATTTGATGAGATCACCAAACTGGTCAGTCGCAGCCATGGCGCCATCAGTGACATCGTACCTTGCGCCTTCTTTATGGAGCGTACATTGCGTTGTGTCATTGATCAAGCCGTCGAGAAGCAGGAGCAGGAAGATGAGGAAGTCACAATGCTGGATGAATTCCCAGGGGGGGGGCTACTCTATCTGAGACAAGTCAACAACAGGAGTCTGAAGAGGAGTCAGAAGAGGATGGTGCCAGGACAGATGAGGAGGAGCAAGAAAAGCATGCTTTATACTTTTCTGGGATCCCTGTTGTCCGTGGATGGGGGGAGGAGAACGAGGAGGACGACATTATCCTGGATGATGAGCAGGAGCCAGGCCACCACACCGCTTCCAGTTTAGTGCAAATGGGGGCCTTCATGCTCCAGTGATTTAAGAGGGACCCCCGTATAAAAAGCATAAAGGTCAAGGACCAGTACTGGGTGGCATCGTACTTAGACCCCCGGTACAAACAAAAAATGGCGGAAATCACAGAGGGCTGTCAGAATGGTGCACTTCCAGGCCTTGCTTAGAGAAATGCTGCATTCTGCTTTTGCAGGCGCTGGCAGAGGAATTTCCACTCCCAGAGAAAGAGTTGCGGGTACCAATCCAACAGCGCCTGCAAGAAGAGGGTGTTTGAAAATGTGTTGGTCACTTCTGATATGAGATCATTCTTTCAGCCGACCCATCGACAGGTGTCATCCGGATCCAGCATTAGGGAACGCCTAGACCGACAGGTGTCTCTCTACATCGAGTTAACGGCCGATGTGGATGCTCTGAGAAGTGATGAACCCCTGGACTACTGGGTGGGCAGGCTTGACCTCTGGCCAGAGCTTGCACAATTTGCAATGGAACTGTTGGCTTGCCCCTCATCCAGTGTCCTGTCCGAAAGGACGTTCAGCGCAGCAAGGGGGATAGTGACCGATAAGCGCACTCGCATAGCTCACGACAGTTATGACTACCTCACATTTATAAAAATGAATGAGGCATGGATCTTGGAGGAATTCAACACATGTGACCAGTAGACCATGTATATGCATAACTGTGTAAACGATTTATATAATCTAGCACACGGACCTTTTTTCTACCTTTGGCTCACTTGTAGAAAAAAAGCACATCGTACTATATGCCCATACCCTCCTGTTTGAAGAGGTTGAGCGGTGTCATACTTTTGGGTCCTGCAGCGAGTTGCTGGTGTTAGTGCTCCCTATCTCGGTGCTGGTGTCAGTGTTCTATCTCAGTGCTGGTGTCAGTGAGGAAGATAGCAGAATCAGCAGAAGCCAATCAGCAGGCAGTGCCAGCACCATGGCTGAGGATCAGCACTGGACTGGCACCTCCGGACCACCGCAGTGGAGCCCTGCATAGGTGGGGGTAAGGGCTGGGCAGAGGGAGGGGTCAGGGGCTCAAGCACAGGTTGGCACACTGGGACACTGGCACAGGACTGCGCTGCCCTAACTGTGGCACTGATCATGAGTCCTAAATTGACAAAATTTCACAGATAAAAAAAGAATGCTTGTCGTTGTCGATCCCAGATTCACTTAATACTTCTGGTATGTCAGTGTCCATGTTGTGGGACTATGTGTGCACAGCTAGTAAGTATTTTGTGGCTGCAAATATGACCTGGAGGTTTTTAAGGTTTGCCTGCCATTAAAATGAATGGGGCCCGCCGCAAACCTGCGATTCGCGAACATTTAGGCATGTTCGCGGATCGCGTTCGTGAAACGTCCCATCAGAAGTTCGTCCATCACTACCTGTAGAAACATACTGTACGCTGCTGGTGTCAGGCTAGGAGCAGGTAACAGTTGAGATGTGTTGATTATGCAAAGAGTTCAATAAACAAGAGCGCATTGCAACTTTTTATCTCACACAGTATTTGCGCAATAATTTTTCGAATGCCTTTTTTTTGGAAAAAAAACGGTTCATGAATTAAAAAATAACAAAACAGTAAAGTTAGCCCAATTTTTTTTATATAATATGAAAGATGATCTTACGCTGAGTAAATAGATACCTAACATGTCACGCTTTAAAATTGCACACAATCATGCACACAATCATGGAATGGCGCCAAACTTTGCTTTAACTTTTTTTACAGGTTACCAGTTTAGAGTTAAAGAGGAGGTTTAGTGCTAGAATTGTTGCACACGATACCTCACATGTGTGGTTGTAATAATAATGTATGTGACAGGTCTTCTTTATGGAGAGATGTGGGGTCAATAAGACCCCACATCTCTCCTCCAGGCTTGAAAGCATGAGATTGGTAAAAAAAAATCACCGATCTCATGCTGACAGCCACGATCGTGGCTTTGTTTACTTCCGGGTACCGGACGTGACATCATAACGTCGCGCCCGGGCCTTCCGACGGTCATAGAGATGACTGGTGGCCATCTGGTCACCGGAAATCTCTATGCTCGTCATCCGGCGGTGGGCGATTCTTTCTCCAGGCCCCCGATGGCACGGGAGAGCCCGGAGAAGCACCGGATGGCGGTGGGAGGGGGGGCGCCCACCTCCTGTTGCCTATAAGAACGATCAAGTGGCGGAACTGCCGCTATGATCATTCTTATGGTGCACAGAATCGCCGGCCGGAAAGATTGATATCTGAATGATGCCTGTAGCTGCACGCATCATTCCGATATTCACACTCAATGTCAAGGACATCATATGACGTCCTGGGTATTGAAGTGGTTAAACAATTGGGTTCAATCACACGTTTTAAGGCCTGTACACACGATTGGATATTCCGACAACAATTGTCCGACGAATGTGTTTTGTCGGATAATCCGACCATCTGTATGCTCCATCGGACAATTGTTATGCTGGCTGTGCATGCTCTCAAATTGTCCGACAACAAATGTGTTCCGTCGGATTATCCGATCTTGTGTACACAAATCCGTAGGACTAAAATCCAAAGTACAAACACACATGTTCCGAACCAATGCTAAACATCAGACAATAATAGCAGAAGGGTGGTGGTAAAGGGCTGAAAAAACACATGATTTGGTGTATGTTGGCTGAAAATGTTCTGCCATCTGTATGCAGAACAAGTTCACGGACAACGCTCTTCGGATAAAAATCCACGTATTTGTCCAATGGAAGTGCGATCTTGTGTACGAGGCTTAAGGCTATCATGAATATCTTGGAAAAATAATTTAATTTTACTTCACACAAATAAAAAATAAAATACTATATTACTTTACATTAGCGTGATGTTGTGAGTCAAGAAATACCAACCAGCATGCCCTGACACTATTTTGGCTAGCAAGGATCAGGTCTTAGTCTACATGACACTAAACAGCAACTACACTTTTCGGATGTTCAAAATGTCAGCATCCTCAACTGGAAAGAAGGATGGAAGCAAAAAAAGGCAATAAAAGCAATTGTATTAGTTGCATCAAAGACAAAAACTAAGGTTACTATTACACTGGGGCGTTGCGCCGCCGGCAGTAAAACGCCACTATTTTTAGCAGCGCTTTACCGTTGTTTTTGCGGCGCTATTCGGCAGGTAGCGGGGCACTTTTAAGCCACGCTAATGGCCGAAAAAGGGTTAAAACCGCCCGCAAAGCGCCACTTGATTTTAATGGCCAGGGACGCTTTAGGAGTGGTATATACACTGCTCCTACAGCACCTCAAAGATGCGTCTGGCAGGACATTTTTGAGCATCCCTCTGGCTTTCACACTGAAGTGAGAGGAGCGGCTCTTTCAGGGCATTTCACAAGGCTACTTTCACACTGGGGCGCTTTGCAGGTGCTATAGAGCTAAAAATAGCACCTGCAAAGCGCCCCAGTGTGAAAGTAGCCTAAATGTTATTAGGTCATTGCAGTGTACCAGAGGAACAATACAAACCACTTTTTTCACGGAGGAACAAGATTTTTTTTACCTGTAACATCCCTTTTCAGATTATTTTCAGTGTCCTTTGGCAAATCCTCATGGTCTCCTAAACCCTTGGCATCTTCTGGTTGCACTGAAGCTTGAGCTTTTCCTAATGCAGCTAAATCCCTGGAGTCTTCTAGTTTATTTTTCTCTGCTTGGCTTTTCTCTTTATTACTACCTTTTTTATTATATTCCCGTTCAGCAGTTTTGGAAGTAGATTGCTCATATTCTCCTTTACATTTTCTAATCAGAGAATTCAAGAAATCTGAGGGAAAAGTAAATAAAACAATGTTATAGCATACAAGTGCAAGTAAATATGCAAATGTTTTCAAATACAATTTAATTCTCCTTTCCTGGTACATCATGGCAGCATACACTGGGCTGTGGCTCTGCCCCCACAACCTGATAGGACTGGTTAACTATAAATCAAAGACGGACCTGGCTCACAGCATTCTTCTTTTTTCCTCAGCTGATCAGGACTGGAATTGTGAGGTATTGTTTGTCGCCCCTGCCAGGTTCAGCCTCTCCTGGGTGGAAGTCCTTCCTCTACAGTATCTAAATGAGCTATATGGTTGGAGCCCCATTCTGGTGGTGCAGGCCTGTCAAAGAAAGCTTTAAAGAGGAAGTAAAGACTCTGAAAAAAAAAATACACCCTGCAAGACAAATGAGCTAGTATGCATAGCATACTAGCTCATTATGAATTACTTTCCTGAGATCAAAGCCCCCAAAGCGACCCTCATTCCCCGCCTCTGATGCCATCTATCCCAGAGTGACTTCCGGGTATCGCGGCTTCAGCGATGTGACTGGCCGGATCTGCGATGACGTCATTTACGCTGGTCCTGCCACTAACAGCATGAAGTGCATGAACAGAAGTGGCAAGCTCAGTGCGCCTGCACCCGCTGTCTAAGGCGCATGCGCCGTAGACATCGGTGCCGCTATTTCTGCAAATATCTCCTAAACCTTTTAGGTTTGGGAGATATTTTGGGAGCATGAAAGGCAGGTGATGTGGCCTCTGACCAGTTTCCTGGCTAGAGCTTTTCCAGGATGGCGATCCAAGCATGCTCAGGCACTATTATCACTAATTTTAAATGGTTTTATGGCATTTTTGGGCAACAAATGGTGGAGCTCTCTACTCATGCATGCTGGATGCTTATGTGGTCATTTTTTGCTGGTATGTTTTTCCCTTTTTATGGCATTCACCTGGGCTTTTCCTATATCTTTCTCAGGCCGTGTACACACGAGCGGACATTCCCCAAAAGTCCGGCGGACTAAGTTTTAAGTTCAGACTTAAAATTGTCCGGCGGACAATCCCGCATTCTGTGCGCTAGTAGACTTTTGAAATGAACGGACTTGCCTCGCACACGGAGGAAAGTCCGTTCATTTAGAACGCGACTGCAGGTAGACGGGACTAGCGAAGGCAGTGAATGCCGCCGCGCTAGCCCCGTCACCTGGCATGGATTTAAAGGGGAATCCCTACGCCAAAAAAACGGTGTGGGGGGTCCCCCCCAAATCCATCTCAGACCCTTATCCGAGCATGCAGCCCGGCCGGCCAGGAAAGGGGTTGGGGACGAGCGAGCGCCCCCCCTCCTGAGCCGTACCAGGCCGTGTGCCCTCAACATGGGGGGTGCCCTGGGAAAGGGGGGCCCTGTGGCCCCCCACCCCAAAGCACCTTGTCCCCATGTTGATGAGGACAAGGACCTCTTCGACAACCCTGGCCATTGGTTGTCGGGGTCTGCGGGCGGGGGGCTTATTGGAATCCGGGAGCCCCCTTTAATAAGGGGGGCCCCCAGATCCCGGCCCCCCCCCTATGTGAATGAGTATGGGGTACGATGTACCCCTACCCATTCACCTAAGGTGTAAAAGTGTAAATAAAAATAAAAACACACAATTTTTTTAAATATTTTATTGCACAGCTCCGGGGGTCTTCTCGCCGGACTCCTCCGCTCTCTTCTGCTCTTTTACCTAGCTCTTTCACGAGCGGAGGAGCCCGACTTTCTTCTCCATCGCCGCTGTCGTCGTCGTCTGGGGGTCTCGTTCCACCTTCAGGGGTCTCTTCTGTTCTTGCCGCTGTTGCGGCCTTGTGCGCCTTCTGCGTCGTCGTCTTCTTCTTCTTCCGATGTTAACTCGTCGCTCTCTCTGGCCTGAATGGCAGAGACACGCTGTGATGTGACTTATATAGGGACAAGGGGCGGGTCACCTGGTCATGTCACATGGTGACCCCGCCCCCATATGATGTCACAGTCCCATCATCCTCCAGGACTGTGACATCATATGGGGGCGGGGTCACCATGTGACATGAGTCGGTGGCCCCGCCCCTTGTCCCTATATAAGTCACAACACCACATGTCTCTGCCATTCGGCCAGAGAGAGCGACGAGTCAACATCGGATGAAGAAGAAGAAGAAGACGACGACGCACAAGGCGCACAAGGCGGCGACAGCGGCAAGAACAGAAGAGACCCCCAAAGGCGGAACGAGACCCCCAGATGAAGGCGGTGATGAAGAAGAAAGCTGGGCTCCTCCGCTCATGAAAGAGCTAGGTAAGAGAGCGGAGGAGTCCAGCGAGAAGACCCCCCAAGACGAAAGAAGACCCCCGGAGCTGTGCAATAAAATATTTAAGAAAATTGTGTGTTTTTTTTATTTACACTTTTACACCTTAGGTGAATGGGTAGGGGTACATCGTACCACATACTCATTCACATAGGGTGGGGGGCCGGTATCTGGGGGCCCCCTTATTAAAGGGGGCTCCCGGATTCCGATAAGCCCCCCGCCCGCAGACCCTGACAATCAATGGCCAGGGTTGTCGGGAAGAGGTGCTTGTCCTCATCAACATGGGGACATGGTGCTTTGGGGTGGGGGGCCGCAGGGCCCCCGTTTCCCCAGGGCACCCCCCATGTTGAGGGCACGCGGCCTGGTACGGCTCAGGAGGGGGGGCGCTCGCTCGTCCCCACCCCCTTTCCTGACCGGCCTGGCTGCGTGCTCGGATAAGGGTCTGATATGGATTTGGGGGGGACCCCCACGCCGTTTTTTCAGCATAGGGATTCCCTTTAAATCCATATCAGGTGATGGGGCTAGCGCGGCGGCATTCGCTGCCTTCGCTAGTCCACTCTACCTGCAGTTACGTTCTAAATGAACGGACTTTCCGATCGTGTGTCGGCAAGTCCGTTCATTTCAAAAGTCCCGCGGACTTTTACCCGCGGATTGTCCGCCGGAAAAGTCCGGGCGTGTGTGGGCAAGTCCACACGCTCGGAAAGTCCGGCGGACCTCCACTGGAAAGTTCGGCGGTTTGTCCGCTGGACTAGGTCCGGCGGACAATCCCGCCGGAAAGTCCAAGCGTGTGTACGCCGCATTAGTGTTGCTCTAGGATCATTGTGCTCTTTATGGAATTCACTTGGGCTCTTCCTATCTCCTTCTCAATGCTTGCTTTTGGATCACTGTGTTATGCTGTTTTTCATTTCAGTCTGGTGCTTAGCTCTGTTTCTATGGGGAACGCTGCCCAGTCAGACTACCCATTGATTTTAAGGTATAGGGATTAGGTAAGTAGCGAAGATTGAGAAAAAGAGAGCCAATATCTATAGTCCTGTAAGGACCACAAATGGATGGAGCCTTCTAAAGATCAAGTCACCATCTAGGAACAGACATCCAGGCAATGTTGTCTAACCACTTGCCGACCACCCGTCGATTGGCAGAGGCAAAATGGCACTCCTGCGCAAATCGCCGTAGCTGTACGGCGGGCGCTTTAACCACTTCCCGACCGCCCCATGTACATATACGTCAACAGAATGGCACGTACAGGCAAAACCACGTACCTGTACGTGACATTCTTCCGGCGGTTGGGGGGTCCGATCGGACCCCCCTCTGCCGGCGGGGACGGTCGGGATCGCTACAGGAGCGATCCGGGAAGAGGGGACGGCCAGTGGTTTCTGACCACCCCCTCGCGATCGCTCCTGGCGAATCAGAATCTCCGTTGCCTGTGTAATTGTAAACACAGGCAACGGGAACTGACGTCACGCTCCTCGTGTCGGTCTTTCTGACCGGGACGCCGAGCGGAGAAGACACACCAAGTAAGTGCACAACAGTACACTGACACCAGGACACTTAGGCACACAATCCACCCCCCTGTCACCCCCAGATCACCCCCAGATCACCCCCTGCCCCCCCAGTCACAGTGTCACTGATTGCAGTGATCATTTATTTACTGATCACTGCATTTAGTGTCAGTTGTGACTGAAATAACTGTCAGGGCAGTTAGTTTTAGGCCCCTTTAGGTCTAAGGTAGCCCCCTACCCCCCCCCCAATAAAGGTTTAACCCCTTGATTGCCCCCTAGGTAACCCTTTCACCCCCTTTTGCCAGTGTCACTAAGCGATCGTTTTTCTGATCGCTGCATTAGTGTCACTGGTGTCGCTAGGTAGCCAGTTTTTTTTTTTTTTTTTTAGGTACCGCCAGGTTTATATAGGTTCATAAATAGGTTTATAGGTTTGGTACCCCCATATTACAACCTAAATAAAGGTTTTAACCCCTTGATTGCCCCTAGAGTTAACTCTTTCACCAGTGATCACCGTATAAGTGTCACTGGTGACGCTGGTTAGCCAGTTAGTTATTTAGTTATTTAGGTTCTCCGTCAGGTTTTTATATAGCGTCAGGTACCCCCATATATTACCTAATAAAGGTTTTAACCCCCTGATTGCCCCTAGTTAACCCTTTCACCAGTGATCACCGTATTACTGTTACGGGTGACGCTGGTTAGTTAGTTTGTTTTTTATACTGTCAGGGCACCCGCCATTTATTACCTAATAACGGTTTAACCCCCTGATCGCCCGGCGGGTGATATCAATTAGGTTTTAGGGTCAAATAAGGTCTGCGTCGCCCCAGGTTAGTGCCAGTACCGCAAACACCCACGCGCAAAGCATACACCTCCCTTAGTGGTATAGTATCTGAACAGATCAATATCTGATCTGATCAGATCTATACTAGCGTCCCAGCAGTTTAGGGTTCCAAAAAACGCATTGTTAGCGGGATCAGCCCAGATACCTGCTAGCACCTGCGTTTTCTCCCTCCGCCCAGCCCAGCCCAGCCCACCCAAGTGCAGTATCGATCGATCACTGTCACTTACAAAACACTAAGCACACATAACTGCAGCGTTCGCAGAGTCAGGCCTGATCCCTGCGATCGCTAACAGTTTTTTTTGGTAGCGTTTTGATTCAGTCGCTAACAGTCAGGAGCTTTTTTTCCTGTGAATCTCTCTAGTGTACTACTAAATTTAGAGCCCAAAATGGCAAATCGCAAGTACACTAGTGAACAGGCCTACTTGTTTCTGAGTATGTCAGATAGTGAAGAGGCGGTCACTCATCTGTCAGAATCAGGCTCAGAATACGATCCAGTAGACGACAGCGGCTCCATGACAGATAGCTCTGGCGACGGAGGTGAGGTCCCTGCTAAGGTCAGGCGTACCCGATCCCGATCTTCTGCTGTTGTTGAGGTGCAGGAACCGCAGGTCTCTCGTATGGAGCACAGAAGTACTAGCGCCGCTATTCCTTCTGGTGAACTGGCAAGCACCAGCGGCCTAGTACACCCTGGACGTAGTCAAACCAGCACTGCAGTAACACTTGGTGACGTGGCGAGTCCTATAAGTGCAGTTCAAGCTGGCGAGGTGGCAAGCACAAGTAGTGTCCCGCTGCCACCAAGAAGAAGACAAAGGCAGGCCCGTCGATCACATAGTGTCCTTCCTGCAGAATTCGCCAATCCTGATTGGGTGCCCACCACTTCTGCAGGACCCGTACTTCCCCCATTCACTGGCCAACCCGGTATTCAGGTGGAAACAGCTGATTTTAGGCCATCCGATTTTTTATCGCTGTTTTTCACGGAAGATCTCTATAGATCTATTGTGGACCAAAGTAATTTATATGCTGGTCAATACATCGCCGCTAATCCCCGGTTGCCTTCCCTTGCCAGAGATTGGAAACCAATTACGGTTTCCGAATTTAAGTCCTTTCTGGGCCTTTCCCTCAACATGGGCATGCATAAATTCCCGACTCTGAGGACTTATTGGTCCACCCTCGCACTCCACCATATGCCCGTGTTCTCTCGCTCCATGTCCAGGGCACGATACGAACAGATCTTGCGGTTCATGCACTTCAGTGACAATGAACTCTGTCGTCCTCGTGGAGACCCTGAATTTGATCGGCTCTACAAAATTCGGCCCCTCATAAACCACTTCAACCAACGTTTTGCAGCCTTGTTTACTCCCAATCAAGTTGTCTGCGTTGACGAGTCCCTGATTAAGTTTTCTGGCCGCTTGTCTTTCAAACAGTTCCTTCCCAGCAAGCGTGCCAGATACGGGGTCAAGCTCTACAAGCTCTGTGACAGGGCAACAGGCTATACGTGGAGCTTTTCGGTTTATGAGGGAAAAGATAGTCACGTAGAGTCGGAGAACTGTCCAGATTACATAGGGAGCGCTGGCAAGATAGTGTGGAACTTGGTGTCACCCTTATTCGGAAAGGGGTACCACTTGTACGTGGACAATTATTACATGAGCGTGCCACTGTTTAGTCATTTGTTTGATCATCAGATTGGAGCATGTGGCACCGTGCGACCTAATCGCCGGGGCTTTCCCCAGCGGCTTGTAGATTCCTCTCTTAGGCTGGGGGAGAGAGCCTGCTTGAAGTGTAATAATTTGCTCGCTGTGAAGTGGAGGGATAATAGGAATGTTTTCGTTCTTACCTCCCTTCATGCAGACACGACAGTCCAAATTCGTACGGCGGCTGGTGTTGTGACGAAACCCCTCTGTGTCCACGAGTATAACCTTAATATGGGAGGGGTGGACCTCAACGACCAGTTGTTGGCGCCGTACCTAGTTGTCCGTAAGGCTAGACGCTGGTACAAAAAAGTGTCTATTTATTTGTTCCAATTGGCTTTTCTGAATGCTCATGTGCTATACGGAGCTTCAGGCGGGAGGTTACCCTTCCTTGAATTCCAGGAAGAGGTTCTCACAGACCTTCTGTTTCCAGACGGTTCTGCACCTCACCATTCCCTACCAAATGCAGTTAGCCGGCTGTATGAGAGGCATTTTCCTTATGTCCTCCCGAGTACCCCTACCCAACGAGCCCCCCAAAAAAGATGTTGTGTCTGTAGCAAGCACGGATGTAGGCGTGACATCCGTTATTATTGTCCACGCTGTCCTGACAATCCTGGTCTCTGCATTGGGGAATGTTTTGAACGCTACCACTCACTAGTGAGGTATTAGCGTAGGGTACAGCATTTCACAGGCTAGGATACACTTTCACAGGGTCTCAAGAATGCCATCGCATTTTGAGACCCGACCGTTAGTTAAAATTATAGTTACAGGGTCTCAAGAATGCCATCGCATTTTGAGACCCGACCGTTACAGTTAAAATTATAGTTATAGTTTAAAAAAAAAAGTGTAAAAAATAAAAATTAAAAAAAAGTACAAAAAAAAAAAACCCCAAAAAAATATAAAATAAAAAAACCAAAAATAGTTGTCGTTTTATTGTTCTCTCTCTCTCTCTCTCTACTGTTGCTCTTTTTTACTCCATTCTATTCTGCAATGTTTTATTATGTTTTATCATGCTTGCTTTTCAGGTATGTTTTATTGTTAACCATTTATTGGTTTTTAGGTGCGCCATTCAGTTGCAGCGCGGATTTATTTATCTTGACAGCAACAGCGTTTGCTCCCACGATACATAAAGCCGCGACTCCAACGCTGTAGGAGGTGATTTCACCACCACAGTTAAAAAAAAAGAGCATATATGCCGAAGCATGGGGGCAGCAGAGGGCGGAGGAGCGATTTTGCTCCTAATGCCACGTACATACGGTCGAAAAAAGTCCGACCATGTGTACGTGGCATAACTTTTTTGCGGGAGGATGCCCCCATGCTTCGGCATATATATATTTTAGGCACCGGTTGCGTTAACAAAATGTTTTATTTTTTACTATGTTTTTTTTTTGGTATTTGCTTTGCAGGTATGGTATGGTAAGGTCTTACTGTTATACTGTAATGTTACTTTGTTTTAATGTTAACCATTATTTGCTTAGCAGGTACGCCATTCAGTTGCAGCGTGGATTTATTTATCTTGACAGCAACAGCGTTTGCTCCCACGATACATAAAGCTGCAACTCCAATGCTGTAGGAGGTGATTTCACCACCACAGTTAAAAAAAAAGAGCATATATGCCGAAGCATAGGGGCAGCAGAGGGCGGAGGAGCGATTTTGCTCCTAATGCCACGTACATACGGTCGAAATTCCGACGGAGGCTTGCCCGTGGAAAAGTCCGACCATGTGTACGTGGCATAACTTTTTTGCGGGAGGATGCCCCCATGCTTCGGCATATATAAATGGTGCATGTATGCCCATCATTAGAAGTGGGTGGATGAAGGGAGGTATTCTAATGGTGGGCATACCCACCGCGCCATTGGGAAATTGGGAAAGCATTTTATCACACCGATCTTGGTGTGGTCAGATGCTTTGAGGGCAGAGGAAAGATCTAGGGTCTAATAGACCCCAATTTTTTTAAAAAAAGAGTACCTGTCACTGCCTATTGCTATCATAGGGGATATTTACATTCCCTGTGATAACAATAAAAATGATAACTAAGAAAAAAAAATGGAAGGAACAGTTTAAAAATAAAATAAAAAAGCTAAATAAAAAGAAAAACTAAAAAAAAAAAAAAAAAAAAAAAAAAAGCAAAAGCTAAAAAAAAGAAAAACTAAAAAAAAAAAAAAAAAAACCCCTGCCCCCCCCTTCTCTTGCGCAAAGGCGAACACAAGCGTTGGTCTGGCGTCATATGTAAACAGCAATTGCACCATGCATGTGAGGTATCACCGCGAAGGTCAGATCGAGGGCAGTAATTTTAGCAGTAGACCTCCTCCGTGAATCTAATGTGGTAACCTGTAAAGGCTTTTAAATGCTTTTAAAAATGAATGTAGTTTGTCGCCACTGCGTGTTTGTGCGCAATTTTAAAGCATGTCGTGTTTGGTATCCATGTGCTCGGCCTAAGATCATATTTTTTATTTCATCAAAAATTTGAGCAATATAGTGTGTTTAAGTGCATTAAAATAAAAAAAAGTGTATTTTTTCCACAAAAAATGCGTTTGAAAAATCGCTGCGCAAATACTGTGTGGAAAAAAAAATGCAACACCCACCATTTTAATCTGTAGGGCCTTTGCTTTAACAATATATATAGTGTTTGGGGGTTCAACGTAATTTTCTTGCAAAAAAAAATATGTTTTCATGTAAACAAAAAGTGTCAGAAAGGGCTTTGTCTTCAAGTGGTTAGAAGAGTGGGTGATGTGTGACATAAGCTACTAAATGTTGTGCATAAAATGCCAGGACAGTTCAACCCCCCCCCCCCCCCCCCCCCAAATGACCCCATTTTGCAAAGTAGACACCCCAAGCTATTTGCTGAGAGCAATGTTGAGCCCATTAAATATTTTTTTTTTTTTGGTCCCAAGAGATTGAATAATGAAAAAAAAAAAATAATATTTTTTTTTTTACAAAAAGTTGTCACTAAATGATATATTGCTCAAACATGTCATGGGCATATGTGGAAATACACCCCAAAATACATTCTGTTGCTTCTCCTGAGTACGGGGATACCACATGTGTGGGACTTTTTGGGAGCCTAGCCGCGTATGGGACACCAAAATCCAAGCACCGCCTTCAGGCTTTCTAAGGGTGTAATTTTTTTATTTCACTTCTCACTGCCAATCACAGTTTCGGAGGCCATGGAATGCCCAGATGGCACAAACCACCCCCAAATGACCCAATTTTGGAAAGTAGACACCCCAAGCTATTTGCTGACAGGTATGGTGAGTATTTTGCAGATCTCGCTTTTTGTCACAAAGTTTTGAAAATTGAAAAATTTTTTTTTTTTTTACTTTACTTTCTTCATTTTCAAAAACACATGAGAGCTGTAAAATACTCACCATGCCCCTCAACAAATAGCTTGGGGTGTCTACTTTCCAAAATGGGGTCATTTGGGGGGGTTTTGTGCTATTTTGGCATTTTATGGCCTTCGAAACTGTGATAGGTAGTGAGGAGTGAAATCAAAAATTTGCACCCTTAGAAATCCTGAAGGCGGTGCTTGGGTTTCGGGGCCCCGTACGCGGCTAGGCTCCCAAAAAGTCCCACACATGTGGTATCCCCATACTCAGGAGAAGCAGCAAAATGTATTTTGGGGTGCAATTCCACATATAACCATGGCATGTGTGAGCAATATATCATTTAGTGACAAATTTTTGAATACATTTTTTTTATTTATTTTTTTTTGTCTTTATTCAATCACTTGGGACTAAAAAAAAAAAATATTCAACGGGCTCAACATGCCTCTCAGCAAATAGCTTGGGGTGTCTACTTTCCAAAATGGGGTCATTTGGGGGGGGGTTTGTGCCATCTTGGCATTTTATGGTCTTCAAAACTGTGATAGGTAGTGATAGGTAGTGAGGAGTGAAATCAAAAATTTATGCCCTTAGAAATCCTGAAAGCGGTGCTTGGTTTTCGGGGTCCCGTATGCGGATAGGCTCCCAAAAAGTCCCACACATGTGGTATCCCCGTACTCGGGAGAAGCAGAAGAATGTATTTTGGGGTGTAATTCCACATATGCCCATGGCATGTGTGGGCAATATATCATTTAGTGACAACTTTGGGCAAAAAAAAAAAAGTTTGTAATATTCCCGCAACTTGTGGCAAAATATAAAATATTCCATGTACTCAACATGCCTCTCAGCAAAAAGCTTGGGGTGTCTACTTTCCAATATGGGGTCATTTGGGGGGGTTTGTGCTATTTTGGCATTTTATGGCCTTCGAAACTGTGATAGGTAGTGAGGAGTGAAATCAAAAATTTGCACCCTTAGAAATGCTGAAGGCGGTGCTTGGGTTTCGGGGCCCTGTACGCGGCTAGGCTCCCAAAAAGTCCAACACATGTGGTATCCCCGTACTCAGGAGAAGCAGCAAAATGTATTTTGGGGTGCAATTCCACATATAACCATGGCATGTGTGAGCAATATATCATTTAGTGACAACTTTATTTTTATTTTTTATTTTTTTTGTCTTTATTCAATCACTTGGGACTAAAAAAATAAATATTCAATGGGCTCAACATGCCTCTCAGCAAATAGCTTGGGGTGTCTACTTTCCAAAATGGGGTCATTTGGGGGGGTTTTGTACTTCCCTGCCATTTTAGCACCTCAAGAAATGAGATAGGCAGTCATAAATTAAAAGCGGTGTAAATTCCAGAAAATGTACTCTAGTTTGTAGACGCTATAACTTTTGCGCAAACCAATAAATATACGCTTATTGGCATTTTTTTTACTAAAGACATGTGGCTGAATACATTTTGGCCCAAATGTTTGACTAAAATTGAGTTTATTGGATTTTTCTTATAACAAAATGTAGAAAATATCTTTTTTTTTCAAAATTTGCGGTCTTTTTCCGTTTATAGCGCAAAAAATAAAAATCACAGAGGCAATCAAATACCGTCAAAAGAAAGCTCTATTTGTGGGAATAAAAGGACGCAAATTTCGTTTGGTTACAACATTGCATGACCGCGCAATTACCAGTTAAAGCAGTGCAGTGCGAAATTGAAAAAAGACCTCTGGTCCTTTGGCTGACAAATGGTCCGGGGCTGAAGTGGTTAAGGAGTATAGGGGGTGCACAATGGCCATGTGACGCAGAAGCCAATTTGCGTGGCTGCCTGCGTTTTCTCCCGAGAAGGACAGAACAGAGATCTGTCTATGTAAACAGACAGATCTCCGTTCTGTAAGGAGACTGATCTTTTGTTCCTACTGCTTAGGAACAACGATCGCTCTCCTCCCCTAGGCAGTCCCATCCCCCACAGTTAGAAACACTCCCTAGGACACACATTTAACCCCTTGATTGCCCCTAGTGTTAACCCCTTCCCTGCCAGTGACATTTATAAAGTAATCGGTGGCTATTTTTAGCTCTGATCGCTGTATAAATGAAAAATGGTTCCAAAATAGTATCAAAAGTGTCTGACCTGTCCGCCTCAGTGTCACAGTCCCAATAAAAAAATCACAGATCACCGTCATTACTAACAAAAAAATAAATAAATAATCTAGCCCCTATTTTGTAGACGCTATAAATTTTGTGCAAACCAATCAATATACGCTTATTGCAATTTTTTTTTTTTACCAGAAATATGTAGAAGAATACATATCGGCCTAAACGGAGGAAGAAATTATTTTTTTTTAATATTTTTGGGGGATATTTATTATGGCAAATTTGGGTTTTTTAGGGAAACAAGGATTCGTGATAAAGCATCAGTGGAGACACCTTTTTCCCATATTAACTCTTACAGGAGAGAATTTCCCTTCCTAGGGGAGATTTCCTCTCATTTCCTGTTGTCTCCCTCCGTTTTGTAAGTAGGAGTCGTTTGTAAGTCAGATGTTTGAAAGTAGGTATATACTATACGGCCTGCCCTATATACAGAAATTTGGGCCTTAGGTGTTGGTAGCACCAGAACACTGTAAGCCCTCAGTTACTCCTGGTGGGAGCTGAAACGGGCCCAGCTGTGAAATATTAGATAAAAAAATTGTAATTACGTGCCCCTGTTTAAAAATTGGGCCTTAAGTGGTGGTGGTGACACAACACTTTAAAGCCTCACAGATACTCTTGTTGAGCGCAGGAACAGGCCCTACTGCAAAATATTACAGTACAAATTGTAATTACATGCCCCTGTTAAACAGAGGCATAACAATTGGGCTTTAGGCACTGGTGCTGGTGCCCAGAACTAAAAATGTTCTTAGAAGCTATCAACATGAACATTGAGGAGGAATAGGATAGTCACTCAGCATCAGCATAGGCAGTCTTCAAGGGATCTCACATTCATAAAAAATTAACTGGTTACATCAGCATCAGGTGCTTGGTAGCTGGTGATCCAAGACTGATTTATTTTTATGAAGGTGAGCCAATCAACAGAGTCTGTGGACAGGCACACTCTGTGATCAGTTACAAAGCCTCCAGCAGCACTGAATGTGTGTTCAAATAGAACGCTGGATGAAGGACAGGCCAGTAGCTCAATTGCATACTGTGCAAGCTCTGGCCAGTGAACCATCCTCAAGACCCAGTAACCCAGTGGATTTTCGGTTGGAAAGGTGTCCAAGTCTGATTTTGCCCCTAGGTATTCCTGCACCATGTAAATCAGACGCTGGCGATGGTTGCTGGAACTGATCAGACCTTGGGGCTGCGGACTAAAAAAATTGTCTGAACGCATCGGTCAGACGGCCACCTTCTCCACCGCTCTTTCTGTGACTGACAGAAGCCTCAGCAACACATTGTCCAGGAGGACCAGGAAATTGTAACCTCCCAGGCTCTAGAAACGCATTGCACAAACCTTTCTGCAAGGCCTCCCGAAGATGCTTCATCCTCCTGCTCCCGCTGCGAAGGCTGGATAAGTTCTGCAACCTTACCCTTGTAACGTGGATCAAGAAGGGTTGCCAGCCAGTACTGATCCCTCGCCTTGATACGACGAATCCGAGGGTCCTTTCGCAGGCTTTGCAGGATCAGAGATGCCATGCAGCATAGGTTTGCTGAGGCATTCAGTCCGGAGTCCTCTGGGTCACTAAGGACGACATGATCCGCAGCCACCTCCTCCCAGCCACGTACAAGTCCATGGGTTGCTGGGGACTGAAAACGATCCCTTGAAGACTGCTGCTGATGCTGAGTGCCAGGCTCCACCCCCATGCTGACACAATCCTCCTCATCCTTGTCCTCCTTGTCTTCTTCCTCTTCCTCCTCCTTCGGTAAGGAAGTCCTCCTCTTCCTCCTCCTCCTCCTTCTCCTCCTCCGGTAAAGAAGTCCTCCTCTTCCTCCTCCTCCTCCGGTATGGAAGTCCTCTTCCTCCTCCTCCTCTTCTGGTAAGGAAGTCCTCCTCTTCCTCCTTCTCCTCCTCCGGTAAGGAAGTCCTCCTCTTCCTCCTTCTCCTCCTCCGGTAAGGAAGTCCTCCTCTTCCTCCCTCTGTTCTGCCTCAAGTGCCCTGTCCATTATTCCACACAGCGTGTGCTCCAACAGGAAGACAAGAGGGACAGTATCACTGATGCATGCACTGTCACTGCTTACCATCCTCGTGGCCTCCTCAAATGGTGACAGGACAGTGCATGCATTCTTGATCATTAACCACTGGCATGGCAAAAAAAGACAAGCTCCCCTGACCCTGTCCTGGTGCCATACTTGCACAGGTACTCATTGATGGCCCTCTGCTGCATGTGCAGCTGCTGCAGCATTGCCATAGTTGAGTTCCACCTGGTGGGCATGTCACAGATGAGGCTGTTCTTGGGCAGGTTACATTTCTTTTGAAGGTCAGCCAGCCGAGCACTGGCATTATATGACCCGCAGAAATGCCCACAGACTTTTCTGGCCTGCCTCAGGAGATCCTGTAAGCCTGGGTACCTGCACAAGAACCACTGCACCACCAAATTAAGGACGTGAGCCAAAAAGGGAACATGGGTCAAGTGTCCCTGTCGGAGGGCAGAGAGGAGGTTGGTGCCATTGTCGCAAACCACCATTCCTGGCTGAAGCTGGCATGGCGTCAACCACCTATGAACCTGCCCCTGCAGAGCTGTGGCTCCTGTCCCCTAAGCAGACCAACTCAAGCACTGCATAGCCCCTAGAACGCCTACGAAGCACCGCTGGTTAGGAGGACAAATCTGCACAGGAAGAGGCCTTAGAGGAAGAAGAGGAGGGGGTGGAGGAGAGAGGTGTGGCAGAATCACCACTACCGGCATTTTGGAGACGTGATGGCGGAACAAGCTCCAACATTACTTCACCCTGTCCTGTATCCTTCCCAGCTGCCAACAGAGCTACCCAGTGCGCCGTGAAAGAAAGGTAACGTCCCTGTCCATGCCTGCTGGACCATGAGTCAGCGGTAATATGCACCTTACCAATGACCGCCCTGTCCAACAAGGCCAAGACATTACCTTCCACATGCCGGTAGAGAGCCAGAATGGTCTTCCGAGAAAAAAAATGCTGTTTGGGAACCTGCCACTGAGGTACCGCACATTCCACAAATTCTCGAAAGGGGGCAGAGTATACCAGCTGGAAAGGCAACAGTTGGAGTGCTAGAAATTTAGCCAAACTAGCATTCAGCCGCTTAGCATGTGGATGTCTGGGACCAAATTTCTTTTGACGGTTTAGCAACTGGGGTAGGGAAATTTGCCGTCTACAATCAGATTTAGGTGTACAACTAGCAAATTGCCCGTAAGTGCTTGGGACACCTAATTCTACACCTTAATTCCTCTCAGTGCAGGTCTCTGAGAGGACTTTAGGTATAATGGGGTTGGAGATCCCAGCTGATGAGGAGCAAGGAGAGGTCCTCCTTGTTCTTTGGTGTGGGTCTTTTAAGTACTGTTGCCAATGGACTGCATAGGAGCTCGACATATGTCTGGTCAAGCATGTGGTGCCCAAGTGGCTGCTGTTTTGGCCACGCTTGATACAATTCAAACCCTGCACATGCGGAGCTCTGCGGTGTGATGCAGTCGGTTGGCTGTCCTTAAGCTGGCCCCTGGAGGTCATCCTGCCTTGTTGTAGATGTGCCGCCTCCTCCTCTCTTCTATCATGCACCCACGTAGAGTTATCCCCTCCCTCCTAGCCAATGGACCAAACCTGGCAGTATGCTGCAGCTGGGGGAACATGACTGCCAGTTTCTTGTCCTTCTTGGGCACCCTCTCTCTCTCTCTGGGCTCACGTTACTGCCTTCATCCTCAACAATGATACCATCATCGGAGCCTTCAAAACGCTGTGCATCATGTGACTGATGCCATTTAGCCAATGGAATAGGCCGCTTTGGCAGCTGCATTGGCAGCCAAACTTCTCTTTGCCTGGGTGACAGAGGATGAGGACGACTTTGTGATCCACTGTATCAACTCTTCTGCACGTTGTGGCTCAACATGGCCAGCTGTCGAAAAAAAGGACAAGCGTGCCCCACGGCCACTTGCTAAGTAGGGATGAGCCGAACACCCCCCTGTTCGGTTCGCACCAGAACCTGCGAACGTACCGAAAGTTTGCACGAACGTTAGAACCCTATTAGTTACAATGGACGCGAACGTTCCCAATCTAAAGTGCTAATTATAACGGCCAATATGCATGTTATTGTCCTAAAAAGGATTTGGGGACCCGGGTTCTGCACCAGGGGACATGTATCAATGCAAAAAGAAGTTTTAAAAACGGACGTTTTTTTCTGGAGCAGTCATTTTAATGATGCATAAAGTGAAAAGAAAGTGAAATATTTCTGGGGGGTGTCTAAAGTATGCCTGTGAAGTGGCATGTGTTTCCCATGTTTCCCATGTTTAGAACAGTCCCTGCACAAAATAACAATTGTAAAGGAAAAAAGAAACCATTTAAAACTGCTTGCAGCTTTAATGTCATGTCTTGTCCTGGCAATATGGATGAAAATCTTTGAGAAAAATGGCATGGCTACCCCATCACCTCCCCCCCCCAGCCCATTACCTGCTAGACATGTGCATTAGTTTTCATCCGAATGCATTTTCGTCCGAATTTCAGGTATTTTCGTTATCGTTTTAACAAACGATAACGAAAGTGCAGAATCCGAAAAACGAAAGATCCGACATAAACAAATGCTTTATTTTCGTTGTAACAACAGTTCGATATAGATAGGAGATTCGACGCTGACAATAACAATCTGTGTCCATTGAACCTGTGGTCGAATGTGCCTAAACTTAACTCTATTAGTCCAAGATTATTCTACATAGAGAGAAAAGATTCGACGTAGATAGGAAAGATTGCTGCTGGAATTGGGTGGAATTGCAGCTGAACTATACAGAGTCATACAGTTTAGCTGCTCCGTCGAATATTCTTTGAACATTCGACAGACACCATAAGCCTTCAATGACAGATTCGACCTTAATTCATTTGAATTTTTGGACGAATGCAATTTTTAACGAAAAACGAAATAAATAAAAACGAATTTCGGGAGTAACTAAATTAATTAATTTTTCGGATGAAAACGAAATTCCGAAACGAAATATTTCAGTGTGCACATGTCTATTACCTGCCCCTTTGGGTCTTGTATGGATATTAAGGGGAACCCTGCACCCAAAAAAAACCTATACCTAAAACCCTATATACTCTGAACAGCAGTATACAGGCGGTGCAAACAAGAAAGGGACTGTGGGTTTGTTCTTAAGTAGAACCTGTTTGTAATTTGGAACAAGTACATTTTTAAGTGTAGCTGCAGCCAAAAAATCTATTTTTAAGCTTTTTGGAGAACATAGGGAAGGGTTATCACCCCTCTAACATTTGTTTTGCTGTCTGTGCACCTGTTCAGAATATTTCACCTCACTTTCCGTCCCAATGACAAATGTTTTTGGCGAAGTGTTTTTTTATTGAAACAAGGATTGGTGATAAAGCATCAGTAGAGAGGAGACACCCTTTTCCCATATTAACTCTTACAGGAGAAAATTTCCCTTCCTAGGGGTAGATTTCCTTTCACTTCCTGTTGTCTCCTTCCGTTTGCAAGTAGGAGTCGTTTGTAAGTTGGATGTTTGAAAGTAGGGGCCTGCCGTATATACTCTGCAGAAATTTGCCCCTTAGATGTTGGTGTTGCCACAACACTGTAAGCTCTCACAGTTACCCTTGGTGGGCGATGGAACGCCCTGCTGTGAACTATTATATCAGGAATTGGAATTACATGCCATTGTTGAACAGTGGTAGGGAAATTTAGGCCTTTGGTGCTGGTGCTGGTGCTACAACACTGTAAGCCCTCACAGTTACTCTT
This sequence comes from Lithobates sylvaticus, assembly GCA_028564925.1. Taxonomy (NCBI): domain Eukaryota; kingdom Metazoa; phylum Chordata; class Amphibia; order Anura; family Ranidae; genus Lithobates; species Lithobates sylvaticus. The sequence goes on from CM053031.1 coordinate 312,267,366, forward strand.
GGTGGGCGCAGGAATGGGCCCTGCTGTGAATTATTAGATCAAGAATTGTAATTGCATGCCCCTGTTGAAGAGGGCCAGAAAAAAAGGGCCTTTGGTGGTGGTGGATGGTGTTGCCACAACACTGTAAGCCCTCACAGTTTCTCTTGGTGGGCGCAGAAATGGGCCCTGCTGTGAATTATTAGATCAAGATTTGTAATTACACGCCCCTGTTAAACATTGGGTCTTAGGCACTGGTGCCACAACACTGCAACTCCTCACAGATACTGTATTTGGAGCACAGCAATGAGACCTGTTGCAAAGCATTGCATAAAAAAATGTAATTACACGCCCCTGTTAAACAGGGGCTGAAAAATTGGGCCTTAGGCACTGGTGCTGTTGCCACAGCACTGCAACCCCTCACAGATACTGTACTTGGAGCACAGCAATGAGAACTGTTGCAAAGCATTGCATAAAAAATTGTAATTACACGCCCCTGTTAAACACGGGCTGAAAAATTGGGCCTTAGCCACTGGTGGTGGCTAAGGATGAGCCCGGTGTTCGATTCGAACCCATGTTCGAATCGAGCACCGGGTGTTCGCTCGCTCGGCGAGCCCAGAACTATTGGGACCGCTCGCATCAAATTCGTGTGATGCGAGCGGCCCCGCAATGCATTGCGGCCCGCGCAGTGCAATGCTGGCTGATGATTGGCCAAGCATGCACTGTGACCCCGCATGCTTGGCCAATCACAGCGCCGGCAGCGAGGAGAGCCATAATTGGCTACAGGCAGGATGCCTGTAGCCAATTATAGCTCAGGGGCTTTAATACACGCCCCACGGTATAAGAGGCCGCCGCGGCGGCGGCCTCGCATATTATGTTTCACTCACAGTGTCAGCGTGTCAGTGTGCTGCTGACTGCTGACAACAATATGTTCTTTATTTCTGGGGATATGTGTGTGCATGCTGTTAGAACAGCATTGCAGTATCACATCTGGGGGGTGTCTATAGGTAGCCTGTGAAGGAGGGCAGGTTTCCTGTGCTTAGAACTTTCCCTGCAAAAAAGTGTCATTTTTGCAGGAAGAAAGCTATTTAAATCACTCGCGGCTAATGAATTGATGGCTCCTGTAACACAGAGAGCTGTCATTCATTAATAAAAAACAAAAAAAAAAGCGTAGGGGTCCCCCCAAATTCAATAACCAGGCCCTTCAGGTCTGGGATGGATATTAAGGGGGATCCCAGCCAAAAAAAAAAAAAAAAAATGGCGTAGGGTCCCCCTCAAAATCCATACCAGACCCTTGAGGTCTGGTATGGATTTTAAGGGGAACCCTAGCCAAAAAAAATGGCGTGGGGTCCCCCTCAAAATCCATACCAGACCCTTATCCGAGCACGCAACCTGGCAGGCCGCAGGAAAAGAGGGGGGGACGAGAGCGGCCCCCCCTCTCGCCTGAACCGTACCAGGCCACATGCCCTCAACATTGGGAGGATGCTTTGGGGGTCTAAGACCCCAAAAGCACCTTGTCCCCATGTTGATTAGGACAAGGGCCTCTTCCCCACAACCCTGGCCGGTGGTTGTGGGGGTCTGCGGGCGGGGGGCTTATCGGAATCTGGAAGCCCCCTTTAACAAGGGGACCCCCAGATCCCGCCCCCCCCCCCTGTGTGAAATGGTAAGGGGGTACAAAAGTACCCCTACCATTTCACCAAAAAAGTGGCAAAAATGGTAAAAAGGACAGGAGACAGTCTTTGACAATTCCTTTATTAAAATCTTCTTTCTTCTTTCTTCATCCTTCGGTTTCTTCATCTTCTCCTTCCTTCATCTTCTTCCATCTTCTTCCATTTTCTTCTTCCTCCGATCCGCTTCTTCTTGCGCTGGTCTTCTCGTCCTTCTCGTCCGGCATCTTCTTCCGTCGGCGTCGGCGTCGGTGTCTCTGTCTCTTCTTGGGCCGCTCCGCGCAATGGGAGGCTCCCGCTGTGTGAGGCTCCGCTCCGTCTGACAGGTCTTTTATAATGGAGGGCACCTGGTGACCCCGCCCCCTCTGACGCACAGGGACGTCATGGGGAATTCCATGATGGCTTTCCCCATGATGTCAGAGGGGGGCGGGGTCACCAGGTCCCCTCCGTTTTAAAAGACCTGTCAGATGGAGCGGAGCCTCACACAGCGGGAGCCTCCCATTGCGCGGAGCGGCCCAAGAAGACACCGACACCGACGCCGACGCCGACGGAAGAAGATGCCGGACGAGAAGGACGAGAAGACCAGCGCAAGAAGAAGCGGATCGGAGGAAGAAGAAAATGGAAGAAGAAGATGGAAGAAGATGAAGGAAGGAGAAGATGAAGAATCCGAAGGATGAAGAAAGAAGAAAGAAGATTTTAATAAAGGAATTGTCAAAGACTGTCTCCTGTCCTTTTTACCATTTTTGCCACTTTTTTGGTGAAATGGTAGGGGTACTTTTGTACCCCCTTACCATTTCACACAGGGGGGGGGGCGGGATCTGGGGGTCCCCTTGTTAAAGGGGGCTTCCAGATTCCGATAAGCCCCCCGCCCGCAGACCCCCACAACCACCGGCCAGGGTTGTGGGGAAGAGGCCCTTGTCCTAATCAACATGGGGACAAGGTGCTTTTGGGGTCTTAGACCCCCAAAGCATCCTCCCAATGTTGAGGGCATGTGGCCTGGTACGGTTCAGGCGAGAGGGGGGGCCGCTCTCGTCCCCCCCTCTTTTCCTGCGGCCTGCCAGGTTGCGTGCTCGGATAAGGGTCTGGTATGGATTTTGAGGGGGACCCCACGCCATTTTTTTTGGCTAGGGTTCCCCTTAAAATCCATACCAGACCTCAAGGGTCTGGTATGGATTTTGAGGGGGACCCTACGCCATTTTTTTTTTTTTTTTTTGGCTGGGATCCCCCTTAATATCCATCCCAGACCTGAAGGGCCTGGTTATTGAATTTGGGGGGACCCCTACGCTTTTTTTTTTTCATTTTTTTTTTTTTTTTATCAATGACTTTTTTTTATGAATGAGTTTCAATGAATCACTGTTCTCTGTGTTACGGGAGCCGTGAATTAACATTAGCCGCGAGTGATTTTAAATAGCTTTTTTACTTTCAAAAATGACACTTTGCGCAGAGACAGTTCTAAACACGGGAAACATGCGCCCCTTTACAGGCATACTATAGACACCCCCCAGGTACGAAATTTAAAGGAATATTACACTTTTATTGTTTCAATTTAAGCATTATTAAAATCACTGCTCCTGAAAAAAACGGCCGTTTTTTAAAAAAATTTTTGCATTGATACATGTCCCCTGGGGCAGGACCCAGGTCCCCAAACACTTTTTATGACATTAACATGCATATTAGCCTTTAAAATGAGCACTTTTAATTTCGAACGTTCGCATCCATTATAACTAATAGGGTTCTAAAGCTCGCACGGACTTTAGGTCCGTTCGCGGGTTCTGGTGCGAGCCGAACGGGGGGGTGTTCGGCTCATCCCTAGTGGTGGCACCCAGAAACAAACATGTTCTTCCAAGCTATCATCAGGATCATTGAGGAGGAAGAGGATAGTCAGACAACATAACAGAATGGAAAAAATAAAAAGCTGCGCTTAACCAATAAATATAAAGTGATGTGAAAAAATGAGTTGACACTCACACTTGTGACCCAGTGTGAGTTAAACATATTGAGTACTGATTATAATTGCAAATCAATAAACAATCACCTTTAGTTTAAGTGTTGTGCAATACTGCAATCAATAACATCAATTATAAAAATATATAAATATATAATACACCCAACAATAAATGCAAGATGTACATTATACATAAACATCAACAATTATATAAGTTGGTGTGAATGGGTGCTGAAAATAAAGTCCAAAATCAAATAACATCAAATGCAAAAAACACCCGTGCATTAAAAAATGTCCTAGTGGGGAAATATCCTCAGTCTGAACGTAATCCAGAGTTGTGTGAAGTTGTCTAAACCACCACCGCATGAGTGAAGTCACTGCTTACCGGAACAATATGATCCCCCGTCACAGGGGATCAAAGAAGCGTTATGGCCAGATAGCCGTATGGCAACCTCAATTGGAACAGCAGTCACGGACCCCCAAAGACTCTTATCTGTAAGCCCGATACTCCAAGATTGTCCAAGCTCAGCTTCTCTTGGCTGTGGCAGCCAGAGGATTTTTGGTGAGAAAGGTGTCCAAGTCTGACCTTGCCACTAGGTATTCCTGCACCATGTATATCAGACGCTGGCGATGGTTGATGGAACCGATCATACCTTGGGGCTGCAGCCACCTGCAGACGGCCACCTTCTCCACCGCTCCTTCTGCTACTGACCGAAGCCTCAGCAACTCGTTGTCCAGGACCAGGAGTTTGTAACCTCCCAGTCTCTGGGAACGCGTTGCACAGACCTTTCTGCAAGGCCTCCCGGAGATGTCTCATCTCCTGCTCCCTCTGTGACAGGAAGATAAGGTCCGCAACCTTTCCCTTGTACCGTGGATCAAGGATAGTGGCCAGCCAGTAATGGTCCCTCTATTTGATCCGAAGAATACGAGGATCCTTCCGCAGGCTTTGCAGGATCAGGGAGGCCATGCAACGTAGGTTAGCTGAGGCATTCGGGCCGGAGTCTTCTGGGTCACTAAGGACGACATGATCCGCAGCCACCTCCTCCCAGCCACGTACAAGTCCACCGGTTTCTTGGGACTGTAAATCATCACTAAAAGACTGCTGCTGCTGATGCTGAGTGCCAGGCTCCACCTCCATGCTGACACAATCCTCCTCCTCCTCCTCCTCCTCCTCCTCATCCTCTTCCTGTGTGATGGACAGAAGGAACACTGTCTGGATCAAGGGGGCCTTGAGAGGCAAGGAAGTCCTCCTCTTCCTGCCTCTGTTCTGCCTCAAGTGACCTGTCCATTATTCCACACAGCGTATGCGCCAACAGGTGGACAAGAGGTACAGTGTCACAGATGCATGCACGGTCACTGCTCACCATCCTCGTGGCCTCCTCAAATGGTGACAGGACAGTGCATGCATAACTGATCATGCTCCACTGGCGTGGTGAAAAAAATACAAGCTCCCAGGGGCGTGGCTTCCGCCAAGCAGTATGGACGCTTGACTAGATAGCTCCCGCACCGAGCGAAGCAACGAACGATAGTACCGCTGATCCACACCATCTACATGGCTGCTCTTGTCCCCCAGACCCTCAGCTACCCCTCAGGCTCATCCCGCAAACGGAAAGACTACCGCCCGCCGAAGAGACTCACGGACTTCTTCACTATGCCGTCCGGCGGGAAGAATCAAGATGGCGCGCACGGAGCCTCTCCACACACCACCGCGGCTTACACAGACCTCCCGGATGCCAAAGGAGAATCATCTCCCTGCCCAGCTGACAATACAGCGGCCTCTCCTCCTTCACCTCCCCAGCACATCTCAGCATCCAACAGCCCTGCTAAGACACGGATGCGCCTGGATTCCTCCCCACAGGCTCCTGAGGTAAGATCTGCCTTAGACGCCATTTTAGCTCAGCAGACCCAACCATCCCCTATTGCAGCCTTTCCTACGGCTAATATGCCGGTTATGGACACAATCCTGAAGGAGATGCTGATGTCTCTCCACAGCTCACTACATGCTGACATATCTACTATGTTTAAATCATTTAAAGAAGAAATGACCAAAAAATCAATCGAGTGGAACGTAAAATGACTAACATTGCTGAAACGGTGAATGACCTTGTTGACGCACATGACCATTCCAGGGATGAACATCACTGGGCCAGGGCCAAAATGGCGGACCTCGAAGACAGGTCCAGACGTAATAACGTCAAAATTCGCGGCATTCCTGAATCTATCCCGCCACCTGACCTAAACCCCTACGCCAGAAAATTGCTTTCCACTCTCCTACCTGACCTATCTCCGATGGAAACCATCATTGACCGCATCCACCGCCTCCCTAAACCCTCACATCTGCCCGTCAGTGTCCCTCGAGACGTCCTCATGCGCGTCCACTTCTATCACGCCAAGGATATGCTCCTTAGCAAATCAAGACATCTCGGTCAACTTCCAGACCCCTATTCAAAACTACAATTGTTTGCTGACATCTCGGCCTTTACCCGCCAACAAAGGCGACAGCTGAACACGATAACCAAACCTCTCAACAACCACAAGATACCATACCAATGGGGATTCCCGACTAAATTAATAGTCACCAAAAATGGCCAGAAACACCACATCACCTCTGTGGGAGAAGGAATCCATTTGCTCCGCACCTGGGGAATTGTTCCCGAAGAACCTCCTCAACCAGGCTTCCACAACCATCCTAACACCCGCAGCCCTAACAACAACGATGTAGTCGCCCATGCGACTTGAACCCCAAATTAGCGGTACACACGTCTCTAATCTATCCTTTTTTTACTGTACCATGCTTTGTCTCGGTGCCTGCTTGTTGCTGACAGCACACGGACTTTTACCCCCCAGATTTTTGGCAGTACGATACTTACTGCTGTTCCCTTATACTCCTCCCCACTGTTACGATTGTTTTTTTCCTTGTTTTTTTTATTATCCTCTCTCCCCCTAACTCCTCTTCTCTCCTTACATCCCTTGCTCCGAGAACACAGGAACCATCTCCTCCAAGAACTTTTGACCTCTTCCTCTCAAAACCAACGGATCCACCTGCACGTCTCTCGACTCCTCTTTAAGTGACCTTTCCGCCACATCAAACTGTAAGTCTCCAATCTTATCTTTTTTTTACACATCACCTACTCACGCCTGACTGCAAGATGCCTAAATTCCTGTCACTCAATGCCAAGGGCTTGAACCATCCAGCTAAAAGGAAATCTATGTGGCGCTCTGCCCTTGAATCTCACAGTGAAGTGATTTGCATCCAAGAAACTCACTTCATGTCCACTGCAGAACCACATTGTTCACACACCCACTTCCCCCATATTTTTAAAGCCTCTGGGCCGCAAAAGAAAAATGGGGTCCTGATAGCTATCAAGAACACTGTCTCATTTTCCCTCCACGATACATTAACAGACACAGAAGGAAGATTTCTAGTCCTCGATTGTACCTTGAACAATGTAAGATATACGCTTGTAAACCTCTACGCACCCAACTCCAACCAAATCAAATTCTTGAAAAAATTGTGGAAGAAGATTGATTCTTTCCGCCATGGCCACCTCATCCTTTGTGGTGACTTTAACTTGGCACCTGATGCCACCATAGACACCTCAGCCCGAACACCCAGACGTTCTTCACCTTTGCTCACTTTTACTAGAACCAGGGACCTTTATGATGTTTGGCGCTGTCACCACCCCTCTGAACGTGACTATTCTTTTTTTTCTCATCGCCACAACTCCTACACAAGGATCGATCTCTTCCTAGTAGACAAGTGGCTACTGCCGAACATTTCTGACTCCAGGATATCCACTATAACGTGGTCGGACCATGCACCCGTCACCATGACAACGACTGACACACCAACCAGAACCTCCTCACCTGTTTGGAGGGCAAATGCTCGGATTCTACACTCCCCAGAACTTTCAGCCTCCATTCGCGAAAAACTGGAAGAATTTTTTAGTTTAAATGATGGCTCTGTATCTAATGTTACTACTTTATGGAATGCCCACAAAGCATTCATTCGAGGGGTTATGATTCAAATTTGTGCCAGGGAAAGGAAAAAGAGGACTCAGCGTCTAGATACCATTACCTCAACCATTAAAAAATTGGAATCAGATAACCAAATCAACCCAACTCCCCAACTGAAAGAAGAACTAACTCGCCTTAGACAGGACTTAAGAGCCCACCTTCTAGATACTTACGAAAAAGCCCAATTACATTTCAGAGCTGCCCACTATTCTACCAGTAACAAAGCAGGGAAAGCCATGGCCAACAAAATTAAAGGTCACCTCGCTAAATCAAAAATCTCTTTCCTATATCACCCTACTTCGCAGAAAAAACTATCTGAACCCCAATCCATAGCAGATGCCTTTAGTATTTATTATGACAAATTATACAATTTAAATAATGACTCCGACACTGTTCAACCCTCCTCCCACCTGATAGAATCCTTTCTAGCAGAAATTAGCCTCCCCAAGTTGACCCAAACCCATCTTGAATCCCTTAACGCTCCTTTCACGCCAGATGAACTCCTTCAGATTATAAAAGCTCTACCACCTAACAAATCTCCTGGACCAGACGGTCTTACAGGCGAATACTATAGATGTTTTGGCGGACTACTCGCTCCCTTCATGATCAGAGTATATAACGACGCTGCCTCCTCTTCCTCCTTTCCTCGAGAAATGCTATCTGCTTTAATCTCTACAATCCCGAAGCCAGGGAAGGAACCCTCCTCGCCCCAAAACTACCGTCCCATTTCGCTTTTGAACTTAGATACTAAATTATATGCAAAACTCATTGCCACCAGATTACTAAAGATTATGCCCCTATTGATCCATAAGGATCAATCGGGTTTTACCCTAGGTAGACAGTCTTTTGACGCCACTCGCAGATTGATCAACCTGATCCACACAGCTGAGACATCACGAACGCCTTCTCTGCTCCTATCTTTAGACGCAGAGAAGGCGTTCGATAGAGTCCACTGGTCTTATCTTAAGGCAACCCTATGCAAATTCGGCTTCCAAGGCCAAATCCTTTCGGCTATACTTTCGCTATATTCCACCCCTAATGCACAAGTACTCACATCAGGAGTCCTATCCAAACCCTTTGATATCAGCAATGGCACTCGCCAAGGCTGCCCACTTTCACCATTGATTTTAAATCTTCTTATGGAACCATTAGCAGAACATGTCAGAACCAACCCCTCTATTACTGGTATCACCGTAGGATCCCATGATCATAAAATAAATCTCTTCGCAGACTACGTATTTATAATACTCACCAATCCCCTTTCCTCCCTGGCTTCGGTTCAACAACTGCTTCAAAGATTTAGCTCTGTATCTTATTATAAAGTGAATGATCACAAATCTTATATACTAGATTTAGGCCTTGACGCTATCACCAGCAACTTACTCAGACACCAGTTCCCTTTTCAATGGTCAGAAAAAGGAATATCTTACCTCGGTATCACTCTCACTAAATCAGGTCTCTTTGCAGCCAACTACACCAAGCTCAAACAACTACTACTGAAAGAAACCTCAGATCTTTCAAAATATGAATTCACATGGACAGGTAGACTCGCAGCATTTAAAATGCTAACACTTCCTAAACTTTTATACACCTTTAGGACTATGCCCCTTCCATTACCTAAATCTTATATCCGCTCACTTCAATCGATAATCTCCCACTTTATCTGGCAAGGGAAAAAACCTAGAAGTAACCACTATTTGCTCATTAAACATAAAACAAAAGGTGGTATGGGATATATTGACCTACACGACTACTATCTAGCTTCCATCCTTACTCAGCTGAAAGACTGGTTAGCTGACACACCCTCAACACTTTGGGGCAACATAGAAAACACTCGCACACCCGGACGAAACCTCAAAGACTGCCTATTTGCCTCCATTGCCAAACACACACACTACGATCACCACTCTCCTACCATCAGAGCTTCCATTAAAGCTTGGAAGTCCTTATGCAGTATCTCATGGCCACACCTTCCGACCAAAATAGTACACATACCCTTGACTACACTCACACATCTCTCACCTGAACTCCAGGTGCCCCCCTGGCTAGCGTCCCAGGCACCTCACGTTTCAGCTCTTCACTCCTTAACTAATAACAAATCCTTTTCACAAATTCGAGAAGAACTTAATGCACCCGCCTCAGACTTTCTCATTTACCTCCGACTAAAGTCCTGCTTGTCAGCACATCCTCACCTAGAAATGACCCTACCCATCAAAATATGGCACTTCCTATTCTCTGATGATACTCGCTTTAAAGGTACCTCTTTAATTTACTCCTCTCTCCAAGACAAATCTGTCTTCCTCAAATCCAAACCACTAACTGACTGGGAACTAGATCTCCAAGAACAATTCACCGACATTCAATGGCAAAATGCTATTAATGCTACCTACAAGGCTACCACCTGTACTTCGTTATGGTAAGTGGCATATAAAACCACCATGCAATGGTACTTAACACCCCTTAAATTAGCGAAATACCACACATCCACATCACCACTATGCTGGAGAGGCTGTAACCATATGGGTTCTTTATTACATATCATGTGGTCTTGCCCACTAATTAGACAATTGTGGACCCAAGTTGAACTTCTTCTACAAAAAGTGCTACTTGTACCCATCTTGCTGACTCCCCAACTTAGTTTGTTGAACTTGACAATAGAAACACTCCCTCCCAAACTTAGACTCATAACTTCTCACATACTCCTATCTACCAAACTACTCATAGCCAGAAAATGGAAATCCCAGGAAATCCCGACCATCTCAGAAGTCACCTCCTTGACACACACTCATTGCCTTTATGAACTCACCCTCTCTAGAAGCAAACCCTCCTTCCCCAAATTACAATTACTCTGGTTACCCTGGATCCAATGGTATAATAAACCTCCTCCGCGAATCCCTTCATGAATATTGACACCTTCTCCTGTATTCTCATGTTCACACACTTCTTACCTCTGATCTCCTTATCTGCTCCTTTTTACCATCCTTTCCTACCCCTACCCCCTCCTCCCCTCCCCCCCCCCCCTTTTTTTTTTTTTTTTTTTTCTTTTCTCATTTTCCTCCCTTATCCCATCCCCTACCCTCCCGCACCTTGAAAGTCCTGAGTTATGGATAATATAGTTATTCTACAAGTTATTCTCTTTGTTACGTTCCATGATTGACTTCCAGTTGTATGCTGTAACTTGTTCATTAAGTCATTTATTTCTCAGAATACTTCTCCATATACCTTCCTTCCAACCAATTACAGTATTGTATTATCCTATGTATGCATATTTACGCTGTTATTGTAAAACCTTAATAAAAACCACTTTGAAAGAAAAAAATACGAGCTCCCCTGACCCTGTCCTGGTACTCATTGATGGCCCTCTGCTGCATGTGCAGTCGCTGCAGCATGGCCAACGTTGAGTTCCACCTGGTGGGCATGTCACATATAAGGCGGTTCTTGGGCAGGTTCAACTCCTTTTGCAGCTCAGCCAGCCGAGCACTGGCATTATATTATCGGCGGAAATGCACACAGACTTTCCTGGCCTGCCTCAGGACATCCTGTAAGCCTGAGTACCTGCCCAAGAACCGCTGCACCACCAGGTTAAGGACGTGAGCCATACAGGGCACATGGGTCAGTTGTCCCTGTCGCAGGGCAGAGAGGAGGTTGGTGCCATTGTCGCAAACCACCATTCCTGGCTTAAGCTGGCGTGGCGTCAACCACCTCTCGGCCTGCCCCTGCAGAGCTGACAGAACTTCTGCCCCAGTGTGGCTCCTGTCCCCCAAACACACCAGTGCAAGCATGGCATGGCATCTTTTTGCCTGCGTACTTGCGTAGCCCATTGAACGCTTACTGAGCACCGCTGGTTCCGAGGACAAAGGACAGGAAGAGGCCATGGAGGAAGAAGAAGAGGAGGGGTGGAGGAGAGAGGTGTGTCATAACCAGTAGTAGCATTTTGGAGGCATGGTAGTGGAACAACCTCCAACACTACTGCACCTTGTCCTGCATCCTTCCCAGGTGCCAAAAAGTGACCCAATGAGCCGTGAAAGATAGGTAACATCCCTGTCCATGCCTGCTGGAACATGAGTCAGCGGTAATATGCACCTTACCACTGCCGGTAGAGAGCCGGAATCGCCTTCCGTGAGAAAAAGCCTTTGGGAACCTGCCACTGAGGAACCCCACATTGCACAAAACCATGGAAGGGGGCAGAGTCTACCAACTGAAAAGGCAGCAGTTGAAGTGCTAGCAATTTAGCCAAGCTAGCATTCAACCGCTGGGCACGTGGATGGCTGGGAGTGAACTTCTTTCGACGGTCCAGCAGCTGGGGCAGGGAAATTTGCCTGGTACAATCGGACGTTGGTGTACTGCTAGGAGGAGTTCCCGCAAGTACTTGGCTGTGACACATCTAATTCTATACCTTCATTCCTCTCAGTGCAGCTTTCAGAGAGGACTGAAGGTATAGTGGGGTTGGAGATCCAAGCTTATGAGGAGCAAGGAGAGGTCCGCTTTGTTCTTTGGTGTGGGTCTTTAAGGTACGCTTGCCAACGAGCTGCATGGCAGGTCAACATATGTCTGGTCATACTTGTGGTGCCCAAGCGGCTGATATTTTGACCATGCGAGATACGCTTGAGACATATGTTGCAAATAGGAGCGGTGCGATCTGATGCACTCGTTTAAAAAAAGGCCCACACCAAAGAACTTTTGTAACAACGCTCAGAGGCAGCAACCTGCACAGGTGGAGCTCTGCAGTATGAATCAGTCGTGTGCTGCCCTTAAGCTGGAGGGCATCCTGCCTCGTTGGAGATGTGCCTCCTCCTCCTCCTCTCTCCGATCAGGCACCCACGTGGAGTCAGTGACCCTTATCATCCCCTCCCTCTTCACCACTGGAGCAAACCTGGCAGTATGCTGCAGCTGGTGGAACATGACTGCCAGATTGCTGTCCTTGAGCATCCCCTCTCTCTGCGCTCACGCTACTGCCTTCCTCTGGCTGAACAGAGAACACCAGCAAATAAGGGCAGATACAGGTGTATACTGTGCTGTGTTGGAGTCACACAACACACACTAACTCCAGCAGATGGCTGTATTAGATAACACCAGCAAAGAAGGGCAGATACAGGTGTATACTGTGCTGTGCTGGAGTCACACAACACACACTAACTCCTGCAGATGGCTATATTAGATAACACCAGCAAAGAAGGGCAGATACAGGTGTATACTGTGCTGTGCTGGAGTCAAACAACACACACTAACTCCTGCAGATGGCTGTATTAATAGAGAACAACAGCACTAAAGGGTAGATACAGGTGTATACTGCGCTGGAGGCACAGAACACACACTAAGTCCTGCAAATGCCTGGTAAAGAACAAACTGTCCTTGCCTATCAAGCTCTTTCCCTGCACGCCGAAATACACTACACAAGGCCGCCGCGCTGGTGGCCTTATATAGTGTGGGGCGTGTACTAAACCCCAGCCGGCGCTGTGATTGGCCAAGCATGCGGGTTCACAGTGCATGCTTGGCCAATCATCAGCCAGAAATGCACTGCGACTGGCGCAGTGCATTGTGGGCCGTTCATATCACACAAATTTGATGCGAACGGCCCGCAAAGTTCTGATTTCGTCGAATGGACGAACGGCCGATGTTTGATTCGAACATGGGTTCGAATTGAACACTGGGCTCATCCCTAGTGCTGAGGATGTACAGTGTCCATGACCAGCACTGTTGGCTGTAGACACAGAGCCTGCTTTCCCTCTTTTAGTGGCCTGTGAGCGTCTGCCTTTCCTTGGTGGCCTTCCAGACATGCTGTAAAATTGGATTATAACACCGCCTGAAGTTTACTAGAAAAAATTACACCAGGAATGGCCTGCAGTCAGGTATAGGCTTGATTAGACTAGAATGCAGTGGATATATATGTAGGAGACTGTACATATATCTTTATCCACTGCAGATCACTGAATCGCCTGCCTGCCTGCCTGCCTGAAAGTGTCATTGAATACGTACACCAGGAATGGCCTGCAGTCAGATCTAGCTACACAGGATACAGTATATAATATATATATATATATGGTATGATTGGGGTTATCAGACTCAAATGGTAGGTGCGTTTTCCAGTGAGTACGCCAGTACAAAACTGTATTTTTAAGGGCCTGATAGCCCACTTTTATTTAAAAGCACAGAAAAGTTCACAAAGACATCAGTGCCCGCAGGGGGGTTCCACCATTACTGTATCTTGCACACGCAATACTTTAGCCTCCTGGCTTACATTCTTCCCATACGCTGATTCAGGCCTTTAGCCTAGGCCTTAGGTCTGCTCCTCAGAGCCAAAAGAGTTTCCTAGAGTTAAGCTTTCTCCTAACTCACTCCTGATCAGCGTCTTGCTGCTCTGTCACCAAGTACGTCTGCCTCCTGCAGACATGCATGCTTTGGCTAGACCCATGACTCCTCTCAGAGGAATGAGAGTCCACCTGACTCCCATGCACAGACTTCCTGTCTGTTGGGTGGAACCCTGAGCCATAGCCAGGTCAAAACTAAATAGGCCAGCACACAGCTGTGCAATCAGCGTGCCTTTCTCTCCAAAATCTGGCGTAAACCAGCAATCCTCCAGGTAGCACAGGGTCCTACCGCCACAATATATATATATATATATATATATATATATATATATATATATATATATATATATATATATACATACATACATACATATACACAGTCATGGCCGAAATTGTTGGCACCCCAGAATTTTTTCCAGAAAATTAAGTATTTCTCACAGAAAAGTATTGCAGTAACACATGTTTTGCTATACACATGTTTATTCACTTTGTGTGTATTGGAACAAAACAAAACAGGTAGGAAAAAAAGCAAATTGAACATAATGTCATACAAAATTCCAAAAATTGGCTGGTCAAAATTCTTGGCACCCTTAAATTAATATTTGGTTGCACACCCTTTGGAAAAAATAACTGAAATCAGTCGCTTCCTATAACCATCAATAAGCTTCTTACACCTCTCACCCGGAATTTTGGACCACTCTCCCTTTGCAAACTGCTCCAGGTCTCTCTTATTGGAAGGGCACCTTTTCCCAACATCATTTTTAAGATCTATCCACAGGTGTTCAATGGGATTTAGATTTGTACTCATTGCTGGCCACTTTAGAACTCTCCAGCGCTTTGTTGCCATCCATTTCTGGGTGCTTTTTGACGCATGTTTGGGGTCATTGTTCTGCTGGAAGACCCAAGATCTCGGACGCAAACCCAGCTTTCTGACACTGGGCTCTACAGTGCGACCCAAAATCCTTTGGTAATCCTCAGATTTCATGATGCCATGCACACACTCAAGGCACCCAGTGCCAGAGGCAGCAAAACAAACCCAAAACATCATTGAACCTCCACCATATTTAACTGTAGGTACTGTGTTCTTTTCTTTGTAGGCCTCATTCCGTTTTCGGTAAACAGTAGAATGATATGCTTTACCAAAAAGCTCTATCTTGGTCTCATCTGTGCACAAGACGTTTTCCCAGAAGGGTTTTGGCTTACTCAAGTACATTTTGGCAAAATGTAGTCTGCTTTTTTATGTCTTTGTGTCAGCAGTGGGGTCCTCCTGGGTCTCCTGCCATAGCGCTTCATTTCATTTAAATGTCGGCGGATAGTTCGCGCTGACACTGATGCTCCCTGAGCCTGCAGGACAGCTTGAATTTCTTTGGAACTTTTTTGGGTCTGTTTATCCACCATCCGGACTATCCTGCATTGCAACCTTTCATAAATTTTTCTCTTGCGTCCACGCCCAGAGAGATAAGCTACAGTACCATGGGTTGCAAACTTCTTGATAAAGTTGCGCACTGTGGACAGAGGCAAATCTAGATCTCTGGAGATGAACTTGTAACCTTGAGATTTTTGATATTTTTCAACAATTTTGGTTCTCAAGTAGGGATAAGCTGAACACCCCCCCCCCGTTCGGCTCGCACCAGAACCCGCCAACGGACCTAAAGTCCGTGCGAGCTTTAGAACCCTATTACTTATAATGGATGCGAACGTTCAAAATCAAAAGTGCTAATTTTAAAGGCTAATATGCATGTTATTGTCATAAAAAGTGTTTGGGGACCTGGGTCCTGCCCCAGGGGACATGTATCAATGCAATTTTTTTTTTAAAAAACGGCCGTTTTTTTCAGGAGCAGTGATTTTAATAATGCTTAAATTGAAACAATAAAAGTGTAATATTCCTTAAAATTTTGTACCTGGGGGGTGTCTATAGTATGCATGTAAAGGGGCGCATGTTTCCTGTGCTTAGAACTGTCCCTGCAAAAAGTGTAATTTTTGCAGGAAAGAAAGCTATTTAAAATCACTCGCGGCTAATGTGAATTGACGGCTCCCGTAACACAGAGAACAGTCATTCATTGAAAGTCATTCATAAAAAAAAAGTAATTGATAAAAAATTTAAAAAATTAAAAAAAAAAGCGTGGGGGTCCCCCCAAATTCAATAACCAGGCCCTTCAGGTCTGGGATGGATATTAAAGGGGGACCCCAGCCAAAAAAAAAAAAAATGGCGTAGGGCCCCCCTCAAAATCCACACCAGACCCTTGAGGTCTGGGATGGATTTTAAGGGGAACCCCAGCCAAAAAAAAATGGCGTGGGGTCCCCCTCAAAATCCATACCAGACCCTTATCCGAGCACGCAACCTGGCAGGTCGCAGGAAAAGAGGGGGGGCGAGAGCGGCCCCCCCTCCCGCCTGAACCATACCAGGCCACATGCCCTCAACATTGGGAGGATGCTTTGGGGGTCTGAGACCCCCAAAGCACCTTGTCCCCATGTTGATGAGGACAAGGGCCTCTTCCCCACAACCCTGGCCGGTGGTTGTGGGGGTCTGCGGGCGGGGGGCTTATCGGAATCTGAAAGCCCCCTTTAACAAGGGGACCCCCAGATCCCGCCCCCCCCTGTGTGAAATGGTAAGGGGGTACAAAAGTACCCCTACCATTTCACCAAAAAAGTGTCAAAAATTGTAAAAATGACAGGAGGCGGTCTTTGACAATTCCTTTATTAAAATCTTCTTTCTTCTTTCTTCATCCTTCGGTTTCTTCATCTTCTCCTTCCATCATCTTCTTCCATCTTCTTCTTCCATTTTCTTCTTCCTCCGATCCGCTTCTTCTTGCGCTGGTCTTCTCGTCCTTCTCGTCCGGCATCTTCTTCCATGGCGTCGGCATCTGTTCTTCTGTCGGACCGCTCCTCGCAATGGGAGGCTCCCGCTGTGTGAGGCTTCGCTCCGTCTGACAGGTCTTTTATAATGGAGGGAACCTGGTGACCCCGCCCCCCTCTGACATCATGGGGAAAGCTATAGGGAATTCCCCATGACGTCCCCGTGCGTCAGAGGGGTCGGGGTCACCAAGTGCCCTCCATTATAAAAGACCTGTCAGGCGCAGCGAAGCCTCACACAGCGGGAGCCTCCCATTGCGAGGAGTGGCCCGAGACAGCGGCGCCGGCGCCATGGAAGAAGATGCCGGACGAGAAGGACGAGAAGACCAGCGCAAGAAGAAGTGGATCGGAGGAAGAAGATGATGGAAGAAGAAGATGCCGGAAGGAGAAGATAAAGAAACCGAAGGATGAAGAAAGGAAGACCAAAAGAAAGAAGAAAGAAGATTTTAATAAAGGAATTGTCAAAGACCGTCTCCTGTCATTTTTACAATTTTTGACACTTTTTTGGTGAAATGGTAGGGGTACTTTTGTACCCCCTTACCATTTCACACAGGGGGGGGGGGGGATCTGGGGGTCCCCTTGTTAAAGGGGGCAGGGGGCTTCCATATTCCGATAAGCCCCCCGCCCGCAGACCCCCACAACCACCGGCCAGGGTTGTGGGGAAGAGGCCCTTGTCCTCATCAACATGGGGACAAGGTGCTTTGGGGGTCTCAGACCCCCAAAGCATCCTCCCAATGTTGAGGGCATGTGGCCTGGTACGGTTCAGGCGGGAAGGGGGGCCACTCTCGTCCCCCCCTCTTTTCCTGCGGCCTGCCAGGTTGCGTGCTCGGATAAGGGTCTGGTATGGATTTTGAGGGGGACCCCACACCATTTTTTTTGGCTGGGGTTCCCCTTAAAATCCATCCCAGACCTCAAGGGTCTGGTATGGATTTTGAGGGGGACCCTACGCCATTTTTTTTTTTTTTGGCTGGGGTCCCCCTTAATATCCATCCCAGACCTGAAGGGCCTGGTTATTGAATTTGGGGGGACCCCCACGTTTTTTTTTTTTTTTTTTTATCAATGAATGACAGTTCTCTGTGTTACGGGAGCCATCAATTCATTAGCCGCGAGTGCTTTTAAATAGCTTTTTTCCTGCAAAAATTACACTTTTTGCAGGGACAGTTCTAAGCACAGGAAACCTGCCCCCCTTCACAGGCAACCTATAGACACCCCCCAGATGTGATACTGCAATGCTGTACTAACAGCACGCACACACAAATCCCCAGAAATACAGCACATATTGTCAGCAGCCCACTGACACGCTGACACTGAAACACAATATGCAAGGCCGCCACCGCTGCAGCCTCTTATACCGTGGGGCGTGTACTAAAGCCCCTGAGCTATAATTGGCTACAGGCATCCTGCCTGTAGCCAATTATGTCTCTCCTCGCTGCCGGCGCTGTGATTGGCCAAGCATGCGGGGTCACAGTGCATGCTTGGCCAATCATCAGCCAGCATTGCGCTGCGACTGGCGCAATGCATTGCGGGCCGCTCGCATCAAACGAATTTGATGCGAGCGTCCCAAATAGTTCTGGGCTCGCCGAACGGGCGAACGCCCGATGTTCGATTCGAACATGGGTTCGAATCGAACACCGGGCCCATCCCTATTCTTAAGTCCTCAGACAGTTCTCTTCTCCTCTTTCTGTTGTTCATGCTTAGTATGGCACACACAGACACACAATGCAAAGACTAAGTGAGCTTCTCTCCTTTTTATCTGCTTTCAGGTGTGATTTTTATATTGTTCACACCTGTTACTTGCCCCAGGTGAGTTTAAAGGAGCATCACATGCTTGAAAAAATCTTATTTATCCACAATTTTGAAAGGGTGCCAAGAATTTTGACCAGCCCATTTTTGGAATTTTGTGTGACATTATGTCAAATTTGCTTTTTTTCCTCCCTTTTTTTGTTTTGTTCCAATACACACAAAGGGAATAAACATGTGTATAGCAAAACATGTGTTACTGCAATACTTTTCAAGAAATACTTGATTTTCTGGAAAAATTTCTGGGGTGCCAACAATTTCGGCCATGACTGTATATATATATATATATATATATATATATATATATATATATTATCACAAAGCTGGGATATAGATATAGATATACTAAATACACTGCAGCTAACTGAATCAACTGCCTGCCTGAGGTATATTAGAAACAGTACACCAGGAACGGTCTACAGTGAGATCTAGTTAAACTTAGTACAGTGTGTGTGTATATAAATATATATAAGTCGGGATGTATATTGTAACGACACTGAGTATGAAAGGGGTTAGAGCGGATTAGGACATTCCATTTCCAAACAAAGGCAGCTACTGAACACTCCAATAAGCCGAACAAGAAACCCATATGAATAATTCTCCCCTCAAGTACGAGACGAGGCTCTGTATTGAGGGTCAAACAGGAATCAGACTCATTTATTGGAACCAAAATTACAAGTCTTTATATACAGTTAAAGAGGAGGTTCCCCCCTCCTGCTCATATTACTCTAACAATACAACTGTAACCAGAATTATAATAACCTAATTAACATGAGCTAGTTTAGTAGTACCCTGCAGTCCCCAAGAAGGCTAATACCTGGGTCTTAGTACGGGGTGTGGGCCAGTTAGCTACTGCCTCTACCTTGGCTGGCTCTGGTCTCTGGTTCCCACACCCTACTCGATGTCCCAGGTACTGCAGCTCTGCCATACCTAGATGGCACTTGTCTGGTTTCAAGGTCAGGCCTGAGGCCCGAATCTTGCCCAGAACCACCCCTACATGAACCAGGGGCTCCTCCCAAGACCCACTGTAGATTGCAATGTCATCCAGGTATGCACATGCAAAATCCTGAAAACCATCGAGGAGCCTATCCACCACACGTTGGAAGGTAGCGGGGGGCATTTTTCATCCCGAATGGCATGACCTTAGATTGGTACAGGCCAAACGGGGTAACAAATGCCAACTTGGGGATAGCATCCTCGGCCAGGGGAATCTGCCAATAGCCCTTACACAGATCTATTGTAGTTAAATTATGTTCCCTGGCTATATGATCTAGCAGCTCGTCTACCCTGGGCATCGGGTAGGCGTCAGTAGTGGTCTTCTCATTGAGGCACCAGAAATACAGGCGAGGCCCAAGGGCTGTCAGAGGGCTCAATGACTCCTAAGTGAATCATCTCCTGTATCTCCTTCCGACTCAAACATCGTCTGTTCATCCATTCTGCGAATTCCAAACGTTATGGGACGTTCACGCCAAATTTGAGTGGAGCGTCACGGCCCATAATTCACTGCGGAATCGCAGTGCATTGCTGGCTGCTGATTGGCCAAGCATGCACTATGACCCGCATGCTTTGGGCAATCACAGTGCAGAAAAAACAGAGAGCCATGATTGGCCAAAGCCAGGGTGGCTTTGGCCAATTATGTCTCAGGGGGTTTAGTACACGGCCCACACTATATAAGGCCGCCTGAATGGTGGCCTTGTGTAGTGTGTTGCAGTGTCATTTGATTTAAGTTAGATAGAATAGGCAGGCGAGTCAGTTAGCTTCAGTAAGTGTGTGTAGAGGATAGATATGCATCCCAGGTGTGTTTTATATATATTTATACACTGTATTCAGTTTAGCTAGATCCGTTCCTGTTATTCTCTTCATAATTAGGGATGGGCCCGGTGTTCGATTCAAACCCACGTTCGAATCGAACATCAGGCGTTCGACCGCTCGTCGAACCCAGAACTATTTGGGCCGTTCGCATCAAATTCGTGTGATGCGAACGGCCCACAATGCACTGCGCCAGTCGCAGTGCATTGCTGGCTGATGATTGGCCAAGCATGCACTGTGACCCCGCATGCTTGGCCAATCATAGAGCAATGATTGGCCACAGGCAGGAGGCCAATTATAGCTTAGGGGGTTTAGTACACGCCCCACACTATATAAGGCCGCCGCTCTGGCGGCCTAGTGTAGTGTGTTCCGGCGTTAGTCAGTGACTGTTTCAGTCACATTATCTGCTGTGATTCATTCTGCACTGTGCTGTCAGACAGTATCTGCTGTGTTATTCATTCTGCTGAGTGCTCATAGTATCTGCCCCCCAATCTGACGGATTGCCCAGAGATGTCATTGCAAAACCACATCACTATTCAGTCAAGGAAGAAGTCATGAGGAAAGCCAGATATTCGGATAATCTCACTTTACTCGGACACAAAATTCAAATATTTGCTGATCTGTCACCTTATACAGTACAGAAGAGACAATCTTTCAAACCGTTACTGCAAGTGCTACATTTGATGTTTGCTGGCCTCTGGCCTACCCTCTCTTTGAGGAGGGCATACAGTGTTATTAGTCAATTACATTTTATACATACTACGATTTATCTGGGGAAAGAAAGGTTACAGATGTCCTTCGGATACGCTCTACAGACTTAAGACGCAGGGGGGTTTGGGACTTCCCAATCTCTGGGCTTATTACCGGGTGACACGGATGGCACAAATATCATTAGCCTACTCTAGGCATAATAAACCGGACTGGCTTGTTATGGAACGGCAAGCTATTCCCTTGCATACTATCGACTTCCTTTTAGGTTGCACTTCAAATACAGACCGGCTATAATGGCTCCCACCCTATCGCACTCTGACACCCCTAACACACATTTTTCATAATCCTGACTTTCCCCCTGGGATGAACATTGAGGCATTTAAATGGTGGACTGACAAAGGCCTTTATCGCATCGGACACTTCTTTTCCCCCTCAGGACCCCTCTCATTGCAGCATTGTAGGACGAAACTGGACATGCCCGACTCAGAACTTTTTAGGTTCACACAAATCTCCCATTTCTTGCACTCCATCTGGTTTAATTTCCCTATCCCGGAATTATCCAAAACTGCCCAGGCTCTATCGTTGTTCCTATGCTTAGGAGCCAAAATCACAATAGCCAAAGCCTGGAAAACATGTACCACCTCTTTTATGATGTTTAAACGAAAGGTTACCTGGGTCATGGTCCAAGAACAAATTGTGGCCAAGCTCAATGACACCACCGAGAAGTTTAGGAACATTTGGGAACCCTGGGCGACCCTCTGCAATATCTCCCTCATACCGGGTGTACCTCCTGGTTGGATGGGTAGAGCACCACCTTCCTCTCTCCTTTTCTATCCCCTCACACGTCCCCCCCCCCCCCCCATCGTACCTCCTTATCCTCTTTTGTCGCCTCTCTTGGCGAGCTTCTATATCCTGAACATTACCTGGTCGGTTTGATAACTGGCATCTGAATTTTCTATATTGGTATATAGAGATTATTATCCCGCTACTTCAGTTCTGACTCTGCCTAGCCAAATATAACTTGGGATGGCTCTGGGACCCCGACTCCTGGGCTGCAGCAGAATCCCATTTGGGGCTCCTGGGAGCTCAGGGATCGCAGAGTACCCCTAGCTTGGGTCTCTTCTGAAGGTCAGCTGGTGTAACGGGGCCTGTAGCATCCTGGATAGGGTTGAGCGAACCCGAACTGTAAAGTTCGGGTCCGTACCAGACTTTTGGGTGTCCGGGTCCCGGACCTGAACCCGAACTATTGACTGTATTTTCGGGTTCGGTGTTCGGCGATGTATTGGCGCCTTTTACAAGCTGCAGGGCAGCCAATCCACGCTAGTTTCACTAGTGTACCCTTAAAAGCCATCACAGCCATGCCTACTAATGGCATGGCTGTGATTGGCCAGTGCAGCATGTGACCCAGCCTCTATATAAGGTACAGGCACACAGCACAGCACCTCACTCTGCTATAGACAGGTTCCTGTGCTGCTAAGAGAGGATTTCATTAGGAGTTAGTCTGATACAGTCAGTCAGTCAACATTCCTTACATTTTCTTCAAATTAGTTATATCAGTGAGCGATCTACATAGCTAGAGTAGAGACTAGAGAGTGACTTTATTAAGGAAAAGAAAGAGGCAGAGAGAATTATTCAAGAGATTCCTAAAAAAAAAAAATTCTTCGCCTTTGAAATGCTGTCATTCCGTCTGGTGGAGACGCAGAGTTTTAAAAGGCTGATGTCATTGGCTGTCCCACAGTACGTCGTGCCCAGCCGCCACTACTTTTCCAGACAAGCTATCCCTTCCCTGCACAACCAAGTGGGGGACAAAATCAGGTGTGCACTGCACAATGCCATCTGTGGCAAGGTCCACCTAACTACGGATGCGTGGACCAGTAAGCACGGTCAGGGACGTTATATCTCCCTAAGAGCACACTGGGTAAATGTAGTGGCGGCTGGGCCTGAGGCGGATAGCACTTTGGCGCATGTCCTTCCACCACCGAGGATTGCAGGGCACTTCAGTTTGCCTCCTGTTGCTAACTCCTCCTACTCCGCCTCCTCATCCTCTACCGCCTCCTCATCCGGTCAGCGTAACACCTTCACCACCAACTTCAGCACAGCCAGGGCTAAACGACAGCAGGCAGTTTTAAAACTTTCTTGTTTGGGGGAAAAACCCCACACTGCGCAGGAGTTGTGGAGGGACATGGAACAACAGACCGATGAGTGGTTGGTGGCAGTGAGCCTCAAGCCTGGCCTGGTGGTGTGCGATAATGGGCGAAATCTCGTAGCAGCTCTGGGCCTAGGCGGTTTGAAGAACATCCCTTGCCTGACGCATGTGCTGAACTTGGTGGTCCAGAGGTTCCTTAAGAATTACCCCGATATGCCAGAGCTTCTACAGAAAGTGCGGGCCGTCTGTGCGCACTTTCGGCGTTCTCACCCTGCTGCTGTTTGCCTGTCAGCGCCGCAGCGTAACTTCGGCCTTCCCGCTCACCGTCTCATATGTGACGTGCCCACAAGCTGGAACTCCACCTTGCACATGCTTGCCAGACTGTGCGAGCAGCAGCAGGCGATAGTGGAGTTTCAGCTGCAGCACGCACGCGTGAGTCGCTCTGCGGAACAGCACCACTTCACCGCCAATAACTGGGCCTCCATGCGAGACCTGTGTGCCTTGTTGCACTGTTTCGAGTACTCCACCAACATGGCCAGTGCCGATGACACCATTCTCAGCGTTACTATCCCAGTTCTATGCCTCCTTGAAAAAACGCTTCAGGCGATGATGGAAGAGGATGTGGCACAGGAGGAGGAGGAAGAGGGTTCATTTCCAAGGCTTTCAGGGCAGTCATTTACAA
Source organism: Lithobates sylvaticus (assembly GCA_028564925.1). Classification (NCBI taxonomy): domain Eukaryota; kingdom Metazoa; phylum Chordata; class Amphibia; order Anura; family Ranidae; genus Lithobates; species Lithobates sylvaticus. The sequence continues at coordinate 312,291,280 of CM053031.1, forward strand.
GTGGCTACGAGGCTGGGTTCCTGCACCAACAAGCGCCAGGTACACAATTGTCCGGCAGCAAGGGCACAGTTCTGGAGGATGACGAGGTGGAGGATGAGGAGGAGATGAAGGAGGAGGAACCATGTTCACAGGAGGGTGGCACCCAGACCAGCTCATGTCCATCACTGGTGCGTGGCTGGGGGGATAAAGAGGACACAGACGATACACCTCCCACAGAGGACAGCTTTTCGTTGCCTCTGGGCAGCCTGGCACACATGAGCGATTACATGCTGCAGTGTCTCCGCAACGACCGCCGAGTTTCCCACATTTTAACTGGTGCTGATTATTGGGTGGCCACCCTGCTGGATCCCTGTTACAAGGACAACGTGCCGTCCTTAATTACCTCACTGGAGCGTGATCGTAAGATGCGCGAGTACAAGCGCACGCTGGTAGACGCGCTGCTGGTGGCATTCCCACTTGGCAGCGGGGGTACGGTGGAAGCACAAAGCGAAGGCAGAGGAGGAGGAAGAGGTCGCCAACGCAGCCGGGGCACCGCCAGCACCTCGGAAGGCAGGTTTAGCATGGCTGAAATGTGGAAAAGCTTTGTCAGCACGCCACAACAACCAGCACCACCAGCTGAGATGGAACGTCTTAGCAGGAGGCAGCATTTCACCAACATGGTGGAGCAGTATGTGTGCACACGCGTACACGTACTGCATGACGGGTCTGCCCCTATCAACTTCTGGGTCTCCAAATTGGGCACATGGCCTGAGCTTGCCCTTTACGCCTTGGAGGTGCTGGCCTGCCCTGCCACCAGTGTATTATCTGAACGTGTATTTAGCACGGCAGGGGGCGTTATCACAGACAAGCTCAGCCGCCTGTCCAGAGCCAATGTGGACAAGCTCACGTTCATTAAAATGAACCAGGCATGGATCCCACAGTACTTGGCCGTACCTTGTGCAGAATAGACACATATACCGGTGTTCTGACAAAAACTGTCTTGCTATCGGATAGTGTCCGGCCACTTACTGCGCAGGTGCAGTGCTTGCGCGGTACGGAGGACAAGGAGATTCACAAAATCTCCAAAGATGAACGTCGCCTGCGCAGTGATTGCAGGTTCAAGCCCGACCATCCAAGTGGACATACGGTAGCACATAGTAACAGGGCCCCTCACGGGTTAGCTCGGCTAGGCTTCAACCTCGGATGATGTGGCTTGAACCTGGAGTCACCAGGCATCGTCTTCGGAGAGTTTCGAAATCCCGTTGTCCTACGTACTGAGCAAGTGCAGTACAGGGCGGACACTATGCGACGGGGACAGAATTCGACACATCATTCACCACTAGCCTTACCCAGCCATTGTTGTATTTTTGAACCAGTGTTGGCTACCTCGTCCTCCTCTACCGCCGCTTCCACCTACACCGCCACATCCACCACCACCTCAACCTCCTACTCCATATGGACCTCGTCCTCCTAGGTCAAGATTATAATTTTTTCATTTTTTTAATTTCCAAGTATTTTATTTTCCCACTATCTTATCCATTAAATTGAATTTTTTTTTCCAGAAAGTGCGTATTCTGGGGTATTCCCACCATATGTGCGGCATCGTGTCGTTGAGTTTCTGAGGTTCTTAATGACTTCCTGTACCTCTTCTGCTGAGAAGGGGGCCTCCAGCATTTTATTTATATTTTTAATTTTTTTATGTTATTTTAAGTTATTTCCCTATCCACATTTGTTTGCAGAGCACTTGCCATGCTCTTAACAACATTGTGTTGCCATTTGCAGCCCTCTAGCCCTTTCCATGACTTTTTTACAGCCATTTTAGTCTTGAAAAGTTCGGGTTCCCATTGACTTCAATGGGGTTCGGAGTTCGGGGTCAAGTTCGGGTCAAGTCCCGAACCCGGACTTTTTTCCAAAGTTCGGCCGAACCCGAACATCCAGGTCTGCTCAACTCTAATCCTGGACTGACAGGACGGGTACCTGTTGTCTGGTGCGACATCCACGGTCGCATTGCCAAGCGAATGTGATGGTAGTACTTATCTGTTCAATGACATGCCTGTATAATTCACATTGTTATGCGGTTGCACTGGTTATTCTTTTGTTAAGTATGTAAAACCTTAATAACATTTTTAAACGAAAAATATTCATTGCTTTAAAAAAAAAAAAAAAAACATCCTGTTATTCACAGCGGTCCTGAAAAAGCTAATAAAAGCACTCAAAAGTAATTACAATTTTTTAAGCAATGCTTCGCAACAGGTCTGACTGCTGTGCTCCAAGTACAGTATCTGTGAGGGGTTGCAGTGTTGTGGCACCAGCACCAGTGCCTAAGGCCCAATTTTTCAGCCCCTGTTCAACAGGGGCTTGTAATTACATTTTTTTAAGCAATGCTTTGCAACAGGTCTGACTGCTGTGCTCCAAGTACAGTATCTGTGAGGGGTTGCAGTGTTGTGGCACCAGCGCCTAAGGCCCAATTTTTCAGCCCCTGTTTAACAGGGGCATGTAATTACAAATCTTGATCTAATAGTTCACAGCAGGGCCCATTCCTGCACCCACCAAGAGTAACTGTGAGGGCTTACAGTGTTGTGGCAACACCGTCCACTACCACCACCAAAGGCCCAATTTTTCTGCCCTGTTCAACAGGTGCATGCAATTACAATTCTTGATCTAATAATTCACAGCAGGGCCCATTCCTGTGCCCACCAAGAGTAACTGTGAGGGCTTACAGTGTTGTGGCAACACCAACATCTAATGGGGCAAATTTCTGCAGAGTATATACGGCAGGCCCCTACTTTCAAACATCCAACTTACAAACGACTCCTACTTGCAAACGGAAGGAGAAAACAGGAAGTGAGAGGAAATCTATCCCTAGGAAGGGAAATTCTATCCTGTTAGATTTAATTTGGGAAAAAGGTATCTCCTCTCTACTGATGCTTTATCACCAATCCTTGTTTCAATAAAAAACACACTTTTCCAAAAACATTTGTCATTGGGATGGAAAGTGAGGTGAAATGTTCTGAACAGGTGCTGTCAGAGAAATACCGTGCTTCACCGCCGGGTTCTAGGGTTGCGCACGCGCGGTAGAGCAGCTCAACGAACAGTACAGGTACGCCGGGTAGCGGGTGCGCATGCGCGGGTCCGTGGCACTCGGGTATCTGACACAGCCCAGCCAGTCCGGCTCACCGCTGTGCGCGGCGCTGACAGAAGACGAGTGCGCATGCGCACTCGTCCGGGTATCCCACCTGACCACTCATCTGGCCTATAAAAGGCTTCCCCTGTTTTCTCACAATTGCTGGTTTGTTGTCTCTTCCTGAGTCCTGGCTCCAGTCCTTGTATCCTGTATCCTGTATCCTGTACCCTGTACCCTGTATCCAGTACCCTGTATCCTGTACCTGCTTGATTACCTGTGCCGACCCGGAATCTGCTTGACCATCTCTGAGTTACTTACCTGTGTTTGACCCTTGGCTTGCTTCCTGGATACCTCTGCTGCCTGATCACCTGTGCTTGACCCTCGGCCTGCCTACTGGACATTCTCTGAGTTACTTACCTGTGTTTGACCCTTGGCTTGCTTCCTGGATACCTCTGCTGCCTGATCACCTGTGCTTGACCCTCAGCCTGCCTACTGGACATTCTCTGAGTTCCTTACCTGTGTTTGACCCCTGGCTTGCTTCCTGGATACCTCTGCTGCCTGATCACCTGTGCTTGACCCTCGGCCTGCCTACTGGACATTCTCTGAGTTACTTACCTGTGTTTGACCCCTGGCTTGCTTCCTGGATACCTCTGCTGCCTGATCACCTGTGCTTGACCCTCGGCCTGCCTACTGGATATTCTCTAAGTTACTTGTGTTTGACCCTCTGCTCGGTGTTCTGGACTTCCAGTTCTCTCATGCTCCTGAGGGTCCTCCTCCAGTATACGTTCTGGTACCTCCATAACCTCTGCATGATCATGGTCCTGCCAGGTGTCTACTTCCAGTGCAGCATCAGCCTCTCCTGGTCAACGTCGCTACTGCACATCACCTGCAACACTCCTGCTGGCAACCCATGCATCTTTGTGCCCGGTGACCTCTGTACCCACTCCAGAGGCATCGTGCACCTAGTCGCAAGGGGAGCAGCTCTCAGCATATCGGCCCGGGTGAGTACCTCTGACAGTACAAACCAGCCAATGTCCGAGGCCGACAGAGCTGGTTCACCCCTTGAGGCCTTATGCCAGCAGGTGACAGCCCTTACTCAGGCTGTACAACGCCTCCAGGATGGATACTTTCAGATCGAGGGACGTCTCCAGCACTTGACTCTCTCTCCGAACCAAGCGGACCAGTCACCCCCTGCAGCCAGCACCTCCACTCTCCCACAAACACCTGGAGGTGCTTCTCCTACCTATGTCATGTCTAATCCTGATCCCAGGGTCCCCACACCAGAACGTTTTTCCGGGGACCGAAGGAAATTTCGCTTATTTAAAAATTCCTGTTTATTACACCTGGCCCTACAACCCAGGACTTTCCAGTTGGAATCCACCAAGGTGGGTTTTATTATCTCTCTGCTTTCGGATGACCCACAATCCTGGGCATACCACTTGATGGAACAAAAGAGCCCACAGCTGAATTCTGTAGAGACTTTCTTCTCCCCCATGGCAGCACTCTACGAGGACTCTCAACGCACAGGTACGGCAGAATCCACTCTGCACACCCAATCCCAGGGTAGAAGGCCCGTAGAGGACTATATAGTAGATTTTCGCAAATGGGCTGCAGATACAAAGTGGAATGAGTCTGCTCTAAAGTACCAATTCCGTTTGGGGCTATCCGAAGTATTGAAGGATGAACTGGCCCGAGGAGAAATCCCAACCACTTTTGCAGACCTCTGCCAACTTGTCACTAAACTTGATCGTCGGTTGCGGGAACGACGGGCAGAGAAGCTCCAAAGCCCCCGGCCCACCTGGATGATGCCTCGGGTTCCTCCGGCACCTGCTCCTTCTTGGAATTCCCGCTCTTCCCCCCATGGGGAGCCTATGCAGTTGGGCCTGGCACGGTCCCCCCTGTCTGCTGAAGAAAGGCTCCGCCGTCGACAAGCTAACCTCTGTCTCTACTGCGGAGGCACCGGTCACTACCTACAGAAATGCCCCGTGAGACCCAGTATGTGCCCTTCTCGGTCCCTCTTGAGCTCACACACTGCTGGAATTCCGCATTTTCACTTGACTGTTCCACTCTCCCTACAGGTAGCGGGAGAGGCCTTCCAGCTGGGAGCCATCCTTGACTCCGGGGCATGCAGTTGCTTTATGGACTTGACCCTAGCACGACACTTGAACCTCCCTTTAGTAACCAAGAAGCAACCTCTCCAAATCCAGCTGGCTGATGGCTCTCCACCCTGCTCAGGACCGGTCACCCAGGAGACCGGTCCCATCCTGACCTGCACCAAGTCGGGCCACCACAAACTTTTACGTTTTGATGTAATCCACTCTCCTATGTTCCCCATCATCCTGGGGTATCCCTGGTTACTGGCCCACAATCCTCGGATTGATTGGATCAACAGAGAAGTGGTGTTCTCCTCCCCTTACTGCCTGCAGCACTGCTTCCCGGATAAATCCGCAGGGCCTCTTACCCATCTTGCCATGCAACCCAGTACCAAGGACCTGCAACATGTTCCAGCACCCTATCGAGATTTCATGGACATTTTTGATGAAAAAAAGGCTGAAGTGCTTCCCCCTCACCGTTCATATGATTGTCCAATTGACCTCCTACCAGGGGCTGAGATCCCCTTCGGAAGAATCTTCCCCTTGTCTGAAACTGAACTTGAAGCCCTACGGGTGTATATTGATGAAAATCTCGCTAAAGGGTTCATTCAGCCATCCTCTTCGCCAGCAGGGGCTGGGATCTTCTTTGTAGAAAAAAAGGACGGTTCCCTCAGACCCTGTGTGGATTACAGGGAACTCAACAAAATTACTATCAAGAACAGGTACCCACTCCCACTCATCCCCGAACTTTTTCAGCGGCTCAGGACTGCCAAAGTCTTCACCAAGCTCGATCTCCGTGGGGCCTACAACTTGGTTAGAATACGCTGTGGGGATGAGTGGAAGACGGCCTTTAGGTCCAGGTTCGGCCATTTTGAGTACCTGGTCATGCCGTTTGGGCTTTGTAATGCCCCAGCTACTTTCCAGCTCCTTGTCAACGACATCTTCCGTGAGTATCTGGATAACTTTCTCATTGTATACCTTGACGATATTCTGATTTTTTCCGACTCTCTAGAAACTCACCGTCAACATGTCCAGAAAGTCCTCCTCATCCTACGTAAGCACGGGCTCTATGTCAAAGGAGAGAAATGCGAGTTCGAGACAGACACCATCCAGTTCCTGGGCTTTATCATCACCACCGGAGGAGTACTGATGGACCCACAAAAAGTGAAGGCTATCCAAGATTGGCCTGCCCCCACAGACAAAAGGTCAGTCCAACGTTTTATTGGCTTTGCAAACTTTTATAGACGGTTCATTCAGGGGTTTTCTGCCATTGTGTCCCCAATCACTCAACTTACCCGTCAGCAAGTCAAGTTCCAATGGACACCCCAAGCGCAAGGCGCATTTGAAAAGCTCAAGGAACTTTTTTCCTCCGCACCTATCCTGCAGCACCCTGACCCTGAACTTCCCTACGTTCTAGAAGTGGATGCTTCTGATTCTGCTATGGGGGCAATCCTATCACAGAGAAGTGGCCCAAAGGCCTTACTCCTGAAAGTTGAGTCCCCCTGAAAAGAATTATGACGTAGGCGACCGGGAATTACTTGCGATTAAGTTCGCTCTTGAAGAATGGAGATACCTGCTAGAGGGAGCCTCCCAACCCATTCTTATCTTCACAGATCATCGCAATTTGGAGTACCTCAGGGCAGCAAAACGCCTTAGACCCAGACAGGCCCGCTGGGCCTTGTTCTTTTCCCGATTTAACTTCCACATCACTTACCGTCCCGGCTCCAAGAATGGCAAGGCGGACGCCTTATCCCGTATGTTTCTGGACACTGAGTCCTCTAAGGAACCTGCCACCATCCTGTCCCCTCACAATTTCCTCCATGCTATTCAACCTGACTTGACCGTAGCCCTTAAACAAGCCTCCAACCAGTTTTCCTCTCCTACATTACCCTTTCTTGAAAAGAAACAGGACTTACTTTGGGCTCATGCCCGAATATTTGTTCCTCCTCCCGTCAGGCTCCAAGTCCTGCAGACCCTTCACGATCACAAAATGTCCGGCCATTTCGGAATACAGAAAACAGCGGACTTGGTAAGTCGGTCCTACTGGTGGCCGGGCTGGAGAAAGGACTGCCAAAATTATGTACTTTCTTGTAACACCTGTCAGAGGAACAAAGGGTCCAACATCAAGTCCTGGGGTCTGTTACGACCTCTACCCGTCCCGGAACGTCCATGGAAGGAGATCTCTATGGACTTCATTGTAGACTTGCCTCCCTCAGATTCCTTTACCACAATTCTGGTTGTGATAGAACGCCTTTCAAAGATGGCCCACTTCCTGCCCATGAAAGGTACCCCTTCGGCTTCCGCTACCACAGACATTTTCATCAAAGAAGGTATAAGACTACATGGAGTACCAGCTAATATCACCTCAGACCGGGGGGTACAGTTCACCTCCAAGTTCTGGAGAGACCTCTGCAAATCCCTTGAAATTAAAACGTCCATGTATTCAGCATACCATCCACAAACCAATGGCCAAACTGAGCGCACCAATCAGACTCTTGAACAGTATCGGAGATGTTTTTGTTCATACTCCCAAGATGACTGGTCAGGCCTGCTACCCTACGCAGAGTTTGCCTATAATAACTCCTTGCATTCTGCCATTAACCAAATGCCCTTTTGGGCAAACTACGGCTATCACCCCTCTTTTCTTCCAGATTCCATTCCAGACGTCCCTACTCCAGCTGCACAGGAACTAGTCAAGCATATCCAGGACAACTTTCTCCGGATCCAGCAGGCCATGAAGGAAGCACAAAGGGGGTATGAGGTACAGTACAATCGAGGCAGGAAGGAATGTCCACCTTTCCAGATTGGTGAGAAAGTTTGGTTATCAACTGCTAATTTGAAACTCCCCTGTCCTTCTCGGAAACTCGGTCCCAGGTTCATCGGCCCTTTTGAGGTCAAGAGGGTGATCAACCCAGTGGCCTTTGAACTAGAGCTCCCCAGTTCCTATAGGATCCATCCAGTATTTCATGCCTCTTTACTGAAACCTGTAATTGCCAATTCTTTCCCTGACAGGCAGATGCCACTTCCTCCACCCATCACCATCCAAGGAGAGGAAGAATTCGAGGTTGAAAAGATTCTGGATCTCCGAAAAAGAAGGGGACAGGTTCAGTACCTATTCAAATGGAAGGGTTATCCCCCGGAAGACTGCTCCTGGGAGCCATCTGAAAACATCCACGCCCCTCGTTTAATACGAGAATATCACCAAAGACACCCTGAAGTGGGCATCCGGAGGCTGCCCTTAGGGGGGGGGGCACTGTCAGAGAAATACCGTGCTTCACCGCCGGGTTCCAGGGTTGCGCACGCGCGGTAGAGCAGCTCAACGAACAGTACAGGTACGCCGGGTAGCGGGTGCGCATGCGCGGGTCCGTGGCACTCGGGTATCTGACACAGCCCAGCCAGTGCGGCTCACCGCTGTGCGCGGCGCTGACAGAAGTCGAGTGCGCATGCGCACTCGTCCGGGTATCCCACTTGACCACTCACCTGGCCTATAAAAGGCTTCCCCTGTTTTCTCACAATTGCTGGTTTGTTGTCTCTTCCTGAGTCCTGGCTCCAGTCCTTGTATCCTGTATCCTGTACCCTGTACCCTGTACCCTGTATCCAGTACCCTGTATCCTGTACCTGCTTGATTACCTGTGCCGACCCGGAATCTGCTTGACCATCTCTGAGTTACTTACCTGTGTTTGACCCTTGGCTTGCTTCCTGGATACCTCTGCTGCCTGATCACCTGTGCTTGACCCTCGGCCTGCCTACTGGACATTCTCTGAGTTACTTACCTGTGTTTGACCCTTGGCTTGCTTCCTGGATACCTCTGCTGCCTGATCACCTGTGCTTGACCCTCGGCCTGCCTACTGGACATTCTCTGAGTTCCTTACCTGTGTTTGACCCCTGGCTTGCTTCCTGGATACCTCTGCTGCCTGATCACCTGTGCTTGACCCTCGGCCTGCCTACTGGACATTCTCTGAGTTCCTTACCTGTGTTTGACCCCTGGCTTGCTTCCTGGATACCTCTGCTGCCTGATCACCTGTGCTTGACCCTCGGCCTGCCTACTGGACATTCTCTGAGTTCCTTACCTGTGTTTCACCCCTGGCTTGCTTCCTGGATACCTCTGCTGCCTGATCACCTGTGCTTGACCCTCGGCCTGCCTACTGGACATTCTCTGAGTTACTTACCTGTGTTTGACCCCTGGCTTGCTTCCTGGATACCTCTGCTGCCTGATCACCTGTGCTTGACCCTCGGCCTGCCTACTGGACATTCTCTAAGTTACTTGTGTTTGACCCTCTGCTCGGTGTTCTGGACTTCCAGTTCTCTCATGCTCCTGAGGGTCCTCCTCCAGTATACGTTCTGGTACCTCCATAACCTCTGCCTGATCACGGTCCTGCCAGGTGTCTACTTCCAGTGCAGCATCAGCCTCTCCTGGTCAACGTCGCTACTGCACACCACCTGCAACACTCCTGCTGGCAACCCGTGCATCTTTGTGCCCGGTGACCTCTGTACCCACTCCAGAGGCATCGTGCACCTAGTCGCAAGGGGAGCAGCTCTCAGCATATCGGCCCGGGTGAGTACCTCTGACAGGTGCACAGACAGCAAAACAAATGTTACAGGGGTGATAACCCTTCCCTATGTTCTCCAAAAAGCTTAAAAATTGTTTTTTTAGGATGGAGCTACACTTAAAAATGTACCTGTTCAAAATTACAAATATATTCTACTTAAGAAAAGAACAAACCTACAGTCCCTGTCTTGTTTGCACCGCCTGTATACTGCTGTTCAGAGTATATAGGGTTGTAGGTATAGGGTTTTATTTTGGGTGCGGGGTTCCCCTTAATATCCATACAAGACCCAAAGGGGCTGGGGTGGGGGGGGGGGGTGTGAAGGGGTAGCCATGCCATTTATCTCAAAGATTTTCAGCCATATGGCCAGGACAAGACATGACATTTAAGCCGCAAGCAGTTTTAAATGGCTTCTTTTTTTTTTTTTACAAATGTAATTTTTTGCAGGGACAGTTCTAAACACGGGAAACACATGCCACTTCACAGGCATACTTTAGACACCCCCCAGGTACCATATTTAAAGGAATAATTCAAATTTTTTTTTCACTTTATGCATCATTAAAATGACTGCTCCCGAAAAAACGTCAGTTTTTAAAACTTCTTTTTGCATTGATACATGTCCCCTGGGGCAGGACCCGGGTCCCCAAACCTGTTTTATGACATTAACATGCATATTGGCCGTTATAATTAGCACTTTAGATTTTGAACGTTCGCGTCCATTGTAACTAATAGGGTTTGAATATTCGCGCAAACTTTCGGTCCGTTGGCAGGTTCTGGTGCGAACCGAACCCGGGGGTGTTCGGCTTATCCCTATTCATAATATACTGACAGGCAGGGAGCTACACTATTTTCACTTAGTGTACTGTGTCCTTAGCACAGTGTGCACCTAAAGCCTTACCTGAATACAATTGCCAGTGTTCTCATACAAATACAGACAGGGAGCTGCAGTATTTTGTTTTAGTGTCCTTTGCACAGTGTGCAAATAAAGCTTTACCTGAATACAATTGCCAGTGTTCTCATACAAATACAGGCAGGGAGCTGCAGTATTTTGTTTTAGTGTTCTTTTGCACAGTGTGCACCTAAAATTTTACCTGAATACAATTGCCGGCCTTCTCATACAAATACAGGCAGGGAGCTGCAGTATTTTGTTTTAGTGTCCTTTGCACAATGTGCAATTAAAGCTTACCTGAATAAAATTGCTTGTGTTCTCATACTAATAATACTACAGGCAGTTGATTCTGCTAGCTGCAGTATAATCAATATATATATATATATATATATATATATATATATATATATATATATATATATATATATACACACACACGTCTCAGCTTTGTGCAGCTACATCTCCCTGCAGGCCATTAGTATGTCTGGAAGGCCAGCAAGGAGAGGCAGACAGTCACAAGCCAATCAAAGAGGGCACTCTTGGGTCACTCTTTTGGCAGCTGGGAAGAATGCAGGACAAGGTGCAGTAGTGTGCAGGCTTACAGGATGTCCTGAGGCAAGCCAGGAAAGCCTGTGTGCATTTCCGCCCATCATATAATGCCAGTGCTTGGCTGGCTGAGCTGCAAAAGGAGTTGAACCTGCCCAAGAACCGCCTTATATGTGACATGCCCACCAGGTGGAACTCAACGTTGGCCATGCTGCAGCGACTGCACACGCAGCAGAGGGCCATCAATGAGTATCTGTGCGACTACAGCACCAGGACAGGGTCCGGGGAGCTAGTTTTTTTTTCACCACGCCAGTGGGGCATGATCAGAGATGCATGCATTGTTCTGTCACCATTTGAGGTGGCCACGAAGATGGTGAGCAGTGACAGTGCATGCATCAGTGACACTGTACCTCTTGTCCACCTGTTGGAGCATACACTGCGTGGAATAATGGACAGGGCACTTGAGGCAGAACAGAGGCAGGAAGAGGAGAATTTCCTTGCCTCTCAAGGCCCCCTTTATCCAGACAGTGTTCCTTCTGTCCCACCCATCACACAGGAAGAGGACGAGGAAGAGGAGGAGGAGGATTGTGTCAGCATGGAGGTGGAGCTTGGCACTCAGCATCAGCAGCAGCAGTCTTTTAAGGATGATTTACAGTCCCAAGAAACCGGTGGACTTGTACGTGGCTGGGAGGAGGTGGCTGCGGATCATGTCGTCCTTAGTGACCCAGAGGACTCCGGACCGAATGCCTCAGCTAACCTACGCTGCATGGCCTCCCTGATCCTGCAAAGCCTGCGGAAGGATCCTCATATTCTTGAGATCAAGGAGAGGGACCATTACTGGCTGGCCACTCTCCTTGATCCACGGTACAAGGGTAAGGTTGCGGACCTTATCTTGCCGTCGCAGAGGGAGCAGAGGATGAGACATCTCCGGGAGGCCTTGCAGAAAGGTCTGTGCAATGCGTTCCCAGAGACTGGGAGGTTACAAACTCCTGGTCCTGGACAATGAGTTGCTGAGGCTTCGGTCAGTAACAGAAGGAGCGGTGGAGAAGGTGGCCGTCTGACCGATGCGTTCAGACAATTTTTTAGTCCGCAGTCCCAAGGTATGATTGGTTCTAGCAACCATCGCCAGCGTCTGATTTACATGGTGCAGGAATACCTAGGGGCAAGGTCAGACTTGGACACCTTTCCCATCAAAAATCCTCTGGCTTACTGGGTCTTAAGGATGGATCACTGGCCAGAGCTTGCACAGTATGCAATTGAGCTACTGGCCTGTCCTGCATCCGGCGTTCTTTCGGAACGCACATTCAGTGCTGCTGGAGGCTTTTTCATTGATCACAGGGTGCGCCTGTCCACCGACTCGGTTGATCGACTGACCTTCATAAAAATGAATCAGTCTTGGATCACCACCAGCTACCAAGCACATTAAGCTGATGTAACCGAATAATTTATTTTGAAATGTCACATCCCTTCAAGACTGCCTATGCTGATGCTGAGTGACTGTCCTGTTATGTTGACTGACTATCCTCTTCCTCCTTAATGATCCTGCTGATAACTTGGAAGAACATTTTTGGTTCTGGGTACTGCCATCAGTGGTTAAGGCCCAATTTTTCAGCCCCTGTTTAAAAGGGGCATGCAATTACAATTTTTTATGCAATGCTTTGCAGCAAGGCTCATTCCTGCACTCCAAGTACAGTATCTGTGAGGGGTTGCAGTGTCGTGGCACCAGCACCAGTGCCTAAGGCCCAATTTTTCAGCCCCTGTTTAACAGGGGCGTGTAATTACAATTCTTGATCTAATAATTCACAGCAGGGCCCATTCCTGCGCCCACCAAGAGTAATTGTGAGGGCTTACAGTGTTGTGGAAACACCACCACCAAAGGCCCAATTTTTCTGCCCCTGTTCAACAGGGGCATGCAATTACAATTCTTGATCTAATAATTCACAGCAGGGCCCATTCCTGCGCCCACCAAGAGTAACTGTGAGGGCTTACAGTGTTGTGGCACCAGCACCACCACCAAAGGCCCAATTTTTCCTACCACTGTTCAACAATGGAATTTAATTACAATTCCTGATATAATAGTTCACAGCAGGGCGTTCCAGCGCCCACCAAGAGTAACTGTGAGGGCTTACAGTGTTGTGGCAACACCAACATCTAAGGGGCACATTTCTGCAGAGTATATACGGCAGGCCCCTACTTTCAAACATCCAACTTACAAATGACTCCTACTTGTAAACGGAAGGAGACAACAGGAAGTGAGAGGAAATCTACCCCTAGGAAGGGAAATTCTCTCCTGCAAGAGTTAATATGGGAAAAGGGTGTCTCCTCTCTACTGATGCTTTATCACCAATCCTTGTTTCAATAAAAAACCCAATTTTTCAAAAACATTTGTCATTGGGACGGAAAGTGAGGTGAAATGTTCTGAACAGGTGCACAGACAGCAAAACAAATGTTACACGGGTGATAACCCTTCCCTATGTTCTCCAAAAAGCTTAAAAAATAGATTTTTTGGCTGGAGCTACACTTAAAAATTTACCTGTTCCAAATTACAAACAGATTCTACTTAAGACCAAACTTCTCAAAGATTTTCATCCATATTGCCGGGACCAGACATTACATTAAAGCCGCAAGCAGTTTTAAATGGCTTTTTTTCCTTTGGAAATGTCATTTTGTGCAGGAACAGTTCTAAACACGGGAAACACATGCCACTCCACAGGCATACTTTAGACACCCCCTAGGTACGCTATTTAAAAGAATATTTCACTATTTTTTTCACTTTATGCATCATTAAAATGACTGGTCCAGAAAAAAACATCTGTTTTTAAAACTTCTTTTTGCATTGATACATGTCTGCCTGGGGCAGGACCCGGGTCCCCAAACCCTTTTTAGGACAATAACATGCATATTAGCCGTTATAATTAGCACTTTAGATTTCGAACGTTCGCGTCCATTGTATTTAATAGGGTTCTAATGTTCGCACAAACTTTTGGTCCGTTCGCAGGTTCTGGTGCAAACCGGGGGGTGTTCGGCTCATCCCTAATCCTCATCAGCGTGTGGCCGTGGGACACGCCTGTCCTTTTTTATTTCGGCAGCTGGCCATGTTGAGCCGCAACATGCCGAAGACTTAGTAGAGTGGATGACCAAATCGTCCTCATCCTCTCTCACCCAGGTTTAGGGTACTTTGTCTGGCAAAGCAGCTGCCAACGCGGCCTCTTCCCTTGGCTTAATGGCATCAGTCACTCCTTCCCTAGCCACACTATGTCCTCCTGAGGATTCCCCTGAACTGTTTTACCACAGTGTTGGGTACATGCTCCAGGAGGATGCCCAGCGTTTTGAAGGCTCTGATGATGGTACCAGCTAGAGGAAGGCAGTAACGTGAGCCCAGACCGAGGGGGTGCTCAAGAAGGACAGCAATCTGGCAGTCATGTTCCCCCAGCTGCAGCATACTGCCAGGTTTGCTCCAGTGATGAGGAGGGAGGGGATGATGAGGTCACTGACTCCATGTGGGTGCCTGATAGGAGAGAGGAGGAGGAGGAGGCAATTCTCCAATGAGGCAGGATGCCCTCCAGGGGCCAGCTTAAGAGCAGCACACCGACTGCATCACACCCCAGAGCTCCGCATGTGCAGGGCGCTGCTGTCTCTGTGCGTTATTCCAAAAGTTCTTTGGTGTGGGCCTTTTTTGAGACAAGTGCATCAGATCGCACCACTGCTATTTGCAAACATATATGTCTCAAGCGTATCTCACGTGGCCAAAACATCAGCCGCTTGGGCACCACACACTTGACCATACATATGTCTAACCTGCAAATAAAGTTTGTTGGCAAGCGTACCTAAAAGTCCCACACCAAAGAACAAAGCGGACCTCTCCTTGCTCCTCATAAGCTGGGATCTCCAACCCCACTATACCTTCAGTCCTCTCTGAAACCTGCACTGAGAGAAATAAAGGTGTAGAATTAGGTGTGTCACAGCCAAGTACTTGCGGTCAATCTGCTATCGGTTCACCAACTTCAGATTGTACCAGGCAAATTTCCCTGCCCCAGCTGCTCCACCACCGAAAGAAGTTCACTCCCAGCCATCCACATGCCCAGCGGTTGAATGCTAGCTTGGCTAAATTTAAAACGGGGGTTACTAATGCGCAAACCAAAAATAATAACAATAATTAGATAAACAATAATGAAGCTGCCAACAGAAAGGAGTGCTCACACACAAATAAATAAAAAATATGGTAAAAATCAAATCATCCACTAAATTAGGGATAATAAAGATAAAAACAACCAGTAATAAGATAAAGATTCTTCCGTGCAACAATGTATCACTCTACAACTGATTTGTGGCGCTTGAGGATCAAATAAAGCTACACAGTAGAATAAACCTTTGGAAGTGACACATAACATAGATCCAAAGGAATAGATAGCATCCTTCACAGTTAATGTCTCATCAGTATTGTATAGTCAATGATTAAAAAATCAATGCTAACACAATTCGTGAGCATCTAATCCTAGGGTCATTAGACAAATAAAACCAATTGCTGAGAATATACACTCAATCCTTACTCCAAATAACCAAATAAGGTAAGCTGATAGGGTTAAAAAATGGATATGTACCAATGAATAAGTGGAAAATGAGCCTAGTGGGCAAAGTACAAAAGAGAAATAACTAAAATGCAAAAAAAAAAAAAAACGCTAACTACAAGGTAGAAACCAATTAATGAATCTTAAAACAAATAATTAATAACCAAATTTAGTGGATGATTTGAGCTTGGCTAAATTCCTAGCACTTCAACTGCTGCTTTTTCAGTTGGTAGACTCTGCTCCCTTCCGTGAGTTTGTGGTAGGTGTATGCATGTCAGGCAGGTCAGTGTATGTTAGGTAGGTGTATGCATGTCAGGTAGGTCAGTGTATGTTAGGTAGGTGTATGCATGTCAGGTAGGTCAGTGTATGTTAGGTAGGTGTATGCATGTCAGGTAGATCAGTGTATGTTAGGTAGGTGTATGCATGTCAGGCAGGTCAGTGTATGTTAGGTAGGTGTATGAATGACAGGTAGGTCAGTGTATGTTAGGTAGGTGTATGCATGTCAGGTAGGTCAGTGTATGTTAGGTAGGTGTATGCAGGTCAGTGTATGTTAGGTAGGTGTATGCAGGTCAGTGTATGTTAGGTGTATGCATGACAGGCAGGTCAGTGTGTTTGGTAGGTGTATGTTAGGTGTATCATGTATGCATGTCAGGTAGGTCAGTGTATGTTAGGTAGGTGTATGCATGTCAGGTAGGTCAGTGTATGTTAGGTAGGTGTATGCATGCATGTCAGGTAGGTGTATGCATGTCAGTGTATGTTAGGTAGGTGTATTCATGTCAGGTAGGTCAGTGTATGTTAGGTAGGTGTATGCATGTCAGGTAGGTCAGCGTATGTTAGGTAGGTGTATGCATGTCAGGTAGGTCAGTGTATGTTAGGTAGGTGTATGCAGGTCAGTGTATGTTAGGTAGGTGTATGCAGGTCAGTGTATGTTAGGTAGGTGTAAGCAGGTCAGTGTATGTTAGGTAGGTGTATGCATGTCAGGTAGGTCAGTGTATGTTAGGTAGGTGTATTCATGTCAGGTAGGTCAGTGTATGTTAGGTAGGTGTATGCATGTCAGGTAGGTCAGTGTATGTTAGGTAGGTGTATGCATGTCAGGTAGGTCAGTGTATGTTAGGTAGGTGTATTCATGTCAGGTAGGTCAGTGTATGTTAGGTAGGTGTATGCATGTCAGGTAGGTCAGTGTATGTTAGGTAGGTGTATGCATGTCAGGTAGGTCAGTGTATGTTAGGTAGGTGTATGCAGGTCAGTGTATGTTAGGTAGGTGTATGCAGGTCAGTGTATGTTAGGTAGG
Source organism: Lithobates sylvaticus (assembly GCA_028564925.1). Lineage (NCBI taxonomy): Eukaryota > Metazoa > Chordata > Amphibia > Anura > Ranidae > Lithobates > Lithobates sylvaticus. The sequence continues at coordinate 312,308,317 of CM053031.1, forward strand.
TGTAAGCAGGTCAGTGTATGTTAGGTAGGTGTATGCAGGTCAGGTAGGTCAGTGTATGTTAGGTAGGTGTATGCATGTCAGGTAGGTCAGTGTATGTTAGGTAGGTGTATGCATGTCAGGTAGGTCAGTGTATGTTAGGTAGGTGAATGCATGTCAGGTAGGTCAGTGTATGTTAGGTAGGTGTATGCAGGTCAGTGTATGTTAGGTAGGTGTATGCATGTCAGGTAGGTCAGTGTATGTTAGGTAGGTGTATGCATGTCAGGTAGGTCAGTGTATGTTGGGTAGGTGTATGCATGACAGGTAGGTCAGTGTATGTTAGGTAGGTGTATGCATGTCAGGTAGGTCAGTGTATGTTAGGTAGGTGTATGCATGTCAGGAAGGTCAGTGTATGTTAGGTAGGTGTATGCATGTCAGGTAGGTCAGTGTATGTTAGGTAGGTGTATGCATGTCAGGAAGGTCAGTGTATGTTAGGTAGGTGTATGCATGTCGGGCAGGTCAGTGTATGTTAGGTAGGTGTATGCATGTCAGGCAGGTCAGTGTATGTTAGGTAGGTGTATGCAGGTCAGTGTATGTTAGGTAGGTGTATGCAGGTCAGTGTATGTTAGGTAGGTGTATGCAGGTCAGGTAGGTCAGTGTATGGTAGGTAGGTGTATGCATGTTAGGCAGGTCAGTATGTTAGGTAGGTGTATGCATGTCAGGCAGGTCAGTGTATGTTAGGTAGGTGTATGCATGTCAGGTAGGTCAGTGTATGTTAGGTAGGTGTATGCATGTCAGGTAGGTCAGTGTATGTTAGGTAGGTGTATGCATGTCAGGTAGATCAGTGTATGTTAGGTAGGTGTATGCATGTCAGGCAGGTCAGTGTATGTTAGGTAGGTGTATGCATGTCAGGTAGATCAGTGTATGTTAGGTAGGTGTATGCATGTCAGGCAGGTCAGTGTATGTTAGGTAGGTGTATGCATGACAGGTAGGTCAGTGTATGTTAGGTAGGTGTATGCATGTCAGGTAGGTCAGTGTATGTTAGGTAGGTGTATGCATGTCAGGTAGGTCAGTGTATGTCAGGTAGGTGTATGCATGTCAGGTAGGTCAATGTATGTTAGGTAGGTGTATGCAGGTCAGTGTATGTTAGGTAGGTGTATGCAGGTCAGGTAGGTCAGTGTATGTTAGGTAGGTGTATGCAGGTCAGGTAGGTCAGTGTATGTAAGGTAGGTGTATGCATGTCAGGTAGGTCGGTGTATGTTAGGTAGGTGTATGCATGACAGGTAGGTCAGTGTATGTTAGGTAGGTGTATGCATGTCAGGCAGGTCAGTGTATGTTAGGTAGGTGTATGCAGGTCAGTGTATGTTAGGTAGGTGTATGCAGGTCAGGTAGGTCAGTGTATGTTAGGTAGGTGTATGCATGTCAGGTAGGTCAGTGTATGTTAGGTAGGTGTATGCATGTCAGGTAGGTCAGTGTATGTAAGGTAGGTGTATGCATGTCAGGTAGGTCAGTGTATGTTAGGTAGGTGTATGCATGACAGGTAGGTCAGTGTATGTTAGGTAGGTGTATGCATGTCAGGCAGGTCAGTGTATGTTAGGTAGGTGTATGCATGTCAGGTAGGTCAGTGTATGTAAGGTAGGTGTATGCATGTCAGGTAGGTCAGTGTATGTAAGGTAGGTGTATGCATGTCAGGTAGGTCAGTGTATGTAAGGTAGGTGTATGCATGTCAGGTAGGTCAGTGTATGTTAGGTAGGTGTATGCATGTCAGGTAGGTCAGTGTATGTAAGGTAGGTGTATGCATGTCAGGTAGGTCAGTGTATGTTAGGTAGGTGTATGCATGTCAGGTAGGTCAGTGTATGTTAGGTAGGTGTATGCATGTCAGGTAGGTCAGTGTATGTTAGGTAGGTGTATGCATGTCAGGCCGGTCAGTGTATGTAAGGTAGGTGTATGCATGTCAGGTAGGTCAGTGTATGTTAGGTAGGTGTATGCATGACAGGTAGGTCAGTGTATGTTAGGTAGGTGTATGCAGGTCAGTGTATGTTAGTGAGTTTTTCGCACAGAAGGTGATTCTGGATCTCTACCGGCATGTGGACGGCAATGTCTTGGCCTCGCTGGACACGGCGGTCAGCGGTAAGGTGCATATAACTGCTGACTCATGGTCCAGCAGGCATGGACAGGAACATTACCTGTCTTTCATGGCGCATTGGGTGACTCTGATGGCAGCTGGGAAGGATGCAGGACAAGGTGCAGTAGTGTTGGAGGTTGTTTCACCACCACGCCTCCAAAATGCTACTACTGGTGATTCTGACACCCCTTTCTCCTCCACCCCCTCCTCTACTTCTTCCTCCATGGCCTCTTCCTGTGCTTTGTCCTCGGAACCAGCGGTGCTCCGTAGGTGTTAAAGGGGTTACGCAAGTGCGCAGGCAAAAAGATGCCATGCGGTGCTTGCGCTGGTGTGCTTGGGGGACAGGAGCCACACTGGGGCAGAGATTCTGTCAGCTCTGCAGGGGCAGGCTGAGAGGTGGTTGACGCCACGCCAACTTCAGCCAGGAATGGTGGTTTGCGACAATGGCACCAACCTCCTCTCTGCCCTCCGACAGGGACAACTGACCCATGTGCCCTGTTTGGCTCATATCCTTAACTTGGTGGTGAAGCAGTTGTTGGGCAGGTACCCGGGCTTACAGGATGTCCTAGGCAGGCCAGGAAAGTCTCTGTGCATTTATAATCATATAATGCCAGTGCTTGGCTGGCTGACCTCCAAAAGGAATTTAACCTGCCCAAGAACCGCCTAATCTGTCACATGCCCCCCAGGTGGAACTCAATGTTGGCCATGCTGCAGCAGCTGCACGCGCAGCAGAGGGCCATCAATGAGCACCTGTGCGACTATGGCACCAGGACAGGGTCGGGGGAGCTTGTTTTTTTTTTTTTTTTCCCACGCCAGTGGGTTATGATCAGAGATGCATGCACTGTCCTGTCACCATTTGAGGAGGCCACGAGGATGGTGAGCAGTGACAGTGCATGCATCAGTGACACTGTCCCTCTTGTCCACCTGTTGGAGCACACGCTGCGTGGAATAATGGACAGGGCACTTGAGGCAGAACAGAGGCAGGAAGAGGAGGACTTCCTTACCTCTTAAGGCCTCCTTTATCCATACAGTGTTCCTGCTGGCCTGCCAATCACACAGGAAGAGGACAAGGAGGAGGAGGATTGTGTCAGCATGGAGGTGGAGTCTAGCTATCAGCATCAGTCTTTAAGGTGGCTGGGGATCATGACGTCCTTAGTGACCCAGAGGACTCCGGACCGAATGCCTCAGCTAAACTACGCTGCATGTCCTCCCTGATCCTGCAAAGCCTGCGGAAGGATCCTCGTATCAGTCAGATCAAGGACAGGGATCATTACTGGCTGGCAACCCTCCTTGATCCACCTTACAAGGGTAAGGTTGCGGACCTTATCTTGCCATCACAGAGGGAGCAGAGGATGAAACATCTTCGGGAGGCCTTGCAGAAAGGTCTGGGAGGTTACAAATTCCTGGTCCTGGACAACGTGTTTCTGAGGCTTCGGTCAGTCACAGAAGAAGCGGTGGAGAAGGTGGCCGTCTGACCGATGCGTTCAGACAATTTTTTTTAGTCCGCAGCCCCAAGGTATGATCGGTTCCAGCAACCATCGCCAGCGTTTGATTTACATGGTGCAGGAATACCTAGGGGCAAGGTCAGACTTGGACACCTTTCCCACCCAAAAGTATACAATTGAGCTACTGGCCTGTTCTGCATCCAGCGTTCTATCGGAATGCACATTCAGTGCTTCTGGAGGCTTTGTAACCGATCACAGGGTGCGCCTGTCCACCGACTCAGTTGATCGACTGACCTTCATAAAAATGAATCAGTCTTGGATCACCACCAGCTACCAAGCACCCGATGCTGATGTAACCGAATATATTTTTTTTGAAATGTCAGATCCCTTCAAGACTGCCTATGCTGATGCTGAGTGACTATGCTCTTCCTCCTCAATGATCATGCTGATAGCTTATAAGACAATTTTTGGTTCTGGGCGCCGCCACCAATTTTTCAGCCCCTGTTTAACAGGGGCGTGTAATTACAATTTTTGATGCAATGCTTTGCAGCAGGGCTCATTCCTGTGCTCCAACTAGAGTATCTGTGAGTGGTTGCAGTGTTGTGGTACCAGCACCAGTGCCTAAGGCCCAATTTTTCTGCCCCTGTTTAAAAAACAGGGGCGCATAATTAAAATTTTTATCTTATTTATTCTATCTAATATTTCACAGCAGGGCTTGTTCCTGCGCTCAACAGAATCTGTGAGGGGTTACAGTGTTGTGGTACCAGTGCCTAAAGCCCAATTTTTGTGCTCCTGTTTAACAGGGGCATGTAATTACAGTTTTTGCTGTAATATTTTGCAGCAGGGCTTGTTCCTGCACTCAACTAGAGTATCTGTGAGGGGTTTCAGCGTTGTGGCACCAGTGCCTAAAGCCAAATTTTTCGGACCCTGTTCAACAGGGGCACGTAATTACAATTCTTGATATACTATTTCACAGCAGGGCCTGTTTCAGCACCCACCAAGAGTAACTGTGAGGGCTTACAGTGTTGTGGTAACACCACCACCAAAGGCCCAATTTTTCGGACCCTGGTCAACAGGGGCACGTAATTACAATTCTTGCTATAATATTTCACAGCAGCGCCCATTCTAGCACCCACCAAGAGTAACTGTGAGGACTTACAGTGTTGTGGCACCAGCACCACCACCACCACAGGCCCCATTTTTCTACCACTGTTCAACAATGGCATGTAATTACAATTCTTGATATAATAGTTCCAGCGCCCACCAAGAGTCACTTTGAGGGCTTACAGTGTTGTGGCATAACCAACACCTTAGGCCCAAATTTCTGCAGAGCATATAGGGCAGCCAGCCCCTACTTTGAAACATCCAACTTACAAACGGCTCCTACTTGCAAATGGAAGGAGACAACAGGAAGTGAAATTAAATCTACCCCTAGAAAGGGAAATTCTCTCCTGTAAGAGTTGATATGGGAAAACGTGTCTCATCCCCACTGATGCTTTATCACCAATCCTTGTTTTACTAAAAACCCCAAATTTTCTAAAAACATTTGTCATTGGGACAGAAAGTGAGGTGAAATCTTCTGAAGAGGTGCACAGATAGCAAAACAAATGTTACGGGGTGATAACACTTCCCTATATTTTTCCAAAAAGCTTAAAAATAGATTTTTTGGCTGGAGCTATACTTTAAAAATGTACCAGTTCAAAATGACAAACAGATTCTACTTAACAACAAACCTACAGTCCCTGTCTTGTTGGCACCGCCTGTACTGCTGTTCAGAGTATATAGGGCCTGGGAGCCCCACGCCTTTCCTTTTTTAATTTGGGTACGGGGTTCCCTTTAATATCCATACAAGACCCAAAGGGCCTGGTAATGGACTGAGGGGGGGGGGGGGGGGGGGTACCCATGCCGCTTGTCTCACTGATTTTCATCCATATTGCCGGGACCAGACATTACATTACAACCGCAAGCAGTTTTAAATGATTTTTATTCCTTTAAAAATTTAATTTTGTGCAGGGACTGTTCTAAGCACGGGAAACACGCGCCACTTTACAGGCATACTATAGACACCCCCCAGGTACGATATTTAAAGGAATATTTCACATTTTTTTTTCACTTTAAGCATCATTAAAATCACTGCTCCCGAAAAAACGTCTATTTTTAAAACTTTTTTTTGCATTAATACATGTCCCCTGGGGCAGTAGCCGGGTCCCCAATCCCTTTTTAGGACAATAACTTGCATATTAGCCTTTAAAATTAGCACTTTTGATTTCGAATGTTCGAGTCCCATAGACTTTAACAGGGTTCTAAATTTTCGGTCCGTTCGAAGGTTCTGGTGCAAACTGAACCGGGGGGTGTTAGGCTCATCCCTATTGGGCAGTCACTTTAGAACTTTTCTGATGAAAGGAGCACATTAGCCATCTAAATATTTGATTGAGAATTGGGATTTGTAGTTTAGGAATTTTTTGGACTTTATTTGCACGGATGCAAAAATTCTCTTAACCATATAAAATATAATAAAAATTCAACACATAATTATTACACATATACTGTATGGTTGTGCACAGTTTAAAGATTAAGTGTATATAAATTCAGTCTTTGAGTATTTATACACTTATTTTTCATTGTCTTTTTATTGGTGTATCATTTGATAATTAATAGTTTTTTGCATTTTTTTCCACACACACACACACACACTATTGTCTACAGATTTGAGAGTATTTTTTTCAGCACATTGAATGTTGTGTTATTACAGACATTTCTCTCTATTTTATCTTATCAGTACATGTACACACGGTTGTTTATAGTCGTTTCTAGGCAGATGAGGTTAGAAGCATTTTTAGAAAGCAAAAGAAAAAAAAAAGCTTTTGGGTGGATGTTCAGAGGCATTTGAAATGGTAAATACTTGTAACAGCTTGTAAACGCAGTAACTCGCGTTTAGCCGTATTTCGTTTACAGGCGTTTTTCATGAAGATACATTTTTGACTATTTGAAAAAAAAAAAAAAAAAAAACCTTCTAAGCACAAACACGGCAAGTTAAATCATTCAGGAGAGGTTTTAAAACATCATGTGTACATTAAGCCTTACTATTGCTGCTCCTAATGATTTGTTGGGAATACACTCCGTCTTTGCTGCGGACTCTTATCTGCTTTTCTGCTTGACAAATGATGATGTGCCTTTCCTGGCCTTTGTACCCCTTTTTTGTAAATAATCTTTAATAAAAATGATTGAAGCCAAAAGTAACCAATGGCATAAAAGTTTGTAAAAAAAAGGGGACTTGTATGCAATGATGCATACTTCATGAGTGTCACTGTCTAGTGCTTGCATATTATATACATTCCCAGCTGAGCTCCAGGGAGATAAATATCATTAGATGTAATGCAGTGCATATACCTGAATTTGATCTGGTTTCAGTCTCTTGCAGTCCTTGTAAAGCTGATCTCAGACTAGGAGGAGGAGGGGCAGCACAAGGAGCCAATTGGGTATGTTGCATCAACATATAGTGACAAGGAACACGCTGACAGGAGGAAGGAGCAGAGGGATGAGCTAATCAGTCTGCTGCTTCTCTATCACTGTCCAGTCACTGGAGGTGGTGAGGTGATCGACGTGCATTTAATAACTGTAGTGGAGAAATCTCAGGACTGGATTGATAGATATACAAATCCTTTGCAAAGTAAAATAATTCTGAAACAGATCATTTACTTTCAATTTAGCTGTATGTATGGAGTTTTGTTTTAAGTTACTATATAACGATTTCTTTCTAAGCTACTATCTTAGATATAGTTGCAATTACATTATACATGTAAATAAATACATCATTAGTGATATAATTTACTTCTAGGCTATTGCTGGGTTACATGTACATAAAAAATGAGATATCAGTACTGTGTTTACAATTGTGTATTGAAAAAAGGTAACTCACCATCTGAATAAAGGTCTTCCATTACTTCTTTTTTTTCAATGTTCTGAAATCAACATAAGTAGAATAATCAATCACAGTGAATGTGACATTCAGCAAACATTCACTGAAGGCAAGTTATTACCTGTAATCTAAAGCACCAGGGAGATTTATAAATACTGTATACCCCTAAATCTTGAGTTATAAATGAAACTTTGAAAGAACAAATTTTGCAAGAATACATACATCGTGATAAAACATCTCTTGGCTTTAACCACTTTGCCTTTCCTCTTCCACCCATATGCTAATAAATTCCGTTTTTTTTTTTTATTATTTAAAATATTTCTTTATTGGTTTTGAAAAGTAGAAGCATAAACAGTGAACAGGTACATACAGGAGATATTAACAAGATTATCTCATCCTATAAACGTATAGACAGGTAACATCCTATATTTTTAATTTTTTAAAAAAAATCTTTATTGGGTTTTGTAGATTACATAGGCAAGTAGCAGGTACATTTTGAGGCATATATAGTCATGTAATTATAAAAAAAAAAAAAAAAAAAAAAAAAAAAAAGAAGGTCAAAAATAGGCAAAGATAGATCAAAATAAACAATTGGGAAGGGAGTTTAAGGGAGTAGGGGAGGAGGTGTATGAGGAAGGGAGGAGGGATGGTGTGAACATATAAATTACCTTCATAACAGTAATACAACATTTGGATGATGCGATAGTGTATACCTTAGTGCCTTTCAGGAGTGGAAGCAACATTTGTAGAACTTAATTTGTAACTTTAATCAATGAACTAGCTATAACAGTGGTTGTGGGTTAGATTGAGGCATGCGGAGTCGAGAGAATCAGGAACGTCAATGAGCTTCAGGAGTTTGCTTACATAGTTCAGGGTGAAAAAAAAAAAAAGCCGAAGGGTCAGACAGATCGCATAATTTAAGGTTACCTAAGGAATTTGTAAGGTTTTGTTTGAGATACCAGTCTGTATAGCGAAATGGTTGCATGAGCTTTTGTAGGTCCTTTTGATCGAACGTGTGTTCCATGAATGTACGTCATCTCTTGAAAAATCGTGAGGTGGCGCGAAAGTGCAACACAATAGTGTCTAGATAGGAAGGCTTTTTTCACAGCCGATATGTTTTTTTGTGAGACCAGATAAAGGCGGACAATGCCCTGTGGATTTTGTTTACATTAGAGTATTTCAATAAAAGAGGTATGGTCTGCATTGGGTAGAGTAGGCATGCAAATGACACCATTTTGAAAAGGTGACATCTCCCAAAGAGTGAGAGGGGAGGGCTGCCCAAGCTTCCAGCTCCTTTACAATTTTGTATATCAATGGTGGGAAGTTAAGTGTATATAGGGAGGAAGGTTCTCGGCCAATATGAATGCCAAGATACGTTATCTGTTGCGTTGCTATTGCAAAAGGAGACAAATGTCGCCATTTAATAGACATCCTGGGTTGGAGTGCTAGCACTTCACTTTTGTCAAAGTTAATTCGAAATCCTGAACAAAGTCGAAAAGTCTGGAAGAGTCCTTTGAGTCTGTTGAAGTCAGAGAGGGGGTTAGTGGAGAACAATAATATGTCATCAGCGAATAGGGCGGATCGGAGTGTTTGGTTACCTATTGTTATGCCAATGACACCGTCGGGTGAGTAGAGCAGTCTGGATAAAGGTTCGATAGCGATGTTGAAGAGTAGGGGGGATAGTGGGCATCCCTGTTTTGTTCCCTTTGTCAGGGGGATCGTATCGGAGATAGAGTCGGGAGTGACCAAACGTGCAGTTGGGGATTTGTACATTTGTTGTAGAAATCGCATTAATGGGCCCCGAAAAACCGAAGTCTGCCATCACTCTGAATAACCAGGACAAATTAATATTGTCAAATGCCTTTTCGGCATCAAGTGACACTATGGCAACGTCTTTTTCAGGGTGTGATCTAGCATACTCTAGTGCCATCAGAACCTTTTGTATGTTTAGAGTGGCCGAACGCCCCTGGACAAAGCCAGATTGAGCCGGGTGTAATAAAGAAGGGAGTAGGTGGGCCAGGCGTGATGCAACTATTTTGGAAAGGATTTTAACGTCCACATTGATTAAAAAAATTGGGCGGTATGATCCTGGAAGTGAGGGATCTTTACCTTTTTTGGCGATTAGTCTAATATGTGCCTATGTTCCTGTTGGGAGATAGGGCCACCGTCCCACATAGCTGCATAGACACGTGTCAAAGTGTCGGGGAGAAAGTCTTTTGTTAACTTATAGAATTTGGCCGTATAGCCATCTGGGCCTGGGGCTTTTGCAGATGCCAAATATTTGATCGTCTGTTGGATGTCCTCAATGGTGGGTGCATTGAGAATTTCTAGATGAGCCTCCTGAAGCTTGGGTAAACGTAACCCATCTAGGAGGGCTTTGGCAGTTGATTGGTCATTCGGGTCTGCAGAGTATAGAGTAGTGTAATAGTCTTCTAGCAATTTACCAATTTCAGTAGGTGTGGTAACTAGTATGCTGTTTGTATTTTTCAAAGTTGAGATATGGGTGGGTCGTTTTGGTCCTGTGCATAACTTCGCCAGTAGTTTGCCTGCCTTGTTACCAAATCTATGAAAGTGCAAAGTGGAGTAGGAAGTTTTAGCTATCTCTTGTTGTTCAGCACAAAAGTCGAATTCTCATTTGGCTTTTCTCCAGGCGTGTATGTTGTGTGGTGTACGATTAAGTGTGAGACGTTCGCGTGCTGAGCGTAGAGCCTCGCTGGCTTGCATGTAGTGTTGCTTGGCATGTCTCTTAAATTGGGTGGTATAAGAAATTATTTTCCCCCTCATGAAGGCTTTGCCAGCCTCCCAAAAGAGGTTTGGTTCAGTAAGGTGTGTTGCGTTAGTAGAGGCATATTCTGTCCATGCTGTATAGAGCATGTGGCGAAAGTCCTCATTGTCAGCTAGGTAAGAAGGGAAGCGCCACATGGGTGAGGGAGAGGAGGGTTGGGTATTGATCATGTGTACTGTAATGGGGCTATGGTCCGATATTCTGGCGTCGCTGATTTCCAAGTCGCATAGCGTCGGCAAAAAAGCGGGAGAGGCGAAAAAATAGTTGATGCGGGAGAAGGAGTTTGTGGGGGCAGGAGTAAAATATATATTCTCGGTCTGTCGGATGTGTTAACCGCCACACATCTGTCAATTGCATGGATTGAGCTAGGAGTGTCGAGGCTGGGGTTGGTATGGTGGTTTTGGCAGCCTTACATGTCGGGTTACCTGTGTGATCAGCTAGTATGGACATAACCGAGTTAAAGTCTCCGTCTACTAGGTGTAGAGTTTCTGGGGCATCTAATACCCATTTCACCATGTCTTGAAAGAATGAGGCGTCTGGCTAGTTGGGAGCATATATATTAGTGATAGCTACTTCCTTGTTAGCTAAGGTTACATGTAACCTAATTTTGCGGCCCGTCAGGTCAGTCTTAACATCCTTGATAGTATGTTTCAGGTTTTTGTGGAGCAGGATGGCTACCTACAGCTTTACGCCCTATGGCGGGTGACCCGTAGACAGTTCCCACCCATAATTTACGTAGCCGGGTCAGGTCATCTGTGGACAGATGCGTCTCCTGTAGCAGAGCCACATCTGTCCGGAGACGCTTCAGGTGTCTAAGAATTGCCATGCGCTTACATGGAGAGCGAAGCCCCTTAACGTTCCATGACACAATCTTTAGGTGATTCCCAGAGTTTGAAGAGGCCATGTCTGCTGTAGAGGTATGTATTGATTTAGAAGTTTAGAATGAAACCTCCCTTCAGGCATTACGACATCAATCCGAGGGTCACCAAAACATTGTATGTTTCCTAAGGTTATAGGTACAAACGAGATAATCATGAATATTGCATACATACAACTAAAACTAAAACAAAAACAATAAAACAACAGTGCAACAGAGGTCAGGTGCATAAAGCCCCTGACAGACAGCAAATACTTCACTTTTTTCCACATGAGGTGAAATCGTAGAGCAGAGCCCCCACCAGTCGCCTGCTCCTCTCCTAGGGATGAAGTGTGAGATCGGGGGGGGAGAGGGAGGAGAGAGGGTGGGGGAGAAAGGGGAGTAGAGGAAAGTTTGCTACATAGGTGGGGGTTAGTTGGGAATCTAGGCAAAGGGTAGTGGAGAGTATAAATGTTACAGCTCATTTCCAGGGTCATCTCAAAGAGGGAGCAGGATAATTGGCTAGCGGCGTGAATCCTGGGGATGACTGTGTATGTGGATAGCCAGCATATTAGGTGATTTAAAGAGGGAAAATACGAAACAGGAAAATAAATCTTAACACCTGTATGTAAGGGGTGCAGCGTATTAGCCCAGTATGTGGAGCATAGAGTTCCAACAATGTAGAAATATGATGATACTACCCGTTTCACATGGGAATCCACAGATAGACAGTCTCTGAGGTTGTTTCAACGATTGCCGGAGCGATTTGCCTTGTGGGTGAAGCGACTGCGTTTGTAAGGCGGCTTGATTGGGCTGCTGTGTTGTTTGCGGGATGCGGGGGGAGATGTAGCCGGCGACGAGGAGGAACCTTCTGCAGAGTTTGTGTGTTCCATTTCTGTGCCAGATGCAGCGAGGTATTGATCCGCTTCGTCAGGTGAGGTAAAGGTGAGGTGTTCCCCTGAGTGAGTTTGGATGCGCAGGATAGCCGGATAGGCCAGGCTTTGCGTCGTTTCATCACCTTCATTGAGTAGTCTGCAAAAAGTAGCAATTTTGCGCCATCTACAGATAGGGAGCGTGTGCGGCGGAACACTTGCATAATAGCAGTTTTGTCAGCGTAGTTCAGATACCTAACGATGACCTGTCTGGGTTTGGGAAGACCGATGCAATGGGCGCGTTCGACAGTGCAGGGTATGCATAGCCCCAGTTGTTCAAGAATGATCTTAGCGCATATATTTGTGAGCTGGGTGTTTGCGATTGATTCTGGCAGGCCAATTATGCGCAAATTGTTCCTCATGGAACGATTTTCCAGATCGTCTAATTTGTCCCATTTCTAATTTCTAATTCTAATTTTTGTCTAATTTCTCTGTTTTCAGCAGTTAGGCAAGCTATTACAGCAGAGTGTGCAGTGGTATCCCATTGGGTTACCCCAATGCTCTGGCCAGGCTATTTCGCGGGATTTGGAAGGAGGGCGGCGGGAGCTGTGCACAGCTACCACTGTCTCATGTGGCGCCGGAACCGGAAGTCCAACATCCTAGTTTTGATAAAACATCAAACTTGGTTGTCCTTTTACTTTCTCAGAAAAATATTGTATCTCATAGTACCAGGTAAAGGCGGATGAGAAAGAGGTTGAATGAAAAGGAGAGAGGGTCAGCAAGGGGATTTATCGAGTACCAGGAGAGAGCTTTATCTGCTTGATAGACATTCCACTAATGGGAAAGGGCACAAAAAGGGAAATCACAAAGTAGGGTGCCTCGGCTTTTAGTGAGGCGCCTCAACTTTTAATAAGCTGTTGGGAACTTGTGTGTTTTTTCATAAGGGTAAGCCAGGGAGACCATAGTTTATGGAATTTTGAAAGGCAACCATGTTTATAGGCCATTATATAGCGGCAAGGCAGCTCTCCTGGGCAGGATCACATACCTGTACGTGATCCTGGACGTTTGGGTTCTGGGGCACAGGCAATTATCCAAAAAAGAGAATCAGCTGGAATACATATAGGGTGATCCATGTGTATGCCACTAATTTTCACATACCTTGTAGTGATAATATGCACATGTATGTACACACATTTGCATTAGGGTTGCCAACTTTTCTTCAAATTAAACCCGAACATTTTAGCGGCACACAGCAATTGTTATTTTTTTTATATAAACTATGCATATATTTTACAATTAAATAACATTTCTTGAATTACGTTAAGCACACAAGTCCCCCTTTACATCGGAGTCCACAGAGTTCCCCTTTTACATCAGAGTCCACAGTGTTCCCCTTTTACACTGGGGGGGGCTCTGCAGATTCTGATGTAAGGGAGAACTCTGGGGACTCTAACATAAGGGATGCTCTGGGAACCCTGATCTAAGGGGGAACATTTAGAACTCTAATGTACAGAGAGGACTCTGATGTAAGGGGGGAACACTGTGGCCTCTGGTGCTATGTGGAACTTTGAGAACCCCGATTTATCTTAGTGTATTCAGAGGCACAAGAGAGGAGCTCACTCACCCCTTGGCAGTCAGCACCTCTCATCCAGATGTATCTGAGGCTGCTGGACTTCAGATTTCCAGCCCCCACTTTCCTTTTCTGAGGAATAGCGCTGGGGATTGGAGTGTGGGGCAGACACAGAGGGGTAGGGGTGGGAGAAAGAGGTGCAGATCAAGCCCTCTAGCCTCAGTAAGTAACCCTGCTGGGAAGCCACATTCTGGTCTTAATAATGTGTCCAGGTTTCAGGTGGTCTGAAACCCAGACGCATGATTCCAAACCCGAACTGTCCGGGTGAATCCCGGACAGTTGGCAACCCTAATGTGCATACATTCATACACGTATATACATATGCACAAGACAGCACACAATAAAATTCAAAAAACATTAAATAAAAAAAATGAAAATAATAATCAAGGTATGTGAAAAAAAAAAAAAAAACAGAAGAGAGAAAGAAAAAGAGAGAGAGAAGGCTCTGGGAGAGGCATTCTTAATGTAAATGCAAGTCCAGATCCCACCTCAGGTTTACCCCTGAGGCCATCTAGTTTTTAATCTAAAAATCCACCATGCTTCTCTCCCCAGTAGCCTTCTCTCCCTATCACCTCCTCTGGGTGAGTGAGACAACCCTTCTATTCCTCTGAAGCGAAATGAGGAGAGATAGCCCTGATTACATTCTCTAAAGTGACGTGTTGCATTCAAAATATTTCTAGCATTTGGGTTATTTGTGTCACAATAATGTTCCCCTATCCGGGCTCTCAAAGGAGGTGTGGTACAGCCTACATATTGGAGGCTGCATGAAATACAGGTGATCAGGTAAATCACATTGTTTGTGCCACAGTTGCTGTATTGCTGTATAATAAACTCTTATACTGTAGCTCTGGCAACAAACGTTTTACCCAATACACACAAATTACAGTACCTACAGATTTTTGTATTACAAGGATAACTTCCAGGATAGAAGAGCCAGGTGAGTTGGCATTGTTTAGATGAGAAAAGACTAGGTGTTAGTGCAGTCCCTAATGTGGGCGCAAAAATGGCAACCTGCTTGCAATATCCCATTTAAATCTTTATCTGTATACAGTATTGGCAGATTATTTTATATTATTCTGGCTATTTGATAATATTCTTAGGAAAAAGTTTATAATATTTATTCTTATTTTTATACTCTCTCTTGGTTTTAGGTTTATCTGACAGTAATTCCTCTCTGTCCATTTTCGCAACCCTTTCCAGTCCTTGGTGTATAACAGATTTGTTATAACCTCGATCCAATGAGCGATGATGAATTACCTTGTATTCCAGCTCAAAGGCTGTGTCTGTTGATCAGTTTTGTTTGGCTCTAATAAACTCCCCATAAGGGATGGCATTGATGGTGTGGGATGGATGACAACTGGCCTCAAAAAGTGTAGCATTACCATAGCATGGTTTGCTATAGGTGCATGTTGAAACATCACCTGTAGTTGGATCACCCATTAGGGTGATGTCTAAAAAGTTGATACTGAAAGCATCATGTTCAACTGAAAAATGAAAATTTAACTAATTGTCATTAAGGCATTTCCAAAATCCATGCAATCCTATAGTGAATAAATGATATAGTGAATGAATGTATAGTGCTACATATGCAAACGTAATTGTCTCAATGCGCTTCTGTCCATCTGGGTCTTCAGAAGAGATAGGTCTTGAGCTTTTTCCTGAAGGCCAGATGTTTTTTTTTTCTTCTGAGCAGATATAGCGTGGTCGATGTTGATATAGCGCGGGACCACAGGGTCCCGACACGCTTACAAACACATACACAGATACTAGGGCCAATTTATAGACAGGATCTGATTAACCTACCAGCATGTCTTTGGAATGTGGGAGGAAACTGAAGTATCCAGAGAAAACCCATGCAGGCACATGCAAACTCCAGGCAGATGGTGTTGTGGTCGGGATTTAAAACAGCGACCCTATTGCTGCTAGGTGAGAGTGCTACCCACTACACCACTGTGCTGCTGTCACCATCCCAAACCATCACAAGGTCATCAATATAGTGATCATACCATACAATTTGCCTGGCAAAGAGGTTTCTGGGAAACAACAAAAATAGTTCCTTCCACCAACCCATGTAGAGATTCACCATGGATGGTGAGAATCTAGCACCCATCGACGCCCCACAGCGCCATTGAATAAAAAATAATTGTGCTTTAATAAGAGCTCAACGCTTAACAAAATAAACTCCTGTAGCTCCTCAGAATAGGAGCTATAGCGTTGAAGATGATATTGTATGACCTGCAATCCAGCGCTGTGGGGAATCGACAAATAAAGTGCCCTCACATTCAGTAGGTAGATGTCCATTTGACAGATGTAATATAGAATAGGACTGTACTCATATCTCTAATGTAGCCAGGCAATCTGTGTACTAAAGGCTGTAGGTGCCGGTCTACCCATTTTCCCAAACAGTCCAATAAGGAACCAATTCTGGTCACAATTGGTCATCCCTGTAAAGGACAATCAATTTTGTGAATTTTGGGGAGATTATGCAAGTCCGGCACCACAGGTTTATCCACATAGAGATACTCAGCAGTTTTGGATGATAAAACTCTCATACTAATGCCCAACTATAAATATTTTAGAAGAGTAGATTGAAACGGCATAGTGGGATTTGTCAGGGATTTGCCCGCACTGAATGGGCGAATATGCGTGCACACGCTCGGGGGAACTCCAACAGCGCGGGTGCGCGTTAGCGCTGTTTGGCGCCAGTGGCCTTATTTAAAGAAGTCTGCTGCACTTGTGTGGCGCTGTTTGTCTGCAGTCCCATACCTGAAATTCCTGCTATCTGTCTGTTGATCGTGATTACTGACCCGGCTCTTGTCTGACCTTGCTGACCTTCTCCAACCCTGATCCCGGCTTGCCTGACTCTGCTTTGGACTTACTTACTGTTGCCGAACCTCTGTCTGCCTGTGAACTTCCCTTGCCTGCCGCATCTGCCTGACTGTCTTATCTGTTGTGACCCAGCCTGTCTGATATCCCTCTGCTTGTTCCAAGTGTGCCGCGCTTTATCCAGGTCCTGCTGCTGCTGTGTCTACTGACTGATTGCTGATCCACCTGCTCTGTCTCCTCCTGCAGTTCCAGCCTGGGCCGATCCCAGGGTCACAGACGCCTGGGAGCAGAAATATTTCTGGCGCCCCCACATAGGCATGGTCATCTTACTAACTCCTCCCTTTTACAAATATTTCTATGGCAATGACTCAAACATGCTCCCCTAAGGATTCTTCGTTACCCTGGGATCCTCCCATGACCGTGTTGCTCTCTCTCTGGTTGTGCAGATACAGTGTTGCTCTCTCTCTGGTGGTGCAGGTACAGCGTGGTGCTCTCCCTGGCTTCCCCCAGCACAGTCCTCTCTTTTTCCTGTAGCACTCACTCACACAGCTTCTTCCTTGGTTTCAGGCTCAAAATATTTCCCCCAGCAGAGTGCATGCTGGGGGCTGAAGTCTTCTGCCTGTAAACAACAATGGGGCTGACAATGTTCCGGGATTACATGTCCCATAATGCTCTACTAGCCTCTTCTGATTGGCCCTTTGCTGTGGCCAATGGGGAGGGAAGCAAACTGGGCACCAAGCTGGGCGAACAAAGTGAGAGCCGCTCTCTTTTCCCTGCTGACAGGAGAAAGGGGGAAAAGCGGGGAGATACGCTGACATCCCTCAGCTCCCCTCTCTCTTGTCACAGCGCGGCAGCTTGTGTTCACTGGTGGACTGCACCCCCCGCCCCCCCATAGCGATGCCCAGGGCTGCTGTTAGAAATCATGGGCCCCATACAGCCTACACCCCCTTCAAAAACTAAAAAACAATATTTTAACTAAAAATACACGACAATCATTATTAGAAGACACAAACACAACAAAACTTCCAAATTACAGGTGGAACAGGATGGTACAGTACAGAGGGGGGCAGGAAGGTACAGTATGGGGCAGCAGGAGGGCACAGTACAGAGGGGGGCAGGAAGGTACAGTATGGGGGGCAGGAGGGCACAGTACAGAGGGGGGCAGGAAGGTACAGTATGGGCAGCAGGAGGGCACAGTACAGAGGGGGGCAGGAAGGTACAGTATGGGTCAGCAGGATGGCACAGTACAGAGGGGGGCAGGAAGGTACAGTATGGGGGGGCAGGAGGGCACAGTACAGAGGGGGGCAGGAAATTACAGTATGGGGGGGCAGGAGGGCACAGTACAGAAGTGGGCAGTAAGGTACAGTATGGGGGGGCAGGAGGACACAGTACAGAGGGGGGCAGGAAAGTGCAGTATGGGGGGGCAGGAAGGTACAGTATGGGGGGCAGGAGGAGACAGTACAGAGGAGGGCAGGAAGGTACAGTATGGGGGGCAGGAGGACACAGTACAGAGGGGGGCAGGAAGGTACAGTATGGGGGGGCAGAAGGACACAGTACAGAGGGGGGCAGGAAGGTACAGTATGGGGGGCAGGAGGAGACAGTACAGAGGGGGGTAAGAAGGTACAGTATGGGGGCAGGAGGACACAGTACAGAGGGGACAGGAAGGTACAGTATGGGGGGGCAGGAGGACAGTACAGTGGTTAGGAGGGTACCGTACAGGGGGAGCAAGTGGGCACAGTACAGGTGTAGGGGCACAGTATAGGGGGCAGGAGGGTACAGTACAAGGGTAGGGGCATAATATGGGGGGGGAGGGTACAGTACAGGGGGAGTAAGTGGGCACAGTATATGGGGGGAGGGCACAGTATAGGGAGAGGGTAAGTAGACACAGTACAGGGGGCAGGAGAGTACAGTATAGGGGCAGCAATGTATACTACAGATATGGTGTCCACAAGCAGAGCTGCTCAGGGAAGTTGCTGTTACAGATCCCACCTATTCTGGCAGGCTGTCACTGGACTAAATCAAAACTGGAATGACATCTCCCCCTCCCCCTTCCCCTGCAGAGATTCTGGCTCTCTTCTTGCACTTTGCAAAGGTTAAGGAAGAACCCCAAGGCCAAGCATCTTATTACTGTTGCTGCTTGTGTGGGTGGGATGTGTACTGCACCAATCCCTGTTGACCCTCCTCTCCTATTCATTGCATGTGATTGGTGCAGTACACATCCCAGCAGCAGCAGTAAAAAGATGCTCCACTTCAGGGTTCTTCCTTAGCCCCTGAAAAAAATGGGGGTGGGGGATGGGGCAGTGGGTAAGAGATGGGGGGTGGGTAGGGGAGAACTGGAGTAAAACTGGGGGATCCTGGTCTGTATAGGGATACAGAAGGAGGAGGATTTGTGCTGGAATGAGGGAAGGGTGGAGGAGAGGCATATGGATGGAGGTCAAGGGGCTGGAGAGAAATGGATTGTGGCCATTTGCAATGCTTGTGTATGGGGGTGGGCGGGGGGGCACACCTGTGTGAAGGTGAAGTGCCTCCAGAGAAGAAGACTGGGAGGGGGAGGGGAGTGGGGGACTATTGTTGGGAAGGTGTCAGGAAGAGAATTCCAGTCACTTGGGAAGAGGCTAAATTAGCATGGCTGATTAATGTTGGCAAACTAACTGTCTGGGAGAAGGTAGCAAGGGGTTAACAAGGACCTGAGAGGGAAGCAGTGTGACCCACAGAGATGGATGGATCTGTGCAAGGATGAAAGGGAGCAGGACTAGATAGTGGCAGGAGAGACAGCTGGAGTCTGGAGATATGAGAGACCGATAAGGTGACTGACCTGACATGCAAATAGCCGACCACAGCGAGGGAACTGTTGGTAGGACAGTGACTGCTGGGAGGAATCTTCAAGACCCCTCCATGCACCTAGGACCCCTGGGCAGTTCCTAGAGGTACCTGTACATTAAGAGCACCAACTCTCACTGGAGACACATCCACCGGGACAGGAACACGCCCCAGACACACACAGGGGGATCATATGTGACCCGGACAGAGAAGCAAGCAGATCAGTGTGGTGTGACAAGTATAGGAACGATGCCCTGTGTGTTTCTCCCTCCCGCATTCAGCTGACAAAAGGAGAGACGCACAGGGCATCGTTCCTGTACTTGTCACACCACACTGATCTGCTTCAGTGTCCTGACCCTCCTGTGTTTCTGGGCCCCCCCATTAGCAGCCCTGCTGACGCCACTGCACACAAGGAGAGGAGGAGGGAAGGGATCACTCTGGCACTTCGGTGCCCCCCCTCTTCAGCGCCCGGGTGCAGAGCACCCCCTGCACCCCGGCCAGAATCGGCCCTGGTTCCAGCCTTCCTGAGGATCATCACTTCATCCAGCACAGGCCGCTGCTGCACCCAGACACTCCTACCCACTGTGCTCATGGGACCACTGTCTCCATTCCAGTGGGCCCTGAACCAGAGCTGTAAGAGAGGTTCTCTCCCACCAAGCCAGGCTCACCACCGGGTACCTAACAGTACAAACAGCCATGACTGAGCCTGCGGGAGAAGCTTCAGCCATGAAGGAGATCTGCACCCATCTCTCGGCCCTCACACAGGCCGTGGAATCTCTCCAAGAGGGATACACCAGACTGGAAAAACAGGTCCAGCATCTCCAGTCCCAGCCCTATGACTGCGGCACCTTCTGCTCTCCATACTCCACCTGCTTCCCAACCTGCAGTGGTGATGCTTCTACCTGAACCAAGGGTGCCTGTTCCTGAAAGATTCTCGGGGGACCGATCAAAGTTCCGGGCCTTCCGCAATGCCTGCCAGCTGTATTTTGCCTCCAACCCAGGACTTTTTTATTAGAGGCCACCAAGGTGGGATTCGTGATCTCCTTGCTGCAGGGGGAACCCCAGACTTGGGCTCATCGTCTCTTGGAGGGTGACAGTACTCTGACCCAATCCCTTCCTTCCTTCTTTGAAGCAATGGCACAGCTGTACGAAGACCCCCAACGAACTGCCACAGCCAAAGCTGCCTTGTCTGTGCTCCAGCAAGGCCGTAGAGCGGCCAAGGACTATGTTACGGACTTTTGGCACTGGAGCGCAGACACTCAATGGAATGACTCAGCTCTAAGGCATCAGTTCCGCATGGGCCTTTCAGAGGGACTTAGGGATGAGCTTGCCCGTGTTGGTACGGAACGCCGGTCCGAACGCTCTTCCCAACTTCACCGCCCGACCTGGATGACTGCAAGGGTACCGACTCCTGCCTCCCGTTATCTGCCTACTCCTCCAGTGGATCCTGTTACTCCTGCCCCTGACACGTCTGAGCCAATGCAGCTGGGACTGATGCGTCCCACTCGGTCTCCAGAGGAGCGAGCCCGTCATCAGCAGTTGAACTTGTGCCTCTACTGTGGTGTGTCGGGACACTAGGTGAACAACTGTCCTGTTAAGACACGTAAGTGCCTTTCTTCTGTGTCTGCCAACCCTGTATCCTTGTCAGCCAACGCAACCCACCATGCTCTCCCTCTTTCATTGCAGTTCCAGGGAAAGACGGTCTCCATCAACGCCATCATTGATTCTGGGGCTTGTAGCTGTTTTGTTGATGCCACCTTTGCCAGTCTCCAAGCCTTACCACTACAGGAAAAGACCCATGGACTGTCCATCTTTCTGGCTGATGGTTCCTGCATCAAATCAGGACAAGTAACACAAGAGACCCTGCCCCTGGCTGCCACTACCCATTCCCAGCACAAGGAAATCCTGACCCTCGATGCAATCTCCTCTCCTTTGTTCCCGGTGATCCTGGGCATACCCTGGCTTCAAGCCCATAACCCCTGCATCAACTGGTCCACGGGGGAGATTAAGTTCCAGTCCAGTTACTGTCAAGAACATTATTTACATAAAAACCCTGTGCAACCTGCTACCCTTCTTTGCCTGGATTCTGATCAGGATCTGTACCAGTCAGTGCCTGAACCGTACCATGACTTTCTTGATGTTTTTAGTAAACAAGGGGCCGACTCCCTACCGCCCCACCGTTCCTATGACTGCCCCATTGAACTCCTTCCCGGGGCCGAGATCCCGTTTGGGCGCATTTTGCCCTTGTCTGAGAAGGAGCAGAAGGCTCTGAAAGTGTACATCACGGAGAACTTGGAGAAGGGATTTATTCTCCGTTCCACCTCCCCAGCAGGCGCGGGGATATTTTTTGTTACCAAGAAAGATCAGTCGCTTCGGCATTGCGTGGATTACCGCAAACTAAACAGCATTACGGTTAAGAACCGCTACCCACTGCCCCTGATACCGGAGCTCTTCCAGAAGTTGAGGTCAGCCACAATTTTCACTAAATTGGACTTGAGGGGGGCTTACAACCTGGTCCGCGTTTGGGCCGGGGATGAGTGGAAGACAGCCTTTCGGACCCGTTTTGGGCATTATGAATTTTCTAGTCATGCCCTTTGGCCTCTGTAATGCCCCTGCCACCTTCCAGCACCTCAAATGACGTGTTTAGGGACTTTTTGGACATTTTTGTTATCGTCTACCTGGACGATATCCTGATTTTCTCCGGGTCTCTTGAACAACACCGGGGACATGTGGGCAGAGTGCTACTCCGCCTCCGTCAGCACGGACTGTATGCCAAGGCCGAAAAATGCAAATTCGAACAACAGAACATCCAATTCCTCTGACTTGAGATCTCCCCAGCAGGCATCAAGTTGGATCCTCAAAAAGATTCCACTGTCCTGGAGTGGCCCGCACCCTCAGATAAGAAAGGAATACAACGCTTTGTCAGGTTTGCAAACATTTATAGGAAATTTATCAAAGGATTCTCCGCCATAATCACTCCCATCACTCAGCTGACAAAGCAGAAGGTACGCTTCCACTGGGGCCCGGAGGCCCAGAAAGCCTTCGAAAAACTTAAGAGACTGTTCACTTCGGCCCCCATCCTCAGCCACCCTGACCCTTCACGGCCATACATCTTAGAGGTTGATGCCTCAGAAGTTACGGTGGGAGCAGTTATATCGCAACGACAAGGCAGCAACGACCTGATGCACCCTGTGGGGTTCTTCTCCCGTAAACTCTCCCCTGTGGAGAGGAATTACTATGTTGGCGACCGTGAGATACTAGCTATCAAATCGGCATTGGAGGAGTGGAGGTACTTGCTGGAAGGTGCGGTCCATCCAGTATTAATCTACACGGATCACAGAAACCTCGAGTACTTGAGAGCAGCCAAGAGCCTGAAACCCCGACAAGCACATTGGGCTCTGTTTTTCTCTCGGTTCTGTTTTCATATTACGCACCGCCCTGGCTCTAAGAATGTGAAGCCAGATGCGCTTTTGCGCATGTATGATTGCCCCAAAGACTCTGCCGTTCCAGATACCATTCTACCCGCGAGCAACTTTCTACTCGTACAACCAGACCTGCTATCTCCGATCAGGGAGGCATCCACTAACTCATCCACACCCCCAGGTACTATGTTGACACCCAGAGAGGGCCTTCTGTGGAAAGAGAGATCTTCGTCCCTGAGAGCATCCGAATCAGAGTATTGACCCTCCACCACGACCATCCCTTAGCAGGACATTTTGGGGTCCGCAAGACCCTGGAATTGGTACAGCGCACTTTCTGGTGGCCTGGCCTGAAAGAATTTTGCAAAGACTATGTCAACTCCTGTCCTGTGTGCATCCGGAGTAAGGCAACCAGAGACCGGGCTTGGGGACTATTGAAACCTCTCCCTGCACCTGATCGGCCATGGAGGATGATTACCATGGACTTTATAGTTGAGCTTCCATGTTCCGAAGGGTGCACAGCCATTTTTGTAGTCGTGGATCGTCTAGATGGCCCATTTCCTGCCCCTAAGGGGACCCCATCTGCTCCCGAAACGGCCCGTATCTTCATCAAGGAGATGATTAGGCTGCACGGTGTACCTGCCAATATTGTGTCAGACAGGAGGGTCCAGTTTACTTCCCGGTTTTGGAGGGCTCTGTGCGAGAGTCTGAAGATCGAGCTGGCTCTGTCATCCACCTACCACCCCCAGACCAATGGACAAATAGAACGAACCAATCAGACTCTCAAGCAGTATATCAGGTGTTTCACGTCCTTTGTGCAGGACGATTGGGTGTCCCTGCTGCCCCTAGCGGAATTTGCATACAACAACGCCAGTCAGTCATTCAACATTTCTCCCTGACTTTCTTCCAGAGTCTCCAGTTCTGGCAGTTCAGGACACTGTGACCTTCCTCAGCCATAATAACTGGATACTACAGGAGGCGATATCCAAGGCCCAGGCAGACAGCAAGAAGGCGTTTGATCGGAAGAGAAAGGGAGAGTTGAACCTCCGAATCGGCGATCAGGTATGGCTTTCTACAAATAACCTTAAATTAGCCTGCCCATCAAAGAAGTTGGCACCTAAATTTTTGTGGCCCTTCCCCGTGAAGAGGAGGGTCAATGAAGTCACCTATGAACTGTCCCTACCCGACTCAATGAGAATACACCCAGTTTTCCATGTGTCGCTGTTAAAACCCTCCGTGCCCGATCCCTTCCCAAGTAGAGGAACCAGACCACACAAACCCGTCTTAGTTGATGGTAGTGAGGAACACGAGGTGAAGGCTATAAGGTAATCATTAATACTAACTTTGTCTCAAACCCTCTATATATAAGGCTTTATGGCTTCTGTGAGAATTCACTTCTTCCCCATGCAATTTATTTACACATTATACCACTCATATTTGCATATTAATAATGCAATCCCCTACATTTTCACTTCATATTTTTTGTGTCCCCTTCTTTCACACACATGTGGCGTGCTTTTAGTACCATTATTGCTTTACAATTTAGCATTTCATTCACTATCTACACTCTAGTGTCCCACACACAAGCACTCACCCACACAATAACCTTGGCCACGTCTTTTGTTTTACCCCCTCCCCCCTTCCTTTTTTTCTTTTTCTTCTCTTTTTCGTTTTTCTCCCCTCTTCCCCTTTTCTTCCCCCCTCCCCCCCCTGTTTTCTTTCCTCCCCCTCTTTCCCTCGGTTTTACCCCCTGTCCTCCCTTTTCTTACCCCCTCCTCCTATCTCTTTCTTCTTCATCCTTTCCCCTCCCCCATTTTTCCTTTCCTCTCCCCCTTCTCTACTTCCCCCTTTTCCCTGTATGAGCGTGCCATACTGTCTTTCCCTTGTTCCTCCCTAGTCATCCCTTACATCATTCGCTCATCTTAATTTCTTTTTCCTTCTTCCTAATTTCTCCTGATCTCTCTTCCTCCCACTCTCCCCTCTCCCTTTCCCTCTATCCTTCCCTTCTCCTTGTCCTTCTGTTTTTAATTCATTCTTTATCTCCACTTACACCAGCACTACTTATATAGGACTGTCTTATATAAAAAAGACAAGAGGACAGGGGATGTGTGCTCGCTGATAGATGGCTCTCTTGAAATAATATGTCACTATATATATATTGGGTACTCTCCAACATATGGTTTTAGTTGGACTGTTTGTCTGAAACCATTACATGATGGTAGACTTATAACAATAATTTGGATTCTCGCAACAGGTGTGAGGTCTCTTCCCTTCCAGTCCCGACTACCGCCTGACCCATTTCACCTGTGGAGGGTCAAATTCCGGTTGTGATCTCTTGTAAGCCACGCACTCGGGCCATCTGCCCGACCTTACCCCGGCTAAGTAGGGAGCGTCTCGGAGCCACCCGGAGAGAGAGAATCTTTTTAAGGGATCCCCATATAAGGAAACCCACTATATCAACCATATACGTCTTGGTAAATATATGTCGCATTTCCATAATAGATGGTCTCTACATCTCCTGTATTAGTGCACAGTGAGAGGACTGCGATTTATACATATGCCTACAATTTTTTATGTTATTTTGCTCTTTATTACAGCAGACAAAAAATAATCCTCTGAAGAATACCCATATAAATACGGGTTGAAACGCGTCAGTTTTACTTCCCTAACATCGACATGTTTTCATTAACTGTGTTGTTTTGAAAGTCTTTGTCTGCTGATATTTGTGATATTTGTGGGGGGGAATTCCTTTACGAGGTGGAGGCTATCCTTGATTGTAGAAGGCGGCAGGGGCAGAGACAATTTTTAGTTAAATGGAAGGGTTACGGTCCAGAAAGCAACTCTTGGGAACCCGATAGTAACCCACACGCTGAGAGACTAATCCGTGCCTTTTTTTCAGCCCACCCTTAGAAGAAACTCCTATTGGGCACCTGGAGGTTGCCCCTTGTGGGCGGGCAATGTCAGGGATTTGCCCGCACTGAACGGGCGAATATGCGTGCGCGCATGCACACGGGTACCGCTGGTCGAACCAGGCGGCAGCGCTCTGGGGACCTCCAGCATGCGGGTGCGCGTTAGCGCTGTTTGGCGCCAGTGACCTTATTTAAAGAAGTCTGCTGCACTTGTGCAGCGCTTTTTGTCTGCAGTCCCATACCTGAAATTCCTGCTATCTGTCTGTTGATCGTGATTAATGACCCGGCTCTCGTCTGACCTTGCTGACCTTCTCCAACCCTGATCCCGGCTTTGACTGACTCTGCTTTGTACTTACTTACTGTTGCCAAACCTCTGCCTGCCTGTGACATTCCCTTGCCTGCCGCATCTGCCTGACTGTCTTATCTGTTGTGACCCGGCTTGTCTGATATCCCTCTGCTTGTTCCAAGTGTGCCGCGCTTTATCCAGGTCCTGCTACTGCTGTGTCTACTGACTCTGATTGCTGATCCACCTGCTCTGCCTCCTCCTGCAGTTCCAGCCTTCCTGAGGATCATCACTTCATCCAGCACAGGCCGCTGCTGCACCCAGACACTCCTACCCGCTGTGCTCACGGGACCACTGTCTCCATTCCAGTGGGCCCTGAACCAGAGCCATAAGAGAGGTCTTTTCCCACCAAGCCAGGCTCACCACCAGGTACCTAACAAGATTGTTGGACAGGGGACGATATGTATCACTGTCACTCAGTTGTCTGATAGCTTCAGATCTACATTGTTCCCTAGTCATCACCTCCCTTATCTGCTTCCTTTATCACTAGCCCCTTATTATCTTTTAGCTGCTGTAGAGCCTGTCTCTCTTCCTTAGAGATGTTAGTTTTCCTAGATGTTAAGCTACATTGTTTCAATTGTATCAATTCCCCCTCTATTACAGCCTGAAAAGTATCTATAGTGGAATCTCTTGCATTTACAGGTTAAAAAAATGTGTCCCCATATTGTGATGTACTACATGAAACTCTATAGGAGCCCATATGCGATTCAGAGTACAGCTGTTCTAAAGTTAACCACTTCCCGACCGGCGCACACCAATGTACGTCGGCAAAATGGCACGGACAGGCAAATGGGCGTACAGGTATGTCCCTTTAAATTTGCCACCGTGCCATCGTGTGCTCGCCGCGCTGGTCGAGACCTCCGTGAGTCCGATCAGTCTCGATCGCCACGGGGATACCCGCAATCGTTTCACGGGGAGAAAGAATGGGGAGATGCTAATGCAGAGATCAGTGATGTGTAAAACACAGCCACGCCCCCCACAGTTAGAAATACTCCCCAGGGCTCCCTTAACCCCTACACTGCCACCTAGTGGTTAACCCCTTCACTGCCAGTGTCATTTACACAGGAATCAGTGCATTTGTATAGCACTGATTGCTGTATAAATGACAATGGTCCCAAAAATGTGTCAAAAATGTCCGATGTGTCCGCCATAATGTCGCAGTCACAATAAAAAAATGCTGATCGTTGCAATTGCTAGTAAAAAAAAAAAATATTAATAAAAATGCCATAAAACAATCCCCTATTTGTAAACGCTATAACTTTTGCGCAAACCAATCAATAATCGCTTATTGCATTTTTTTTTACCAAAAATATGTAAAATACGTATCGGCCTAAACTGAGTAAAAAAATAAATTTTATACATTTTTGGGGGATATTTATTATAGCAAAAAGTAAAAAATTATCTGTTTTTTTCTAAATTGTCGCTCTTTTTTTGTTTATAGCTCAAAAAAAACCCGCAGAGGTGATCAAATACCACCAAAAGAAAGCTCTATTTGTGGGGAAAAAAAATTTCAATTTTGTTTGGGAGTCACGTCGCACGACCGCGCAATTGTCAGTTAAAGCGACGCAGTGGCGAATCACAAAAAGTGCTCTGGTCTTTGGCCAGCAAAATTGTCCGGGGCTGAAAGTGGTTAATGATGCAGATAAGTCCTGAAACAAAAGAGGAAACATGCAGACAAACTTTTTGTTCTACAGTTGATTGATTTTGGTCAGATTCACACACCATGTCTGATATCAGTGGGTCATCCACCTGTTACATAGTTAGTTAGGTTGAAAAAAGACACAAGTCCATCCAGTTCAACCACAAATAAAAAATAAAAAAAAAAAAAAAATTTATATATATATATATATATATATATATATATATATATATATATATATATATATATATATATATATATATATATATATATATATATACACACACACACACACACACACACACACATCATGCAATCCCATATACCCCATTCTATACCCACAGTTGATCCAGAGGAAGGCAAAAAAACCCTAGCAGAGCATTCTCCAATTTGCTAAAGCAGGGGAAAAAATTCCTTCCTGATCCCCCGAGAGGCAATCGGATTTTCCCTGGATCAACTTTACCTATAAATGTCAGTACCCAGTTATATTATGTACATTTAGGAAAGTATCCAGGCCTTTCTTAAAGCAATCTACTGAGCTGGCCAGAACCAGCTCTGCAGGGAGTCTATTCCACATTTCCACAGCTCTTACTGTGAAGAAACCTTTCCGTATTTGGAGATGAAATCTCTTTTCCTCTAGACGTAAAGAGTGCCCCCTTGTCCTCAGTGTTGACTGTAAAGTGAATAACTCAACACCAAGTTCACTAAATGGACCCCTTATATATTTATACATGTTGATCATATCCCCCCTTAATCTCCTCTTATCAAGGGTGAATAAATTCAGTTCCTCTAATCTTTCCTCATAGCTGAGTTCCTCCATGCCTCTTATCAGTTTGGTTGCCCTTCTCTTCACTTTCTCCAGTTCCCCAATATCCTTTTTGAGAACTGGTGCCCAAAACTGAACTGTATATCCCAGATGAGGTCTTACTAATGATTTGAACAGGGGCAAAATGATATCTCTCTCTCTGGAGTCCATACCTCTTATACAAGAAGACTTTGCTTGCTTTGGAAACCGCAGCTTGACATTGCATGCTATTATTGAGCTTATGATCTACCAAAACCCCCAGATCCTTCTCCACTACGGATTCCCCCAGTTGTACTCCCCCTAGCATGTATGATGCATGCATATTCTTAGCCCCCAAGTGCATAACTTTACATTTATCAACATTAAACCTCATCTGCCACATAGTCGCCCAATTAGACAGTTCATCCGTTCCCTGTTGGAAATGGTTCCTGACAAACCTATTGGTATCCAGAATGGTGTTAAAAATATCAAAATGATAGGTTGGTGAAAAAGATAGACCCCCTTGACAACAGAGATATTTCAGAATCAGTTAAAACCTCATCCATTAAATGAACTACTGAAGTGATGGTAGATAATTTGCTACTTTTTTTTTCTTCTCCTCTGTGGATAACGCTGATCTCTGTCTTCTCCCCCTACTTTCAGTGTCCTGTTTTCTGGTTGTTTGTTTTCTCTTTGGATTCTGATAATATGTTGCTGACATGGCGTTTTTTTGACGCCTCTGGGTTAACTATTCCAGCAGAAAAAACATTGTCTGAAAAGACTGGAGGACTGGATGCTCTCAGAACTGCAGGAGTGTCAGAGATGGACAAACCAACCCCCCTCAGCTGTATCTAAAACTTCAGATAAGGAATCTAATTCCTCTGGTGAGCTAAAGCCCACTTTCTTAGACCCCTTTTCACACTGAGGAGCTTTCCAGGCACTTTCTTGCTAAAAAAGCACCTACAAAGCTCACAAAAACCTATTTGCATTAAAATCAATGAATGGTTTCACATTGGGGTAGTGGGCTGGCAGGGTGGTGAAAAAATGACCCTTTCCATTGAAATTAATAGAAAGCTCTTCAAAACCGCTCAAATGTTTTATTGGCAGTTTAAAAGCACCTCAGTGTGAACGGGGGTCTTAATTACACTGGCAGATCTGTGTTTTCTCCTGAGAATAGATCGTGGTATAGAGCTGAAGCTTTCACTCAGTGGCGGAATTATAGGGGTCGCCGAGATCGCCATGGCGACTGGGCCCCTTGCTGCAGGGGGCCCTTGAGGGCCCTCTGTACACTTCGATAGGAGGGGAGGCTGAGAGGAGCTCCCCGATCGTCAGCCGATTCCGAACTGAAATCGGCACCGTGCAGGGAGCTCCTCACATTAATCTAGTGAAAGCAGTGTGTGCTCTTTGTCTCCCCCTACAGTGCAGTACCAGGCAGGACGAGCCAAGGTGAAGGTAAATAAATGTCTGCAGTTTTTTTTTATAAGACTATCTATCTACTGTATGTGTGTCTATATGTGTGTGCATGCATGTGTGTGTGTGGGGGTGTGCGGTGGGGATTCACAGTGGCAGCATTTGGCACACCGGCAGCATTTGATGGGCACAGTGGTGGCATTTGATGGGCACAGTGGTGGCATTTGATTGGTACACTGGCGGCATTTGATGCTACAGTGGCTGCAATTGATGGGCACAGTGTCGACATTTGATGGTACAGTGGTGGCGTTTGATGGGCACAATGTTGACATTTGATGGTACAGTGGTGGCGTTTGATGGTACAGTGGCTGCAATTGATGGGCACAGGGGCAGCATAAAATAAAATATATAGTGTGTGTTTACATGTATGTATGCACATTTTATGTAAAATGCTGTTCCTCCGAAAAGCAATCCATGCTCAGATCGCTTTTCAGAGGCATTTGAAAGCCGGTAGAGAGGCAATATGTTGCCTACTTTAACCCCTTAAATGCATCATCACAATGCTGCAACTGCATGCAATGCACACAGTTGCAGAGGGGTTGCAGTGCAGCCCCATTTACCTAGGGGTGTACTAGACATGGGCGCCATCAAAAAATTAGTTTCGTTTCATTCCGTATTAAAAAAAAATCGTATTTCGTAATTCGTTTACGAAATTTAATTCGGATTCGTACGAAATACGAATTTCGTACGAATCGTAAATTTAAACATTTTTGTTAATTTGGATCGGAAATTCGTAAAACGAAATTTCGTATTTCGTACAGAATTCTTATGCATAAACACCAGTTACGTTTCTGTTAATTTGGATCCGAAATTCGTAAACAAAATTTTGTATTTTGTACGGATTTCGTATGCATAAAAAATCGTATTTCAGATTCATACGAAACTAATTGCACATGTCTAGGGTGTACTTCAAGGGTGCCCTGACTGGAAAAAGATTGTGAAACACTGATATAGAGGAACCCATCTCTCCATTTTCCTCCCGCAGCTGCTGAATGCCTGTGGGTGGGAGAGGTGGAGAAGCAGGGGAAATGGAGAAATCAGTTCCTTTATATGCAGCCACCCACATGTGACCGGGCCCTAGTGTTCCGCCATCGGGCTCGGAGCAAAGAGCTTTGTCCGGAGGTCGGGGGGGGGGGCCCTCCATGGTTTCTTGCATCAGGGCCCTAAGGGTTCTAGTTACACCACTGCTTCCACTCCTCCTCCCTCATAAACTGTATTGCTCTGGTAATCATCCACATCACAGAGCACAGAGGTATTTAGTCCTTTTGACCCGTGTAATCTGTGTTTCTAATTCCTCTATCATCCATTGCAGTTTGTTCTGTGAATCCATGAATGCAGGTAAATGTACAAACTTGTTTACTGCTTCTTTCTGATCTTTGATGTTTGAGTTGATTTTGTCTAAACACTCCTGTTCATACCTGACAATTAGTCTCATCAGCAGTTAGACAAGATAGCATTTTATTCCTGTACAAAGGTCTCAGAATAGACTATAGTGTACCCCCCCCCCCCCCCCCCCCTGGAATCATTTGTTCACCCAAATACTGGTTTAAACTGGTAAGATCCCAGGGTGACCTCTGGTTTCATATGGCAAAGTAATTTGTTAAACTCCACTTCACAGCCTGTGCTGGCCAGGACCTGTGAGGAATCCCTTGTAAAAACTGTATTGTCACGATCTCTTCGTGTCTGTGGGACCACATTGTCCTTGGTTGTCTCACTCGACTGAAATTCCATATCATGCAGTTTGTCACAGTGGTAATAACATGTATCAAGCTATAAATAGCAATCTTGTTTTCACAAGGAAAGCTAACAAACAAAAAAAGTCCAAAGTATAAACAGTATAAAAGTCAGTGCTACCACCCATACACCACATAAATGGCAGAGCTCCCATGTGCTCGATCCACAGTCGCTGGCCGAGTAGAGTAATGTACAAAAAATGATCCGCACTCCGGATCATTTTAAATAAATAGTAGCTCTAGAGATCACAGGTAGAGTTGAGCGGACACCTGGATGTTCGGGTTTGGCGGGTTCGGCCGAACTTCGAAAAAAAATGTCCGGGTTCGGGACCGAACTTGACCCCGAACTCCGAACCGCATTGAAGTCAATGGGGACCCGAACTTTTCAAGACTAAAATGGCTGTAAAAAAGTCATGGAAAGGGCTAGAGGGCTGCAAATGACAACAAAATGTTGTTAAGAGCATGGCAAGTGATATGCAAACAAATGTGGATAGGGAAATAACATTAAAAAAAATAAAAATAAAAAATAAAATGCTGGAGGCCCCCTTCTCAGCAGAAGAGGTACAGGAAGTCATTAAGAACCTCAGAAACTCAACGGCACGATGCCGCACATATGGTGGGAATACCCCAGAATACGCACTTTCTGGAAAAAATTATTCAATTTAATGGATAAGATAGTGGGAAAATAAAATACTTGGAAATTAAAAAAATGAAAAAATTATAATCTTGACCTAGGAGGACGAGGTCCATATAGAGTAGGAGGTTGAGGTGGCGGTGTAGGTGGAAGCGGCGGTGGAGGAGGACGAGGTAGCCAACACTGGTTCAAAAATACAACAATGGCTGGGTAAGGCTAGTGGTGAATGATGTGTCAAATTATGTCCCCCGTCGCATAGTGTCCGCCCTGTACTGCGCTTGCTCAGTACGTAGGACAAGGGGATTTCGAAACTCTCCGAAGACGATGCGCGGTGACTCCAGGTTCAAGCCACATCTTCCGAAGTTGAAGCCTAGCCAAGCGAGCCCATGAGGGGCCCTGTTACTATGTGCTACCGTGTGTCCACTTGGATGGTGGGGCTTGAACCTGCACACACTGCGCAGGCGACGTTCATCTTTGGAGATTTTGTGAATCTCCTTGTCCTCCGTACTGCGCAAGCGCTGCGCCTGCTCAGTAAGTGGCCGGACACTATCCGATGGCCAGACAGTTTTTGTCAGAACACCGGTATACGTGTCTATTCTGCACAAGGTACGGACAAGTCCTGTGGGATACAGGCCTGGTTCATTTTAATGAACGTGAGCTTGTCCACATTGGCTCTGGACAGGCGGCTGCGCTTGTCTGTGATAACGCCCCCTGTCGTGCCAAGTACAGGTTCAGATAATACACTGGCTACAGGGCAGGCCAGCACCTCCAAGTCGTAAAGGGCAAGCTCAGGCCATGTGCCCAATTTGGAGACCCAGGAGTTGAAGGGGGCAGACCCGTCATTCAGTACGTGTAGGCGTGTGCAAACATACTGCTCCACCATGTTGGTGAAATGCTGCCTCCTGCTAAGACGTTCCATCTCAGCTGGTGGTGCTGGTTGTTGTGGCGTGCTGACAAAGCTTTTCCACATTTAGGCCATGCTAACCCTGCCTTCCGAGGTGCTGGTGGTGCCCCGGCTGCGTTGGTGACCTCTCCTCCTCTGCCTTTGCCTTGTGCTTCCACCGTACCCCCGCTGTCATGTTGGAATGCCACCAGCAGCGCGTCTACCAGTGTGCGCTTGTACTCGCGCATCTTACGATCACGCTCCAGTGAGGTAATTAAGGACGGCACGTTGTCCTTGTAACGGGGATCCAGCAGGGTGGCCACCCAGTAATCAGCACCAGTTAAAATGTGGGAAACTCGGCGGTCGTTGCGGAGACACTGCAGCATGTAATCGCTCATGTGTGCCAGGCTGCCCAGAGGCAACGAAAAGCTGTCCTCTGTGGGAGGTGTATCGTCTGTGTCCTCTGTATCCCCCCAGCCACGCACCAGTGATGGACATGAGCTGGTCTGGGTGCCACCCTGCTGTGAACATGGTTCCTCCTCCTCCTCCATCTCCTCATCATCCTCCACCTCGTCATCCTCCAGAACTGTGCCCTTGCTGCCGGACAATTGTGTACCTGGCGCTTGTTGGTGCAGGAACCCACCCTTGTAGCCACTTGTGAATGACTGCCCTGAAAGCCTTGGAAATTATCCTGGTTCCTCCTCCTCCTCCTGTGCCACATCCTCTTCCATCATCGCCTGAAGCGTTTTTTCAAGGAGGCATAGAACTGGGATAGTAACGATGAGAACGGCGTCAACGGCACTGGCCATGTTGGTGGAGTACTCGAAACAGCGCAACAAGGCACACAGGTCTCGCATGGAGGCCCAGTTATTGGTGGTGAAGTGGTGCTGTTCCGCAGAGCGACTCATGCGTGCATGCTGCAGCTGAAACTGCACTATCGCCTGCTGCTGCTCGCACAGTCTGGCAAGCATGTGCAAGGTGGAGTTCCACCTTGTGGGCACGTCACATATGAGACGGCGAGCGGGAAGGCCAAAGTTATACTGCAGCGCTGACAGGCGAGCAGCAGCAGGGTGAGAACGCCGAAAGTGCGCACAGACGGCCCGCACTTTCTGCAGCAGCTCTGGCATATCGGGGTAATTCTTAAGGAACCTCTGGACCACCAAGTTCAGCACATGCGCCAGGCAAGGGATGTGCGTCAAACCGGCTAGGCCCAGAGCTGCTGTGAGATTTTGCCCATTATCGCACACCACCAGGCCGGGCTTGAGGCTCACTGCCACCAACCACTCATCGGTCTGTTGTTCCATGTCCCTCCACAACTCCTGCGTGGTGTGGGTTTTTTTTTCCCCCAAACAGGAAAGTTTTAAAACTGCCTGCTGTCGTTTAGCCCTGGCTGTGCTGAAGTTGGTGGTGAAGGTGTTACGCTGACCAGATGAGGAGGCGGTAGAGGATAAGGAGGAGTTAGCAACAGGAGGCAAACTGAAGCGCCCTGCAATCCTCGGTGGTGAAAGGACATGCGCCAAACTGCTATCTGCCTCAGGCCCAGCCGCCACTACATTTACCCAGTGTGCTGTTAGGGAGATATAACGTCCCTGACCGTGCTTACTGATCCACGCATCCGTAGTTAGGTGGACCTTGCCACAGATGGCGTTGCACAGTGCACACCTGATTTTGTCCCCCACTTGGTTGTGCAGGGATGGGATAGCTCGCCTGGAAAAATAGTGGCGGCTGGGCACGACGTACTGTGGGACAGCCAATGACATCAGCCTTTTAAAACTCTGCGTCTCCACCAGACGGAATGACAGCATTTCAAAGGCGAGGAATTTTGAAATGCTGGCATTCAGGGCCAGGGATCGCGGGTGGCTAGGGGGGTACTTCCTTTTCCACTCCAGTGTTTGGGAGATAGAGAGCTGAACGCTTCCATGGGACATTGTGGAGATGGTTGGTGACCCAGGTGGTAGTGTTGCTGGCAGATCCTCTGTTTGCGGGTTGGCAGGTGCCACTGTCACTACAGAGGTGGATGAAGAGGCCGAGACTGCAGCAGAAGAGGAAGCAGGAGGAGCCAGAGACCTTTCTTGGTTTTTGAGGTGTCTACTCCACTGCATCTTGTGCTTTGCACTTAGATGCCTGGTCATGCAGGTTGTACTCAGGTTGAGAACGTTTATGCCTCGCTTCAGGCTCTGATTGCACAGCGTGCAAACCACTCGTGTCTTGTCATCAGCACATTGTCTGAAGAACTGCCATGCTAGGGAGCTCCTTGGACCTGGCTTTGGTGTGCTCGGTCCCTTGCTGCGTTGGGCAGTAGCAGACGTACTGTCTAGTGGATGGATGCTCCGCTTTTGCACCCTGCTCCCTCTTCTGCTGTGCTGGTGGCTCTGTGCGACCACCGCTTCTTCCTCTGAACTACAATGGTCACCTGCATGACGTTGATTCCATGTGGGGTCAAGGACCTCATCGTCCTCCACATCATCTTCCACCCAGTCTTCACCCCTGCCCTCCTTGTCGGTCTGCACAATGGCGAAAGCAGCAGCAGTTGGCACCTGTGTTTCATCATCATCCAAGACGTGCTGCGATGGTACTCCTATGTACTCATCATGAAACATAAGTGGTTGGGCATCGGTGCACACAATCTCTTCCACTTCTGGGGCAGGGCTAGGTGGATGGCCCTGGGAAACCCTGCTAACAGAGTCATCAAAAAGCAGAAGAGACTGCTGCATGATTTGGGGCTCAGACTGATTGGCTGATTTGCAAGGGGGTGAGGTGAAAGACTGATGGACATCGGCTGCAGGTGCCAACTCTGAACTTTCATCAGGAGACTGGGTGGGAGACAATGTGAAGGAACCGGAGGCACTGTCAGCAACCCAATCTACTATCACCTGTACTTGTCCTGGCCTCAACATTTGTACAGCCTCATTAGGCGCGCCAAAATACCGCTGCAGGCTCTGTTGCCTACTCGCACCTGAGGAAGGTGTTTCACTAGTGCGTGTAGCTGGCACAGGTCGACCACGTCCTCTCCCTGCAACAGGAGCTCCACCAGCAGCTCCACCAGCAGCACCACGACCGGGGCCACGTCCCTTTTTTGACGATCTCCTCATATTTTCAAAATTCATGATCTCGCCCTGTGACAGACCTAGCCGGGACACAGGCTTTTTGAGAGGACTAAATGCGAGCCTCCTGCCAACCGATTATGGGCCCTGGATTTTAAGGGGCACAGGGTGGAGGAGAACCCCAACCCCAGTCAGATTCCATGCTGTATATATGTGTATATATAATGTGTGTGTCTCATGCTGTTGGGACACACACCGTCAGATGCTAATGTCATGAACTCAATATGTTAATTGAGATGGCTGATCACATTGTCCTCTGTACAATGTGGTAGACGCTCCGTCTGTTACTGGTGGTCTCCTGCTATTGTGATGAAATGTTGTGTGGTTGTAATTATGATAATTTATAATCAACTGTGTTTATCTCGGTGACAACAAGTCTGGAAGTCTGGCCTGTAGTGAAATCCTGAGTCACATCGGCTGCTTAAAGGGATTAGTTAATTAGTTTATGTTAAGTTGTTACAGGTGTATTGTTAGAGTAATATGAGCAGGAGGGGGATCTCCTCTCCTACTCTGTATAAATGTGAGCTTGGCTTTGTAATAAAATCACAGTCCATGTTTGAGCAACTAAAGCAAGTGTCGTCTCGTTTAGTGCTTGGGAGCGGTTGGAATATCTGATATCTATATCCAGACTTGAAGGAAGTTATATATGACGAACGCACTCAAGAGGAGTGTAGGGAAGTTCCGTCACATTGTTGGCAAGCAGTGGGATGCTTCCTGCAGTCTGGGACATCCAAACCTCCACCTGGATCCAAGGGCCGGATAGCAGGAGAGGAGGATAGGTACAGATACCAGCCGCCATGGAAGAGGAATTCAGGAGGAGGTTGCGAGAGATGCAGCTACAGCACAGAGGACCAGTATCAGAGCAGGTCCTGCTGGGATGGTTTGATTCTATTCGCTGCGAACTCTGGAAGGAAGCGCTAGCCCGTGAGCGGCGTCACCAGGGAAAAGTTCTCCCCTCCAACCAGGAAAGGTATTGGTCGCAGTATGGATTGCGGGTGCTGTTTTTGGGAGAGAAACCGCACAAGGAGCAGACAGCTGAATTAAGCAGGCTGGTCTGGGCAGAGATGAAGCTTGATGAGAGTTACAGAGCCCTCCAGTGGCATGTATCCCAAGCATGCCCTTGGATAGCAGATGACAGCCCAACGGAAGGCTTAAGCTACGGCGGCCTGGGACTGTTGTATGTGAAGCTGACAGGAGACTCTAACTTTGGGAGTGATTTGGAGTGGCGGTTGGATGAAATCATGGATTTCAGAAAAGGGCTACTGAACATCTCGGAAGTGCACTGGGCATTGGAAGATTTGGAGTTTCTGGCCGATCAGGAATGGGAGCTGGAGATCACCTACAGACGGCTGCTAGACTCTGCTCAGTGCCAGGGATGGGCTCCCTTTGCCTGGGACTATAAGGAAATGCCAGTGGACAACTCGGAAATCCTGGCTGAAGAGTCAGCAATGTGGCAGAGTAACAGTGTGCTTTGCCAACCTGCCCCTGCAGCTATGGATGCGGAGGTCTTATGGCAGATGCAGCAAGTGCTGACTGACCTTGATGATCCCGTTTCTGCATGGGATGATCTTGGATGCAAGAATGTGCCTGTCCAGCAGCATGCCAGAGAATCGGCAGTGGAAAATCTGGAGATTTCCATTCCCAAAGCTGAAGTGCTGACAACAGGGCAGAGCTCTGCTAACCTCTTCCCAGCACCGATGGCATCTTCTAGGTTTCACGGACAGATGGTGAACCTCTATCCCCAGACATAAGTTGTGGAGACAGGGGATTTAATAGACTTTTCTGCTGAGGAAAAACAACCTGATGAGCCTCCATCAGAAGAGCTGGTATTAGGGCCAAACTTCACTGAGCTCTGCCCAGCACCAACAGCAGTATCTGTGGAGTTCCAGGAAGCCGGGGCAGTGGGCCCCTCTCTCCGGCGACAAGCTGATGTAGTGAAGCTGCTACTCCCAGCTGAATCACTGGCAACAGGGCAGAGCACCGCTGGCCTCTGCCTAGCACCTACAGTGTCTCTACAGCTTCAAGAAGCTGGGGCGATCGGTCACACTGTCCAGCAGCAGACGGCGCCCCAGAATGATAACACCAACCCAGCTAAAGTGCTGGCAACCGGACAGAGGGTCCAAGACCTCTGCCCCACACTTGTGGCAGTTCTGGAGGCCCAGGGTGAGAAGGTGGTGGTCACTCCCGAGCAGCAGCTCAGGACCCAAGGAGAGGATGCAATCTGCACTTCACAACTGCAGCTTGAGCTGATATCGGTGGATGGGACTTCAGTCTCCACCTGTATACCCCAGGGATGCTGGGCGGTCGGCCCAGATCCCCAACAGCATGATGGAGTGAGCCCAGTCACCCTGTCTTCTCTCCAGCGGCTGAAAAGACTCCAGGGAGAAGGACCAGTCCAGGCCTCTCCCCAGCGGCAGATATGTTCTATGAGAGAGGCAGAGGTTGGCTGGGTGAGTGCTCTGTTTGAAATAATTTGTTTGGGGTACTGTGTGGGTACAGGCATTAGAGGACTGGAACTATGGACTAACTTCGGAGTCAACCCGTCTGGGGTCTCCTCCTGTGTTAGTCTCCTGCGGAAAGGGGAGAAATGTGACAGACCTGTTGCCTACTCGCACCTGAGGAAGGTGTTTCACTAGTGCGTGTAGCTGGCACAGGTCGACCATGTCCTCTCCCTGCAACAGGAGCTCCACCAGCAGCTCCACCAGCAGCACCACGACCGGGGCCACGTCCCTTTTTTGACGATCTCCTCATATTTTCAAAATTCATGATCTCGCCCTGTGACAGACCTAGCCGGGACACAGGCTTTTTGAGAGGACTAAACGCGAGCCTCCTGCCAACCGATTATGGGCCCTGGATTTTAAGGGGCACAGGGTGGAGGAGAACCCCAACCCCAGTCAGATTCCATGCTGTATATATGTGTATATATAATGTGTGTGTCTCATGCTGTTGGGACACACACCGTCAGATGCTAATGTCATGAACTCAATATGTTAATTGAGATGGCTGATCACATTGTTCTCTGTACAATGGGGAAAGAGGGGCCAATGGGACTTTAAATGAAGCATGTCAATTGAAAAATAAATAAATAAATGACGATAGTAAAACCATGCGAGAGGGTAAACTGATTTGGATTTAATTTAAAGTCACAGACCCCTAGGGGTGGTCCTTAAAGTAAATGACCCCTAGGGGGAGTCCATGATTATAAAGCATACAGTATTGTAAATGCAAATATAATTAGAGAAAGAACATACATTGTAGTCATAATCAGAGGATCTAGGTGCAGACAAATCAATGGACATACAGAGATGCAATTCATAATAGAAATACACAAATTAAAAATTGCCAATCAGAGTAACAAAATCGCATGAGATGAGTACAAACTCTACAAAGCAAAGTTGATAATATCAGGGATTAAAATAGACTTGATTAAGCATCCTAAGTTTGAAAACCCGACGCGTTTCTTGGCTTCATGCCAGTCATCAGGGGTGGGATGCATGTTTGATGCTAAAAAAGCAAAAGGATATAACAGATATTAAATATATGTGGAATCTCAGCTAAAGAGAAAAGGGTATCAGCTTGATCTGTTTGGTTGGGAAAGTTACTTACAAAATAGCCCAAAGTGGGCAGAACTTCCAGCAGTGGGATCCGTTTTGGCCTAGGATGCAACTGTCTCATCCGGGGTTGAGGCAGGGTTCCGACCAAACCCCCAACAGTTGGCATTTGTGTGGGGGGGGGGGGGGCCAGGGAAAACAAGAGCCAGCCGATCCAGACGCCCTCAACACTGGTCCACTTAGTATGAAAAATGCATGTGTTGACCCAATCTGTGAAAAAAATGGGAGTGGAAGGATGAATAAGTGAAAAGCGAAGAAAAAAAAAAAAAAAAAAAAAAAAGGTTTTGGTGTGTGCCAAAAAGGTGAGTGTTGGAATCAAAGTATAATGAATAGATGTGGACTAATTGCTAATGAATGTGTAATGAGCACATGAAGGATGGTGAAATGTTAAAAAGTGAATTGAGAAAAAAAGAGAATCAAAAAAATTCAAAATCGCCCAATGGGAACATGAGGAAATGTGTGTGCAGTGCTCAAAATCAATAAATATGTGTGTGCATTAGGGGAGCCATAAACTCTGTTACCTTTGTGTTGAATGACAACTGCTAAAAAGGTGCCTTCCTGGTGGAACACAGTGGAGGAATGAGCCGTCTGTCGGTCCCAGCTGATATACCCCGGCCCCTGGGCGGGTCCCTACCAACATCATGTGACGTCATTAGCAGCTGTAGGGAGATGAGGGAACACTAGCAGCTGAGGATAATCTGTACCTCAGTGGGTGTCCACCTATCTCAGCTGCGACGTAGATGGACAAAAAATAAACAGACTTCCACCTTGAAGCGTCTGATGACGCCGCTTGAGGGGCCTGTCTATGCATGACGCCGATGCGCTGAGATCGAACCCCACCGCCCTCTAAAGTATATGGAGGGAGGTAGGGAGGGAGCTGAGCGCATCGCAACCCCGGAAAAAGGACTGCAATGCATCCAGCAGCCACAGCCCAAGTGCTGGATTAATCAATGAATAGATTCCTGGAAGTTACCTGGAAAAAAAATAAATAAATAAATAAATAAAATTGTTCTCAGTAGCTGAGAAAAACACATATACAACATCAATTATAAAGTATGGAATCTCAGGCTTTAAAACCTGAAGCTAGGATTTTAAAATTAAAATGAGGACATAAATTGAGGTATAAATCCTTTTTAAATATTTTAATAAAGAATAAAGAATGGTTAATGGTAATAATAATAGTGCAACGTGGTCGCCCGGGGAGCGGTTTTGTCTTCCGCCCAAATATATAATTTTTTTGGGAAATGACCTAGCTGCAATAACGAATGTCAATGGCATGCTTCCATCCCGGGTTAATATATATATATAGAAAAAGAGGGGCACATGGGACTTTAAATGAAGCATGTCAATTGAAAAAGAATATATAAATGATAAACATATGCGAGTAGGTAAATTGGTTGGGTTCAATTTAAGGTCAAAGACCCCACAGGGTGGTCCATCGTTTTGAAGCATGCAGTGGTGTAAATGCATGTATGATCGAGGTAAGAACATATATTGTAATCATAATCATCAAAGAATATGCATGCAAACAAATCAATGGACATGCATAGATGCAGTTCATAATAGAAATGCATGAATTAAAAATCAGAAGAACGAAATCGCATGAAGGGAGTACAAAACTCAATAGGAACAAAGTTAGTAGTGTTGTTACATAAACTATAAAGGATAAACACATGGGAGTAGGTAAACTGATTTGGATTTAATTTAATTTGTGTATTTCTATTATGAATTGCATCTCTGTATGTCCATTGATTTGTCTGCACCTAGATCCTCTGATTATGACTACAATGTATGTTCTTTCTCTAATTATATTTGCATTTACAATACTGTATGCTTTATAATCATGGACTCCCCCTAGGGGTCATTTACTTTAAGGACCACCCCTAGGGGTCTGTGACTTTAAATTAAATCCAAATCAGTTTACCCTCTCGCATGGTTTTACTATCGTCATTTATTTATTTATTTTTCAATTGACATGCTTCATTTAAAGTCCCATTGGCCCCTCTTTCCCCATATACATTAACTCGGGATGGAAGCATGCCATAGATTTCTGTCACTTTAGCTAGGTCCCATTTTGCCAAATACCATTAACTTTGTTCTATTGAGTTTTGACTCCCCTCATGCGATTTCGTCACTCTGAGTGGCAATTCTTAATTTTAATTTATGCATCTCTATTATGAATTGCATCTATGTATGTCCATTGATTTGTCTGCATGCAGATTTTCCGATAATTATGATTCACATTATTGCTCCTACCTCGTCTATACATGCATTTACACCACTGCATGCTTCAAAACCATGGACCACCCTTTCGGGTCATTGACCTTAAATTAAATCCAAATCAGTTTACCTACTCGCATGTGTTTATCCTTTATAGTTTATGTAACAACACTACTAACTTTGTTCCTATTGAGTTTTGTACTCCCTTCATGCGATTTCGTTCTTCTGATTGGCAATTTTTAATTCATGCATTTCTATTATGAACTGCATCTATGCATGTCCATTGATTTGTTTGCATGCATATTCTTTGATGATTATGATTACAATATATGTTCTTACCTCGATCATACATGCATTTACACCACTGCATGCTTCAAAACGATGGACCACCCTGTGGGGTCTTTGACCTTAAATTAAACCCAACCAATTTACCTACTCGCATATGTTTATCATTTATATATTCTTTTTCAATTGACATGCTTCATTTAAAGTCCCATGTGCCCCTCTTTTTCTATATATATATATATATATGTCCTCTGTACAATGTGGGAGACGCTCCGTCTGTTACTGGTGGTCTCCTGCTATTGTGATGAAATGTTGTGTGGTTGTAATTATGATAATTTATAATCAACTGTGTTTATCTCGGTGACAACAAGTCTGGAAGTCTGGCCTGTAGTGAAATCCTGAGTCACATCGGCTGCTTAAAGAGATTAGTTAATTAGTTTATGTTAAGTTGTTACAGGTGTATTGTTAGAGTAATATGAGCAGGAGGGGGGATCTCCTCTCCTACTCTGTATAAATGTGAGCTTGGCTTTGTAATAAAATCACAGTCCATGTTTGAGCAACTAAAGCAAGTGTCGTCTCGTTTAGTGCTTGGGAGCGGTTGGAATATCTGATATCTATATCCAGACTTGAAGGAAGTTATATATGACGAACGCACTCAAGAGGAGTGTAGGGACGTTCGGTCACACGCCCTAAATGGGTGTTTTTGCAATAGCAGAATACATCCACAGTATGTAAAGCGTGTATCTCAAAAACTGCTAAATAGGGATGGGCCCGGTGTTCGATTTGAACCCATGTTCGAATCGAACATCGGGCGTTCGCCCGTTCGGCGAGCCCTGAACTATTTGGGCCGCTCGCATCAAATTTGTGTGATGCGAGCGGCCCGCAATGCACTGTGCCAGTCGCAGTGCATTGCTGGCTGATGATTGGCCAAGCATGCACTGTGACCCCACATGCTTGGCCAATCATAGAGCCAGTGGCGAGGAGAGCAATAATTGGCCACAGGCAGGATGCCTGTGGCCAATTATAGCTCAGGGGGTTTAGTACACGCCCCACATTATAAAAGGCCGCCGCGCCGGCGGCCTCCTATATTGTGTTCCAGACAGTGACATTATCTGTGCTGTGATCCATTCTGCAGTGCTGCTGACTGCAGTGCTGACATTATCTGTGCTGTGATTCTGGGGATTAGTGTGTGCGTGCTGTTAGTACAGCATT
Organism: Lithobates sylvaticus; assembly: GCA_028564925.1. Taxonomy (NCBI): domain Eukaryota; kingdom Metazoa; phylum Chordata; class Amphibia; order Anura; family Ranidae; genus Lithobates; species Lithobates sylvaticus. The sequence goes on from CM053031.1 coordinate 312,351,817, forward strand.
GCAGTATCACATTTAAAACACCTTCCTTCCTTTCTTCATCCTGTTGTGTCATCTAAGGCAGCCATCTGCGGCTAATGAATTGCCGGTTCCCGTAACACAGAGAACAGTCATTCATTGAAAGTCATTGATAAAAAACAAAAAAAAAAAAAAAGCGTGGGGTTCCCCTCAAAATCCATACCAGACCCTTGAGGTCTGGGATGGATTTTAAGGGGAACCCCGGACAAAAAAAATGCCGTGGGGTCCCCCTCAAAATCCATACCAGACCCTTATCCGAGCATGCAACCTGGCAGGCCGCAGGAAAAGAGGGGGGACGAGAGCGGCCCCCCTCCCTCCTGAACCGTACCAGGCTACATGCCCTCAACATTGGGAGGGTGCTTTGGGGTCCCCCCAAAGCACCTTGTCCCCATGTTGATGAGGACAAGGGCCTCTTCCCCACAACCCTGGCCATTGGTTGTGGGGGTCTGCGGGCGAGGGGCTTATCGGAATCTGGAAACCCCTCTTTAACAAGGGGACCCCCAGATCCCCACAAAAGTACCCCTACCATTTCACCAAAAAAGTGACAAAAATGGTAAAAATGACAGGAGACAGTCTTTGACAATTCCTTTATTAAAATCTTCTTTCATCTTCTTTTTTCTGGTCTTCTTCCTCCTTCCTTTCTTCATCCTTTGGTTTCTTCATCTTCTTCTTCTGGCATCTTCTTCCATCTTCTTCTTCCATCTTCTTCTTCCTCCGATCCGCTTCTTCTTGCTCTGGTCTTCTCGTCCGGCATCTTCTGCCACGGCGTCGGTGTCTCTTCTGGGCCGCTCCGCGCAATGGGAGGCTCCCACTGTGTGAAGCTTCGCTGCGTCTGACAGTTCTTTTATAACGGAGGGCGGGGCCACCTGGTGACCCTGTCCCCTCTGATGCACGGGGACGTCATGGGGAATTCCCTATGGCTTTCCCCATGACGTCAGAGGGAGGCGGGGTCACAAGATGCCGGAAGGAGAAGATGAAGAAACTGAAGGATGAAGAAAGTAAGAAGGAAGAAGACCAGAAGAAAGAAGATTTTAATAAAGGAATTGTCAAAGACCGTCTCCTGTCATTTTTACAATTTTTGACACTTTTTTGGTGAAATGGTAGGGGTACTTTTGTGCCCCCTTACCATTTCACACAGGGGGGGCTGGGATCTGGGGGTCCCCTTGTTAAAGGGGGCTTCCAGATTCTGATAAGCCCCCCGCCCGCAGACCCCCACAACCAATGGCCAGGGTTGTGGGGACGAGGCCCTTGTCCTCATCAACATTGGGACAAGGTGCTTTGGGGGGGACCCCAAAGCACCCTCCCAATGTTGAGGGCATGTGGCCTGGTACGGTTCAGGAGAGAGGGGGGGGGCGCTCTCGCCCCCCCTCTTTTTCCTGCGGCCTGCCAGGTTGCGTGCTCGGATAAGGGTCTGGTATGGATTTTGAGGGGGACCCTACACCATTTATTTTTTTTGGCCGGGGGTCCCCTTAAAATCCCACCCATACCTCAAGGGTCTGGTATGGATTTTGAGGGGGACCCCACGCCATTTATTTATTTATTTTTTGGCCGGGGTTCCCCTTAATATCCATAGCAGACCTGAAGGGCCTAGTTATTGAATTTGGGGGGACCCCCACGCTTTTTTTTTTTATCAATGACTTTTTTTTTTATCAATGACTTTCAATAAATGACTGTTCTCTGTGTTACAGGAGCCGACAATTCATTAGCCGTGAGTGATTTTAAATAGCTTTTTTTCCTGCAAAAATGACACTTTGTGCAGAGACAGTTCTAAGCACGGGAAACATGCGCCCCTTCACAGGCATACTATACACACCCCCAGGTACGAAATTTAAAGGAATATTACACTTTTATTGTTTCACTTTAAGCATTATTAAAACGACCGTTTTTTTTTTTTTTTTAAATTGCATTGATACATGTCCCCTGGGGCAGGACCCAGGTCCCCAAACACTTTTTATGACAATAACATGCATATTAGCCTTTAAAATTAGCACTTTTGATTTCGAACGTTCGCGTCTATTGTAATTAATAGGGTTCTTAAATGCACACGGACTTTAGGTCCGTTCGCGGGTTCTGGTGCGAACCGAACCCGGGGGTGTTCGGCTCATCCCTACTGCTAAACTGCAGAAAATGCTATTGGGGAAAAAAATGTCACTACAATTTATTTTTTTGGGATAGCACAATAGAAGAAATATCGATCAATTGTATGTCACACTGCTGCACACATGCACAAAACACAGCAAAATTGAATTTTTTTGCAATGTTTTTGCAATAGCAGAATACACCCAGAGTATGGTGTATCTCTTAGTAAAATATGCAGTGATGGTGCACTGAGCTTGCAGATAAAAGTTATATTTTGTCTGGCACTGGCCTCATGGCACTGTTAAGACTGTGCTTTCCCCCCCTCCAGGGTACAATTGATTTAGGAATCTCTTGAATACCGTATTTATCGGCGTATAACACACACCGGCGTATAACACGCACCCCAAGTTTAGGAGGGTATTTTAAGGAAAAAAAGTTTTAGGAGGGAAGTTTAGGGAAAAAAAAAAAAAACTTACATTTAAGCGTCATTTGCAGCTTGCCCAGCGTCATTTGCAGCTTGCCCAGCGTCATTTGCAGCCTTGCCCAGCGTCATTGCAGCCTTGCCCATCATCATTGCAGCTTTGCCCAGCGCCATTGCAGCCATTGCAGCCTTGCTTAAATTTCCCACTGCCGAGACTCTCTGTCGCGCGCGCCGCCGAAAATGACCGAAGCGGCCCCGGAAAAGGCCGAGCTGACTGTTCAGCTCCGCTCGCGGTCCCGCCTCCCTGCTGTTTCCAGAGCGAGCACAGGGAGGCGGGACTACGAGCAGAGCCGAACAGTCTGCTCGGTCTATTCCGGCGCGGCTTCGGGTTTTTTCGGCCGCAATTCGGTCTTTTTCGGCAGCGCTCGCTATTTTTCGGCGGCGCTTGCCATTTTTGACATTTTTTTTGGGGGTATCGGCGTATAACACGCACCCACGACTTTCCCCCGATTTTTAGGGGGAAAAAGTGCGTGTTATACGCCGATAAATACGGTAATTCTCTCTGCCTCTTTTCCTCAATAAAGACACTCTCTAGTCTCTACTCTAGCTATGTAGATCGCTCACTGATATTACTAATTTGAAGAAAATTTAAGGAATGTGGACTGACTGACTGACTGTATCAGACTAACTCCTAATGAAATCCTCTCTGTGAGTGACGCTCTGTGCTGTGTGCCTGTACCTTATATAGAGGCTGGGTCACATGCTGCACTGGCCAATCACAGCCATGCCATTAGTAGGCATGGCTGTGATGGCTTCTAAGAGCACACTAGTGAAACTAGCATGGATTGGCTGCCCTGCAGCTTGTAAAAGGCGCCAATACATCGCCAAAACCCGGACCCAAACATACAGTCAATTGTTCGGGTTCGGGTCCAGGACCCGGACACCCAAAAGTCCGGTACGGACCCGAACTTTACAGTTCGGGTTCACTCAACCCTAATCACAGGCACCACGCATTGATTGTCTTCAATGACCGCAGGCAATTATCCAAAAAAGCACAAGGCACACCATAAAATTCAAAAAACATTAAATAAAAAAGATGAATAATAATCCAGGTATGTGAAAAAAAAAAACAGAAGAGAGAAAGGAGAAGAGATTATTATTGAATTATTTTCATATTTTTTATTTAATGTTTTTTGATGGTGTGCTTTCTTATGCATATGTCTATATGTGTATAAATATATGCACGTGTGTGTACATACATGTGCATGTTATCACTACAAGGTATGTGAAAATTAGTGGCATACACATAGATCACCCTATATGTATTGCAGCTGATTCTCTTTTTTGGATAATTGCCTGCGGTCAAGTAAGACAATCAATGGGTGGAGCCTGTGATCCTTATGCCACGTACACACGATCGGACTATCCAGCGGACTTAGTCCGGCGGACAATCCGCCAGACTTTGCAGCGGAGGTCCTCCGGACTTTCCGAACGAGCAGACTTCCACACACGAACTGACTTTCCGGCGGACTAGGTCCGGCGGATAATCCGCCGGACTTTTGGCGGAGGTCCAACAGACTTTCCAAATGAACGGACTTGCCCACACACGGACTAAAGTCTGTTCATTTTGAACGTGAGAGAAGGAAGTCAATGTCGCTGCATCCATCGGTGAGATTGACACCTTGCAAGCCCCATCGCCTGGTATGGGTTTTAAGGATAACCCCTATGCCGAAAAACAGCGTGGGGGTCCCCCCAAAGTCCATACCAGACACTTATCCGAGCACGCAGCCCAGCCGATCCGGAAAGGGGGTGGGGAAGAGCGAGCGCCCGCCCCCCTCCTGAACCGTACCAGGCCGCATGCCCTCAACATGGGGGGGTGGGTGCTTTGGGGAAGGGGGCACCCTGTGGCCCTTCCACCCCAAAGCACCTTGTCCCCATGTTGATGAGGACAAGGGCTTCTCCCCGTCAACCCTGGCTGCTGGTTGTTGGGGTCTGCGGGCGGGGGGCTTATCGGATTCTGGGAGCCCCCTTTTAATAAGCCCCCTGACCAGGCAAAATATGGCCTGGTCAGGAAGGGGGGTAAACCTCCCGGAGGTCAAGTGGTTAAAGTGTTACTAAACCCACAACAGTAAAATCAGTATGTATATGCAGTAATGCATGCTTGTTATACTCACTGTGCAACCTAAGGGGTTAATCCTCTGCATTGTGTAAAAGGTCTGTCTGATCCTGTCTTCTTTGATCCGCCCCTTTTTCAACTGTCTCCAAACCATCTCCTGATAGTACAGAACCCTGAAATCACTCTGCACATGCTAAGTTTGGTGTGTATTGCTAGAGGTTTTATTTTATTTTTTCTTGGGAGGGTGCATGTAATCAGCACAGGGCCAATCGGCACTGTCTAGACAGAGGGTCAGGGGTCATGCAGCCTCATAGGACAGTTAGAGGAGAATGAAAACTCCACCTACAAGCTTTAACCAGACACTGATAGAAGTCACAAGACTGCTATATACTGCTAAAGAGAAAAGGTATTTAGCAGTTTATTTTAACTGAAACTATTGCATTTCCATGCTGTGTACTGTGGGAGACCAGATATATTGAATGCAGGCTCCTGGGTTTAGTAACAGTAAAGACAAGCAATGCTCTTTTTTTCCATATTTTTTATGCAATCCTTAGACAAAAAAGAAACAAACCCCCAACACATTTATTTTTTTTGCTTTTTTTTGACTAGTGTTCTTTAGAAAAAAAGTGTTAATGTAGAAACAAAGTACACATTATTCTATTATTTGTCCTGTTTAAAATTACACAAAAATTATGATTCTAGTACAAAGTATCGCAAAGTTACTCAAAAATGGGAAAAAAAAATGTTGCACTTTAAGTGTGATGGGAAAAATGTACAAACTAAAAAACAAAACAAAAGTTTAAATACTAATGGTTAATAAAATATAAAGAAAAAAATTGTTGAAGGGAGAAGGTGAGGAAAATGAAAAACTGTATACAATGGGTTGTGACTCCGCCCCCACAACCGGATAGGACTGGTTAATTATAAATCAAAGACAGACCTGGCTCACAGCATTCTCTAACTTTTACTATTGGTTGGGCATCTATGCATTATGCTGCATATGGTTAAATCCGACGGTCCCCCGGGTGCGTGGCACCATTTTCGTTGTGGGTTAGGGGTGGCGGCGTGCGACACGCACCCGGGGGACCGTCGGATTTAACCATATGCAGCATAATGGAATAGCTTTAATCACTCACACCTGATAGAAGGTAAAAAAACGAATCACTGGGTGGATATAAGGAACACTTTTGCCAGTATTATGCAGTGCTGTGATGGGGTATGAGGCAAACATCAGTTAATCTGTGCTAAGGTAAGAAACCAACAATGCTATCCCTCTTTTTAACTTCCATGTGCAGCAGACTAAATAGAAATTTAGTCTCAGGGCTCTCTAATAATTTTGCATCTGAATTGATCTGTTTGTTACAGACTGAGGATCCGGTTGGAGGACGGTGCCTATAGTGCCCCATCTATCCGTTTTGGAGGTGTACTTTACCCCCATCTCTTATGCAATCTCTGCTGAACCAGGTCATAAACAAATACCTGGATAAAGATCTCCTATTATTAAGAGAGGCTCCAAACTATACGCCTTCCAATATGTGGACCTCATCCCCATGATACACAGCACGGCTATAAAGGTATTTATAAATAAACCAGCTATGAGTTTTTTGAGAGAATCTCTGTAATAGATATATTGGCATGTTTGATGCAGGTGAGGATGCAATTGCATGCCCCTGCATTTTCATTGTCCCTTTTTATTGAAAACGCATACCCCTGCGTTTTCATTGTCCCTTTTCCACTTTTGGTGGGAATGAAGGTAAACATTGTTGTCCCAATATAATGTGCCATAACTATAAATTTGTGATGCACTTATTCCCTCTTTTTTCTGCAGTCACTGACTACCATGGTCCTGGTTTGCATCCACATGCCCCCTCGGTGATCTATCTGCTCCAACAAGCAGACAGTGCTATTTGTCTATATGCAATGTGAATTTTTGTGTGTCTTCATATCTGAAGCATTATCACATAATCCGTTCAGGTATTGACCAACATATTATATAGGATCATATCCAGCGCTCCATTTGTGCATGTAAGTCTATGATATATGCATAGTTTGTTTTATGTTTTTTAATTTTAATTTTTATTATTTTTTTCATTGTCATATCTTGGCATGTTTCTTCACTGGAAATATATATACATGAACTTCTGTCTTTGTATTTTAGATTGCCTTTTCAAAAGACATACACGTGCAAATTGAATCAACCCTGAAGAAGGAGTATAAGGCCCCTTTCACACTGGGGCGGTGCGGGGCGGCGACGGTAAAGCAGCGATATGTTTAGCGCTGCTTTACCATCGTTTTACCCGCGGTATGCGGCCGCTAGCGGGGTGGTTTTAACCCCCGCTAGCGGCCGCAAAAGGGTTAAAAACCTCCGCAAAGTGCCGCAAAGCGCCGCTACAGCGGCGGTTTGCGGGCGGTATCCCCGCGGTTTCCTATTGATTTCAATGGGAAGGAGCGGTATAGGAGCGGTAAATACACCGCTCCTTCACCGCTCCAAAGATGCTGCTAGCAGGACTTTTGTTGCGGTCCTGCTAGCGCACCGCTCCAGTGTGAAAGCCCTCCGGCTTTCACACTGGAGTGAATGGGGCCGGTTTTTTCAGGCGGTATACAGGCGCTATTTTTAGCGCTGTACCGCCTGAAAACCGCCCCAGTGTGAAAGGGGCCTTAGACTCCGTAATGCGTAGGCATTTTAAATGCACATAAATGATCTGATTGTTTTATAAATGGATTTTTGAACGCGCATACGTACTTTGACTTACTCGGTAGGATTGTACGTTCGAAAAGACAAAATGCATATATATTGTGTGTAATGCATGTTTGCATAAAGGGATTATTGCAATGTTTCCCCTTTTTATATCTACTTCTCTTTTTTGATACATTGTCCAAATAAAGATACTCAACATACCTCTACAAATCTTGTTGTAAGTCTCACAGTTCATGCCTATAATGTCCCGCCCACTTGAGGGGATAATTTACATATATCTATTGATGGGATTTTGGCTAGATATAGCAGATTAAAACAGACCTCAAACCTTTTTGATTTTGCCCCCTCTGGCCAACTGCAAATCTTTGCAGATCTATACTAGCACACTCTAAGCCGCCGCAGACAACTCCATGCCATCACCAAGGCTTTACGCAATAATCACGTCCAGTACCAATGGGTAGCGCCAGCAAAAATTTCCATCACCTACAATGGGTCAAAGCATACAGTGACCTCGGTCCAAAATGGTTTAAGCCTCCTGCAAGATTGGAGCATTATCCCTGACCCTAGGCAGCAACTCCTTTGGGTCAAAGCAATAGAAGGGATCAACAAAATCTGCCATTGCCACAAAGATCCAACAGAAACCGTCAAACTATCTAGCAGACACAGGGATGTCCGCACAATGCAGCCCACTGTGATTTCTGCTCACAATCAGTCTAGTGAACTTTTTTCCACCAATCTCACACTCCTAAGCACCGGTTGTGCCTATTCATAGGAAGCGTTATCTAGGCGTTGACCTAGAGCTGTTCTTGTTTACGTTTTGTTTTTTTTCTCTCTTTTTACATTCCCAGTTCTGCAAGTTCATCATAGCGACTGCATTAGGTTGCTAAGCATTACCAACTGAAATTCAGGACTTAAAGATCATCTCAAAAAGTGGCTCTTACTCCAACAGTCCGAGTTATCTACCAAGAACTGCTTTACCCTACAAATTTTTAACTTCCTTCCCGTTTTTGCTGCACCCTCAACATGACCATAAAAATCCTGTCGATCAATGTCAATGGCCTAAACCATCCAGCTAAAAGATCATTTTGGAAAGTAGCATCACAATCTAATTGCAACATTATATGTGCCCAAGAAACCCATTTCTGCGAGTCTAACCCTCCTTCATGTAATAACAGGAACTTCCCTGACATTTTTACGGCCAATGCCCCACAAAAAAACTTTGATAGCCTTAAAAAATTCTGTCTCCTTCCAACTACATTCCTGCATTAAGGATCCAGAAGGGCGCTACCTTATAGTAGTAGGTACTATCAACAACTCCCAATATACCATTGTATCTGTTTATGCACCCAACGTACATCAACAGAAATTCATCCGCAAGTTACACAAAAAAGTTCTCACTATTCAACAAGGTGCAATTGTGTGGTGCGGTGACTTCAATATTACACCGGACCCCCAAATGGATTCCACATCTCTCCCTAAACGTGGCAAACCTGCCTTAAACCCAATAATGTCTAATTTAAGATTGTTCGATGTCTGGAGATATCAACACGTGGAAAAACACGATTACATGTATTTCTCTCTATGTCATAATTCATACTCCCGCATCAATCTATTTTTGCTGGACCAGTGGACCTTACTAAAAGTCTCATCTTCCATCCTACTTACCTCTTGATTGGACCAATCCCCAATATGCATCACCATTGAAGACAACTCTTTGTCATCTCCAGCCTATCTTTGGAGAATGAACACCCGCATTCCACAAACCAAATCTCACTCAGCCTCTTTTCATAAGGATATAGAAGACTTTCTCAAATAATGCAGGCTCAGTAAAGAACTCTAATACAGTATGGGCTGCACACAAAGCTTTTGTGTGGGGCCTCTGTATACAGTTGGAAGCAAAGGATAAAAGGCAGAGGAGGCAGCACATTGACGTGGTATTAGCCGACATTTAGACCACAGACTCCCCCAATAAACAGAATCCCACAGTAGAACTCAAATCCAAAATTATCAAACTGCGACTTAAACTTTGTACACTCCTTTTAGACAAGTTTGAGAACCCAAAAGCATCTGAAAATGCAATCATATGCTTGTGGTAACAAACCAGGGAAACTACTAGCCCATCAAATTAAAGAACAGCACTGCAAAACTCATATTCCTTTCCTATACCATCCCACCACTAAGCAAAAGTTAACTGACCCACAAGCTATTGCAAACGCATTCAGTATATTCTACAGTAATTTCTACAACCTGAAGGATGACAAACTTACAGCCCAACCTGATAATTCCTCTATCCAGGAATTCCTAGACTCCGTTCAACTCCCCAAATTATCTGATGACTAACTGAGTACCCTAAATGCCCCATTCACATCTTCAGAAATAGGGAAAGCCATTGATTCATTACCAAAAAGTAAAGCTCCTGACGGTTTTGTAGGGGAATATTACAAACTGTTCAAAACTCTACTTGTTGAACATACTACCCCTATGTTCAATGAAGCTGCCTCCTCTGCCTCATTCCCTCAGGAAATGTTGTTGAAAGCGCTGATCATCACCTTGCCGAAGCCAGGGAAGGAACCCACCACCCCCCAAAATTTTCATCCAATTTCTCTCCTTAACCATGACACTAAATTGTATGCGAAGGTAATAGCCAGTAGATTATTTGATCGTCTCCCAAATCTAATTCATCCGGATCAGTCAGGTTTTACAAAAGGGTGGCAAACCTCAGACACCACTAAAACCTCAGACACCACTAGGAGGATGATAAATATTATCCACCATGCTGGATCCTGTGGAATGCCTTCTCTGCTCCTATCTTTGGACGCGGAGAAGGCATTACATAGGGTCCACTGGGGATACTTAAATCAGACACTGAATAAATTTGGTTTTCAAGGCCACATTCTATCGGCAATATTAGCATTATACTCTTGCCCCTCAGCTCAAGTTTATTGTTCCTCTATGTTATCCACAACCTTTAGTATCACAAATGGAACAAGACAAGGGTGCCCCCTCTCACCCCTAATTTTCAACTTAATGATGGAACCACTAGCAGAAAAAATCAGATCCACACAAGAAATCAAAGGTCTAATAATCGGTCCACAAGAAGATAAAATAAACTTGTTTTCTGACGATGTAATACTAATATTATCCGGCCCCAGTACTTTCTTGGCTTCGGTAGGAAACATTCTTGACACTTTTAGCAGAATATCCCATTATAAAGTGAATGCCACTAAAACATTCATACTCTAGGAATATCACCGAAACAGCAGTCTTCTCTAAGCAGGCAACACCCATATGTATGGCCGAACACTCAATAGCCTATCTAGGAATAAAACTGTTTAAATATTTTTTTTATTGAAAAGATTTTTTCACATATACAAGAAAGAACATTTCAAATTTTTACAAAATCCCATATATATTTATATATACGTACACATATATAGGACTTGTACATAAATAATTACATAACAAATAAATAGACACACAAAAAAAAAAAACACAATCAACAAAATACATGGATCAATCTCAGTATATTTTTCAAAGAAAAAAACAGTAGTAGTAGTAGTCCCCCGTCTTCCTGATATAATTCTTTACTCCCTCTAACATTATTCAAGCAATATTTTATTTAATATTTCTTTTTCCTTCCCTCCCTCTCCCGCCCCTGGGTAGTTAACTACCCCCCAATTCCCCCCAGTCCACCCCTCCTCACCATTCCTGTAGTTCCCTAGTGTGTCATATATATATATATATATTACATCTTATGTCACTACACCAAAAAAAAAAAATTCTTTCTTCTTTGCTTTTCTTTCCCCCCTTTGTGGAGAAGGTAAAGAAGGGGATACTATCCACCTCCAACTGTGATATTATGTGGAAGTAAGCCCCTACGTCTATTTTAGTGACTCTCTGGGTGATCCTTGTTCCAAAAGTGAAAGGGAAAAAGGAGAAAAGAGAGAAAAAAAAAAGGTGAAAAAGGTATGGAAGGGGACACTGCCTACTTCCTACATGTAATATTATGTGGCCGTAAGCTCCTACATCTATTTTAGTGATTCTCTAAGTAATCCTTGTTCCAAAGGTTTAAGGAAAAAAAAATAGTGGAAAAGTATGGAAGGGGACACTACCTGCTTCCTACATGTGATATTGTGTGGCAATAAGCCCCTACATCTATTTTAGTGACTCCCTAAGTGATCTTTATTCCAAAAGTGAAAAAGGGAAGAAAGGAAAAAAAATAAAAAATAAGAAGAGGAAAAAAAACCCTTTCTCCTCTCCCTTTTTCCCTTAATAGTTGATAAAAACACCATTCATTTTTTTTGTATTAACTCCCTAAGTGCTCAATGAGAAAAGTGGGGGACATGGAAAGAAGGGGGGGGGGAGAGGTGGGGACAGGGGGGAATCCAGAAATGGATAGTAATAAAGCATCTAATTGTTCCCCACATAACTCATATAAACTTGAGATAGTCTAAATTCCAACCAGCACTTCCAAGTGTCAAGGTATTTTGTTTCTAAGTTGGTTTGCAGGTGTATTACTTCTTCCATACGTCCTAATTTTTAGAGTTGAGTGGACACCTGGATGTTCGGGTTCGGCGGGTTCGACCGAACTTCGGAAAAAAGTCCAGGTTCGGGACCGAACTTGACCCGAACTTGACCCCGAACTCCGAACCCCATTGAAGTCAATGGGACCCGGACTTTTGAACACTAAAATGGCTGTAAAAAAGTCATGGAAAGGGCTCGAGGGCTGCAAATGGCAACAAAATGTTGTTAAGAGCATGGCAAGTGATCTGCAAACAAATGTGGATAGGGAAATAACTTAAAATAACATAAAAAAATAAAAAATAAAAATAAAATGCTGGAGGCCCCCTTCTCAGCAGAAGAGGTACAGGAAGTCATTAAGAACCTCAGAAACTCAACGGCACGATGCCGCACATATGGGGGGAATACCCCAGAATACGCACTTTCTGGAAAATATTATTAACTTTCATCAGGAGACTGGGTGGGAGACAATGTGAAGGAACCAGAGGCACTGTCAGCAACCCAATCTACTATTGCCTGTACTTGTCCTGGCCTCAACATTCGTACAGCCTCATTAGGCGCTCCAAAATACCGCTGCAGGCTCTGTCGCCTACTCGCACCTGAGGAAGGTGTTTCACTAGTGCTTCTCGGCCTTTTGGCTAAGATCAAGTGTAGTATCTGTTCTTATCAGTTGGCAGGAGGTGGCGCTTGCTTCCGTCCCTGTTCTACGGCGAGGTGGAGCAGGGGTGGCGGTTGCTATGCAAAAGTCTGCTGGCGTAAAGGTGACCTGGATCGGTTCGTAGCCGAAAGGGAAGCCTTCTGATGGGGATGGAGAACCACTGGGTTGGCGCTGAAGGGTTGAGTCCCTGGCCTTCTGGCCTGGATTGTGGCAGCTCTAGCTCTGGTCAGTTTTTCGGGTTGGAACACCTGCTGCTCCTTAGCAGCGGTCAGTACACCAGGAATGTAATTAGGAGGGAGTGATGGGGCAATGGTGGAGCCTATTTGGCCGGGCTCTCACTAAGCTTCCAGATCTCCTTTCCTTCCTGCCTGGGGTGGGGGCTGTTGTGGTCTTGGCTGTGGGTCAGGGTTGCACTTTGAAAAGCCAGTGGTGAATGTGCCCCTGAAGTGGCAGTTCAGGGGTGTCGTATTCTCACTGTGGGAAACCACTTTGATTTATGGCACCATGGTCACTTCACCACTACACACGTTTTTCACACCTGCCTCTAGGGCCGAGCCTTTTGGCTAGGACCAGGGGAAATTTTTTATTCCTGGCCGGAGGGCCGGCCGTTTTATTGCACAATGGTCACTTTCCACTCACTCTCCTTCACTCTTCTTTCTCCCCACTCTCTTTTTATTTATCCCTGTGTTCGTCACTTTTATTTTTTTTTTTGTTTGATGTGTATCACGTTTTGTCACTGTGTGATTAGTAGGGTGTAGGTCCTCGGGCCTGCCCTGAACGTCTTGGGATGGAGGTGGTCATGGCCTTTTGGCTTAGTCCACCTTCTCTCATGGGGTCTCCCTTTCGGGGGAGCCCCACCTAGTACTTGGGTGGGTCTGTTTTGGCAGACCCTCCAGAGAAAGGGGGACCGCCTGGTTTCGGCCAGATGAAGTACCTCAGTCCCCATCTGGAGCCTAACGCCCCGGGGGATTAGGGTTAAGGTCCTTCCATGTGGAGGACAAGTGTTACACCCGTTGCACGTTTTGTGTCACTCTTTATGTGTGTGCACTTTTTTTGGCACCGGGTGGAGTTTTTGGGTGTGTTTCACACGCCACTGGCTTTTCAATAAAAAAAAAAAAAAAAAGGTGTTTCACTAGTGCGCGTAGCTGGCACAGATCGACCACATCCTCTCCCTGCAACAGGAGCACCACCAGCAGCACCACGACCCGGGCCACGTCCCCTTTTTGATGATCTCCTCATATTTTTAAAATTTATGATCTCGCCCTAAATGGGTGTTTTTGTCAATAGCAGAATACACGTACAGTGTCTAAAGCGTTTATGAAAACGCAGTAAATGCTATTGGGAAGAAAAAAAACACTGCAAAATTAAATTTTTTTGCAATGTTTTTCCAATATCAGAATACACGGACAGTGTCTAAAGCGTTTATGAAAACGCAGAAAAATGCTATTGGGAAAAAAAAAACACTGCAAAATTAAATTTTTTTGCAATATTTTTCCAATAGCAGAATACACACAGACTATGGTGTATCTCTTACTATATGCAGTGTTGGTCCTAATGGTGCACTGAGCTTGCAGGTAAAACTTTTATATTTTGTCTGGCACTGGCCTCATGGCACTGTTAAAAGACTGTGCACTGCACCCCAGCCAGGGTACAATTGATTTAGGAATCTCTTCAATAATTCTCTCTGCCTCTTTCTTTTGCTTAATAAAGAAACTCCCTACTCTACTCTAGCTATCTAGATCGCTCACTGATCTAACTAATTAGAAGAAAATTAAAGGAATGTGGACTGACTGACTGACTTTATCACACTAACTCCTAAAATCCTCTCTCTCAGCTGCACAGGAACCTGTCTATAGCAGAATGACGCTGTGTGCTGTGTGTCTGGACTATATATAGAGGCTGGGTCACATGCTGCACTGCCCAATCACAGCCATGCCATTAGTAGGCATGGCTGTGATGGCTTCTAAGGGCACACTAGTGAAACTAGCGTCGATTGGCTGCCCTGCAGCTGTTAAAAAGGCGCCAATACATCGCCGAACACCGGACCCGAACCCGAACTTACAGCCAATAGTTCGGGTTTGGGTCCGGGTCCCGGATACCCAAAAGTCTGGTACGGACCTGAACTTTACAGTTCGGGTTCGCTCAACCCTACTAATTTTATCTATCTCCCTAAACCAATCCTTTATTGTCGGAATATTTTTCGTCTTCCATTGTTTCGGAATTAATTTCTTTGCTGCATTTAGCAGGAATGGTATAACAGATTTTTTATATTTCTTCCTCTGTATCCCTGTTGCATGGAACAGGCATTGCCAGGGGTCAAGTTCCATTACAGTCCCGCTAATCTTCTTTATCCAATCCACCACTTCCCTCCAGTATGATTGGATTAAGGGGCACTGCCACCATATATGTGCATGGGTACCTGTCTCTCCACACTCCCTCCAACATAGAGGAGATTGAATGGGATTGATTTTATGTAATTTAGTTGGAACATAGTACCACTTTGTTAATAATTTATAATTAATTTCTTTTATCCCTGTGTCCACGGAAGTTGAGTGCGTGTAATCAAAGACTTTACTTCTCATACTTTCAAGCAACAGTGATTTAGTTCCCTTTCCCAATTCTCCACGAGACACAGGGAGTCCAGTTCTAGAGGGGTTATCAGTAGGCTATATACTTTCGAGAGACCCTGTCTATTATTCCCGGCTTTGTCAACTAATCTTTCCCATCTATCCAATCTCCTGTCTGAGCGGAGCAGCTTTGGAAGAGAACCTACAAAGTGTTCGAGTTGCCTATATCTCCATGCATCCCAGGGCATTTTACCATATTTTCCTTGTAATTCGAGTAGTGTACAGAGAACATTCCCTTTCAGAACATCCTTTAACCTCAAATGGTCCGATGATGTCCACTTTAGATATAATTTATTTTCTTTGCCTGGAGGGAAATAATTATTTCCTGCAAGGGGTAACAGAGGGCTATTGTATTCCATGGATCTATTTTTAGATATTTTATCCCATATTCTGAGTGTTTCTACAGTAGTTGGGGGCATATCCCTAGGGAGGCCTCTATATTGGGTTGGGTTCCAGATAATCTGGTTCAGGGCAGAGTTACTCAGTTCTAGTTCAAGTGTTACCCATTTTTTATATGGAGAGCCATGGGCCCAGTCTAGGACTCTCCGCAATGCCGCTGCCTCATAGTATTTTTCAAAATCTGGGAGAGATAATACCCCTCTCTCCTTTGGTCTACTCAGGACTTTATATGAGACACGATTCCCTTTGTTATTCCATATAAATTTTTGTATTATTAGTCTGAGAAGGGATACTTGTTGGGAGACACTGAAAGATATACAAAGCTTTCAGTAGGGTCATCATTTTAATCACGCTTATTCTGCCAAACCATGACAATCTATGGGCCTGATAACCTTTTAAGTCCTGTTTAATTTTATTTAGTAAGGGTAAATAGTTATCTTGATATAAGTCCATTGTTAATGCTGATAAAGACACTCCCAGATACTTTAATCCTCTTTTTCTCCACCTAAATGGGAATAGGATTCTAAGATCCCTAGCTTATTCTGGGGGGACCGAGATATCAAGTATCTCGTTTTTTTCCATATTGATCTTAAAATTTGAGATGGCCCCATAGCCATTTAGTTCCATCGAAATATCTGGGAGCATCTGTGCTGGGTTCGTTACGTATAGCATAATGTCATCAGCAAATGCTGATATCTTATGTTCCTGTCCCGCAACTTCTATTCCTTTAATTTTCTTATTGGCTCTTATAGAGATCAGAAGGGGTTCCAAAGAGATCACGAAAAGTAGTGGCGAGAGGGGGCAGCCCTGTCGTGTACCGTTGTTCAGCTGAAGAGTATCAGACAAGGTTCCGTTAACCTGAATTTTAGCCGTGGGGTTCGAGTAGAGAGCTTCGATCCACCTCAGCATTTTTGGGCCTATGCCAATTTTTTGCAGTGTCTGTACCATAAAATCCCAATCTAACCTATCAAAGGCCTTTTCGGCGTCTATTGATAGGAAGATGGCAGGTTTCTTTCCCTTCTTTGCAGCATGCATTAACAGGATTGTTCTCAATACATTGTCTCTTGCCTCCCTCCCCGGGACAAACCCTGCTTGATCTTTCTCAATACAATCAGGCATAAGGGGTCTCAATCTCTCGGACAATATCCGGGTGTATATTTTAACATCCTCATTTATCAAAGAAATTGGCCGGAAGCTTGAGCATATAGTTGGATCCTTGCCTTCTTTTCCTATAAATGATATGTATGCCCCCAAGGCTTCTTGACGAATTTTCAAGCCTTCCCCTATGGAATTCATATAGGAGTGATAGAATGGGGTCAGGGTATCAATAAACTTTTTAAAGTACAGGGCAGTGTATCCGTCTGGACCCGGACTTTTGCCCCCCTCACTTTTCCTGATCGCCTGCTTTATTTAATCGCTCGAGATGTCTTTTATTAAGTTATTTAAGTCCTCTTCTGATAGTTCTGGCAGCTGAATCTTCTCAAGATACTGTTTTATATTTTGACTTCTATTTTGTCTATCCTCAGAGTCTTCAGTAATATTTATATTATACAAGGATTGATAATACTTTAAAAAAACTTTGCGTTGGTCCTTAGTGGAGTATTTCATTTCTCCCTTTTTCTTTCATTTTTGCAATATAATTTACATTCCTTCTAGGTTTAATCACCCCCGCCAACATTTTCCCCGGTCTATTTCCATATTCATACTGCCTTTTTTCTATTCTCATAAATGCTCGTTTAGCTTCTAGCTCCATTAATTCCTTTAATGCCTCTCGTCTTATCAGTTCTCTCTTTACTTTATCATCATTAAAATTTTTATGGAGCTGTTCTAGATCCTGGATCTCTTGTAGGAGTGATTGTTTCTGGCCTATCCAGATTGTTTTCCTCTTGGCCCCTTCTGCTATTAATCTCCCTCTCATGAATACTTTGTGCATTTCCCAAAGTATGGTTGGGTCGTTATTCTCAACATTGTTCTCTTTAAAGAAAAGACTCAAATCTCTTTCCAGGTCCTCCATTATATCTTGATCGTACAGTAGCGATTCATCCAGCCTCCAGGATCTATGCCTATCCAGTATATTTTTTAATTCCAAGCTAACTATAACCTGGGCATGATCCGAGAGGGTGATTGATTTCACTTCTGCCTTTGATAATCCCTCTAACAGCTTTTGGTCCAAAAAGACATAATCGATTCTCGAATACGAAGAATGTGTCTGGGAGAAGTATGTAAAATCCCTTCCCCTGGGGTGCATGATTCTCCAAGCCTCTACAAGCTGTTGCTGATGTAGTTTTTGTTTTACTACCTTTAGATATTTACCTTCTGAACGCAAGGAGAAGGGCTGGGTATCCAGGGCTGAATCGAGCACGAAGTTAAAGTCCCCTGCCATAATAACTTTCCCTTCCCTGAAGTTTTCTAACTTATTCAAAACCTTCTTCAGGAACGTACACGGGTGGATATTGGGACAATATATGTTCACAAATGTATAGTCAATGTTAAACATAGACCCCTTAATGAACAGATACCTCCCTTCTGAGTCAGATTCCATCCCTTTTAAATTAAATAGTGTATTTTTATCAAAGCCTATTGCTATGCCTTTAGATCTCTTATCAGGAGAGTATCCATGGAACCAGATAGGGAAATTCTTAGAGTTCAATCCAACCCTGGATGACCATTTGAAGTGGGTCTCTTGTAGAAATATTATTACATTTGCAGAGAAGCTTTTTAATTCATGTAATATTTGATGCCGCTTACTGGGATTATTTAAGCCCCGGACATTATATGTCACTATCTTCAACGGTGCCATCCCAAGTCGCATACAATTGGGGGATGGGGTGCTTCATTTATATCTGAGATGATCCATATCCATTTTACTAACAAACAATTTGACAATACACAACAAATCCATACAACAACTCCTAATCCCTCCCTGATAGGGTTCTTCTCTTCCCTCCCTCCCCCCTCCCAGCCTCCCCTCCAAATATTTTGACCTGCCCCACTCCCGTCCATATCGTGAGCGGTCAGCCGGGCAGGGCGCTCCTTGGGGGTTATACCACGTCCGTCCGGGCCCCCCAGACCTTATCCCAAATCAAGGGATGGGAATGGGGGAGCGGACAGGCACTGCCGGACCCCCATGCACCCCGGGCGTGTTTCTTCCCTTACTAGAACTCTATACCCCCAATCCATCCCATGCTGATCAGTTATACATTGAGTCCTCTATATTCCATTCAGTAAACATTAAGTTTTTTCCCATTGCTGATCTGTTAGTTTCCTCCATTCAGCTGGTTTCTTTTCCCAGTTCTCTAAGTTGATGCATGGCAAATCTAATTTACTACAGAACTCTTTCAAATCTTCTGGGAATAGTAGTGTAGCTGATATCCCTTGATTTTTAGCAATCAAACATGCTGGGAAGCCCCATCTATACGTGATATGTTTTGCCTGTAACTGATTTATCAGGGGTTTCAGCGCTCTCCTTCTGAATAAAGTCTCTTGTGATAAGTCTGTAAAAATTTATATTTCACTCTCATTGAATTTAATTGGTGCAGCAGTCCTCATGCTTTTTGAGATTTGTTGTTTTATTTCATAATAGGAGAATCTCGCTATTACATCTCTTGCTACATCAGGTGTTGCCGTGGTTTTTTGAATCCGATAAACTCTATCAAAATATATGGGAGATGATATATCTTTGTCTAAGATCTTATTGAACACCTCACTGACTGTCTTTTCCAAGTCACTGTTCTTTACCGACTCAGGTAGGCCGCGAATCCTCAAATTGTTCTGTCTACTGCGGTTCTCCTGGTCTTCCAGTCTATAACGTATATTCCTCATTTCCAGCCAATCTGATTCCGCCCTTGCCTGTAGTTCTAAGATTGCATTTTTATGTTCCTCCAATTGTGTTTCGGATTCTTCCACCCTTTGTAGTACATTTTGTATCTCCATTCTGGTGGCATTCAGTTCTCCTTTAATCATACATTCTAGATGAGACATCATCTCTGCCATGTCCTGCTTGGTGGGTAGAGCTCACCCCTAAGTTTCAACTTAATGATGGAACCACTAGCAGAAAAAATCAGATCCACACAAGAAATCAAAGGTCTAATAATCGGTCCACAAGAAGATAAAATAAACTTGTTTGCTGACGAAGTAATACTAATATTATCCAGCCCCAGTTCTTTCTTGGCTTTGGTAGGAAACATTCTTGACACTTTTAGCAGAATATCCCATTATAAAGCGAATGCCACTAAATCATTCATACTCTAGGAATATCACCGAAACAGCAGTCTTCTCTAAGCAGGCAACACCCATATGTATGGGCCGAACACTCAATAGCCTATCTAGGAATCAAACTGACACAACAAGTATCCTCCTTATTTCAAGCTAACTATATCCCATTTATCAATTACCTCACTAAGGATCTTGTAAAAATCTCACCTCACATGGTCAGGCAGGCTGACTGCCTTCAAGATGCTTAAATTGCCACAGCTCCTTTACATTTTTAGATCCCTCCCCGTTCCGGTACCTACATTCTACTTTGCATCGCTACAAAGCATTCTAGGCAAATTTGTATGGAATAAGACTAAAGTCTGAAGCTCTAGAGCCAACCTAATAAAACACAGACTAGTAGGAGTTACAGGATATATTAACTTCAAAGATTACTGTTACACATCCATACTATTACAACTCAAATTTTGGGTTACAAGCAATGCAATACACCCTTGGAAAGATATGGAATCATCCCAAATCCCAGGCCATGACCTTTGGGTCTGGCTACTAAGCAACCCCCATATTAAACCCAGTAAATTGCAATACTCCCCTACCATCTATGCATCAGTTGCAGCTTTTAATTACTGCATTACTAAGGCCTACAAAGGTGAAAAACCACTCCGAATCCAGGTGCCCATATCTGTACTAACTCACTTAATACCTGATCTTCCTATACGAAATTGGCAAAACAAGGGTATTACATACCTATCAGACGTATATCTTAACGATTTGCTTAAATCACTTAACGTGCTACCAGAAGAATTTGCCATCCCTCCTACTGACTAATTTAAATATACCCAAATAACTCACTGTTTATTACGTAATCTATGTCCATGAAAACATATGGAAATACCTTTCCAGCATCTCCAGGAACACCAAAGGTATATCAATATTTTACAATCTTCTAGACGCCAAAAACACCTTCTCCAAACTACCCCCAATACTAAAATGGGAAAGAGATATTGGTAGGTCCTTCAGCCCATCCCAATGGTCTATAGCACTGACATCTGGCTATAAAGCAACTAGGGCTTCCAATCTTAGGGAATTGATATTTAAGGTAAATCTCAGATGGTACATCACCCCAACCCAAATGTATGCCTACGACTCATCTGTAGCACCAACATGTTGGAGGAATTGTGGGGAGATAGGGAATCTTCTGCACATTCTATGGGGCTGCAACAAAACTTTGGCATTTTGGTTAGATGTTACTTAGATGATGATCACTTACCCCCCCCAACTCCGATATGTGACTATTCACATCCTTTTAGCTGCAAGACTCACCATCACCAGACATTGGAAAACAGCGGACCCAATACGACTAGAAGAGGTGATATCCTTAGTTCACATGCACAGCTCTTATGAATGCATGTTTGCATCCTCAATAAATAGACTAACTTCCACCAACAATAGTTGGAACCCTTGGTTTGAATGGTCTCAAAGCAACACCCGTACTTAGCCCTTTTATATGTTATGTAAAGGTATTAAGCATTATCCATGTTTTCTTAACTGAGTGTTTATATGTTCTGGTACTCACGACAAACTAGTATTCATGTTATAATATGCATAGTCATTAGTAACAATAATTACTCTACCTTATTTGCTGTTCTAGTTTCTGCATTATGACACAAAACAATAAAACCGATTGAAACTAAAAAGTGTAATGAAGGTGTCCTGGGAGGACAATATTACTGACTTGCAAATAGCCTCAGGAGACTCAGCACTGAGCTGTCCACAGAGCTGGCACTGCCCTAATTGAATGTTCTCTTAAGACCTCCAAAACAGGAAGGCCTTGTGAGGCTCTTTTAATGGTTAACAATCTAGGAGGTGACTGAATGTGTTACTGACTGACCCTGCCTTAAGCCACGCCTTAAGCCCAGTACAGATTTCAGCTTTCCTGAATGAAAAGGTAGCTGCCAAGCAGGTCACCAGTGTTAGATCAACATCCAGGGGGATGTGGTTCTCTCACTCAACCAAGAAAGACGGTAAATTGACCTCCTGGTTAAAGTGGAAGAAGAAAGACACCACATGGATAAAAGCAGTCTGGAGTTTTAGGGCTATTCTGTCTGGGTAGAACATTATAGCTACAGGCTTTGTACTCAAGGAGCCTCACCTGACACCCATTACACAGAGGTTGTAGCAACCAGAAATACAGTCTTCCGGGTTTGATAGCAAAGTGTAGCCAATTCTGTAGGATAGGAATGAGGCCTTGACAGAAATGAGGACCATAAGCAAGTCCCACATAGGGAACAATGGTTTCCTGGCAGGTCTATAACTTCATGCAAGCCTTTTAAGAATTGCACCACTAAAGGGTTAAGGACTCCTTAAACCCTTGTAAGCGCAGACAAGGCTGAACTTTGAACTTTAAACATATATGAAGCTAGGCCCCTGTTCAGCCCCAGCTGTAAGAACTGTAGAACCTTGGCTGGTTAAGGTGATAAAGGACTCCAGACTTTTGCCGTGTGAGATCTGCATTGTTTTAACATATTCTTTGGTAATCCTTATTCGTCAAGACCTCTTTGGTTTGACACAAGGTAGGCACTACCTACACTGATCACCCTTGACTTGGTAGCCTCCACCTCTCAACTTCCATGCTATCAAAAGTAGTCTTTTGGAGCTGGATGGCAAAACTGTCCATGAGAGAGCAAATTCATCATCACTGGAAGCGGCAGTGGTGATTCAATGTTTAACCGCTTGCCGACCGGCGCACGACGATGTACGTCGACAGAATGGCACGGACAGGCATAAGGGTCCCCTTTAAGATGCCGCCGTGCCACTCGCGCTGGTCGGGACCCCCGTGAGGCCGGTAGCGGGTCCCGCGGACTTGATCGCCATGGGGATACCCGCGATCGTCTCACGGGAAGGCTGAACGGGGAGATGCGGAAATAAACAGCATCTCCCCGTTCTGCCTAGCAACTAGTGACGCCGATCTCTGCTCCCTGTGATTGGAGCAGAGATCAGCATTCACTAGCTGACAGCCACGCCCCCCCACAGTTAGAATCACGCCTATAGGAACATATAACCCCTACACTGCCACCTAGTGGTTAACCCCTTCACTGCCAGTGTTATTTACACAGGAATCAATGCATTTAAATAGCATTGATTGCTGTATAAATGACAATGGTCCCAAAAATGTGTCAAAAATGTCCGATGTGTCCGCCATAATGTCGCAGTCACAATAAAAAAATCGCTGATTGCCGCCATTACTAGTAAAAAAAAAAAATTATTAATAAAAAATGCTGTAAAACTATCCCCTATTTTGTAAACGCTATAACTTCTGCGCAAACCAATCAATAATAATCGCTTATTGCGATTTTTTTTTTACCAAAAATATGTAGAGGAATACGTATTGGCCTAAACTGAGGAAAAACATTTTTTTTATATATTTTTGGGGGATATTTATTATAGCAAAAAGTAAAAAAGAATGTGTTTTTTTTTCAAAATTGTCGCTCTTTTTTTGTTTATAGCGCAAAAAATAAAAACCGCAGGAGCGATCAAATACCACCAAAAGAAAGCTCTATTTGTGGGAAAAAAAGGACGTCAATTTTGTTTGGGAGCCACGTCGCACGACCGTGCAATTGTCAGTTAAAACGACGCAGTGCCAAATCACAAAAAGGGGCCTGGTCCTTTGGCTGCAAATTGGTCCGGTCTGAAAGTGGTTAAGTGTAGGAGAGACAGACACTAGAGCCTCCTAAGCCAAAATGGTATTGTGACGGACCTAGCCGGGACACGGGCTGTTGGAGGGGACTGAATGCGAGCCTGTTGCCTTGCGACTATGGGCCCTGGCATTTGGGGGAACAGTGCTCTTTGAGCTGCAAGCCTGGGACCCCTGAGCTGGTGATACTTGGATTCAGGTCCATGCTGGCCCCCCCAATACACATAGAATCTGTATGTGTATTTGGCATATTAGCAAGAGACGCTAATGTCATGACTCATGAACTCCAGCCACCTGTCTGTTGTGTTAATGAGTATAGTCTGGCTTGTAAGAGTATTTCACCTATTGTTGTGTGTGCTAATTAACCCTGCAATTGAATGATGGAGCCCAGTGTTGATTAAGATAATTAGCTCATGCTAATTAGGTTAGGCTTGAGTCATCTGTCAACTGTATATAAGTGTGAGATGTCAAATAAAGATTCATTCCTGATGTACCCTACACTGGTGTTGTCTGGTGACTGGGTAAGCTAAGGGGGTCTTGGATTGTGTGGTACCGGACAGAGGAAGCAGTTACGGCGGACATATTGGGTACGAGGTCCGTCACAATTGGCTGGCAGCGGTGGGATCGTGCTTCCTTGTCGTGAACACATCCAAACCATCACCTGGATCCAAGCCCGCATAGCAGAGGTACAGATACGTCATCATGGAAGAGGAATTCGGAAGGAGGTTGCGAGAGATGTGGATACAGCACAGAGGATCAGTATCGGTGCAGGTCCTGCTGGGATGGTATGATTCTGTTCGCCTACAACTCTGGAAAGAAGCGCTAGCCTGTGAGCAGCGACACCAGGGAAAAGTTCTCCCCTCCATCCATGTAAGGTACTGGTCGTAGTATGAAGTACGAATGCTGTTATTGGGGGAACAACCGAAGCAGGAGTGGACAGCTGAGTTAAGCAGGCTGATCCGGGCAGAAATGCGTTTGGACGAGAGCTACAGAGCCCTCCGGTGGTATGTAGCCCAAGTGTGCCCGTGGACAGTGGATGACAGGCCCACGGAAGGCTTTGATTATAATGGCCTGGGATTGTTGTACTGGAGGCTGTCCGAGGACCCCGACTTTGGGAGTAATCTGGAGTGGCGTTTGGAGGAAATAATGGAGCACAGAGAGCAAAGATTGAACATCTCGGAAGTGCTCTGGGCACAGGAAGATTTGGAGTTCCTGGCCGCTCAGGAATGGGAGCTGGAGATCGCCTACATACAGCTGCTAGACTCTGCTCAGCAGCAGGGTGGGGCTCCCTTTGCCTGGGACTATCAGGAAATACCGGCAGACAGCTCTGAAATCCTGGCTGAAGAGTCGGCAATGTGGCATAGTAACAGAGTGCTTTGCCCACCTGCCCCCGCAGCTATGGACGCGGAGGTCTTATGGCAGATGCAGCAAGTGCTGACTGACCTTGACAAACCTGTTACTGCACAAAACGAGGTTGGATGGAGGAATATGCCTGTCCAGCAGCATGCAAGAGAATCGGCAGTGGAAACTCTGGAGATTGCTGTCCCCAAACCTGAAGTGCTGACAACAGGGCAGAGCTCTGCTAACTTCTGCCCAGCATCTACAGCAGTATCTGGGGAGTTACAAGGAACTTCCCCAGCTGAAGCGCTGGTCACCGGACAGAGGGTCCAAGACCTCTGCCCCACACCTGTGTCAGTTTTGGAGGCTCAGGGTGAGAAGGTGGCGATCGCTTCCCAGCAGCAGATACAGGGGGAGAAGGGAGAGGAGGTGTTTTGTTGTCCCTCCTCAACAGTCGGCCAGGGTGGAGAAAGCGGTCTTTCCTCCCCAGCAAAGATCCGTGCACCTGGGAGACAATACCACAGACATGTCATCCCAGCAGCCAGATGAGGGAATGGAAAAGGAAGCAGCCGGCTCCCCTTCCCAATGGCAGCTACACAATTTGGGAGTGGAGGAAGCCAGCCTCCTGCCCCAACGGTTAACCAGAGCGGAGGATGTGGAGTCCCCAGCAGAAGTGCTGGCAACAGGGCAGAGTGCTACCCACCTCTGTCCAGCACCAGCAACAGCTGCGGAGTTCCAGGGAGCTGGGGCAGTCGGCCTCTCTCCCCAACAGTTAGCTGGAGGAGATGATGTAGGGAAGCTCCTACACCCACCTGAACTGCTGGCAACGGAACAAAGTGCTGCTGGCCTCTGCCCACAACTAACAGAGGGCAGATTTCCTGTAAAGGGGGATGGGACTGCAGTCCCCACCTGTATACCCCCGGGATGCTGGGCGGTCGGCCCAAATCCCCAACAGCATGACGGAGTGATCCCAGTCACCCTGTCTTCTCTCCAGCGGCTGAAAAGACTCCAGGGAGAAGGACCAGTCCGGGCCTCTCCCCAGCGGCGGATATGTTCTCTGAGAGAGGCAGAGGTTGGCTGGGTGAGGAATACTCCGTTTGGAACTATTTGTTTGGGGTACTGTGTGGATCCCAGCATTAGAGGACTGGAACCACTGACTAACTTCGGAGTCAACCCGTCTGGGGTCTCCTCCTGTGTTAGTCTCCTGCCGAAAGGGGAGAAATGTGACGGACCTAGCCGGGACACGGGCTGTTGGAGGGGACTGAGTGCGAGCCTGTTGCCTTGCGACTATGGGCCCTGGCATTTGGGGGAACAGTGCTCTTTGAGCTGCAAGCCTGGGACCCCTGAGCTGGTGATACTTGGATTCAGGTCCATGCTGGCCCCCCAATACACATAGAATCTGTATGTGTATTTGGCATATTAGCAAGAGACGCTAATGTCATGACTCATGAACTCCAGCCACCTGTCTGTTGTGTTAATGAGTATAGTCTGGCTTGTAAGAGTATTTCACCTATTGTTGTGTGTGCTAATTAACCCTGCAATTGAATGATGGAGCCCAGTGTTGATTAAGATAATTAGCTCATGCTAATTAGGTTAGGCTTGAGTCATCTGTCAACTGTATATAAGTGTGAGATGTCAAATAAAGATTCATTCCTGATGTACCCTACACTGGTGTTGTCTGGTGACTGGGTAAGCTAAGGGGGTCTTGGATTGTGTGGTACCGGACAGAGGAAGCAGTTACGGCGGACATATTGGGTACGAGGTCCGTCACAGGTATATTTGCAATTATTGATACAGGAAGCTCCACTGACAGCCTAAGAATTCCACCCCTCCACTGCTGTCTAGGCACAGTACAAATCTTGCTCCTCTTCTAAAATTAGTTAATGGCAGAAGTGCTTTGAACACTACACTCAATTCCAGAGCATTCAATTATTACAGAATGGACAAAAACCTCTATTTGGTGGGATTTTGGAGGCAACAATAAAAAAAAAAGGAATTTATACAAAATATTTCATTTATAATACAAAATCTTAACATTAATTCATGAAGAATACATTACAAAGAGAGACAATATACAATCTAAATCTAATCTAAAAACAATGAGTTGTGAAAGAATGATACTATCCGCTTGTTGATTCCAAGACCTCCAGAGGACTGGTGGTAGTGGAATGAGCGGGTCATCCAACACGTTTCTATATTTTAGGAAATATAATCTTCTTCAGGGATGAAATATTGTAACATTCTCTATAATAGATTGAACAAAATCCATTACATATATATCAAACACATTATTTGTCAAATACACAATATATTTTCAAAATACAATGACTTACTAATCAGACTTGGTTTACAAAAGGACATGCCCCAATAGCCGAGGGAGAGAAAAAGCCTTCACCTCATTCAGACAGGTCCACAGGAAAGACCTTGTAGGGCTCTTGGTGAATCCATATATACATTCTTTCAAGCACCATTTGTGGATTAATTTATCCAGTCTCCCTGTATGAGATGTTAGAGGCTTGAGTGAACCTGTCTGAATGAGGTGAAGGCTTTCTCTCTCCCTCGGCTATTGGGGAAATGCATGTCCTTTTGTAAACCAAGTCTAATTAGTAAGTCATTGTATTTTAAAAATATATTGTGTATTTGACAAATAATGTGTTTGATATATATGTAATGGATTTTGTTCAATCTATTATAGAGAATGTTACAATATTTCATCCCTGAAGAAGATTATATTTCCTAAAATATCGAAACGCGTTAGATGACCCGCTCATTCCACTACCACCAGTCCTCTGGAGGTCTTGGGATCATCAAGCGGATAGTATCATTCTTTCACAACTCATTGTTTTTAGATTATATTTAGATTGTATATTGTCTCTCTTTGTAAGTATTCTTCATGAATTAATGTTAAGTTCTTTTATAATATTATAATTATAATTTTTTTTCTTATGGTTGCCTCCAAAATTCCACCAAATAGAGGTTTTTGTTGATTTTGTACTTATCAGACGGGATGACGGCAACCACATGCCAATAGATATGAGTTATAATTGTTTCGAGCATTCAATAATTTGCCTCATAAACTGAACATCCCATGACCTTGAGCAGCCTGCTCTTTGAAATGCGTCCCACCCCCCAACCTTTCTAGCTGGGGTCTGATGTGATAATGTTCCATTCAAAAACAATTGGTCAGTTATGAAGAATCAAGGATACTCTGACACTGTTCTGTTGGAAGAGACTTCACTCCCAAAGCATCTTTGGCATTCTCTATTAGAGGACGGATATTCCCTTGTGGAAGTTCTACAGAATTTTTCTTGTTGCTATTGCAGATAGTAAGAACTTTGTGCATTTCCTGGGGGAGATATACAGACTGAAGGGGAGGCACTGAAACTGGTAGAGGAATTAGTGATACATTGGGACAAGTAGGTGTCTGATAAACCTACAGAGCATCCAGTCTCCCAGATTTATCAATATAATTGATTGGAGGTTTTCTATCTTGCACGACTCCAACTTCTTGTGCTTGTTGAGTTTTTTTTTTCTTCTTTTTCAACTTCTTTTTTCAAGCACTGGGCACAGATTACCTGATTTTTATTTTTTTTTTTTTTTTGCTAGGAACAGAGGTGAACCGAATGCTCCTTTCCTCTGGGTAACTGGAACTTTCACGATTGCTCATTTTTTATTTAATCCGGCTACAAACTGGACCAGAATTTTTTACTTTTCAATCAACTTTGGTAGCCTAGTTGACTGGAAGAGATTGAAAGGTGGACTTCCAACCTATCAATGTTATATGATCGTTATGCTCAATGACTTGCGCCCCTGCAAGGGTGAACGTTTGTCATGATGTTATACTTTTTCAATAAAAGTGATTGTACCATAAAAAGGTGGAAATCCCTTTTAGCCTACTGATCCTGAATATTTTCCACCCAGGTGTGTGCACAAAGCTTCACACAGGCACCCCCTGGATGAGTGCACCTTAAAAAGAAAGTCTGCTGTTCTTCCAAGACAGGTGCCTTATATTTTTAATGCTTCAATAATGAAGATTGGGTACTTCTCCAGTTCCTTTACTAATCTTTTTCCTGGTCCATAGGATTTTGCCTCCTTGTATCTACTTGGGAGATGCCGCCTGGATGTTCTGTCTTTTGTCAGATGATATTCACCCTGACCTGCTTGCTAATGGTCACCCTTGAGATGGCTGTATCTTGTCTACTCCCAAATAGATTGGATCAGTTGTCTTGTATCTTGCACAATTTTTTATTTTTTTTTAAGGCGGGATCCGCCAACCATGACTTGAGCCATAATGCTCTCCTTGACGTGACCACGGGGAACACCGCTCTTGAAAAACATAAATTGACATCTACCGACACATCCTTTACAGTGTCTGCTGCCAATTGCAGCTCTTACAAAGCTGTTACCACCTTGTCTCTTCACTTCTTCCAGAAGAGCTTCTTTAAAGGTTTACTCTCCTTTTTTTTTTTTTTCCAATCTGCGGGGCTGCAATTTTCTGTAAAATGCAATGCCATATGACTATCTGGAGGTGTTCTGAAACATCATTTCCTGCTATTGAGCCTGGCTCACTGATTTTCCCAGAAGTCTGCACCAAGGTACAAGTCAGTCACTTCCCTCAGAGTCCTGTAGGTGCAACAGCTGGTTAATAATTAGTAGGGATGAGCTTTCTGTTCAGGTCGAACTTTGACTGTTCGCCTGTTCGTCGAAAACCGAACATAATGGCCATTCGCGCCAAATTCGAGTGGCGAGTAATGGCCCATAATGCACTGCGGGAGCACAGTGCATTGCTGTATGATGATTGGCCAAAGCATGCACCATGACCTGCATGCTTTGGCCAATCCCAGCGCCCTCAGCTAAGAGAGCCATAATTGGCCAAAGGCAGGGTGCCTTTTGCCAATCATGACTCAGGGGGACTAAGTCCACGCCCCACACTGTATAAGGTTGCCTGCACGTCGGCCCTGTGTAGTGTGTTGTTGGCGTGGACGGAGAGAGAGTGTCATTTAGATCGAGCAGGCAGGCTATTCAGTTAGCTGCAGTGTATGTAATACACAGTGGGGCAAAAAGGTATTTAGTCAGCCATCAATTGTGCAAGTTCTCCCACTTAAGATGAGGGAGGCCTGTAATTGTCATCATAGGTATACCTCAACTATGAGAGGCAAAATGTGGAAACAAATCCAGACAATCACATTGTCTGATTTTTGAAAGAATTTATTTGCAAATTATGGTGGAAAATAAGTATTTGGTCAATATCAAAAGTTCATCTCAATACTTTGTTATATACAGTAGGTGCCCTCGATATTGTGTCAATCTCGCCGCCTTTATCGGCAAGATTGACACCCTGCGAGCCCCGTCTAGGGAGCCAGCGCCGAGCTGGCTCGCATCGGGAAAGGAAAAATGTTTCTTTTCCTTTCCCGATGAGTGACAAGCATCGCTGACATTGAGGCCGGGTTCACACTGGTGTGGGGATACGCCAATACCAGGCACTGTATTTGGTATGAATCTTAAGGGAGAACTCCATGCCAAATTTTAAATAAAAAAACGGCATGGGTTTCCCCTCCAGAGACATACCAGGCCCTTAGGTCTAGTAGGGATTTTAAGGGGAACCCCCCTACACCGAAAAATCGGTGTGGGGTCCCCCCCAAAATCCATACCAGACCATTATCGAAGCACGCAGCCCGGCCGTTCAGGAAAGGGAGTGGGGATGAGCGAGCGCCCTGCGACCCCCCCACCCCAAAGCACCTTGTCCCCATGTTGATGAGGACAAGGGCCTTTTCCTGACAACCCTGGTCGTTGGTTGTCGGGGTCTGCGGGCGGGGGGCTTATCGGAATCCGGGAGCCCCCTTTAATAAGGAGGCTCCCAAATCCTGGCCCCCCACCCTATGTGAATGAGTATGCCTACCCATTCACCTGGGGAAAAAAGTGTCAATAAAAAAAACACACAACACAGGTTTTCAAAGTAAATTATTAGGCAGCTCCGGGGGTCTTCTTCCGACTTCGGGGGTCTTCTCGCCGGGCTCCTCCACTATCTTCTGCTCTTTTGCCGCTCTTTTGCTGGCGGAGGAGCCCGGCTTTCTCCTTCGTCCTCGTCACCATCCTGGGGGCTTCTTCCGACTCCTTCTCGCTCTCTGGTTCTTCTCCGCGCTCTCCGGCCTCTTCTCCCACTCTCCGGCGTCTTTTCCCACTCTCCGGTTCTTTTTCGGGGCTCCTCCGCTATCTTCTTCCAGCTCTTTTACTAGCGGAGGAGCCCGGTCTCCTCCGTCCTTCTTCCCTCTTCTCTCTTCTTTCTTCTTCCGATGTTGACACAACGCTCTCTCCCTCTGAAATGCCGTGTGCGACGTGCGCAACGACTTATATAGGAATGGGGCGTGGTCACTGGGTGATGTCACATGGTGACACTGCCCCTTGAGCTAAATACTCCTGACACTATGGGTGGAATACAGGGGACAGAGTGGGTGAATTATATAAGGGGTGGGGATCATGAGAAGTGGGAGGGGTCAAAAAGGAAGGGCAGGTCTGGTCCCACCCCCATCTTAAAACTTTACTAGCCAGCACTGATGCCTAGATAGGGTAGAGAGTCTGATTGCCAACTAAAGTTAAAATTGCTCTGCACAGTCTGGATCATTTGATTCCTCTCCAGACTTTCAATATTGATCCTTTTTATTTTTCCTGTGTTCTACTCCTAGCACACTAGCTCTTTACACTCACTTCAGCCATTTGCTCCATGTTTTATGGCATGGTATTCGGATGTGGACCTTAACCTCTTAAGCCCCAGACCAATTTGCAGCCAAAGGACCAGGCCCTTTTTTGTGATTCGGCACTGCGTCGCTTTAACTGACAATTGCGTGGTTTTGCGACGTGGCTCTCAAACAAAATTAGCGTCCTTTTTTTCTCACAAATAGAGCTTTTCTTTTGGTGGTATTTGATCGCCCCTGCGGTTTTTATTTTTTGCGCTATAAACAAAAATAGACCGACAATTTTGAAAAAAATGCAATATTTTTTTACTTTTTGCTATAATAAATATCCCCAAAAAATATATAAAAAAAACATTTTTTTCCTCAGTTTAGGCCGATACGTATTCTTCTAGATATTTTTGGTAAAAAAAAATCGCAATTAGCGATTATTGATTGGTTTGCACAAAAGTTATAGCAACTTTTATATGAAGGAGAACAGGGGACACCTTTTGGACAGCAACATTGTCAATCTGGGGGTGGGGAGTGTTAGCTGTAATAGCAGATTAAAATAAACTAACAAACTGAAGCCAAACTCCTGCTTACGTGTTATAAGCAGTTACAGCAAACCATTTTATTAGGGGAGGATGAAAGCTTTACAAAATCCCTTTAGGTGGTAAATGGTGTGTCTCAACCCCCAACTGCTACATCTGCTAGTCAGCTTGTTCTGTTAAAAAACTACAGACTTACTGGCTTAGCGCTGACATCCTTGCATATTGATGTATGTTTTCATACTTTAATACAAAGTCTATGGACATTGCTATGGTTCAGTTTTTGAAGCCATCTAGTGACCAAATACTGGTAATGCAGATATATGATTTTTACCTCAGAGAAGAAAAAAGGACTATACAGGAAGTGACTGTTGTTTTGATTGGAAGGTTGACCCTTTTTACCCAGGAGGCTTGGTGACCTACCCATGAACACTCTCTTAAGGAGTGCATACTGGGTAGGAGATAAAAGGAACCTGAGCGGTCATTTTAGCTCTCTTGGGATCGCGTGGCCGGCCTGTGAGGATCTAAGTGGAGGCTTCCCGGAGACAGCGGTTTACAGCCATTGCGGAACGCAACCCTGCTTGTATAAGTGACCTGACGGTGCCTGGGAGACAGTGACAAGATTGACGAGATCCAGAGATACTCCTCTGAGCATCGGAGTACTGGATCCATCCAGCAGAGCAGAGCGACTGGCCTAGCTAACGGAGAAGCAAGCTGCAGTCACCGGACCAAAATTACTACACGGAGCTCCGATCCAGTTGGTGAGCGGGTCACGGCCCACCGTTTGTTAACTTTCACACACAGTTAGACTCACATACAGGCCTCACTGGAATTTGTAGTTCCACGGAGGAGGAACAGAGCAACTGACATTGAGCAGGCTTGATGCATATCTACTCTGACACCTCAAGCATTGTAATATAGTTGTTGGGGTCACACCAGGAGCATTTTCACCTCAATTTAACTTACCATAAACTGTGAATTACAAACCATAAGGAATTACTCTAGCTAGCGAAGAAAGAAGATCATGGACTAAGTACTTTAAGTGAGATCTCACGCATAGCTTATAAAGTAGGGGAAGCTCCCAGGTATAAATTATATATATATATATATATATATATATATATATATATATATATATATATATATATATATATATATATATACGACCTGTTTTAATAATGTGTTTATATTGAAATTCATTATGGTGTCGTCCTATGTTGGGATGACAGCACAATTACTGTAACCACCTTCTGGTTAAGTATCCAGTTGTGTGGCATGCTGTTTTCCCCCACCAGGTGGAGCCAGTGGATCCTGAGGTTTCAGTACAGGTACAGCTGTGCCAAGGGGATCGAGCCAAGTTAGTGGGGTTTACTAGTAGAGTGCACCAGCAGCTCCTTCGGGGGTCAGTGCTACACGTGTGGGCTCGCAGTCTGGGATTTACCGTTACCCCCGAAAAAGTTTATTGGAATAGAGGGTGAAGATTTTTTTTAACTGCGCCATCAGCGCCATCTTTACTGAGGCAAAGATTTTCACTGTGGTGCGTAAGCGTGGGAGGAGCCCTGCAGAAAAGCCCATGAAATTACGCAGTCAGAGGAACCAGTGGGAGGAGTCTACGCCTGTTTGTCTTCCTGCACGAGGCACCGTGTGAGTGTGTTGCGGGAGGAGAGTGAAGCTGGTCAAGTTTCACTGCACTGGAGAAAAACAAATCTTTCAAAGAGAATGTTCTGTGTCCCGGGTGTGCAATCTGTTCCAGGACCCAGGATGCCTTCCGGGAGGGGTCCCGCAAGTATGCATATACCCGGCACCGTGCTAACCGACATGGGCATTTGCCTGCTGCCGCAGGGGCGGTTTGTCCTTTACACTGCTGGGGACGTTGAGGCCCTTGGCATGCTGTGTGGAGGATGTGGCGGCCTGATTGCCAGTCCTCAACCATTTGCCAGATGTCAGAGATGTGGAGACTACATCTTCAAGGTGGAGCAGCCTGGTTAATTACGGTGTTTCAAATATCGCTTCCACAGGATCCGAGAGCTTGTCTCTTGGGTGCTCTGGAGGAATATGAGTGGGGGGAACACTGCAGAGAGGCAGTGCATAGAGTCCTCTTCCAGGCCAGGAAGTTAATTATGTTACACTGGCGGGCTGAAGAACCTCCAACCACAAAAGAATGGATTGACAATGTAGGAAGGACATTACGGATGAAAAAATGTATTTATCAGCACAGGGGTAATCCACATAAATTTGAGAAACTATGGGCAATGTGGCTAGACATACCAGGATTGGCTCCAGAAGATCTGATAACTAATAGACTGTTGGGAATCAATTAAAGGTGAGACTACATGCAGTGGCATAATAATGGAATAAAGCTTTGCTGTATAGGGTGGAGAAATACATGAAAGGTCTGTGCAAACTATACTGAAAATGGAGATATTTTTGTATTGTATGTGAAAACTGAGTTGGAACATTGATTTTAATGTTATTCCAAGTGTACTGTACCTGTGCAATTCCAATAAACATTTTTGTTGGATATAAAAAAAAGGTGGAGCAGCCTGCCAAATCGCCTCGGGCCTACCATATGGACTGGGTCACATGCATAGCCACCGAAGAATCCATTGTCTATGCTCCAGCATTGTCCATCGGTGCCGTATTTCGGAGTAGGACATTACCCCCTCTCAAGTCTGGGAAACTACCCCGGAGGTCGTGGACATGATTTCAGTTGTGGGCACTGCTGCTGCTGTGCCTGGTTCGGAAGAGAGAGAACAGCCAAAAGCTCCCCATCGTTGCAAAGGCAGGCCGCTTCCAAGTCTCCCCGGACCTAATAGATGGAAGATGGTAGCCGCGGATAAGCATCGGAGAGCTGTGAGTGCCACTGCCAGGAATTACCGGCCCACAGGGGAGTAACAAGTCTCATAGACAGACTTTGGCTCCGATGAGGGAGATGACAAGCACTTTGAGCCTCGGCTGCCGTGAGTTGCTTTTTTTTTTACTTTTAAGCTTTTAAACAAAGTGTTGTTGCCTAAAGAAAAAAAAAAACTGCCTGATCATGACGAGACTAGCCCGGTCTCAGAGACTTTTGCACAAGCAGGTGGCAACAGAGTATGGACTTGAATTCCCTTATGTGCCCAGGGAGATTATGGATATCATTGAGGAAAATCTGGAGAAGTGGTATGCAGAAGACGTCTGGGACTACCTAAAAGTTCCAAAGCCACTTTGCAAAAAGGCATTTTCTCTGGAAATGTATGAACGCTTTCAAGGGTGTCTGCAACACTGGAGCTATGGTCAGCACATTTACAGTGACAAAGTTGTTATTTGCAGGCCAGATAAAGACAGTGCCGTGTACTTTATCACCACCGTGGATGTACAGACAGGAAAAGACTTAGTTTTGCCTGACCCCCCGGTTTTACTTGTGAACTGTTTATTTGAACCAAGCCTTTGGATGCAAGAAGAGTTCCCAACTTTCCTCTTTTTTTTGCATTTTCTTTTGAGAGTACAAGAACTGTGGGTAGACAGATAGGTTAGTTATCGGAGAACTACGTGTCATGACTACCAAACTGGGTCACAGTACTTGCTTTCAGGGAAGGACTTGCAGTTACCGGGTCCTTGACCACTAGGTGGCATGGGTCGGCAGAACAAAATAGTCTTTGCTTTAGTGAGCACTTAGTCATTTTAGGTAAAAAAAAGGAAAAAAGTTTTAAATTTAGAAAAGAGAGTTCCATTTGAGTCTGGGATGGAATTCTGCTTTCTAAAACGATAATGTAATATATGTTGTATTGTTGTTGTTTTTTACAGGATGCACCGAGATCGTCTGCCAAGCTGCCGGATGGTGTAGATAGATAGACTGGGTGGGTGGTGTAGATTAGACATGTGCACAACAAAACAATTTGTTTATTTTCGTTTCGTTTTTTTCGTTTCCGTTGATTCGTACATTCGTAAGTCGTCGTTGTTCGTATTCGTACATTCGTAAGTCGTCGTTGTTCGTATTCGTAACGATTCGTACATTCGTAAGTCGTCGGTATTCGTAACGATTTGTACATTCGTAAGAGTTGTTTTTTCGTTGATTCGTTTTTTCGTTAGTTTAATTTTCGGACGCATTCGTATTTATTCGTACATTCGTAACATTCGTAACATTCTTAACATTCGTAGCTTCGTAATCAGAGTATAATTCATCATTTTATGTAATGTGTATGCTATTATTACATTTTAATAATTTACGAATTGAAAAAAAAAAAGTTATGAATCGAAAAAAAAAAGTTACGAATCGAAAAAAAAGTTACGAATGTACGAATTTTTTTGTTCAATCCATTCGAAGCACGTTAAGCAGCACCATTGTAAGGGACACGAAAAATGACCAATTCAACAAAAAAAAAAAAGTTACGAACGTACGAATTTTTTCGTTCGTTTTTGTTTTTCGGATTTTCTTCATTAGTACATTCGTTGTTTCTAATTAGTTTTTTTCGAATTTTCGTTGTTTTTCGGATTCGAACGATTCGTTATTCGGATTCGTATGATTTGAATGATTCGTTCATTCGTACGAAAACAAACGAACGAAAATAACGAAAAAAAACAAAAAACTAAAAAAGGGAAACTAATTGCACATGTCTAGTGTAGATAGACTGGGTGGTATGTATATAGTCTACTAATGTGAATTGTTTTACTGTCAAACATACTCCAACGTATTGTTGTTTCCCTTTTCCCAACACCTCAAAAAGCTCAGGCACAAAATATTTTTGTATTGTTAAAACATTTTTTTTAGGGAGTGTGTAGCGCCGACACTTTTTCGAAGTGTGTGCTATTCTTGTAAATTTAGTTTTTCCCAGAACTCTAATTGAGTTTGGGGTTAATTATTCTAGGTTATACTTTGACATCAGTTTGGCTGGGCTGTACTAGAGTTCCGCCTGGTCATAGGTGAGGAGAGCACCTGTGACAGGCTGAGAACGCAGTCTGGTTGGACGCATTAGTTACCAATCTTTTCCCAGAGCCAATCAGTGGGCCCGTCTGGCCCCGCTGTGTATTCCGGGAAGGGGTACTTAAGGTGCTGAAGTCACGTGTTGGAGTCTCTCGCTCTCTGTTCCGGTTCTGGTTCCGGTCAGGACCAGCCCCGTGAGGGGTCTCGGTCCAGGAGTGTCTGCTGACCCCGTAAGCCTGGTCATCCTGACCAGCCCCAGAGGCCCTCATGGTCTGGTTGGGGATCCATCTGAGCCTTGGCTAGTTTGAGGCGTAGTAACTGAAGGAGGATTCTGAAGTGTCCTGGTGCCCTCTCAGGATTGGAGAGGCACAGAAACTCGACAAGTGACCAGGGGAGGACTCTTTGGAGGAGGGCCACGCATGAAGCTTGCTGCTCGGTAAGAGCCTGGGAGCTGAGATGTATGGACACTAGTTGAATCTGCATTTCCTACGGTATCGCCGGATCGGCTGAAAGATACTGATACCATAGGAAAAGTTCCTAACCCATCCTTCGGTTGCAACCAAGTCTGTGGCAGAGACTTTTACATGTTCACTTAAAGTGGGGTGCCCCCTAAAAAAAAAAAAAATTTAAAGTCAGCAGCTACAAATACTGCAGCTGCTGACTTTTAATAATCGGACACTTACCTGTCCCAGGGTCCAGTGATGCGGGGGAACGAAGCCCCCCTCGTTCCCTGATCCGCTCGCGGCGCCGGCATTCTTACTGTGGGCACCTGGCTGTGGCTTCACAGCCGGGCACCCACTGCGCATGCCTGAATGGCGCCACGCGCCGTGATGCGCCGAGCAGTCATCTGGGACCTGTCACGTGTCCCAAATGACTGACTGCGCTGAGGGGAAGTGATGTCAGTGTGGCCTTTCCCTGGATCATCTAGAGAGACATTTATCTGAGTGACAGCAGTTCTAAAGTGCCTGAGCTTCATCCCCCATACCCTCTTTTCCCAATTGAGAGACTGTGTTCTGTTTCAACGTTTTATGCAAATGCAAATAGAAATCCTCAAAAGGACTTTGAGTGTCAGTCTCAGCAATTATTGGGTATCAACCCTGGGAACCCCTAGACAAGAACGGCGAGCTACAAGGAGGAGGTAATTGGTAAACCCAGAAACTCATAGCCGCCCCGCAGGGGTTATTTGCGCTACACTGGGCTGATCATCAGGAGAAAAAAGAAAGCCTAAAAAGACAGAACTACATCTTAAGAACTGGTAAGCTACATTATAATACCATATATACTCGAGTATAAGCCGAGTTTTTCAGCACATTTTTTTTGTGCTGAAAGTGCCCCCCTCGGCTTATACTGGAGTCAAGCACTTTTCTGCAGCAGAGAATGACATTTTCTGACCTGACTTTGGGGCCCCGTATATTAGGAACTCCGAGATACAGGGCCCCAAAGTCGGTCAACTGTGTCCATCTGCAGCAATGTCATTTTAGGACCCTATGGGCAGCTAGGGGGCATCTAGGAACCCTTAACTACCAAGTTTGAAGTTCAGGGGACCTATGGCTGCAAATGGGCACAGTGAGGCTACAAATGGGCATTGTTGACCCTCTTTTCCACTTACAGTAGCTGCGCATTTTTCACCCTAGGCTTATAGTCAATAAGTTTTCCCATTTTTTTTTTTTAGGTAAAATTAGGTGCCTCGGCTTATATTCGGGTCGGCTTAGTATATACAGTAAATGTTTTCTTTTGGGATTAATACTTAACTGACAGAAACACCTGATTTCACTTTGTCTATTAACTCATCATTATCAATCATCATCATCATAATAATCCTGTAGGTTGTCAATGTTTTAACCCAAAATCCCACATTGATAAACAGTAGAAGTGCACTCCCTTATTTTCCCCCTAGAAATCCCTAGATGAGGGTTGTGTAGATCCAGTATAAGAAGAACTGGTTCCAGTTACCTGTACTGGGAGAAGACGATGTGTGAACTCTCAGCGATCTCTCTGTAGAATGCAGTCAGTCAGTGCCAGATACGGATATGTATCCGTATCTGGATGGGAAGGGCTTTTATGGGTAGGGAGAGGTTTCCAAGAATTGAATTCTTCTTTCACTTTCACTCTTTGTTATATTATCTCTAATCTCATATCCCATAAATGTACCAAGGTTATATACAATGAACTCCACATTACTGAGAGATCAGATCTCATACATGTACCGAGATTATATACAATGATCCCCACATTACTGAGAGATCAGATCTCATACATGTACCGAGATTATATACAATGATCCCCACATTACTGAGAGATCATATCCCATGCATGTACAGAGATTATATATAATGATCCCCACATTACTGAGAGATCAGATCCCATACATGTACCGAGATTATATACAATGATCCCCACATTACTGAGAGATCATATCCCATACATGTACCGAGATTATATACAATGATCTCCACATTACTGAGAGATCAGATCCCATACATGTACAGAGATTATATACAATGATCCCTACATTACTGAGAGATCAGATCTCATACATGTACCGATATCTCCACATTACCGAGAGATCAGAAACCCATACATGTAGCATCCTGGAGTTTAGGCAAGGAGCTCCTCACAAATTTACTTGCCAGGAGTAGTTATCCTGGTCAATTGTTAGAGCTCTATTGTTTTCTCCCTAAGCTTGGCCTTATTTCACTTTTCTCTTCCACCACTAGGTGACCG
Source organism: Lithobates sylvaticus (assembly GCA_028564925.1). Taxonomy (NCBI): domain Eukaryota; kingdom Metazoa; phylum Chordata; class Amphibia; order Anura; family Ranidae; genus Lithobates; species Lithobates sylvaticus. The sequence continues at coordinate 312,391,438 of CM053031.1, forward strand.
GGTACTTGGTGGTACTAGATCAAGGTCAGGTTATGGGTATATGGGGTATCTCAGCCTATGGGCGGGGGTTTTCTTGAATCCCTTGGCCTGCTGGGAGAACCTATATATTTTGGTGGAGTCAGGTGATCTATGTTCTGTGCCACCTGGACGGCTGTCTGGGTGGATGTGTGTCGTGTTGCCCCAGGTTGCTAGGCAGGAGATTGGGCCTATCTCGGGGGGGGGGGGGGGCATCTGGCTGCTAGGCTGTGTGAGGGCCTATCCAGAAGCAAGAGAGGGCAGCGTAAGGTTGGGACTGTGGCTTGCAGTCCAACCAAAAGTGACAGTTCAGCCAGCCGTAGAACCTGATGTGGTCGGAGGTAGAGGAGAAGCTGTCACCACTAAGAGATTATCCACCTTATTACCAGGGACCACAGTGAAGCAAGTACCAGGTCAGTATTCTCACCGAATGGGCACGTTGGAGAATTGGGAAACTTCAGACAGTGATCAAGTCAGGGACCCAGCCAGCAGAGGTGACGCTTGCAGAGCAGCCTTGTGTGTCAAGCTAGGGACCCAGCAGAGAGGCGGGTGATGCTTGAGGAAGATACCACGTGAAGATTGGAGGAGCTCAAGGGATTCAGAGTCAGTGAATTAGTGGGTCTAGTGAGAGACCAGGAGCTCTGTGGGCTGATGAACTACTAGGAGAAGTTGTAGTGAAGCTGAAAGAGCTGTTATGTTTGTGTTAGGAACTGTTAAAGACTGTTGCCATAGGGGAGAGCATTCTGTAGTGAAATAATATATAGTTCGTAGATGATATGTAGTTCTTAACCACTTCCCGACCGCCCCCTGTATATATACGTCGGCAGAATGGCACGTACAGGCAGAAGCACGTACCTGTACGTGCCATTCTTCAGGCGGTTGGGGGGTCCGATCGGACCCCCCTCCGCCGGCGGGGACGGTCGGGATGGCTTCAGAAGCGATGCGGGACGAGGTAACGGCCAGTCGTTTCTGGCCACCCCCTCCCGATCGCTCTGGCCAATGGGATTCGTCCGCTTCCTTCCCCTTCCTGTGTAATTGTAAACACAGGCAAGGGGAAGTGATGTCACGCTCCTCGTGTCGGTCTTTCTGACCGGGACGCGGAGCTGTGAAGACATCAGGTTAGTGCACCAACACTACACTGACACCAGGCACACATAGGCACATATTTCACCCCCCTGTCACCCCCTGATCACCCCCCAGATCACCCCCTGCCCCCCCTGTCACAGTGTCACTGATTGCAGTGATCATTTATTTACTGATCACTGCATTTAGTGTCAGTGTGACTGCAATAACTGTCAGGGCAGTTAGTTTTAGGCCCCTTTAGGTCCAAGGTAGCCCCCTACCCCCCCCCAATAAAGGTTTAACCCCTTGATTGCCCCCTAGGTAACCCTTTCACCCCCTTTTGCCAGTGTCACTAAGCGATCGTTTTTTTGATCGCTCTATTAGTGTCACTGGTGCCGCTAGGTAGCCAGTTTTTTTTTTAGGTAACCGCCAGGTTTATATAGGATTATAAATAGGTTTATAGGTCAGGTACCCCCATATTACAACCTAAATAAAGGTTTTAACCCCTTGATTGCCCCTAGAGTTAACTCTTTCACCAGTGATCACAGTATAAGTGTCACTGGTGACGCTGGTTAGCCAGTTAGTTATTTAGTTATTTAGGTTCCCCGTCAGGTTTTTATATAGTGTCAGGTACCCCCATATATTACCTAATAAAGGTTTTAACCCCCTGATTGCCCCTAGTTAACCCTTTCACCAGTGATCACCGTATAACTGTTACGGGTGACGCTGGTTAGTTAGCTTGTTTTTTTATACTGTCAGGGCACCCGCCATTTATTACCCAACTATCGGTTTAACCCCCTGATCGCCCGGCGGGTGATATCAATTAGGTTTTAGGGTCAAATAAGGTCTGCGTCGCCCCAGGTTAGTGCCAGTACCGCAAACACCCACGCGCAAAGCATACACCTCCCTTAGTGGTATAGTATCTGAACAGATCAATATCTGATCTGATCAGATCTATACTAGCGTCCCAGCAGTTTAGGGTTCCAAAAAACGCATTGTTAGCGGGATCAGCCCAGATACCTGCTAGCACCTGCGTTTTCCCCCTCCGCCCAGCCCAGCCCAGCCCACCCAAGTGCAGTATCGATCGATCACTGTCACTTCCAAAACACTAAGCACACATAACTGCAGCGTTCGCAGAGTCAGGCCTGATCCCTGCGATCGCTAACAGTTTTTTTGGTAGCGTTTTGATTCATTCGCCAGCAGCCTAGGAGCTTTTTTTCCTGTGAATCTCACTAGTGTACTACTAAATTTAGAGCCCAAAATGGCAAATCGCAAGTACACTAGTGAACAGGCCTACTTGTTTCTGAGTATGTCAGATAGTGAAGAGGAGGTCACTCATCTGTCAGAATCAGGCTCAGAATACGATCCAGTAGACGACAGCGGCTCCATGACAGATAGCTCTGGCGACGAAGGTGAGGTCCCTGCTAAGGTCAGGCGTACCCGATCCCGATCTTCTGATGTTGTTGAGGTGCAGGAACCGCAGGTCTCTCGTATGGAGCAGAGAAGTACTAGCGCCGCTATTCCTTCTGGTGAACTGGCAAGCACCAGCGGCCTAGTACACCCTGGACGTAGTCAAACCAGCACTGCAGTAACACTTGGTGACGTGGCGAGTCCCATAAGTGCAGTTCAAGCTGGCGAGGTGGCAAGCACAAGTAGTGTCCCGCTGCCACCAAGAAGAAGACAAAGGCAGGTCCGTCGATCACATAGTGTCCTTCCTGCAGAATTCGCCAATCCTGATTGGGTGCCCACCACTTCTGCAGAACCCGTACTTCCCCCATTCACTGGCCAACCCGGTATTCAGGTGGAAACAGCTGATTTTAAGCCATCCGATTTTTATTCGCTGTTTTTCACGGAAGATCTCTATAGATCTATTGTGGACCAAAGTAATATATACGCTGGTCAACACATCGCCGCTAATCCCCAAGTGCCTTCCCTTGCCAGAGATTGGAAACCAATTACGGTTTCCGTATTTAAGACCTTTCTGGGCCTTTCCCTCAACATGGGCATACACAAATTCCCGACGCTGAGGTCTTATTGGTCCACCTCACCGCACCACCATATGCCCGTGTTCTCTGCCTCCATGTCCAGGGCACGATACGAGATGATTTTGCGCTTCATGCACTTCAGTGACAATGAACTTTGTCGTCCTCGTGGAGACCCTGAATTTGATCGGCTCTACAAAATTCGGCCCCTCATAAACCACTTCAACCAATGTTTTGCAGCCTTGTTTACGCCCAATCAAGTTGTCTGCGTTGACGAGTCCCTGATTAAGTTTTCTGGCCGCTTGTCTTTCAAACAGTTCCTTCCCAGCAAGCGTGCCAGATACGGGGTCAAGCTCTACAAGCTCTGTGACAGGGCAACAGGCTATACGTGGAGCTTTACGGTTTATGAGGGAAAAGATAGTCACGTAGAGCCGGAGAACTGTCCAGATTACATAGGGAGCGCTGGCAAGATAGTGTGGAACTTGGTGTCACCCTTATTCGGAAAGGGGTACCACTTGTACGTGGACAATTATTACACGAGCGTGCCACTGTTTAGTCACTTGTTTGATCATCAGATTGGAGCATGTGGCACCGTGCGACCTAATCGCCGGGGCTTTCCCCAGCGGCTTGTAGATTCCCGTCTTAGGCTGGGGGAGAGAGCCTGCTTGAAGTGTAATAACTTGCTCGCTGTGAAGTGGAGGGATAATAGGAATGTTTTCGTTCTTACCTCCCTTCATGCAGACACGACAGTCCAAATTCGTACGGCGGCTGGTGTTGTGACGAAACCCCTCTGTATCCACGAATACAACCTTAATATGGGGGGGGTGGACCTCAACGACCAGTTGTTGGCGCCGTACCTAGTTGTCCGTAAGGCTAGACGCTGGTACAAAAAAGTGTCTATTTATTTATTCCAATTGGCTTTGCTGAATGCTCATGTGCTATACGGAGCTTCAGGCGGGACGTTACCCTTCCTTGAATTCCAGGGAGCGGTTGTCATGGAACTCCTGTATCCAGGCGATTCCACACCTCACCATCCCCTACCAAATGCAGTAAGCCGGCTGCATGAGAGGCATTATCCTCATGTCCTCCAGAGTACCCCTACCCAACGAGCCCCCCAAAGAAGATGTCGTGTCTGTACCAAGCGCGGATTTAGGCGTGACACCCGTTATTATTGTCCACGCTGTCCTGACAATCCTGGTCTCTGCGTTGGTGAATGCTTTGAACGCTACCACGAACTAGTGAGGTTTTAGCGTAGGGTACAGCATTTCACAGGCTAGGATACACTTTCACAGGGTCTCAAGAATGCCATCGCATTTTGAGACCCGACCGTTGCAGTTAAAATTATAGTTACAGGGTCTCAAGAATGCCATCGCATTTTGAGACCCGACCGTTACAGTTAAAATTATAGTTATAGTTTAAAAAAAAAAGTGTAAAAAATAAAAATAAAAAATAAAAGTACAAAAAAAAAAAACCCCCCAAAAAAATATAAAATAAAAAACCAAAAATAGTTGTCGTTTTATTGTTCTCTCTCTATTGTTGCTCTTTTTTACTCTATTCTATTCTGCAATGTTTTATTATGTTTTATCATGCTTGCTTTTCAGGTATGTTTTATTGTTAACCATTTTTTTGTTTTCAGGTGCGCCATTCAGTTGCAGCGCGGATTTATTTATCTTGACAGCAACAGCGTTTGCTCCCACGATACATAAAGCCGCGACTCCAACACTGTAGGAGGTGATTTCACCACCACAGTTAAAAAAAAGAGCATATATGCCGAAGCATGGGGGCAGCAGAGGGCGGAGGAGCGATTTTGCTCCTAATGCCACGTACATACGGTCGAAAAAAGTCCGACCATGTGTACGTGGCATAACTTTTTTGCGGGAGGATGCCCCCATGCTTCGGCATATATATATTTTAGGCACCGGTTGCGTTAACAAAATGTTTTATTTTTTACTATGTTTTTTTTTTGGTATTTGCTTTGCAGGTATGGTATGGTAAGGTCTTACTGTTATACTCTAATGTTACTTTGTTTTAATGTTAACCATTATTTGCTTAGCAGGTACGCCATTCAGTTGCAGCGTGGATTTATTTATCTTGACAGCAACAGCGTTTGCTCCCACGATACATAAAGCCGCGACTCCAACGCTGTAGGAGGTGATTTCACCACCACAGTTAAAAAAAAGAGCATATATGCCGAAGCATGGGGGCAGCAGAGGGCGGAGGAGCGATTTTGCTCCTAATGCCACGTACATACGGTCGAAAAAAGTCCGACCATGTGTACGTGGCATAACTTTTTTGCGGGAGGATGCCCCCATGCTTCGGCATATATATATTTTAGGCACCGGTTGCGTTAACAAAATGTTTTATTTTTTTACTATGTTTTTTTTTTGGTATTTGCTTTGCAGGTATGGTATGGTAAGGTCTTACTGTTATACTGTAATGTTACTTTGTTTTAATGTTAACCATTATTTGCTTAGCAGGTACGCCATTCAGTTGCAGCGTGGATTTATTTATCTTGACAGCAACAGCGTTTGCTCCCACGATACATAAAGCCGCGACTCCAATGCTGTAGGAGGTGATTTCACCACCACAGTTAAAAAAAAGAGCATATATGCCGAAGCATGGGGGCAGCAGAGGGCGGAGGAGCGATTTTGCTCCTAATGCCACGTACATACGGTCGAAAAAAGTTCGACCATGTATACGTGGCATAACTTTTTTTGCGGGAGGATGCCCCCATGCTTCGGCATATATAAATGGTGCATGTATGCCCATCATTAGAAGTGGGTGGATGAAGGGAGGTATTCTAATGGTGGGCATACCCACCGCGCCATTGGGAAATTGGGAAAGCATTTTATCACACCGATCTTGGTGTGGTCAGATGCTTTGAGGGCACAGGAAAGATCTAGGGTCTAATAGACCCCAATTTTTTCAAAAAAAGAGTACCTGTCACTGCCTATTGCTATCATAGGGGATATTTACATTCCCTGCGATAACAATAAAAATGACAACTAAGAAAAAAAAAAATGGAAGGAACAGTTTAAAAATAAAATAAAAAAAGCTAAATAAAAAGAAAAACTAAAAAAAAAAAAAAAAAAAGCACCCCTGCCCCCCCTTCTTTTGCGCAAAGGCGAACACAAGCGTTGGTCTGGCGTCATATGTAAACAGCAATTGCACCATGCATGTGAGGTATCACCGCGAAGGTCAGATCGAGGGCAGTAATTTTAGCAGTAGACCTCCTCCGTGAATCTAATGTGGTAACCTGTAAAGGCTATTAAAGGCTTTTAAAAATGTATGTAGTTTGTCGCCACTGCGTGTTTGTGCGCAATTTTAAAGCATGTCGTGTTTGGTATCCATGTACTCGGCCTAAGATCATATTTTTTATTTCATCAAAAATTTGAGCAATATAGTGTGTTTTAGTGCATTAAAATAAAAAAAAGTGTATTTTTTCCACAAAAAATGCGTTTGAAAAATCGCTGCGCAAATACTGTGTGGAAAAAAAAAAATGCAACACCCACCTTTTTAATCTGTAGGGCCTTTGCTTTAACAATATATATAGTGTTTGGGGGTTCAACGTAATTTTCTTGCAAAAAAAAAATATGTTTTCATGTAAACAAAAAGTGTCAGAAAGGGCTTTATCTTCAAGTGGTTAGAAGAGTGGGTGACGTGTGACATAGGCTTCTAAATGTTGTGCATAAAATGCCAGGACAGTTCAAACCCCCCCCCAAATGACCCCATTTTGGAAAGTAGACACCCCAAGCTATTTGCTGAGAGCAATGTTGAGCCCATTAAATATTTTTTTTTTTGGTCCCAAGAGATTGAATAATGAAAAAAAAAAAAATAATATTTTTTTTTACAAAAACTTGTCACTAAATGATATATTGCTCAAACATGCCATGGGCATATGTGGAGATACACCCCAAAATACATTCTGTTGCTTCTCCTGAGTACGGGGATACCACATGTGTGGGACTTTTTGGGAGCCTAGCCGCGTACGGGACCCCAAAATCCAAGCACCGCTTTCAGGCTTTCTAAGGGTGTAATTTTTTTATTTCACTCCTCACTGCCAATCACAGTTTCGGAGGCCATGGAATGCCCAGATGGCACAAACCACCCCCAAATGACCCCATTTTGGAAAGTAGACACCCCAAGCTATTTGCTGAGAGGTATGGTGAGTATTTTGCAGATCTCGCTTTTTGTCACAATGTTTTGAAAATTGAAAAAAGAAAAAAAAAATTTTTTTTTCTTTACTTTCTTCATTTTCAAAAACACATGAGAGCTGTAAAATACTCACCATGCCTCTCAACAAATAGCTTGGGGTGTCTACTTTCCAAAATGGGGTCATTTGGGGGGGTTTTGTGCTATTTTGGCATTTTATGGCCTTCGAAACTGTGATAGGTAGTGAGGAGTGAAATCAAAAATTTACACCCTTAGAAATGCTGAAGGTGGTGCTTGGGTTTCGGGGCCCCGTACGCGGCTAGGCTCCCAAAAAGTCCCACACATGTGGTATCCCCGTACTCAGGAGAAGTGGCAAAATGTATTTTGGGGTGCAATTCCACATATAACCATGGCATGTGTGAGCAATATATCATTTAGTGACAACTTTTTGAATACATTTTTTTTTTTTTTTTTTTTGTCTTTATTCAATCACTTGGGACTAAAAAAAAAAATATTCAATGGGCTCAACATGCCTCTCAGCAAATAGCTTGGGGTGTCTACTTTCCAAAATGGGGTCATTTGGGGGGGTTTTGTGCCATCTTGGCATTTTATGGCCTTCAAAACTGTGATAGGTAGTGATAGGTAGTGAGGAGTGAAATCAAAAATGTATGCCCTTAGAAATCCTGAAGGCGGTGCTTGGTTTTCGGGGTCCCGTATGCGGATAGGCTCCCAAAAAGTCCCACACATGTGGTATCCTCGTACTCAGGAGAAGCAGCAGAATGTATTTTGGGGTGTAATTCCACATATGCCCATGGCATGTGTGGGCAATATATCATTTAGTGACAACTTTGGGCAAAAAAAAAAAAGTTTGTAATATTCCCGCAACTTGTGGCAAAATATAAAATATTCCATGTACTCAACATGCCTCTCAGCAAATAGCTTGGGGTGTCTACTTTCCAAAATGGGGTCATTTGGGGGGGTTTTGTGCTATTTTGGCATTTTATGGCCTTCAAAACTGTGATAGGTAGTGAGGAGTGAAATCAAAAATTTGCACCCTTAGAAAACCTGAAGGCGTTGATTGGGTTTCGGGGCCCCGTGCGCGGCTAGGCTCCCAAAAAGTCCCACACATGTGGTATCCCCATACTCGGGAGAAGCAGCAAAATGTATTTTGGGGTGCATCTCCACATATAACCATGGCATGTGTGAGCAATATATCATTTAGTGACAACTTTATGAAAAAAAATTTTTTTTTTTTTTTTTTTTTTTGTCTTTATTCAATCCCTTGGGACTAAAAAAAAAAAAATATTCAATGGGCTCAACATGCCTCTCAGCAAATAGCTTGGGGTGTCTACTTTCCAAAATGGGGTCATTTGGGGGGGTTTTGTACTTCCCTGCCATTTTAGCACCTCAAGAAATGAGATAGGTAGTCATAAATTAAAAGCCGTGTAAATTCCAGAAAATGTACTCTAGTTTGTAGACGCTATAACTTTTGCGCAAACCAATAAATATACGCTTATTGGCATTTTTTTTTACTAAAGACATGTGGCTGAATACATTTTGGCCCAAATGTTTGACTAAAATTGAGTTTATTAGATTTTTTTTTATAACAAAAAGTAGAAAATCTCTTTTTTTTTCAAAATTTTCGCTCCTTTTCCGTTTATATCGCAAAAAATAAAAATCACAGAGGCAATCAAATACCATCAAAAGAAAGCTCTATTTGTGGGAAGAAAAGGACGCAAATTTCGTTTGGTTACAAAATTGCATGACCGCGCAATTACCAGTTAAAGTAGTGCAGTGCGAAATTGAAAAAAGACCTCTGGTCCTTAAGCTGACAATTGGTCCGGGGCTAAAGTGGTTAATAAGTATTGTCCCGCAGCAAACCCAATTCTCCCAGAGAGATGCACTTTATTGGCTTCCAAAACAGAACAGTCTTGCAGATGATAAAAATCCAACAGAGTATAATCATGACAACGAATATTTTTCCTAGACCTGTACCTTCATAATCACAAACCCTCCCTGAGATAGTTTTAGATTGAATGCCAGCCTGATTGTCTTCTTAAATACTGGTCTGACACTGGGGGGGGGGGGGGGGGGGGGTGGTAGGGGGGGGGGGGATTCTGCTAAGTCAACCAAATGTTTACCATGAATACCTGAATACCCCCTCAAGTCTAATTTCCATCAATAAATACTTCCTTTGAAATGTTCAACTAGGTTAAAAGGCCATACCTCACACCTAGCTAGACTTGCATAAGATTTACACATCAAAGGGTCTTTAGCTGTCCCTTTGATATGTTTAAATTCAGTTGGGTTTGACAACTAGGGTTGAGCGAACCCGATCTGTAAAGTTCGGGTCCGTACCGGACTTTTGGGTGTCCGGGTCCCAGACCCGAACCCGAACTATTGGCTGTATGTTCGGGTTCAGGTCCGGTGTTCGGCGATGTATTGGCTCCTTTTACAAGCTGCAGGGCAGCCAATCGACGCTAGTTTTACTAGTGTGCCCTTAGAAGCCATCACAGCCATGCCTACTAATGGCATGGCTGTGATTGGGCAGTGCAGTATGTGACCCAGCCTCTATATATAGTCCAGACACACAGCACACAGCATCATTCTGCTATAGACAGGTTCTTGTGCTGCTGAGAGGATTTTAGGAGTTAGTGTGATAAAGTCAGTCAGTCAGTCCACATTCCTTAAATTTTCTTCAAATTAGTTAGATCAGTGAGCGATCTACATAGCTAGAGTAGAGTACAGAGTTTCTTTATTAAGGAAAAGAAAGAGGCAGAGAGAATTATTGAAGAGATTCCTAAATCAATTATACCCTGGCTTGGGTGCAGTGCACAGTCTTTTAACAGTGCCATGAGGCCAGTGCCAGACAAAATATAAGTTTTACCTGCAAGCTCAGTGCACCATCACTGCACTGCATATTTTATTAAGAGATACACCGTACTCTGTGTGTATTCTGATATTGGAAAAACATTGTAAAAAATTTAATTTTGCAGTGTTTTTTTTTTTCCCCCAATAGCATTTTCTGCGTGTTCATAAACACTTTAGACACTATCCGTGTATTCTGATATTGGAAAAACATTGCAAAAAAAATTCATTTTGCTGTTTTTTTTTCCCCCAATAGCATTTTCTGCGTGTTCATAAACACTTTAGACACTGTACGTGTATTCTGCTATTGACAAAAACACCCATTTAGGGCGAAATCATAAATTTTGAAAATATGAGGAGATCATCAAAAAGGGGACGTGGCCTGGGCCGTGGTGCTGCTGGTGGCGCTCCTGTTGCAGGGAGAGGACCTGGTCGATCTGTGCTTCACGCACTAATGAAACACCTTCCTCAGGTGTGAGGGGAAGCGACAGAGCCTGCAGCGGTATTTTGGCACGCCTAATGAGGCTGTACAAATGTTGAGGCCAGGACAAGTACAGGCGATAGTAGATTGGGTTGCTGACAGTGCCTCCGGTTCCTTCACATTGTCTCCCACCCAGTCTCCTGATGAAAGTTCAGAGTTTGCACCTGCAGCCAATGTCCATCAGTCTTTCACCTCACCCCTTTGCAAATCAGCCAATCAGTCTGAGCCCCAAATCATGCAGCAGTCTCTTCTGCTTTTTGATGACTCTGTTAGCAGGGTTTCCCAGGGCCATCCACCTAGCCCTGCCCCAGAAGTGGAAGAGATTGTGTGCACCGATGCCCAACCGCTTATGTTTCATGATGAGTACATGGGAGGACCATCGCAGCACATCTCGGATGATGACGAAACACAGGTGCCAACTGCTGCTGCTTTCGCCATTGTGCAGACCGACAAGGAGGGCAGGGGTGAGGACTGGGTGGAAGATGATGTGGAGGACGATGAGGTCCTTGACCCCACATGGAATCAACGTCATGCAGGTGACCAGTGTAGTTCGGAGGAAGAGGCGGTGGTCGCACAGAGCCACCAGCACAGCAGAAGAGGGAGCAGGGTGCAAAAGCAGAGCGTCCGTCCCCTAGACAGTACGTCTGCTACTGCCCAACGCAGCAAGGGACCAAGCTCACCAAAGCCAGGTCCAAGGAGTTCCCTAGCGTGGCAGTTCTTCAGACAATGTGCTGATGACAAGACACGAGTGGTTTGCACGCTGTGCAATCAGAGCTTGAAGCGAGGCATAAACGTTCTCAACATGAGCACAACCTGCATGACCAGGCATCTAAGTGCAAAGCACGAGATGCATTGGGGTAGACACTTCAAAAACCAAGAAAGGTCTCTGGCTCCTCCTGCTTCCTCTTCTGCTGCAGTCTCGGCCTCTTCATCCACCTCTGTAGTGACAGTGGCACCTGCCAACCCGCAAACAGAGGATCTGCCAGCAACACTACCACCTGGGTCACCAACCATCTCCACAATGTCCCATGGAAGCGTTCAGCTCTCTATTTCCCAAACACTGGAGCGGAAGAGGAAGTACCCCCCTAGCCACCCACGATCCCTGGCCCTGAATGCCAGCATTTCAAAATTCCTCGCCTTTGAAATGCTGTCATTCCGTCTGGTGGAGACGCAGAGTTTTAAAAGGCTGATGTCATTGGCTGTCCCACAGTACGTCGTGCCCAGCCGCCACTACTTTTCCAGACGAGCTATCCCTTCCCTGCACAACCAAGTGGGGGACAAAATCAGGTGTGCACTGCGCAATGCCATCTGTGGCAAGGTCCACCTAACTACGGATGCGTGGACCAGTAAGCACGGTCAGGGACGTTATATCTCCCTAACAGCACACTGGGTAAATGTAGTGGCGGCTGGGCCTGAGGCGGATAGCAGTTTGGCGCATGTCCTTCCACCACCGAGGATTGCAGGGCACTTCAGTTTGCCTCCTGTTGCTAACTCCTCCTACTCCGCCTCCTCATCCTCTACCGCCTCCTCATCCGGTCAGCGTAACACCTTCACCACCAACTTCAGCACAGCCAGGACTAAACGACAGCAGGCAGTTTTAAAACTTTCCTGTTTGGGGGAAAAACCCCACACCGCGCAGGAGTTGTGGAGAGACATGGAACAACAGACCGATGAGTGGTTGGTGGCAGTGAGCCTCAAGCCCGGCCTGGTGGTGTGCGATAATGGGCGAAATCTCGTAGCAGCTCTGGGCCTAGGCGGTTTGACGCACATCCCTTGCCTGGCGCATGTGCTGAACTTGGTGGTCCAGAGGTTCCTTAAGAATTACCCCGATATGCCAGAGCTGCTGCAGAAAGTGCAGGCCGTCTGTGCGCACTTTCGGCTTTCTTACCCTGCTGCTGCTCGCCTGTCAGCGCTGCAGCGTAACTTCGGCCTTCCCGCTCACCGTCTCATATGTGACGTGCCCACAAGGTGGAACTCCACCTTGCACATGCTTGCCAGACTGTGCGAGCAGCAGCAGGCGATAGTGGAGTTTCAGCTGCAGCACGCACACGTGAGTCGCTCTGCGGAACAGCACCACTTCACCGCCAATTAAAACTGGGCCTCCATGCGAGACCTCTGTGCCTTGTTGCGCTGTTTCGAGTACTCCACCAACATGGCCAGTGCCGATGACGCCGTTCTCAGCGTTACTATCCCAGTTCTATGCCTCCTTGAAAAAACTCTTCGGGCGATGATGGAAGAGGATGTGGCACAGGAGGAGGAGGAGGAGGAAGAGGGTTCATTTCCAAGGCTTTCAGGGCAGTCATTTACAAGTGGCTACGATGGTGGGTTCCTGCACCAACAAGCGCCAGGTACACAATTGTCCGGCAGCAAGGGCACAGAGGTGGAGGATGAGGAGGAGGAGGAACCATGTTCACAGCAGGGTGGCACCCAGACCAGCTCATGTCCATCACTGGTGCGTGGCTGGGGGGATACAGACGATACACCTCCCACAGAGGACAGCTTTTCCTTGCCTCTGGGCAGCCTGGCACACATGAGCGATTACATGCTGCAGTGTCTCCGCAACGACCGCCAAGTTTCCCACATTTTAACTGGTGCTGATTATTGGATGGCCACCCTGCTGGATCCCCGTTACAAGGACAACGTGCCATCCTTAATTACCTCACTGGAGCGTGATCGTAATATGCGCGAGTACAAGCGCACGCTGGTAGACGCGCTGCTGGTGGCATTCCCACTTGGCAGCGGGGGTACGGTGGAAGCACAAGGCGAAGGCAGAGGAGGAGGAAGAGGTCGCCAATGCAGCCGGGGCACCGCCAGCACCTCGGAAGGCAGGGTTAGCATGGCCGAAATGAGGAAAAGCTTTGTCAGCACGCCACAACAACCAGCACCACCATCTGAGATTGAACGTCTTAGCAGGAGGCAGCATTTCACCAACATGGTGGAGCAGTATGTGTGCACACGCCTACACGTACTGAATGACGGGTCTGCCCCCTTCAACTTCTGGGTCTCTAAATTGGGCACATGGCCTGAGCTTGCCCTTTACGCCTTGGAGGTGCTGGCCTGCCCTGCAGCCAGTGTATTATCTGAACGTGTATTTAGCATGGCAGGGGGCGTTATCACAGACAAGCGCAGCCGCCTGTCCAGAGCCAATTTGGACAAGCTCACGTTCATTAAAATGAACCAGGCCTGGATCCCACGGGACTTGTCCGTACCTTGTGCAGAATAGACACATATACCGGTGTTCTGACGAAAACTGTCTTGCTATCGGATAGTGTCCGGCCACTTACTGCGCAGGTGCAGTGCTTGTGCAGTACGGAGGACAAGGAGATTCACAAAATCTCCAAAGATGAACGTCGCCTGCGCAGTGAGTGCAGGTTCAAGCCCGACCATCCAAGTGGACATACAGTAGCACATAGTAACAGGGCCCCTCATGGGCTCGCTTGGCTAGGCTTCAACCTCGGATGATGTGGCTTGAACCTGGAGTCACCGCGCATCGTCTTCTGAGAGTTTCAAAATCCCCTTGTCCTACGTACTGAGCAAGCGCAGTACAGGGCGGACACTATGCGACGGGGGACAGAATTCGACACATCATTCACCACTAGCCTTACCCAGCCATTGCTGTATTTTTGAACCAGTGTTGGCTACCTCGTCCTCCTCCACCGCCGCTTCCACCTACACCGCCACATCCACCGCCACCTCAACCTCCTACTCCATTTCAACCTCGTCCTCCTAGGTCAAGATTATAATTTTTTCATTTTTTTAATTTCCAAGTATTTTATTTTCCCACTATCTTATCCATTAAATTAAATATTTTTTTTTCCAGAAAGTGCGTATTCTGGGGTATTCCCACCATATGTGCGGCATCGTGCCGTTGAGTTTCTGAGGTTCTTAATGACTTCCTGTACCTCTTCTGCTGAGAAGGGGGCCTCCAGCATTTTAATTTTAATTTTTTATTTTTTTATGTTATTTTAAGTTATTTCCCTATCCACATTTGTTTGCAGATCACTTGCCATGCTCTTAACAACATTTTGTTGCTATTTGCAGCCCTCTAGCCCTTTCCATTACTTTTTTACAGCCATTTTAGTCTTCAAAAGTTCGGGTCCCCATTGACTTCAATGGGGTTCGGAGTTCGGGGGCAAGTTCGGGTCAAGTTCGGTCCCGAACCCGGACTTTTTTCCGAAGTTCGGCCGAACCCGAACATCCAGGTGTCCGCTCAACTCTATTGACAACTCAACTGAATTTCTGGTCAATATGTTACTTTAAATTGGCCAACACATTACAACATATACCCCCACTTGGGTCGTTCTAACTACTAGAACTGACCCATAAATCAAGCAACAAACATATCATTACGATTTGAGGTACTGAATGCTTTACAATGGCTCATATAAAATATAAAGTTGAAACTGGTTACATCTCTCTTCACCAGCCTCTAAAATATCCCCATGAAACAGTCATTAGATAATATAGCTTTAGACCATGACTGGAAAAGGATTCGGTAAACATCCATGGCCCATATAGCTGTTAGGCCTTATTATATCACATCAAGATCTTAAATATTGCACAAAAACGAGCTGATGTCACAGTCCATTCTTCGATCTGACGTCATCACATCTCTCACTGAAAGTAAACTTGGTATGCTCTGGGAGCATCCGATCCACATAAATCCAGGATTCTCATCTCCAGGCTCAAGGTTTTCATTTTTGCACAAACACGAGCAAATCCTGAAATTCTACTTACTTCTTTATAGTAAGAAGAACCATCAAGGTACCAGCACTCACTTTCAAGTTCAAAAGGTTTGGATACGGCAGAAAAAACTGTGCTGCAAACTATTTCCTTGCACTTGACATTCATGAGTCCATCTTGCAAGCATTTTACAATCCACATCTTCCTATTTGAGAAATGATGACCTGTTGTGTCAGTCCATAATTCCACCTGAATGGTATACCAATCTATATACCAATCTATAATCCATATACCCCCACTTTCAGATAGAATCAGCTTGACATCAGTGTTTATCAGATCTTCTATCCAGACAAAGCAGCAGTGGAAAATCTTGCCAGTAAAGTTAGGTCTTTTTCATCCATATATGTCATTGCCTTTAGCATATTATCAACGACTGATTCAACAAAGTTTCAAATCATGACTGGAGTGATGAATTTCACTCACTCCTCTTATAAATTTAGGAAAACCACCCAACATACAATAATTTAATAATTTATGCTATGCCAAGCCATTGTGCAGCATCTCACCTTAGATGTCAAATATATTGATCAATATGCAATATGTAATATGTTCAGGTGTTATGAAAATAATTTTAAGTTTAAAAGTTTCGCTCTGGTTTTAAGATAAAGTTCAAGAAATAAAACATAATAAAATAAAAAATAAAAATGGGAAAGGGTGAAAAATAAAAAATAAAAAATAGGGAACAGTCCATTGACAAGAAAAAAAAAATGAATGTTCAAAAAAAAAAAAAAAGGTCCATTGCTTGATGAATATTGAGAGAGTCCATGATATTGTCTATTCAGCGTTTCTCCCCCACTAGCCAGCAATTTCAGACTGTCCTTCTGCTATTCACATGCAAGCGAGTATCTCCGCAATCTGAAAGACAAAAAAAACTCTCCAACAAAAAACTAATTAGCAAGGTCCTTAAACATTGTTTGAAGTTAAAACAAAGGACTATTTACACATTTACAGTTTGAATTCACCCCCACTGCTAGAGAAGTGTCATTTGCATTCAAAAACAGATCTGGAGAATGTACATCTGCATTTATGACACCCGGGTTTCTGTTCAGCTGTTCCAACAATGTGTAATGTTCTATTTTCATCTTATCATACTCAATTTTCAGGTGGTCATATTTCTGTTTTAACTGAGAAAACGGTATCCAGGTCTTGGACATTTTCTTATTATTATTTTGGTCAGCTCTGTTTTTCATATTAATATCACCTATATTTGACCTGGTGTTTCCTCTTTGATTGTTATCATAAGACATTATCTTTTGACCTTTTATGTTCAGTATTTGCCCTAAACAATGTGGCTAAATCAATTTTGACAGCTTGCTCATTTGACTTTCTCCATAAATGGTCTGCTCTCAACAACACGTCTTTTAAATCATGAGGATTTGGGGTAACTAGTAAAATATTTTGTTTGATATCTTCATGCAAAGCATGTAGAAATATACTCATATGTATCAAGCCACCACGTTCAAATGCAAGATTATTACGACCAATAATTCCATAATTGTTGCTATCCTGTGTGACAATTCATAGGGAGATTCACTTTGCATTTGTTTGATCTTCCCATGAATAGTAACATCAGAACGTACACCATACAAAACACATAATAATTCCAGTAATATGTCCCGTGTCCTCAGAGGCTGAATACAGATTTGTTTAATTCTCATCCAAAGACTACCTATAGAATGTTGTATAACGCTTTCTAAATCAGATGGGTTGAGATTGTACATATCTCTGACATTCTGCAAGTCGCAAAACCATTTTAAAAATCTGTTTAAATCATGGCAGGGAATCATTCCTATTTCTTTAAGAATTGCAGCTAATTATTTTGGTTTCAAAGGCTTCATTACAAGCTGAACTTCACCTGCATTATTATTATTGTTATAAACTGTGGTGGTCACAGTGGGTGCAGCTTGCAATGAATTATCAGATTTAATATGAGGTTCTGTTTCAATGGATAGAATGTTTGTATTTTGCCGCAGATTGCTGAATCCAAGATTTGATGCATATCTACATTCCTGAGATCTCTTCTCTAATTCCATAATTCTTAATTTCAATCTCTTATTTTCCTCTGATAATTCATCACAACGTTTAGATTTCTCAAGCAACGCTCCCCCAATGGTAACTGCATGCAATTTTAAATTTACAGTCTCACTTTCTGATTGGTTTTGTAACCTCTGACAAACCTTGTTGCTATTATGAACTGCACTCTGTAACTGGGTAATTTCCTCAACCTTATCCTTCAAAGAACTTTCCATTGTTAAACAGCAAGATAACAAGCCCTGTACAATACAACCTTTTCTTTTACTTTCTGAAATTTTGCTATCAAAAACAGTTTTCTCTAAAAATTCATTCATCATAGTCCATGTCTGCTTACATTTTTCTGGAATTTCATAAGGACCGCCATGACGCTTAATACATTTTAACACCCATCTGTTAACTTTATCAGAACTGACACTAGCTTCACACTGAGCAAGCATTTTGACTATATTATTAATAATTTAAAAAAGGAAATATTTTACTCACCGCATTAGTTACTCCTTCAGCTTCCAGCTCAGGTCTTCTGGTACACGATACAGTCCTTTTTTTGTTGTTTCCAGTCTCCAGAGAATAATTCTGGGGTTCCAAACTTGTTTAATTTTGTAGATCAGACTCTCTTATGTCACAACCAGACATTAGAGTCACAGCACAGGTCTTGGGTCTCCATCAGACTTCTGTCCACCTCACAGGATTGTTGTCACCACCGACTTCTGTTACTAAGTCCTGAAAATGCTCTTCTGGTCACTTGAACGGCACCAATGTAGTGATATAATATATCGTGGTTTGTAGTTATTAATAAGTATTGTCCCACAGCAAACCCAATTCTCCCAGAGAGATGCACTTTATTGGCTTCCAAAACAGAACAGTCTTGCAGATGATAAAAATCCAACAGAGTATAATCATGACAACGAATATTTTTCCTAGACCTGTACCTTCATAATCACAAACCCTCCCTGAGATAGTTTAAAGCCCCATACACACGCTCGGATTATCCGAGGACCAAGTCCGTCGGATCATGTCCGTCATACTTTGTCTGATGTTGGTTTTGCATACACACGGTCGGACAAAGTTGTCGGAAAATCCGATAATTCTGAACGTGGTGACGTTTGTTGCCTACGACGGGACTACATAGAGGCCAGTAGCCAATAGCTTTGGTCTTGTAATGTGATCTGAGCATGCGTAGCACTTTGTCCGGTCGGAATTCGCTACACACGATCGGATTTGGTGTGATCGGACTTTGTTGTCAAAAAATCTATCCAGCAGGAGATAGGACTTTGTCCGTCAGACAATCTGATGGAAACTGTCCGATGGTGCCTACACACGGTCTGATTTTCCGACAACATTGTCCGATAGGACAGAATCCATCGGAAAATCCTACCGTGTGTATGGGGCTTTAGATTGAATGCCAGCCTGAATGTCTTCTCAAATACTGGTCTGACACTGGGGGGGTTCTGCTAAGTCAACCAAATGTTTACCATGAATACCCCCTCAAGTCTAATTACCATCAATAAATACTTCCTTTGAAATGTTCAACTAGGTTAAAAGGCCATACCTCACACCTAGGTAGACTTGCATAAGATTTACACATCAAAGGGTCTTCAGCTGTCCCTTTTATATGTTTAAATTCAGTTGGGTTTGACAACTCAACTGAATTTCTGGTCAATATGTTACTTTAAATTGGCTAACACATTACAACACATTCCTGCACATGCATATGTGGCACCTTGCTGGGGCCTTTCCCTGCATGGCTGTCCTCCTATTGAAGTCTCGGAGTCTGTAATTGAACTTGCCACTACTCAAGGGTGTCCTGGCCCTAACTCTCTTTCCCCCATTAAAGTTTGTAAGAGAAATAAAAATCTCTTTTGCATTCAAGAAGTGTCTGGCACCCAATAAATTCCACCTTGCACCCACTATGCCTCACAACCCACTACATACTGAAGGATGTCAGCTATTTCTGGCCCTGGAGTTTCTCATTAGACTGAAGGAGACCTTGCTACATTTGGTGCCCAACGTGGGGCAAGGGCGTTATCCTTGCAGCAGTTGCCCCTAGCAAGCGGCTTCAGCTCCATCGGGATTCCGTCTGGCTCCGTGGAAATGTGGCAAGTAACATTTACCCTTCTTATAGACTGTTTTGTCGTGTGTACTACCAATCTGGGGAAGAACTAACAAGTCTCGTTGTTCAGGGGAAAGGATCAGCCTTTTCTCTGGACACTTTTGCCAGTGCTTTGAGGGTTAATACAGACTCAAAGAACATTTGCACCAATCCGTTGGCAGAGGGAGGAGCCCCCGCTCTGCAGAGGAGGACACATTATTGTTTGGGCCGCCATCTTGGGTTCACATGCTCAGACCTCGTGGTCTGAAAGGAAACATGGCATGCCTGGGAGCTCCAGGATTTAAAGTCCCTCGACCCATGTCGACTGAATATGACTCTCGGGAAATTGCCCAGTTCTTCGCCTCTGTGACCACGTTTACTGATACGGGTATTCATATGGCACCAAAAAGGTAAGATTGCCCTGTACATTTCTCAAAGCTCCGCGGCCATGATAGGATCATCTGCCGGAGGTGTTCAGAGTTTGCCCTGTTTATGCGTCCTTGGAGCCGGTCCTCTCAATGCGGAGACATGCTGCTGATAGCTGCTAGGCCACCACTACCATCACGGGTGGTCCTGCAACGATGCCAAGGTAGTCAGCATCATTCCAGGAGCGTTCCATCCTGAAGGGGAGGCCACTGATTCAGGGCCACCCCCTCGCGATCGCTCCTGATGAATGAAAAGCTTCCTCTGCTCCTAAAATGTTAACAGAAGCAGAGGAAGGGATGTCATCTCGCCTCGTGCAGCCTTTTTGTCCTGGCGCCTGAGGAGAGAAGACATCAATGTGAGTTTGCACCAACACTACACTAACACTAGTAAACATAGGCACATAAATCACCCCTGATCACCCACCCTGCTCCCCCTTTCACAGTGACACCAATAGCAGTTTTTATTTTTTTACTGATCAATGCATTGGTTTAATTTTAGTTGTCGTTTTATTGTTCTCTCTCTTTCTCTCTATAGTCCTGTTTTTTTATTGTATTCTATAATGTTTTATTGTTATTATGTTTTATCATGTTTGCTTTTCAGGTATGTAATTTTTTTTATGCTTTACTGTTTACTGTGTTTTACTGTTAACCATGTTTTTGTTTTCAGGTATGCCATTCAGCTGCAGAGCAGATTTATTTATCTTGACAGCGTTTGCTCCCACGATACATAAAGCCGTGACTCCAGCGCTGTAGGAGGTGATTTCACCACCGCAGTTAAAAAAAGAGCATATATGCTGAAGCATGGGGGCAGCAGGGGTGGAGGTAGCGATTTGCTCCTAACTTTTTGGGCAGATGACCCCATGCTTCGGCGTATATATAAAAATGGACAGGGAGCTGCGCTAAAGTGAACTAAAGTTAAAAAAAACGTGAAGAATTAATGATAGTATAACGTGATATTATTCTGATGTGTATATAAATAAATAATCTAATATACAGAATATGCATCTGTGTTAACCAAATATGCATACATTGAACACCATAAACAAAAATAAATGTGCAAAAAATACCACATCTAATTAGTCACATATGTGACACTGGATATTAGTAGACCCAAAAAATTAAATGAGTGCACCAAAAAGGACATATAATAGGTGAAAAGTCCACAACAAATACTGTCCCAGGATAAAGAAAAAATGTATTTGGAAAGGAACTCCAAACTCTTCTATTCCAAAACATAACCAGTGACTTCACAGCATACTGAAGGGTGAATGAACCGCCACCACAGAGACATGCTGCCTGCTTACCAGAGCCAGGTGGTTCCTTATTACAGGGGACCCCTATACGCAGATGGCCTTAACCCCAGCCAGGGATACAGCTTGACCCGGTCCTAGATTCTTCTGGGAATGGATGGAACCTCTCTCAGACCGTTGCTGGCTACCAGGAAGTGATACCGACTCAGGGCTCAGGGACAGCTCAGGATCAGGATCAATGGGGCACAGTGTAGATCAATACCGAAGGGAAAATAAAACGCTCAGACATCACCGCAATTACGTTGAAGTCCCGGAACCACGGGCTGCTGAGCGAGACCGGCCGGCTCGCTTTTACTGCCGTTTTTTACTTGGAATTTTGTAAGTGTTCACTTGCTATTTTATACATAATAAATGCTATAAGGATTTTACACCATTTGATCGTTTTATTTTCCCTTCGGTATTGATCTACAATGTGCCCCATTGATCCTAATCCTGAGCTGTCCCTGAGTTGGTATCACTTCCTGGTAGCCAGCAACGGTCTGAGAGAGGTTCCATCCATTCCCAGAAGAATCTAGGACCGGGTCAAGCTGTATCCCTGGCTGGGGTTAAGGCCATCTGCGTATAGGGGTCCCCTGTAATAAGGGACCACCTGGCTCTGGTAAGCAGGCAGCGTGTCTCTGTGGTGGCGGTTCATTCACCCTTCAGTATGCTGTGAAGTCACTAGTTATGTTTTGGAATAGAAGAGTTTGGAGTTCCTTTCCAAATACATTTTTTCTTTATCCTGGGACAGTATTTGTTGTGGACTTTTCACCTATTATATGTCCTTTTTGGTGCACTAATTTAATTTTTTTGGTCTACTAATATCCAGTGTCACATATGTGACTAATTAGATGTGGTATTTTTTGCACATTTATTTTTGTTTATGGTCCATTTTTATTGTTTGATGTAGTATAACATTCTGAGCAGCAGCTTTACTTTTCACGAATAGCGCAATTTTCTTTCACTTTTTTCAGCGTATATATGTTTTAGGCACAGATTGCATTAAAAAATGTTTTATTTTTTACTATGTTTTTTTCTATTTGCTTTGTAGGTATGGTATGTCTTACTGTTATACTGTAATGTTACTTTGTTTTATTGTTAACCATCATTTGCTTAGCAGTTACATCATTCAGTTGCAGCACAGATTTATTTATTTATTTTGACAGCAAAAGTGTTTGCTCCCATGATACATAAAGCCGTGACTCCAGCGCTGTAGGAGGTGATTTCACCACCACAGTTAAAAAAAAAAAAAAAAAAGAGCATATATGCCAAAGCATGGGGTCAGCAGGGGTGGAGGAGCGATCTGCTCCTAACTTTTGGGGGGGTGCCCCAATGCTTTTGGCCAATCAGCTGCAGCACTGAATTATTTATCTTGACAGCGTTTGCTCCCACGATACATAAAGCCATGACTCCAGGAATGCTCTCCCCCACTGTCTTCCATGGTTTTCTCTGGCTCTCCTGTCCCAACAGGGAACCTGAGAATGCAGCCGGTGGTTCCGCTAGGTCACTATAGAGCCGATCAGAGACCAGAATGGCTCCAATCATCTCTATGGCCTAAGAATCCAGAAGCTACGAGCATTTCATGACTTAGATTTCAGCGCCATTTGGAAATTGGGAAAGCATTTTATCACACCGATCTTGGTGTGGTCAGATACTTTGAGGGCAGAGGAGAGATCTAGGGTCTCTTTTTTTATAATCTTTATTAAACACAACATTTTTTTACAATTTTTATACTACATTTGCCATTCCATATACTGTCTATTAATACAGTTAGATTCCATTCTATTATCATATTCAAATCATTAATCATTTCCTATATCACATTAACCACTTTCAGACTGGACCATCTTTCAGCCTAAAGACCAGAGGACTTTTTACAATTTGGCACTGCACTGGTTTAACTGGTAATTGTTTTGTGAATTCTCCGAAAAGAAACACTAGTACCCCCCCGGTACAGTAGGATTTTAAAGGCGAACAAAAACTTTGTTTAAATCATTTATTTGAAAAAAGATAGAAAGATTTTACTTTTAAAAAGGAGATGATACATTATTATACAGAAAAATCTTTGTCCGCATTGATAATATCATAAGCAAAAATGTTACATATGAATGTGAATGTACAGCATCCTTCGATCGCCTGACATGTTTCGGGATGTGATCCCTTCTTCGATGGCGCTAGTCAAAGGTATATACAAACATTCTGAAAAACAAAAACATGGATTTCAGGGAAAAACTGAGACAGAGAAAATGACTTTGCAGTGCCCCGAACGTAACCGACATACATACATACCAAATTTAATTTTGCTGCAAAATAAGTGTGCATAGATTGTTTTAGCAGATTACTCAGGGAAAGAAAGACAAATAATCTTGTCCTGGGATAAAAACTTTGATCACCAGTTGTCCAATAGAGAACAAAAAGGAAACGCCCAAGTATGGTTTGACCCTCACAGGGATCATCACATGCCCATTGGTATTACACACTGGTCTTTGCAAGGCCTGGAAAGAAGCATATGAACATATAATGAATTTCCTGAATTGATTCTAGAAATTAATTATGCAAAATATGTATATTTTTATTTTAAAAGTGCACCCCAAAAAATAAATAAATAAGTAGGGTAGAGAGGAAAAGAAAACCTCCCTCCATATATGTACGTGAGACCCATATTTGTAATTGCAGATATAGATCTAATCATTGGGGGTCAGAAACGTACAAAATAGCAGCATTTATGGATAAAAAAATTAATAAATCCAAAATCACTATTAAATGGATGGCAAATAGATATATGTCACAGAAAGTACATAGGAATAAACTTAGAAATTACCAAAGAGGATTTACTTACATTCGCAGGCAGGATGAATTACAAACAAACATTAAAGACTAATGCCTCGTACACACGTAGGGACTTTTGCCGGCGGACCTAGTCCAGCGGACAATCCCGCGGGACTTTCCAGCTAGGTCTGCTGGACTTTCCGAGGGTGTGGACTTGCCCACACACGCACGGACTTCTCCAGCGGATAATCCGCCGGCCAAAAGTCCGCGGGACTTTTGAAAATGAACGGACTTGCCCACACACGGAGCAGTCCGTTCATTTCGAACGTAACTTCAGGTTACGTAGCTAGCGTAGGCAGTAAATGCCGCCGCGCTAGCTCCGCAAGCTGGCATGGATTTAAAGGGAATCCCCACGCCGAAAAAACGGCGTGGGGGTTCCCCCCAAATCCAAGTCAGACCCTCATCCGAGCACGCAGCCTGGCAGGCCAGGAAAGGGGTGGGGACGAACGAGCGCCCCCCCCTCCTGAGCCGTACCAGGCCGCGTGCCCTCAACATGGGGGTGCCCTGGGGAAAGGGGGGCCGTGCGGCCCCCCCCCCCAAAGCACCTTGTCCCCATGTTGATGAGGACAAGGGCCTCTTCCCGACAACCCTGGCCGTTGGTTGTCGGGGTCTGCGGGCGGGGGCTTATCGGAATCTGGGAGCCCCCTTTAATAAGGGGGCCCCCAGATACCGGCCCCCCACCCTATGTGAATGAGTATGGGGTACGATGTACCCCTACCCATTCACCTAAGGTGTAAAATGTAAAGTACAAAAACACACACACTTTTGAAAAAATATTTTATTGCACTGCTCCGGGGGTCTTCTTCCGTCTTGGGGGTCTTCTCGCCGGACTCCTCCGCTCTCTTCTGCTCTTTTACCTAGCTCTTTCACGAGGGGAGGAGTCCGGCTACCTTCTTCGTCGTCGCCGCCGTCGTCTGGGGGTCTCGATCCGCCTTCGGGGGTCTTCCGGGGGTCTCTTCTGTTCTTGCGGCGGTCGTCGTCTTCCGCGCCGCTGGCGCCTTCTCCTTCTTGTCCTTCTTCTTGTCCTTCTTGTTCTTCTTCTTCTTCTTCCGATGTTGACCCGACGCTCTCTCTGCCCGGAATGCCTGTGCCGCTCTGCGCTCGGACTTATATAGGGACATGGGGACAGGGTCACATGCACATGTCACATGGTGACCCCGCCCCCTAGTGTTGTCACAGTCCCGGAGGATGCTGGACTGTGACATCGCAAGGGGGCGGGGTCACCATGTGACATGAACATGTGACCCTGTCCCCCATTACCCTATATAAGTCCGAGCGCAGAGCGGCACAGGCATTCCGGGCAGAGAGAGCGTCGGGTCAACATCGGAACAAGAAGAAGAACAAGAAGAAGGACAAGAAGAAGGACAAGGCGCCGGCGGCGCGGAAGACGACGACCGCCGCAAGAACAGAAGAGACCCCCGGAAGACCCCCGAAGGCGGATCGAGACCCCCAGACGACGGCGGCGACGACGAAGAAGGTAGCCGGACTCCCCTCGCTCTGTAAAAGAGCTTGGTAAATGGCGGGGGAGTCCGGCGAGAAGACCCCCAAGACGGAAGAAGACCCCCGGAGCAGTGCAATAAACTATTTTTTCAAAAGTGTGGGTGTATTTTTTTTACTTTACATTTTACACCTTAGGTGAATGGGTAGGGGTACATCGTACCCCATACTCATTCACATAGGGTGGGGGGCCGGTATCTGGGGGGCCCCTTATTAAAGGGGGCTCCCAGATTCCGATAAGCCCCCGCCCGCAGACCCCGACAACCAACGGCCAGGGTTGTCGGGAAGAGGCCCTTGTCCTCATCAACATGGGGACAAGGTGCTTTGGGGTGGGGGGGCCGCACGGCCCCCCTTTCCCCAGGGCACCCCCCATGTTGAGGGCACGCGGCCTGGTACGGCTCAGGAGGGGGGGGGGGCGATCGTTCGTCCCCACCCCTTTCCTGGCCTGCCAGGCTGCGTGCTCGGATGAGGGTCTGACATGGATTTGGGGGGAACCCCCACGCCGTTTTTTCGGCGTGGGGAGTCCCTTTAAATCCATGCCAGGTCACGGAGCTAGCGCGGCGGCATTTACTGCCTACGCTAGCTACGTAACCTGAAGTCACGTGCTAAATGAACGGACTTGCCGATGAGCGGCAAGTCCCTTCATTTCAAAAGTCCCGCGGACTTGCCCACTAACGGCGGGATTATCCGCTGGACTGCCAAGTCCAGCGGATAATTTGAAAACAAAACTTCAAACTTTAGTCCGCCGTACTTTGGCGCCAAAAAGTCCGCCGGGGCCCACACACGAGGGGATTATCCGCTGGACTTCAGTCCAGAGGATAATCCCGCGGGATTGTCCCTTCGTGTGTACGCGGCATAAGGCTACTGACTGCTGAGGCAGCCAGACACACACTAAATGTTGATGACATTGTGTTCAGACTTTAAAGGCTGCCAGCGCATGCGCGTTGGCGATTTCATCGTTTAGTGTCAGCAAAGAATGACACATCATGGACGGCGGTGCGGAGACGTCATTATACTGCGCCCATAAAGTGAAGCGTTGGCGACGCATGCGCAGAAGAACCTGTCTGCCCAGACATCTGCATAAGATGTAAAACAGGGAGAACCGCGGCGCCGCCACCTAATGAACATAGCGTCACCGCTGAAGAACGTATCTCCAAAGAACCTATGCGACAATGAAAACAATGAAAGGAAAGGGAAAAAATCAAATAAATGATTTAAACAAAGTTTTTGTTCGCCTTTAAAATCCTACTGTACCGGGGGGTACTAGTGTTTCTTTTCGGAGAATTCACACAAAAAAACTATATCAGGATGTTGGCAACACTCTATGGGAATTATATATTTTCAAAAATGGTTCAGCAATTTCTGTACAGTTTAACTGGTAATTGCGCTGTCATGCAATGTTGTACCCAAATGAAATTTGCGTCCTTTTTTTCCCACAAATAGAGCTTTCGTTTGATGGTATTTTATTGCCTCTGCGATTTTTATTTTTTGCGATATAAATTGAAAAAGACTGAAAATTTTGAAAAAAAATGATATTTTCTACTTTTTGTTATAAGAAAAATCCAATAAACTCAATTTTAGTCATACATTTAAGCCAAAATGTATTCAGCCACATGTCTTTGGTAAAAAAAAATGTCAATAAGGGTATATATTTATTGGTTTGCACAAAAGTTATAGCATCTACAAACTAGGGTACATTTTCTGGAATTTACGCAGCTTTTAGTTTATGACTGCCTATTTCATTTCTTGAGATGCTAAAATGGCAGGGAAGTACAAACCCCCCCCCCCCCCCCCCCCCAAATGACCCCATTTTGGAAAGTAGACACCCTAAGGAAATTGCTAAGAGGCATGTTGAGCCCATTGGATATTTAATTTTTTGTGATTGAATAATGACAAAAAAAATAATTTTTACAAAAAGTTGTCACTAAATGATATATTACTCACACATGCCATGGTTATATATGGAATTGCACCCCGAAATACATTTAGCTTCTTCTCCTGAGTACCGGAATACCACATGTGTGGGCCCTTGTGTAGCCTAGACGCGTACGGGGCCCTGAAAACCAAGCAGCGCCTTCAGGATTTCTAAGGGCGTGAATTTTTGATTTCACTCCTCACTACATATCACAGTTTTGAAGGCCATAAAATGCCAAGATGGCACAAACCCCCCCCCCCCCCCCAAATGACCCCATTTTGGAAAGTAGACACCCCAAGCTATTTGCTGAGAGGCATGTTGAGACCATGAAATATTTTATATTTTGCCACAAGTTGCGGGAAAATTACAAACTTTTTTTTTGTTGCACAAAGTTGTCACTAAATGATATATTGCTCACACATGCCATGGGCATATGTGGAATTACACCCCAAAATTAATTTTGCTGCTTCTCCTGAGTATGGGTATACCAAGATGACACAACCCCCCCCCCCCCAAATGACACCATTTTGGAAAGTAGACACCCCAAGCTATTTGCTGAGAGGCATGGTGAGTATTTTGCAGCTCTCATTTGTTTTTTAAAATGAAGAAAAATAAACATTTTTTTTTCTTTTTTCAATTTGCAAAACTTTGTGACAAAAAGCGAGATCTGCAAAATACTCACCATACCTGTCAGCAAATAGCTTGGGGTGTCTACTTTCCAAAATTAGGTCATTTGGGGGGATTTTGTACCATCTGAGCATTCCATGGCCTCCGAAACTGTGATAGGCAGTGAGGAGTGAAATCAAAAATTTACACCCTTCGCAATCCTGAAGGCGGTGCTTGGTTTTTGGGTTCCCGTATGTGACTAGGCTCCCAAATAGTCTCACACATGTGATATCCCCGTACTCAGGAGAAGCAATAGAATGTATTTTTGGGTGTAATTCCACATATGCCCATGACATGTTTGGGCAATATATCATTTAGTGACAACTTTGTGCAAAAAAAAAAAAAAATTGTCTTATTCCCGCAACTTGTGTTAAAATATTAAATATTCCATGGACTCGACATGCCTCTCAGCAAATAGCTTGGGGTGTCTACTTTCCAAAATGGGGTCATTTGGGGGGGGGGGCGTTTGAACTGTCCTGGCATTTCATGCACAACATTTAGAAGCTAATGTCACACATCACCCACTCTTCTAACCACTTGAAGACAAAGCCCTTTCTGACACTTTTTTTGTTTACATGAAAAAATATTTATTTTTGCAAGAAAATTACTTTGAACCCCCAATCATTATATATTTTTTTTAAAGCAAAGGCCCTACAGAGTAAAATGGTGGGTGTTTATTTTATTTTTTTCCACACAGTATTTGCGAAGCGATTTTTTAAACGCATTTATTTTAGAAAAAACACACTTTTTTAAATGTAACGCCTTTACAGGTTATCACTTTAGATTTACGGAGAAGGTCTACTGCTAAAATGACTGCCCTCGATCTGACCTTCGCGGTGATACCTCACATGCATGGTGCAATTGCTGTTTACAAATGACGCCAGACCAACGCTTGCGTTCGCCTTTGCGCGAGAGCACAGGGGGACAGGGGTGCTTTTTTTTATTTTTTTTATTTTTTTATTTTGCTTTTTAATTTTATTTTTAAACTGTTCCTTTGATTGATATCTTTTTTTATAATTTTTATTGTTATCTTGGGGAATGTAAATATCCCCTATGATAGCAATAGGTAGTGACAGGTACTCTTTTTTTTGAAAAAAAATAGGGTCTATTAGACCCTAGATCTCTCCTCTGCCCTCAAAGCATCTGACCACACCAAGATCGGTGTGATAAAATGCTTTCTCGATGGCGCTGTTTATATCCGGCAAAATCGAAGTCATGAAATGCTCGTAGCTTCCGGTTTCTCAGGCCATAGAGATGATTGGAGCCATTCTGGTCTCTGATCAGCTCTATGATCAGCTGGCGGAACCACCGTTTGCATTTTCAGGTTTCCTGCTGGGACAGGAGAGCCAGAGAAAACCATGGAAGACGGTGGGGGGGACATGCCTTCCCACTGCTTGTAAAATCAGTCTACAGGCTAATTAGCTGCTAGAATTGCTTTTACATGAAAGCCGACTGCTGGCTAAAAAGAATGATACCAAGATGATACCTAAACCCGCCGGCATCATTCTGGTATAACCACTCAAAGTCCAGCAACATACCAGTACGTTGCTGGTCCTTGTTTCGCATATATTGTAATATTTTTTTTCATGCAGCCTATGGGCTGAATGAAAAAAAGAGATTGATCGGTGGGTATGCCCACCATTAGAATACTTCCCTTCATCCACCCACTTCTAATGATGGGCATACATGCACCATTTTGTTTTTAACTGTGGTGGTGAAATCACCTCCGACAGCGATGGAGTCGCGGCTTTATGTATCGTGGGAGCAAACGCTGTTGCTGTCAAGATAAATATTTATGGTCTAGAGCCCTACGGACGACATGAGTAACGATGACACATAGAAACAATACAAAACTTACCAACATGAAATAGACCTGAAAGTGTGCCTTGGTCTACCGTATGGTACACCAAAATAAGGGGGCATACCCTAGATGAGGAATGATAAGAAGTAGTTATGGAATAATGTGAAGTGAGTATTCAGTCTGGGGTAAGAATACTTGGAAGAGGCTTTTAGAAGGGGAGGGTGGGTGGGTATCTCGCACAGGAAACCGACAAAGACCGGCGGCCTTTGGGCTGCTTAAATACCCTCCGGGCTCCTCCCATAACTTCAGGCCGGTACCCGGCCTTCCAATTTATGGTCTAGAGCCCTACGGACGACATGAGTAACGATGACACATAGAAACAATACAAAACTTACCAACATGAAATAGACCTGAAAGTGTGCCTTGGTCTACCGTATGGTACACCAAAATAAGGGGGCAAAAACCTTCAGGTAGGGGATAATTATTTATTAAAGGTAAATGTCACTGAGTGAGTCGAGCAAAGGCCTGAGCCATCTCTGACTGTGGGTTAGGTATGTAGCGAGAGAAGCAGGCCGACTTCCACCGACCTAGTTTCTTGATCACATGGTCCGGGACCCCCTGTCTTGAGGCCGTCGTGGCCGCCCCGATCCGGAATGAATGCCCGGAGTACTGGCTGGGGTCCAACTGAAGATTGCCGAGAAGGATCCGGACATGTTCCACGAACTGCGACGAGTTGAGGGGTTTTACTGGAAAGGGTAAAAGCGGACTGGACCCTGGGCGGTCGGATGGCAGTGCCGTCAAGCGGTTTAACACGGCAACTGGGCACCAGTTGCTGTGAGTCCTGTACAGGTGAATATCTACTCCGGGACCTCGCTGCTGAGTTTTAGACGTTGCCAAGTGAAGGACGTAGTGATCCTGGTGGCGGCAGAGATTACTTCTATGCAAGACTGGACCGGCTGGGTGGCTGCGAGTGAACTCGCTGGGCCGTAGAAACCCATAAAACGCCATGTGTATCGCAGCCTGCAGGACGGTGCTGAGGGGGAGACCGAAAGGGGACCTATCCAGGATGTCAGACATCCCCTTAAAGATCTCCCCAGTGATAGGCAGCCTCTTCGGGCTGACTGGCGGCTGGTGCTTCTGAACTCCACGCAGTAGAGCCCTCACTGCGTGGCAGGAGAACACCGAAGGCCTCGCGGGGTCTTGAAGTGACAAGTAGTGCTGCACCCCGGCCACGTACTGGCGTATCGTGCTGTGTGACAGCGCTAGGTGAGAATGGCAATAAGCGATAAACGCCAGAACCTGCTTGACGCTGGAAGATTCACGAGGGCGATGGGGCAGGAACTTATTAAACGCCCTCCAGGCCGTCCGGTAGGCCCGACGGGTGTTGCGGGCGAGCGAAGCGTTGATAATGTTAGTAGCTGAGTGTACATGTGGGGCTAGTCCAAGGTCAGTTGTGACCAATCCGGGATAGTGGCTGAAAGATGGTAGGCTCCTGGCATCTGTTCAAAGAAAGAAATAAAGTTAAAACGGGAGAGTGCGTCCGCTGCTGAGTTGAACTTCCCTGGAATGAATGAGCAGTAAACGTTGAACTGATGTTGTAGGGATAGCTGGACCAGTCTGCGGAGGAAGGACATGACAGGCCTGGATTTAGACCTGCCCTTGCTGATGATCTCGGCTGTGGCTTGATTGTCTGTCGTAAAAGCCACAGTCTGTCCAGACCAAAGGTGACCCCATAGGTGAGCGGCTGCTACGATGGGGAACAGCTCGAAGAGGGCTGACGTGGTAGTGAAGCCCGGTGTGGCTAGTGCCTGAGGAGGCCAAGGGGCGGCGAACCACAAATGGCCAAAAATGGCGGCGCATCCTGTGGATGCCGCCGCATCGGTCACCACCTGGGGTGACAGCGTAGACACTACTGGGATGAACAGGGACACACCGTTCCAATTACTAAGAAAGTGTTCCCACATGGCTAGATCTGCCCTGGCTGCTGAATCCAGCCTGATGACCTGGTCTGGGTCCTGAGTGTAGGACAGGAAGACCAGCAACCGGGACACGAAGGAGCAGCCCTGGGGGATGATCCTCATAGCGAAATTCAACATCCCGAGGAGAGACTGAAGTTGCTTCTGAGTACATCCCCCCCACCCGGGTGAACTCTCGCAGAACCGTCCTGATACGGTCCAACTTATCTGCGGGAAGGCTGGCCTGCATGGCAAGCGTGTCAAGGTCGATGCCCAAGAACGTTATCTTGTGCGCCGGGCCGTCAACCTTGTGTTCCGCTATGGGGACGTTCAGATTGTCGAAAACCGTCCTCAACTTTCCAAGGTCCCCTGGGGGAGTCCCGGGTGGTTCTATCAGAAGGAAGTCATCCAAATAATGGATGACCTCGTGGCACTGTGCCTCGTGGAGAAGGATCCACGCCAGGGTCTCTGCGAACTTGTCAAATAACCAAGGACTACTCTTAGACCCGAAGGTCAATTTGGTCGCGAAATAATATCGCTCCCTCCACTTGATGCCGTGCCAGCACCACAGGGAAGGATGTATGGGCAGCAGCTTGAAGGCGTCAGATATGTCCGCCTTCGAGAGCCAAGCACCCACCCCAGTCCTGAGAATGGCCTGGATAGCCATGTCTACCGAAGCGTACTTCAGTGAGAACTCCTCGGAGGGGATGAGCGAGTTGAGACTGGGAACGACGGAAGAATGAGGCGCTGACAGATCATACACCAGACGTTTTTTATTTGAAAATTTTCCCTGTACAAGCCCGATAGGGCTAACCCTCCAGATACTGAAGGGAGACTGACTGAACGGGCCTATCATAAAGTCCCGATCCAACTCTGTCTGCAGAAGGACGTCAATAGCTGGCTCATCTGTTGCTGCTGAGTGCAGGTTCGGACATTCGTGGGTGGAGTGGGGCAGGGTGATGAGCCCGGTATGAAACCCATCGGTGAAACCTCGGATGAGGTAGCTGGCGAGTGACGGAGTGGGGTGTGTGGTCAAGTAAACATCGAGCCAAAGGACATTGACCCGGCTTAGTCACGGTTTCTTCTGCTTGACCTCACACAGGACCCTGGGGTGCGCCCTCTGGCATAGGGTGCAAACGTGCAAGAGCCGGCACTGGCTGAAATTGCAGGAGCCGTAGTTGAAGTTATTGCAAATGGCGGCTCCCCCAACCATCCGCACCGGACGTCCCAATTTGTCCACCTTCTGCCCTTGCGCCGGGGCCTGCTGAGCCTGGCTCGTGCTGGTAGAGGCCGTGCTAGCTATCGGATGGACAGAGGCTATGTTGGCACACCAGACCGTGGTGTGGGACGCTGACTGACAGACAGCACATAGCGGGGAGCGTAGACCCGCAAAGTGGCGGCAGAACAACTCCGTGTCCACTACGCTCCAGTCCGTTGTCAAATGGAACTGTAAGAATCTGGCCGCGGCTTTGGCCGAGAAGGACCGATGATAATCGTAGAACGCTGAGCCACCGTATTTGTGGCCCAGGTCTACGATCAAATGGAGGTAGAGGTCCAGTTCCTCCCGCCTGCCGGGAGAGGCTGAGCACAGCACGTCCCTGAACATGCCGAAAGCGAGCGTGAACTCGGGCACCGTGAGCTTTCTGTTGAGCCTTTGGATCCTTTGCCTTCAAAACCACCGAGACGTCCCCCCAGGTGTAGGCCTTGTTCTCGGCCAAGTCATGGACCGAGATCATGAGTGAGGCCAGGTTAACGTCTCTGCCCTCTAAAATGTCCTTCCTTACGCTGGGTGGCACCAGGTGGGAAGGGTGAACGGTAGTCGTGGCAAGCTCACTACCTGCGGCCGGTGCACTGATGGCTGGGACCACCGCAGGGTCCGGAACCGTGGCAGCCGGGCTGGCCTCTAGACGAGACACCCTGTCCTGGACCTCAACGATCGAGGAAGACAGGGAAGACACGAGGGTGTGTAGCTGAGCGACGGCGGCTGAAATAGATTCCAGAGACGCCTGCTGGCTGCTGGGGCCTGCTGCGGCCGGTGGTGGGAAGAGGAGCCTGAATAGCTCCGCCTTCCTGGCCGCGGACGAGAAGGGTATCCCTCTGCAGCCTGGGAATTGTCCATGCCCTAAGAGACTGGACACTGCTAGCCTCGGAGGCTGACGCCGGAGATAGCGGGGTGGTGAGGTCATCGCTGCCGACTGATGACATGGCGGCTGCCAAGACCCGTTACTTAGTAGACTGGTCACGTGTCTGCAGGCTGGGCCTATAAAGAGGTGACAAGAAATGAGTTTGGACGTGTCACCTACGGTATACGTACCTGCCATTAGAAAGCAGGAGCCCCCCCACGCCCCTGCGTTTTTCTTTTATTTTTTTTTATTTTTTTTTTACCTGCTGGAACCCTGATCAAGCTGGTGCAGGTGGACCTACTGAATCCGACTGACCTGAGAGAGTGTGAGAGAAAGTACCTATTTAAGAGCCTGAAACTGCTGCCGTCCAGAGCGACGGAACCCAACGTAGATGATAACAACAGGCGATAGTGACTTAAGTCGACTGCCGAGACAGCTGTGGAATCAAATGACAGATAACAACACGAATGACTGACATGACATGTTGCCTTAACTGAAATGAACTTCCCGTGACAGGGCCCGGCCCGTTCGTACCGTATGGGGGTGACTGTGAGCCGGACTCTGGAGCACGTACAGAAATGAGGCAACCGTGAAATGAGGCCAACTGCCTGGGTACGCTGAGGCCGAACTGTGACATCCAGCTGCCACCGGGTCCGACTCCAAGTGCTACAGTATGCATTTGGAACGCACGCACTCGTGTGCCAGCGACCTCGATCATCATGCCACTGTCTAGTGACTGAACCCCTTTCTCTCTTTTTTTTTTTTTTTGTATAGAAATGAGGCTGGCCTAGGGCACGCCGGCGCGAATTCGTACAGGGAGGTGACCAATTAACGCTGGGGCGTGGTAAGGTGACATAGAAATTATATAACATGACAAGGACAAGAATCAAAGTCTCTTTTTTTTTTTCTTTTTTTTTCGCGATTCCGTCCCTGGCGCATGTATTGAAATGAGGCCGGCCTAGGGCACTCCGACACGAATTAGTGCGGGGAAGTGACTGCATTCCTGCCGGGCGTGGTAAGATGACAGAAATGACATACCAAGACAGGGGCAAGAATCAAGAATGCACGCAACCTGTGATGCGATTCCGCCCTTGGCGCATGTATCGAAATGAGGCCGGGTAGTCGTGCGTCTGGATCGCCCCGATCGGAGCATCTATGGATGCGACCGGACCTACCCAGAGGTATGGTGACCGAAATGAAACCATGACAAAGACTAGATTACAACAAACCGAGCAACTTGTAACCGAATCTAATCTCTGGAGCATGTATAGAAAGGAGGCCGAGCGGCTAGGCGAATCAGTGCGAATCGATGCATCCCGGATGCGACCGGATTCAGACCGATACGTGGCCAATGACCGATATCATGCCAAAGGCTGGACTCGAGCCCGCATCCGTACGAGCGGTGGGCCAATCTCTGAAACATGTATGGTAATACGGCCGTAACCTGGGTACCCCGAGACAAATCCGTGCCTGAGTGCGACATGACTTGAATCTGAGTGCGGCCAGGATCGAAATGATGGCATGAACGCCCTGTTTAACTGATGCGAAATGACTTAGCATGACCGAATGGCCTGATACGTTAGCCATGTTTGAAATGACGAAATGATTGCCATGCTAATACATGAAATGATTCGACACGGTCGAAGTGATTCGTACAATTAACATGCCAACAGCGATTCGGAATGCAAATAGCGATTCGGCACGCTTGCTGGCATAACCGATTTGAATAATATGACAGGACATGAACGATGCGTGTGAGTGCGAACGGCACCCGTGCGTGAGCCATGTTTGAACGATTCAAAGACTACGTAATACGACCGCCTAAGGGGAACCCTTGAGTGCCGGATGCGGCATCGGTCGGAGTGTCATGGCGGGCGGCCCTGAATGTGCGTGCCGCTAGGTGGCTCCCGATCGTGTACAAGCAAAAACGTGCGTGTAACTGTTTAGGTTTTCGAGACAAGCGGTGCGTGGTTCGTGAGCTACGCAGACCACAGTTTAGTGACATGATAAGCAGTGCATAAGAACGTAAAACATGGGAGCCGAAGCCCTACCTGCGACAGCCGAACCAGACTCTTTGTACGGAACTGCGACTCGGCGACACGAGTGCGACACGAAGGGACAACACGACTTACGAACACGGAACGCGGGACTGCAACAAAAGGAGGCGGACAGACGAAACTGAGCTCACGAACCGGCACCAACAGCGCTTGTCTCGAACGAGTCGGTCCTAGATGTCTGACGTATCAGATATCTCGCACAGGAAACCGACAAAGACCGGCGGCCTTTGGGCTGCTTAAATACCCTCCGGGCTCCTCCCATAACTTCAGGCCGGTACCCGGCCTTCCAATATGTCTCTTATTAAAGGTGTCTCCCGGATTCCGATAAGCCCCCCCCGCCCGCAGACCCCAACGGCCAGGGTTGTCGGGAAGAGGCCCTTGTCCTCATCAACATGGGGACAAGGTGCTTTGGGGTGGGGGGGCGCAGGATGCCCCCTTCTCCAAAGCACCCACCCCCCCATGTTGAGGGCATGTGGCCTGGTATGGTTCAGGAGGGGGGGCGCTCGCTCGTCCCCACACCCTTTCCTGACTGGCCGGGCTGCGTGCTCGGATAGGGGTCTGGTATGGATTTTGGGGGGACCCCACGCCATTTTTTTCGGCATAGGGGTTCCCCTTAATATCCATATCAGACCTAAGGGCCTGGTTTGCTCTCGGAGGGGAACCCATGACGTTTTTTATTATTAGGGAGGCGACATTGTAGCTTCAATA
The DNA here is from genome assembly GCA_028564925.1 of Lithobates sylvaticus. Taxonomy (NCBI): domain Eukaryota; kingdom Metazoa; phylum Chordata; class Amphibia; order Anura; family Ranidae; genus Lithobates; species Lithobates sylvaticus. The sequence goes on from CM053031.1 coordinate 312,428,129, forward strand.
TAGATGGAGAGCCGACTTGGAGGCGACTTCCATTGAATTCTATGGGTACAAGTCGCCTAGAATTTAGATTGAAGTAGTACAGGAACCTTTTCTGAAGTCGGAGCGACTGCAATAGTGTGCATTAAGACGGATCCATTCACTTACATTGATTTTTTCATGTAGCGTGACTTGAGGCGACTAGGGGCGACTTAAAGTCGGATCCAAAGTTGCCCCTGTGTGAATGGACTCTTACCATTAGGGATGGGCCCGGTGTTCGATTTGAACCCATGTTCGAATCGAACATCGGCCGTTCGTCCGCTCGTCGAGCCCAGAACAATGTGGGCTGCTCGCATCAAATTCGTGTGAGATTTTGAATATTTAAAATGGAATTGGATTGCCATGCCCCATCGGATGTGTATGTGTGTGTATATATATATATATATATATTTTTAGGACAGGCAAGCTAGGATTTTCCTCTTTCTATAGATTGACTGTGCCCAGGTGTTAATTGAATACCTCTTGTTCTCTTACAATAGATGGCTCCTTATCCCCAGGGGTCATTAACAGGAATGTTGACTTTAGACACAGAGTTAGTCCAAACAAAGTAACCAATCAGGATACAATGCACTTCTGAACCAATGAGGTGTTTGATTGGTAGGAGTGGGTTATTGGAACAACATAAATACCAAGAGTTGATGCTGGGAGCTTTCTCTTAGCCTGATGATTTTGGACATGTAGCTGCCGGGGTAATGTACTCTCTCTCTCTTTCCCCCCCCTCCCCCTCTCTCTCTCTCCCTCATTATTAATATGAAGTGTAATGTATTCTGTGTATCCCTATCCTTTCTCTAACTTTAATCTTTCTCCTAAGACTTTAATATGTATTAAGTAACAGCCTGTGTATGTCCATTGTAATATATCCCCTTTTCTGCATTAACTATCTTTGTAAACACTGGCAACATGGCATTTATAACATCTCTATACTATGTTGGGTAATCTAAAATGTTTCTTTATTATGTTTCTTTAATATAAAAATAAATTGTAACTGTTTATCTATTCGCACGGTTATCGTACGTTTATATACTTATACAGACAAAGGTTTAATTGCGTTATTCGCTTATCAGACTTGTATCTATATTCGTTTAACTAAGCTAGAAATCCAGCTTTGACAGATGGTGCCCCGTGTGAGGAAGTTTAATGTTTGGGGTGAATGTGATTTCTTGTATGGAAGACAAAGCTGGGTTTGTGTCTCCCATGTGAATACCCAGACTAAAAAAACTTATCAGAACTTTACTGTTTACCTTTTGTCTGCAATAATACTGTGATGAGACTGATTTTGAATAATGGGTATATATGAAATAAATTGTACGTGCGAATAGAAGGGCTCCATTTGAAATCTTGGAGACAGTGGAAAAGGATATGCGCCTTTGGCAAAAAAAAAAAAAAAAATTTCAGTTGACCATTTGAATGAGATTGGGCCAACCGTTGTGATTGGGACACACACCGGTAGGCCTAGAGCTGCGTTTCCACTTGTGCAACTCCAAAGTCACCTGATTTAGAGTATGACTTGCGGTGCGACTTTGGTGTGGCTTTGAATGCAACTTTGATCCAAATTTACACTCTGGGTCGAAGTCGCATCCGGAGTCGCATAGGAGTGGTGCAGGTACCTTTTCATAGTCATTGCAGCTTTGAGTCGCATAGATTGGGACTGGTGATATTGAAATCAATGGGCTGTGACTTGTAGTGCTGCTGTGTCCAAAGTCGCATGGCAAATTGCATTCGTGGAAACTGAGCCTAGGTCGCACAGAATGGTCTTGTGTATGAATTGGGGCTGCAACTGACGATTGTGTTGTTAATCGGTTGATAGCCTTGGGGAGAAAGCGTGGTGTATGATTTGGTTAATATGTGGGGTTTGAAGAAAGAGGCGGTTTGTTCTTAGATATCTCTATGATTGAAGGAGAGATATGCTGTGTATGCTCTTGAAGGATGTATGCTGTGTGTACTGTTGGGGAGCTGAGTCTGGTTGATATCAGACTCAGAGTTCAAATTTTATATTAAAAAAAATAAAAAATAAAAAATGTCTTCCTTCAAGAAGGATGTCATTTTGGGAGCGTTCGTTTAATGTATAATCAGCGTACAATGATTGTGTGCAACCAGCCATATATTGTATGGGAAACTGCTGACTGTAACTATATGTGGTAGGTAGTTGTGATGTATATGAGAAATGAACTATGATTTTGACCTTTATGACCAAGATAAGTCCCCATAAGTGTAAAAATATTTCTTTAAAGGGTTTGGTTTTTTAAGTCGAAAAACCTGTTTCTTAGCCAGTAGACCATGTATTGTTGGGACACAATAGAAGTTGTCACACCCTAGGAGGGGGGGTGGGGGTCTCAGGCTTCTAACTGAGAACATGGGGGGAAGTGCTGTGAACTCTCAGAGCCAAATATTGTGCTTTGTATTTGGGTCGTGGGTGTCTGATGTTACAACACTGAGAACGATCACTAGTTGAACCCTAAACCTTGTGGTGGACCCCTTTGCATGAACAGAACTTTCTCCCTTAATTTTTATTAGTCCACATGTTGGACCTCTGTTGTTCTCTATGCGATCATATTTGAACTCGGATTCACTATTATGTATTTCTGATATTATTAATAGTATTTCTGTTATTAGTATTTGTACTTTGGATCATACATATATTACACTTGTCACAAAGTGTACATAATTTAGATAGCTTCAAAAGTTTTTTTAAATCATACACTAAGGCAGTTTAAATGTATTAGCCTACACAATAGGAGTGTTTATTGATTTCTATTATTCCAGCGCAGCCAGTTTTTCTTTTTCTTGTGTTTTGTGTGTATCTCACATAAGGTTGCAGCAGGAATCCATTCTATTTTTTTTTTTCTCACAAAAGACATAAAATAATGTTTTCACATTAAGTTACTTACATAGTATATGTGTTAATTTTTCACTAGTTTAGACAGCGCTGTTACTCCAACAATTATGTTTAGTTGAATATGCCTATATTTTAGGATAGACCCTAATTGACATAAAGTGGCCTAAAGTGTTTGTCTAGGGATAAGTGTTGATATTGGTGTCTATGGTCAGTGTTTGTAGGGAGAAAGTTTTTGTGTTGGTTTTCATTTGTTAATGTCGGCCATTTTTCTGTAGTCCGGATTTCATCCACCATTTTGCCGTTGACCGATTTGCGATTACTGCAACTGCCTTTTTTGTCTCTTTAGCCCCGAGCTGAATCTTGTACTGAATTAATGGCGCCATTTTTCACCATGGGCCAGGTCTTGATTTTCGTTTGGCCCGGCTGCCATTTTGTGTCCGCTGTGTTTGGATGGAATTGCTATTTGTGTTTATAGAGGCGTACTTTTAAAATGGTGTGTGTCATTTTTGATTGTTTGTGGCCTACAGTGGAAGGGAAGGGCTTTGATTGACCTTTTTCAGCCGTCTTTTTGCAGGAGTTTTGTTGCACTGTTGTGTGGTATTCTGGTTTTAAAACTGGTGGTTTGACTTCCCAGGGGATATGTGAGTCAAGGGGGATTTTTATTGGCTCTATTGGCTTTCTAATGTCTTGATAGACAAAATAAGGTTTATATTGTAATACTGTTTTGGAGAGACATTAAAATTATTGTAATATCAAGGTACAGAGAGAAGCCATAATATTTGTTTTGAATAGTGGAGGATTTCATGGTGTTTTGTAGTTTGTCTGACAACACATTTAACCGGTAGTAGAGTAAATGTGAGGATTAGTACGCTAGCATACTAGTAGGCCGTGTATAATAATCGGAAAACGCTGGGTGCCAGTACTGTAAAAATAAGTCACTAGCAATACTGATCTGATTAGTGCATGGGTGCCCTGGATGAGGCCCCAAACCAGTCAGACAGCTGCCTTACACATGAGATCTGGGTTTAGGGCTCCGGACATGAGACCCCTTAAAGCTGTGGAGGGTATTTTTGATGTCTGGTGGTAGACCCCAGAATAAAAAATATCTTGGAAGTAGTTCAGTTGTGGCTTCAGAAATCTGTAATGATGAGTGGGATGATGGATGTGTAGTACATGCTTTTGTGATTCTCAGAGGAGGAACTGTGCTTAAAATCCAGATGCCCATTCCAGAACTTGGTGTGGCTGGTCCATACAATATTCTGAGATGTTCTCATGTCTGTCCCATTGTATGTAGTTTTTTTTTTGCTAAGAGTGAAGGCAGAATTCCATCTGGTTGGTTTTAATTTAAATTTTTGATTTAGGAACTATGAAATATCTTCCCCACATTTGTATCAAAATGTTTGTCTAAAGTTTTAGTTGTGTCATGTTCTATGTGGTAACAAGAATAAGTCTGAACCTACCGCGACAGTCGTGTTGTGGGTGTTGTATTTTAGTAAAAAAAAGTATTATCGGTTATGAGGAATGTCATTGACAATTTACGAATGTTGTATTGTTTATGAATGACACATTAATAGCTTGTGTGTATAAGTATCTTTTCAGGTCCAAGGAGTTTCTGAGGCTCTGCATCATTCTAAATCCTGTATGTTTTCCTCCACTTTGTAAAGATGAGGAAAAGGGGGGGAAGAGAGGGCTGAGTGACAATTTTCCAAACCAATGATACTAACCACTCTAATTCTAGCCAAGTTTGTGACAGGTGACAAGTGACAGGTGACTCGGACGTTACAGAGAAGATTGATGAACAAGACAACAAGGAAGAGAAGTATCTTTATTTATATTTTTAAAGTGTATTTTCCAACTAGCTAAGAAAGTGAACAGGACACATGGTTGGGTCTACTCTGAGTCTCCACGGAGCTCTAGTGATGACAGCGGTGTATGATATTTAGGCATATTGGATGAGGAGTTGTGACAAACTAGTAAAGACTCTAAACAGACATTTCTAAATGGAATTTATCGATACATTTCAAGAGGGTAATTTGGGGAGCAGATAGTCACTACTGTATGGGGTTCAGTTTTACTGTAGAGCTGTGGAAGCTATAGTTTACATTTGTGATTGTTGTTTTTTTTTACAATAGAGGGCTCATTTTGTTTTTTTAATCCCATTGTGTTACTGGCCGATCAATTGTGAAGGTAGTAGTCGATTGATTTTATGGTCGAGTAGTTGTTTCAGCCCTAGTATGAATCTTTCTCTTTATAAACTGCTAACTGTGAATCGTAAGTTTTGTAATTAGATCTGTAAACACTGGCGATGTTGTAACTACTATAACTCATATATCGCAAAGGTGTGCATCAGTTGACTACCTCCTGTAATAATACGCATGGGGTCCGGATTATCCAAGTTTGTGCTAAACATTCTTGAGATAACCGAGGTAATAAGCTTTTTGTTAGGCATTTCTTTTGGAATATTTCAGAAAAGTCCACGGAAGGGATTGGACTATTATTTGGTTCAGGAAATCTCTAGGCTAATTTTTTGAAGGACTGTAGCCAGGACAGAGAATATTGTTCTGGCAAGTAGTGAAAAAAAGGCAGCAACGTTGATAGGGGAGGGGCCTATCTACCCACTTCTTGTCCAGAGGGTCGCTACCTCTGAAGTAGGCAACCTCTAAAGAGGTTGGGGGATCAGTTCAAGGTCCATTGTCCGTAAAGGATGGGTAATCGAATCGCTTTAAAGAGGGTGTCTAACCGTGGGGAACCATACCACTTGACCCCGAAGGAAGAAATGATAGATAAATATGGGCCTTGGACTATGAAATATGCAAGAGTGGGATCAGTGGACAGGGAGAAATTATTCTAAAGGAGGTACTTTTAAACCAAAAGCTTAGGAAGCCCGGAGGTACAATAAAGAGATGCATGGAACGCATGGATGGTAGAATCCATGCATAGAACTGATGAGGTAAATATTTTTATGGTGGGAGGTAAGGAGAAAGCGCACCAAATGACAGCCAATAGAACCACATCCCCAGAGTAGTGGCGGTGATGATCAGGGGAACAGCCTCCACACCAACAATGCTACTAATCCAATTGTCACCAACCATGTTTCATTCCGGGTGTTTTTGCAAGAATAAATCCCTGGAAGGTGAGCGTTTTTATTATAGAAAATATGAAATATGTGTGATGTCTAGAGGTCATCTTTGACCCAGCTAATCGTGCGAGGGTGTGGAATATGCCATATATATATATTTTGTGTCCTGTGTCTGTCGCAGCTGCTGACAGCCAACCCAAATGACCCCCCCTTGTTTCCGACCAGATCTGTGAGTATGCAAAAAGAACGGTATTGACATGCAAATGACCTGAGATCTGTACTAATGAATTGAAAGATGCATCTACTAAAATATTTGTTTTCCAGAAGACAGTTCGGCAAGAGATTTTCTGGTGAAGTAGGATTTGTTGAAAAATGGAAAAAAAAACAAAAAAAAACGTTTTATTGCGAGTTGCTAATTTTTTTTCTCCCTCACCATGGTGAATATTTTTTTTGGGGGAATTATTGGTATACCATAAAACAAAAATCCACGTGGTATTAATATGTATTAAGTAATACATATTAATAATAAGTTGAGCTCAACAATGTTTGCTATTATAAAATCAGGTGCACTGTTTATGTAATGTAAATGTATATTTGTTTCATATGCTAATGTCTTGTTACAGGTATTTAACCATTATTTTTTTTCAGGCGAAAAATTGAATGTTTATTACTAAATTTTATTGGTGTTTTTCAGATGATAATTGGGTTTCACGGCTTTCAGAACCAGAAGGAAATCGTAGACAATTTTTTATTATTTTCCCTCGGTTCAGCACCATTATGTGGTTTATGCTTCTAGTGGTCAGCCCATTCAGCTGTGTTTTGGACTACCTAAGTGGGTGTGGTATTTTCTAATCCAACCTGTATAAAGAACGAGTTTCTGTGCTCCACTGATTACTTGTGGGAGGAAAAAATACTGTTTAGGACTGTTTCAACCCCCCTGCGGTTATGGTAATTAGTTACCTGGCTGTACCAGCTCTGCTCATTGCCTCAGGCTAAGGTATGTTAATGTCCCTTAAGCAACCTTTGTCCCCAAGTAAAGATTCAACCCACATCCTGTCCAGTGTCACTATGTTTACGTGACGATGTGTTATGAATTGTCTAATGTGTCTGTGGCATATCTGTCGCTAATATCTGGGGGGTTTCAAAGTACACAGGTTGGCTCGAATTGTACCCCCGACTGTTCAGCGGTCTCAGTGCTGCAAGGGATTTTTTTTTTTTTTTTTTTTTTCTTTGCCCTTTGGCCAGTGGTGTTTGGTAACAGGAGTTTCTCGAGCTGGATATACATTATGCAATTTTTATCTTATTATTTTTTTTCAAATTTCTTTAGATTTATCTGCAGAGGTGAAGTACGAGGGCCTGCCGGATTGCATACAAGTTGAAAGTGTATAGGTCTGGCCTCGTATTGTATAGTTTTGGTTGAGTCTGGAGAAAAAGTTGTGCAGGATGTATAGGCATGTCGTATTCTCCTCAGTTAATCTGTGTCATGCAGGCCAGGAAGCCCAGTGCCCCAGTGACGCTATGCCCCTGTCATTCATGTGAGTCCTGTCTGAATAGTATAGGCAGTTAATTTTGTATGGGTGAAGGATAACATGGTCTGATTACCGAATTGATAAAGGAGGGAGAAGGTGTGCAGCCTCTATAAAGAATCGAGTGTACCTGTTGGCAGGTGGTTTTCAATACGGGTTTTCAGACTATTTCCCATACTTAGGATAAAGAGAGGCTTAATGGAGACTGTCGGTGGAGCTGGAGGGGGGGCACCGGGTAGGTGAGGGTAGTATCCAGGTTGCCTATGAATCATAATGGATTGGTAGACTCAGTTCCAGGATCATCAAAATCTAACTTACACTGGTCTCATCCCTAATGACAGGGATGGAGCATTGTGCAGATATCTCGGTCAATCTGGGTACTAGCCTTTAACAGACTCTACTGGGTTACACCCTGCAGTCCATCTTGTTCTGATGGTTTGAGTCCGGACAGCCTCAGATGACTGGTACGAATGAGTGCTGGAGAAAGGAAGGTGTTGTGCTATGGGAAAAGGCAACAATGCTGGCACAGGAGGGGGTCGTGTCTAATGGAGGCCGGGGTAGTGTCCCAACTGGTCCTAAACAAAGTTACCAGGGTACTGGTGCTGGTATCACATGTCTAATGATGCACTGTTTTCAGCATCAGGTTAAATGGTAATCAGCAGGGTACACTACTTCGGGGGAGTCTATTGTACATCTCCTCTTGCCCTTGGCATGGATATAGCAGGAACCCCGGGTTGTACCCCAAGCACCCCTGAAGGAAGGTTTTTATGGAAAAACCTGACCTCCCCTTACACCTACTGAAACTTCTGTTGGGGTTCGGGGAGGAGTTAAAAAGTTGGTAGTTGGGTGGTTTGTGCAACAGGATCTGATAATGACAACAGTCTGTGCAGGGCGTGAATAGAAGGGCCCTACTCAGGGGTTTATGATCTAAGGAGAGGAGGGTGGTGCAAAATAATAGCTGTTGGGAATTATCTGATATGGAGCTAGCTGAGGTAACATTAAGAGTTTTTAGGGATCACCTAGTGGTGGTCAGGGTAGGGGCTGGCTGGACATATTGGGGTGGAGGAGTTCCAGAGCGGTCCTAATGTTGAACATGGGAGGAGTGAAGTGGACGATTTGGGTGATCTCAAGATCAAAAGAGGTCAATCCAGATATCTCCTAATGTTGACTTTCTTAGTGGGAAAGGTTAATTCAGGTACAGTCTTAGGGCCGCAGCTTTAGTAAACTCCACCCTGTTGCCGTCCTAATTTGGGTAACTATTAGAGACCAACGTAGGGGATTGTGTGCATTTAAAAGAGGACCCGAGAACTATATTTTTTCTTTTTGTTTTTTTTTGTTCTAAGGATAAGCTTTTTTTCAATTTATAGTAATAATATGCGGTCAGGTTTTACCTAAATTCCAAAAAAAAGGTTTTGATCATTTTTTATTTTTTTTTATTTTTTTTTTTTTCCTCCCCCTCATTATTAATATCTGTGTACCTGACCTGGGAAAAAATACTGCTAATTGCTAGTATGGGAGAATTTTTTTTTAGAAACTATATTTTGTTTTTGATTTTTTTTATTATGATTTTTTTGGTGCTATTTTTTATTTTTTTCATTTTTATTTTTTTTTTATTTCTTTTTAGTTTTTTTTTCCAACCATTATATTTGTTTTTTTGTCTAACCCAGATTCAATGCTTTTTAACCGTCTTGGTTGGAGTAGCATTAAATCTGTAGGTTTTTTTTCTTCCCCTTCCATTATTAATTCCAACATTTCCGTTCATTTTCATTACTCACCTCTCTTCCGTTTCTTTTGCTTCATTCTAAATTTTTCTCTGGGTTTTCATCATCCATCTTCTCAAGATAATGTATCTGTTTAAAAGGATTTTCCCTGCCCGCCAGTAGTGTACCATACTTTGAACCAAAAGTATCCCTGGACATCCCGTGTTTTTATGTCTTAATGTAATGCTACCCCCTTAGTCTACCTACTGCTTTAACCTGAGCCCCGTGAGCAAGTGTGGTGGACCCCGGGACCTGGCAATAACAGGCAGTGTTGACTATCCCTACCATCAAGGGCCATGGATGATACTGGCGGTTGCTTGGACTCCGTTCCCTGTGGGGAGCCCACTTTACTCATCCCCATTGCACCCCTTATAAGTATTAAGTCTTGATGACCATTGCTCCTGTCTGGCATTCCTCCAATATCTGTACACTGACATTCTGTTTTTTGTTTGTTTTATGTATTCATGCACGACGGTCTGGAGGCCCGCCCAACCACCACCTGAAGACAATCAAGTCATCTCTTGAGACAAATGTGACAAGTAAGACTACCCTGAACTGTTCTTCACCATGCTGAAAAGTGCTGTCTCGCGGTCCGATCCAAGCGGAGAAACCATTACACGGTCTCACCAAGTTACAGGACTAGATATGCCAGGATCCCGCCATCAATGTTGGAGTTCCGCTCTTCCAAGGCAGAGGGGCGATGAAACATTGCAGTACAGACACTCATGGTTTAGATGTGAAGCCTCAAGGGCACCTGGATTTGTTTCCTGTCTTAAGCCTACCTTGAGGAGTTCCGGCGTGTTCAAGAAAGGAAGAGGAGGCCGTGGCGGTGGTGGGGAAGGGTTGGGACTTCTGGGCTGTTGTGGGTGGGTACAAAATCATTGAAGGACTACTTAAGTTCAAGAATGAACTTCAGGGGGAACTGTGTTGGAGATTTTGGATATTTAAAATGGAATTGGATTGCCATGCCCCATCGGATGTGTATGTGTATGTGTGTGTATATATATATATGTGTATATATATATATATATATTATATATATATATATATATATATATATATATATATATAATTTTTAGGACAGGCAAGCTAGGATTTTCCTCTTTCTATAGATTGACTGTGCCCAGGTGTTAATTGAATACCTCTTGTTCTCTTACAATAGATGGCTCCTTATCCCCAGGGGTCATTAACAGGAATGTTGACTTTAGACACGGAGTTAGTCCAAACAAAGTAACCAATCAGGATACAATGCACTTCTGAACCAATGAGGTGTTTGATTGGTAGGAGTGGGTTATTGGAACAACATAAATACCAATAGTTGATGCTGGGAGCTTTCTCTTAGCCTGATGATTTTGGACATGTAGCTGCCGGGGTAATGTACTCTCTCTCTCTCTCTCTCCCCCCCTCTCTCTCTCTCTCTCTCTCTCCCTCATTATTAATATGAAGTGTAATGTATTCTGTGTATCCCTATCCTTTCTCTAACTTTAATCTTTCTCCTAAGACTTTAATATGTATTAAGTAACAGCCTGTGTATGTCCATTGTAATATATCCCCTTTTCTGCATTAACTATCTTTGTAAACACTGGCAACATGGCATTTATTACATCTCTATACTATGTTGGGTAATCTAAAATGTTTCTTTATTATGTTTCTTTAATATAAAAATAAATTGTAACTGTTTATCTATTCGCACGGTTATCGTACGTTTCTATGCTTATACAGACAAAGGGGTAATTGCGTTATTCGCTTATCAGACTTGTATCTATATTCGTTTAACTAAGCTAGAAATCCAGCTTTTTGTATCTATAATGATTAACTAAGTACACGCCCCACACTATATAAGGCCACCGCGCCGACGGCCTCATGTAGTGTGTTCCGGCGTTAGGAACAGTGAGAGACTGTACTGTTCTGTACAGTGTCTGCTTGTGCATTATCTGCTTGTGATTCATCGACTATCAGGAACTAAGTACTCACCGAGGCCAAGATGCCGAGAGCGGTTGCCCTTGCGACTCAGCGCCTACCGCCCCTGAAGATGGTACAGGGGACAGTTGGCACCAAGAGGCACAAGCCACCTGTTGGGTGGTGGCTAGGCGTGGATCCAGGTATAGTTGGGATATACTGGAAGACTGGCGGAGGCTCCAACACTGATGGGTAAACAGGCAGCAGGCTGAGGATCAAACACAAGATTAATCAGGCACAAGCAGAAGGTCAACACAGATGGGCAAGTCCAGATAGAATGGTCAAGTGTAAGCAAGAGGTCAAGGCAGGCTGAGGGTCAAGTACTGCATAGGCATGAGTGGAAGTCCGGTATGCTGGCCGAGGGTCAAACACAGGAGAGAGGTGGTAATCCGGGTAAACAAGCCAAGGGTCAAGGTTGGAGAAGGTAACGAGGTCAAGACAATCCGGGTCGGCAACGGGTAGGCAAGTAGATACAGCAGGCACAGGTACAAGGAACAAGGGAACAGCTGAGAGACGAACCAGCGTCTGTTTGGGTGCAGAGACCTGTCTTATATAGGCCGGCTGAGAGGTCACATGGGTCGTGCGCTAGTGCGCATGCGCGCGCGCCGCTCAGCTGGGCCGCGAGCGCGCGTGCGCCGCCATAGCGTGCCTCTGTCTCCTACTGTGCGCCGCAGCGCCGGATCTGTGCGCCTGCGCACTGAGGTGCGCGGCGGACCAGGTCCCTGATATCGACATTATCTGCTTGTGGATTTTGGGGATTAGTGTAGGGAAAGAGAAAAAATAGGCAGGGTAGTTTATTCTTCTCAGCGCTGTTCTCAATCTCTACCAATCCAGCCACCTGCAGGAGTAGTTAGTGTGTGTGCGTGCTGTGTTAGTATAGCACTGCAGTAGCACATTAAACCACATTTACTCTTCTGGCCTGTTGTGTCATCTAAGGCAGCCATCTGCGGCTAATGCATTGCCGGCTCCCAGTAACACAGAGAACAGTCATTCATTGAAAGTCATTGAAAAAAAAAAAGTCATTGATAAAAAATAAAAAAAATAAAGCGTGGGGATTCCCCCAAATTCAATTACCAGGCGCTTCAATTTTTAAAAAAAAAAATGACATAGGGGTCCCCCTAAATATCCATACCAGACCCTTTTCCGAGAACGCAACCTGGCAGGCCGCAGGAAAAGAGGGGGGACGAGAGCGGCCCCCTCCCTCCTGAACCGTACCAGGCCACATGCCCTCAACATTGGGAGGGTGCTTTGGGGTCTGTGACCCCCTCAAAGCACCATGTCGCCATGTTGATGGGAACAAGGGCCTCGTCCCCACAACCCTGCCCATTGGTTGTGGGGGTCTGCGGGCGGGGGGCTTATCGGAATCTGGAAGCCCCCTTTAACAAGGGGACCCCCAGATCCCCCCCCCCCCCCCGTGTGAAATGGTACCATTTCACAAAAAAAGTGACAAAAATGTTAAAAATGACAGGAGACGGTCTTTGACAATTCCTTTATTAAAATCTTCTTTCTTCTGGTCTTCCTTACTTCATCCTTCGGTTTCTTCATCTTCTTCTTCTTCCATCTTCTACCATCTTCTTCCATCTTCTTATTTCATATTCTTCTTCCTCCGATCCGCTTCTTCTTGCTCTGGTCTTCTCGTCCGGCATCTTCTTCCACGGCGTTGGTGTCTCTTCTTGGGCCGCTCCCGCTGTGTGAGGCTTCGCTGCGTCTGACAGCTCTTTTATAATGGAGGGTGGGGCCACCTGGTTTCCCCGCCCCCCTCTGACGCACGGGGACGTCATGGGGACTTCCCTATGGCTTTCCCCGCGACGTCAGAGGGGGGGCGGCCCCCGTCCCCCATCTGACGTCCTGGGGAAAGCCATAGATGCAAAGACCAGGATTGTCAGGACAGCAGGGACAATAATAGCGGGTGTCACGCCTATATCTCACGCGCTTTCTGCAGACACAACATTTTCTTTGGGGGATTCGTTGGGTAGGGGTACTCGGGAGGACATAATTAAAATGCCTCCCATGCAGCCGGCGTACTGTATTTGGTTGGGGAAGGTGAGGTGGAGCACCGTCTGGATACAGAAGGGCTCTGACGATCTCTTCCTGGAATTTAAGGAAGGATCCAGTCCATCCTGAAGCTCTGTAAAGCACACGAGCGTTCAGCAAAGCCAATTGAAATAAATAAACAGACACTTTTTTGTACCAGCGTCTGGCCTTACGGGCAACTATGTACGGCCAGGGAAGTCCACCTCTCCCATATTAAGGTTATATTTGTGAACACAGAGGGGTTTCTCCACAACACTAGTCGCTGTACTCATTTGGACCATCGTGTCTGCATGAAGGGAGGACAGAATTAAAACATTCTTATTATCCCTCCACTTCATAGCGAGCAAGTTATTACACTTCAAGCAGGCTCTCTCCCCCAGCCTAAAGCCCCATACACACGGACGGATTTTCGCATGGATTCTGTCCGATCGGACAATGTTGTCGAAAAATCCGTCCATGTGTATGCACCATCGGACAGTGTACGTCAGATTGTCCGACGGACAAAGTCCTATCTCCTACTGGATAGATTTTTTGACAACAGACGGGAATCTACAAGCCGCTGGGAAAAGCCCCGGCGATTAGATCGCACGGGTCCACATGCTCTAATCTGCTGATTAAACAAGTGACTAAACAGTGGCACGCTCGTGTAATAATTGTCCACATACAAATGGTACCCCTTTCTGAAAAGGGTGACACCAAGTCCCACACAATCTTGCCAGCGCTTCCTATGTAGTCAGGGCAGTTTGTCGGCTCTACGTGACTATCTTTTCCCTCATAAACCATAAAACTACATGTATAGCCTGTGGCCCTGTCACAGAGCTTGTACATCTTGACCCCGTATCTGGCACGCTTGCTGGGAAGGTACTGTTTGAATGACAAGCGGCCAGAAAACGTAATCAGGGACTCATCAACGCAGACAACTTGATGGGGAGTAAACAAGTCTGAAAAACATTGGTTGAAGTAGTTTACGAGGGGCCAAATTTTGTAGGGTGGATCATATGCAGGATCTCCACGAGGACGACAGAGTTCAATGTCGCTGAAGTGCATGAACCGCAAGATCTGCTCGTATTGTGTCCTGGTCATGGAGGCAGAGAACACCGGTATATGGTGAATTGGATTAGTGGACCAATATGAACGCAACATACCCATTTTAACTACGCCCATGTCAAGGGAAAGGCCCAGAAAGAACTTAAATTCGGAGACCTTAATTGGTCTTCAATCTCTGGCAAGGGAGGACTGGGGATTAGCGGCGATAAATTGACCAGCATACAAATTGCGTTGGTCCACAATAGATCTATAGAGATCTTCGGTGAAAAACAGCAAATATAAATCAAGTGACGTAAAATCAACTGTTTCCACCTGAATTCCGGGTTGGCCAGTGAATGGGGGAAGTACGGGTGCTGCAGTAGTGGTGGGTTCCCAATTAGGATTGGAGAATGCAGCAGGAAGGGCACTATGGGCATGACGGGCATGTCTGTCTTCTTGGTGGCAGTGGGATACTACTTGTGCTTGCCACTTTGCCAGCTTGAACTGCACTTATGGGACTCGCCACGTCACCACGTGATACTGCAGTGCTGTATGTACGACCAGGGTGTACTAGGCCGCTGGTGCTTGCTAGTTCACCAGAAGGAATAGCGGCACTAGTACTTCTCTGCTCTATACGAGGGACCTGTGGTTCTTGCACCTCAACGACAGAAGAAGAAGATCGGGGTCTGGTACGCCTGATCTTGGCAGGGACCACAACTCCGTCAGAGCTATCTGTCATGGAGCCGCTGCCGTCTACAGGATCGCATTCTGAGCCTGAATCTGACAGATGAGTGACCTCCTCTTCACTATCTGTCATGCTCAGAAACGTGTAGGCCTCTTCACTAGTGTACCTTCAATTTGCCATTTTGGTCTCTAAATTTAGTGGTACACTAGTGAGATTCACAGGTAAAAAAAGCTCCTGACTGTCAGCAAATGTAACAAACGCTACCAAAAAAGACTGTTAGTGATCACAGGGATCAGGCCTGACTCTGCAAACGCTGCAGTTATGTGTGTTTAGTGTTTTGTAAGTGACAGTGATCGATCGATACTGCACTTGGGTGGGCTGGGCTGGGCTGGGTTGGGCGGAGGGGCTAAACGCAGGTGCTAGCAGGTGCTATCTGGACTGATCCCGCTAACACTGCTTTTTTGGGAACCCTAAACTGCTGGGGACACTAGTATAGATCTGAACAGATCAGATATTGATCTGTTCAGATACTATACCACTAAGGGAGTTGTATGCTGTGTGCATGGGTGTTAGCGGTACTGGCACTAACCTGACACTGCCTGGGGCGACACAGATCCTATCTGACCCTAAAACCTAACTTATATCACCCGCCGGGCGATCAGGGGTTAAACCTTTATTAGGTAATAGGGATGAGCCCGGAGTTCGATTCAAACCCATGTTCGAATCGAACATCGGCCGTTCGTCCGTTCGATGAAACCAGAAATTTGTGGGCCGTTCGCATCAAATTCGTGTGATACAAATGGCCCACGATGCACTATTGCTGGCTAATAATTGGCCCCGCACGATTGGCCAATCACAGTGTCGGCAGCGAGGAGAGCAGTATGCCTGTGGCCAATTATAGCTCAGGGGGTTTAGCACACGCCCCACACTATATAAGGCCGCCAGCGCAGCGGCCTTGTGTAGTGTGTTCCGGCGTGAAGGGAAAGAGCTAGATAGGCAGGGACAGTGTGTTATATACTCAGGCATCAGCAGGAGTTAGTGTATGTTAGACATGTGCACAATAGAAAAATTTGTTTTGTTTTGTTTCTGTTCGTTTCCATTGATTCGTAACGATTCGTAATTTCGTAAGTCGTGGGTTTTCGTATTTTCGTAAGAGTTATTTATTCGTTGATTCGTATTTCCGAATTTTCGTTGATACGAAATTCGTATTTTCATTATATTTCATATTCGGACACATTCATATTTTCGGAAGAGCTATATTTTTGTTGATTTGAAATGATTCGTATTTCCGTAAATCTAATTTTCGTTGATTCGAAATTCGTATTTTTATATATTTAATTACATTCGTACTTTCATGAGATTGACTGCCTCATTTATTCGTACTTTCGTAACATTGTTTTCGTAGATTCGTAATCGGAGCATAATTCATAATTTTACGTAATGTGTATGCTATTTATATGTTTAAGAAACAAAGAATTTTCGTTATTTCGTATTTTCGTTGTTTTGATTTCCTTTTTTCCGAATATTCGTAATTTCGATTTTTCGTTCATTTTGATTTTTGTTATTTTGAATCTTTGTTTGGTATTTTCGTTTTTCGGATTCTCATTATTTCGTAGTTTCGTTGCTTCTAATTAAATTATTTCGTATTTTCGTTGTCTTCCATATTCGTTCTTTTCGATTAGTTCATTTTTCGCTAGAATTTTTAGTAAACCATTCGTTCATTCGTATGCTTACGAATTAACGAATATAACGAATTTTAACGGAAAACGAATTCGTAACTAAACTAATTGCACATGTCTAGTGTGTGTTCTGTGCCTCCAGCACAGCACAGTATACACCTGTATCTACCCATATTTGCTGGTGTTCTCTAATACAGCCATCTGCAGGAGTTAGTGTGTGTTGTGTGCCTCCAGCACAGCACAGTATACACCTGTATCTACCCTTAAGAACAAACCTACAGTCCCTGTCTTGTTTGCACCGCCTGTATACTGCTGTTCAGAGTATATAGGGTTTTAGGTATAGGGTTTTATTTTGGGTGCAGGGTTCCCCTTAATATCCATACGAGACCCAAAGGGGCATATAATGGGCTCGGTTGGGGTGGGGGGGGGATTGATGGGGTAGCCATGCCATTTTTGTCAAAGATTTTCATCCATTTTGCCAGGACAAGACATGACATTAAAGCCGCAAGCATTTTTACATGGCTTTTTTTCCTTTACAAATGTCATTTTGTGCAGGGACAGTTCTAAACACGGGAAACACATGCCACTTCACAGGCATACTTTAGACACCCCCCAGGTACCATATTTAAAGGAATATTTCACTTTTTTTTTTTCACTTTATGCATCATTAAAATGAGTGCTCCAGAAAAAACGTCCGTTTTTAAAACTTCTTTTTGCATTGATCCATGTCCCCTGGGCAGTGGCGGCTGGTGAAGTTTTAAGATGGGGGGCTCTAGACCCCGCACACCCTTTTTGACCCCTCCCACTTCTCATAAGCCCCACCCCTTATATAATCCACCCACTCCGTCCCCTGTAGTACACCATATACCAGGCTGTACATTATACACAGGACTCTGTACATCATATATCAGGTTCTACATCAGGAGTGCCCAACCCATGGCCCGCGGGCCACATGTGGCCCGCAGCGCCATCCGAGGTGGCCCGCCACGTCTTGCTCTGAGATGGCGGGTCGGCAAGCCCTGATCGCGGGTTTCCCGACCCGCCATCTCCGAGCATCAGCGAGAACAACGGAGCCGCCGCTAAAGGAAGCAGAGCCGATGCTTCCTGTATAGCGCCGGCTCCTTCACAGGCGGAGTGATATCAAATGTACTCCGCCTGTGACAGGAAGCTCTGTACTGCAGCTGCATGCTTCCTGAGATCTCACAGCAGCCAACAGTGCCAGAGCCAGCAGTTCCAGTACCAGTCACCAGTACCCACCAGCAGTACCAGCCAGCAGTATCAGTACCCACCAGCAGTACCAGTACCCACCAGAAGTACCAGTACCCGCCAGCAGTAACAATACCCACCAGCAGTACCCGCCACCAGTACCAGCCAGCAGTACCAGTACCCACCACCAGTACTAGCCACCAGTACTAGCCACCAGTACCCGCCAGCAGTACCAGTACCCACCAGCAGTATCAGTACCCCCCACCAGTACAAGCCAGCAGTACCAGTACCCACAAGCAGTACTAGCCACCAGTACCAGTCACCAGTACCAGTACCCGCCAGCAGTACCAGTACCTGCCAGCAGTATCAGTACCCACCAGCAGTACCAGTACCAGACAGTAGTACCCGCCACCAGTACCAGCCAGCAGTACCAGTACCCACCACCAGTACTAGCCACCAGTACCCGCCAGCAGTACCAGTACCCACCAGCAGTATCAGTACCCGCCACCAGTACCAGCCAGCAGTACCAGTACCCACCAGCAGTACTAGCCACCAGTCACCAGTACCAGTACCCACCAGCAGTACCAGTACCCACCAGCAGTATCAGTACCCACCAGCAGTACCAGTACCCACCAGCAATACCAGTACCAGCCAGCAGTACCCGCCAGCAGTACCAGCCAGCAGTACCAGTACCCACCAGCAGTACCAGCCACCAGTACTAGCCACCAGTACCAGTCACCAGTACCCATCAGCAGTACCAGTACCCACCAGCAGTACCAGCCAGCAGTACCCACCAGCAATACCAGTACCAACCAGCAGTATCAGTACCCACCAACAGTACAAGTACCAGCCAGCAGTACCCGCCAGCAGTACCAGTACCCACCAGCAGTACCAACCACCAGTACTAGCCACCAGTTCCAGTACCAGCAGTACCAGTACCAGCCACCAGTACCAGTCAGCAGCACCAGTACCAGCCAGCAGTACCAGTCAGCAGCACCAGTACCAACCACCAGTACTAGCCACCAGTTCCATTCACAAGTACCAGCACCAGCCAGCAGTACCAGTACCAGCCACCAGTACCAGCCAGCAGTACCCGCCAGCAGTAACAGCCAGCAGTACCAGTACCCACCAGCTGCACCAGTACCCACCAGCAGTACCAGTACCCACCAGCAGCCGCCAGCAGTACCAGTAGCAGCAAGCAGTTTCAGCCAGCAGTACCAGTACCAGCCAGCAGTACCAGTACCCACCAGCAGTACTAACCACCAGTACTAGCCACCAGTTCCAGTCACCAGTACCAGCACCAGCCAGCAGTACCAGTACCAGCCAGCAGTACCAGTACCCGCCAGCAGTACCAGCCAGCAGTACCAGTACCCACCAGCAGCACCAGTACCCACCAGCAGTACCAGTACCCACCAGCACCCACCAGCAGTACCAGTAGCAGCAAGCAGTTTCAGCCAGAAGTACCAGTACCAGCCAGCAGTACCAGTACCCGCCAGCAGTACCAGCAGGCAGTACCCAACAGCAGTACCAGCCAGCAGTACCAGCCCTGGAGGACAGCCAGCAGCAGCCACCAGTTATAACCACCTGGGGGACAGCAGCAACCAGCTGCAGGAATCCTGAGGAAGAAGTGAAGATCAAGGTCAGTTGAGGAGCAGGTAATCCACTGTGCATCAGTGTAAAAGCAGCCTTAGTCCCCTTTCACACGATCGGTCCGATCGGGTCTGCCTGTCTGTTTTTCAGGCGGACCCAATCAGACCCTCCATTCACCTCTATAGAGCGGCAGATGTAAACAGACTCATGTCTGCTTACACCCGCCTATCTGCAATCTGATCTGCTTAAAAAAACAGAAGTCCCCTTCTGTCTGGGCAGATCGGAGGGCCCTTAGGGTAGAGCGGGCTGCATCTGTGCCTGCTCTACATATGCAGAGTGGACACAGACCTGCCATCCGCCCGCTACGCTCATTGTGGCACGTGAACAGTTACCAAGTTGCTAAAGTGGCCCTCGCTCCTCAAAAGGTTGGGCACCCCTGCTCTACATTATACACAGGACTCATCAATCTGTCTCTCAGCCCATCAGGGACTGAGGGATGGTGTGTGGGATGGGATCAGGGACAGAGGGATGGTAGGTGGGATGGGATCAGGCACAGTGGGATGGTGGGTGGTATGGGGTCAGGGACAGAGGCAAGGGATCAGGGACAGAGGAATGGTGGTGGGATGGGATCAGGGAAAGAGGAATGGTGGTGGGATGGGATCAGGGACAGAGGAATGGTGGGTGGGATGGGATCAGGGACAAAGGAATGGTGGGTGGGATGGGATCAGGGACAGAGAAATGGTGGGTGGGATGGGATCAGGGACAGAGGAATGGTGGGTGGGATGGGATCCGGGACAGAGAAATGGTGGGTGGGATGGGATCCGGAGCAGAGAAATGGTGGGTGGGATGGGATCAGGGACAGAGGAATGGTGGGTGGGATGGGAATCTGGGACAGACGGACAGGACCAGAGACAGAGGGATGGGATCAGGGACAAAGGGATGGTGGGTAAGATGGGATCAGGGACAGGGGGAAGGGATCAGGGACAGATGGACGGGATTAGGGACAGAGGGATGGTGGTTGGGATGGGATCAGAGACAGAGGGACAGGATCAGGGACAGAGGGATGGTGGGTGGGATGGGATCAGGGACAGAGGGACGGGATCAGGGACAGAGGGATGGTGGTGGGATGGGATCAGGGACAGAGGGACGGGATCAGGGACAGAGGGATGGTGGGTGGGATGGGATCAGGGACAGAGGGACGTGATCAGGGACAGAGGGATGGTGGGTGGGATGGGATCAGGGACAGAATCAGGGACAGAGGGATGGTGGGTGGGATGGGATTAGGGACAGAGGGAGGGGATCAGGGACAGAGGGATCGTGGGTGGGATGGGATCAGGGACAGATGGATGGGATCAGGGACAGAGGGATGGTGGTTGGATGGGATCAGGGACAGAGGGACGGATCAGGGACAGAGGAATGGTGGTTGGGATGGGATCAGGGACAGAGGGACGGGATCAAGGACAGATGGATGGTGGGTGGGATGGGATCAGGGACAGAGGGATGGGATCAGGGACAGAGGGATGGTGGGTGGGATGGGATCAGGGACAGAGAGAGGGGATCAGGGACAGAGGGATGGTGGGTGGGATGGGATCAGGGACAGAGGGATGGTGGGTGGGATGGGATCAGGCACAGTGGAATGGGATCAGGGACAGAGGGATGGTGGGTGGGATGGGATTAGGGAAAGAGGGATGGGATAAGGGACAGAGGAATGGTGGTGGGATGGGATCAGGGACAGAGGAATGGTGGTGGGATGGGATCAGGGACAAAGGAATGGTGGTGGGATGGGATCAGGGACAAAGGAATGGTGGGTGGGATGGGATCAGGGACAGAGAAATGGTGGGTGGGATGGGATCAGGGACAGAGGAATGGTGGGTGGGATGGGATCAGCAACAGAGGGACAGGATCAGGGACAGAGGGACGGGATCAGGGACAGAGGGATGGTGGGTGGGATGGGATCAGCGACAGAGGGACGGGATCAGGGACAGAGGGATGGTGGGTGGGATGGGATCAAGGACAGATGGACGGGATCAGGGACAGAGGGATGGTGGTTAAGATGGGATCAGGGACAGAGGGACAGGATCAGGGACAGAGGGATGGTGGGTGGGATGGGATCAGGGACAGAGGGATGGGATCAGGGACAGAGGGACGGGATCAGGGACAGAGGGATGGTGGTTGGGATAGGATCAGGGACAGAGGGACGGGATCAGGGACAGAGGGATGGTGAGTGGGATGGGATCAGGGACAGACGGACAGGACCAGGGACAGAGGGACGGGATCAGGGACAGAGGGATGGTGGGTAAGATGGGATCAGGGACAGAGGGACGGGATCAGGGACAGATGGACGGGATTAGGAAAAGAGGGATGGTGGTTGGGATGGGATCAGGGACAGAGGGACAGGATCAGGGACAGAGGGATGGTGGGTGGGATGGGATCAGGGACAGAGGGACGGGATCAGGGACAGAGGGATGGTGGGTGGGATGGGATCAGGGACAGATGGATGGGATCAAGGACAGAGGGATGGTGGTTGGGATGGGATCAGGGACAGAGGGACATGATCAGGGACAGAGGGATGGTGGTTGGGATGGGATCAGGGACAGAGGGACGGGGTCAGGGACAGAGGGATGGTGGTTGGGATGGGATCAGGGACAGAGGGACGGGATCAAGGACAGAGGGATGGTGGGTGGGATGGGATCAGGCACAGTGGAATGGGATCAGGGACAGAGGGATGGTGGGTGGGAACGAATGGTGGTGGGATGGTATCAGGGACAGAGGAATGGTGGTGGGATGGGATCAGGGATTGAGGAATGGTGGGTGGGATGCGATCAGGGACAGAGGAATGGTGGGTGGGATGGGATCAGCAACAGAGGGACAGGATCAGGGACAGAGGGACGGGATCAGGGACAGATGGATGAGATCAGGGACAGAGGGACGGGATCAGGGACAGATGGACGGGATTAGGGACAGAGGGATGGTGGTTGGGATGGGATCAGGGACAGAGGGACAGGATTAGGGACAGAGGGATGGTGGGTGGGATGGGCTCAGGGACAGAGGGATGATGGGTGGGATGGGATCAGGGACAGAGGGAGGGGATCAGGGACAGAGGGATGTTGGGTGGGATGGGATCAGGGACAGAGGGAAGGGATCAGGGACAGAGGGATGGTGGGTGGGATGGGATCAGGGACAGAGGGATGGTGGGTGGGATGGGATCAGGGACAGAGAGACAGAATCAGGGACAGAGGGATGTAGGGTGGGATGGGATCAGGGACAGACGGACAGGACCAGGGAAAGAGGGACGGGATCAGGGACAGATGGATGGCGGGTAAGATGGGATCAGGGACAAAGGGACGGGATCAGGGACAGATAGACAGGATTAGGGACAGAGGGATGGTGGTTGGGATGGGATCAGGGACAGAGGGACAGGATCAGGGACAGAGGGATGGTGGGTGGGATGGGATCAGGGACAGAGGGACGGGATCAGGGACAGAGTGATGGTGGGTGGGATGGGATCAGGGACAGAGGGACGGGATCAGGGACAGAGGGATGGTGGTTGGGATAGGATCAGGGACAGAGGGACGGGATCAGGGACAGAGGGATGGTGGGTGGGATGGGATCAGGGACAGAGGGATGGGATCAGGGACAGAGTGATGGTGAGTGGGATGGGATCAGGGACAGAAGGATGGTGAGTGGGATGGGATCAGGGACAGAGGGAGGGGATTAGGGACAGAGGGACGGGATCAGTGACAGAGGGATGGTGGGTGGGATGAGATCAAGGACAGAGGGACGGGATCAGGACAGAGGGATGGTGGGTGGGATGGGATCAGGGACAGACGGACAGGACCAGGGACAGAGGGACAGGATCAGGGACAGAGGGACGGGATCAGGGACAGAGGGATGGTGGGGGGATAGGATCAGGGACAGAGGGACGGGATCAGGGACAAAGGGACGGAATCAGGGACAGAGGGATGGTGGGTGGGATGGGATCAGAGACAGAGGGATGGGATCAGGGACAGAGTGATGGTGAGTGGGATGGGATCAGGGACAGAAGGGTGGTGAGTGGGATGGGATCAGGGACAGAGGGAGGGGATTAGGGACAGAGGGAGGGGATCAGGGACAGATGGATGGTGGGTGGGATGGGATCAGGAACAGATGGACGGGATCAGGGACAGAGAGATGGTGGTTGGGATAGGATCAGGGACAGAGGGACGGGATCAGGGACAGAGGGATGTTGGGTGGGATGGGATCAGGGACAGAGGGACGGGATCAGGGACAGAGGGATGGTGGGTGGGTGGGATGGGATCAGGGACAGACGGACAGGACCAGGGACAGAGGGACGGGAT
Source organism: Lithobates sylvaticus (assembly GCA_028564925.1). Classification (NCBI taxonomy): domain Eukaryota; kingdom Metazoa; phylum Chordata; class Amphibia; order Anura; family Ranidae; genus Lithobates; species Lithobates sylvaticus. The sequence goes on from CM053031.1 coordinate 312,451,882, forward strand.
CAAGGACAGAGGGATGGTGGGTGGGATGGGATCAGGGACAGAGGGATGGGATCAGGGACAGAGGGACGGGATCAGGGACAGAGGAATGGTGGTTGGGATGGGATCAGGAACAGAGGGACGGGATCAAGGACAGAGGGATGGTGGGTGGGATGGGATCAGGGACAGAGGGATGGGATCAGGGACAGAGGGATGGTGGGTGGGATGGGATCAGGGACAGAGGGAGGGGATCAGGGACAGAGGGATGGTGGGCGGGATGGGATCAGGGACAGAGGGATGGTGGGTGGGATGGGATCAGGCACAGTGGAATGGGATCAGGGACAGAGGGATGGGATCAGGGACAGAGGGATGGTGGGTGGGATGGGATCAGGGACAGAGGAATGGTGGTGGGATGGGATCAGGGACAGAGGAATGGTGGTGGGATGGGATCAGGGACAGAGGAATGGTGGTGGGATGGGATCAGGGACAGAGGAATGGTGGTGGGATGGGATCAGGGACAAAGGAATGGTGGGTGGGATGGGATCAGGGACAGAGGAATGGTGGGTGGGATGGGATCAGGGACAGAGGAATGGTGGGTGGGATGGGATCAGCAACAGAGGGACAGGATCAGGGACAGAGGGACGGGATCAGGGACAGAGGGATGGTGGGTGGGATGGAATCACGGACAGATGGACAGGATCAGGGACAGAGGGATGGTGGTTAAGATGGGATCAGGGACAGAGGGACCGGATCAGGGACAGAGGGATGGTGGGTGGGATGGGATCAGGGACAGACGGACAGGACCAGGGACAGAGGGACAGGATCAGGGACAGAGGGACGGGATCAGGGACAGAGGGATGGTGGGGGGGATAGGATCAGGGACAGAGGGACGGGATCAGGGACAAAGGGACGGAATCAGGGACAGAGGGATGGTGGGTGGGATGGGATCAGAGACAGAGGGATGGGATCAGGGACAGAGTGATGGTGAGTGGGATGGGATCAGGGACAGAAGGGTGGTGGTGGGATGGGATCAGGGACAGAGGGAGGGGATTAGGGACAGAGGGAGGGGATCAGGGACAGATGGATGGTGGGTGGGATGGGATCAGGAACAGATGGACGGGATCAGGGACAGAGAGATGGTGGTTGGGATAGGATCAGGGACAGAGGGACGGGATCAGGGACAGAGGGATGTTGGGTGGGATGGGATCAGGGACAGAGGGACGGGATCAGGGACAGAGGGATGGTGGGTGGGTGGGATGGGATCAGGGACAGACGGACAGGACCAGGGACAGAGGGACGGGATCAAGGACAGAGGGATGGTGGGTGGGATGGGATCAGGGACAGAGGGATGGGATCAGGGACAGAGGGACGGGATCAGGGACAGAGGAATGGTGGTTGGGATGGGATCAGGAACAGAGGGACGGGATCAAGGACAGAGGGATGGTGGGTGGGATGGGATCAGGGACAGAGGGATGGGATCAGGGACAGAGGGATGGTGGGTGGGATGGGATCAGGGACAGAGGGAGGGATCAGGGACAGAGGGATGGTGGGCGGGATGGGATCAGGGACAGAGGGATGGTGGGTGGGATGGGATCAGGCACAGTGGAATGGGATCAGGGACAGAGGGATGGGATCAGGGACAGAGGGATGGTGGGTGGGATGGGATCAGGGACAGAGGAATGGTGGTGGGATGGGATCAGGGACAGAGGAATGGTGGTGGGATGGGATCAGGGACAGAGGAATGGTGGTGGGATGGGATCAGGGACAGAGGAATGGTGGTGGGATGGGATCAGGGACAAAGGAATGGTGGGTGGGATGGGATCAGGGACAGAGGAATGGTGGGTGGATGGGATCAGGGACAGAGGAATGGTGGGTGGGATGGGATCAGCAACAGAGGGACAGGATCAGGGACAGAGGGACGGGATCAGGGACAGAGGGATGGTGGGTGGGATGGAATCACGGACAGATGGACAGGATCAGGGACAGAGGGATGGTGGTTAAGATGGGATCAGGGACAGAGGGACCGGATCAGGGATAGAGGGATGGTGGGTGGGATGAGATCAGGGACAGAGGGACGGGATCAGGGACAGAGGGATGGTGGGTGGGATCAGGGACAGAGGGAGGGGATCACGGACAGAGGGATGGTGGTTGGGATGGGATCAGGGACAGAGGGTTTAGTGGGTGGGATGGGATCAGGCACAGTGGAATGGGATCAGGGACAGAGGGATGGTGGGTGGGATGGGATCAGGCACAGTGGAATGGGATCAGGGACAGAGGGATGGTGGGTGGGATGGGATCAGGGACAGCGGGATGGGATCAGGCACAAACTAATGGTGGTGGGATGGGATCAGGGACAGAGGAATGGTGGTGGGATGGGATCAGGGATAGAGGAATGGTGGATGGGATGGGATCAGCAACAGAGGGAAAGGATCAGGGACAGAGGGACGGGATCAGGGACAGATGGATGAGATCAGGGACAGAGGGACGGGATCAGGGACAGATGGACGGGATTAGGGACAGATGGATGGTGGTTGGGATGGGATCAGGGACAGAGGGACAGGATCAGGGACAGAGGGATGGTGGGTGGGGATGGGATCAGGGACAGGGGGATGATGGATGGGATGGGATCAGGGACAGAGGGAGGGGATCAGGGACAGAGGGATGGTGGGTGGGATGGGATCAGGCACAGTGGAATGGGATCAGGGACAGAGGGATGGTGGGTGGGATGGGATCAGGGACAGAGGGATGGGATCAGGCACAAACTAATGGTGGTGGGATGGGATCAGGGACAGAGGAATGGTGGTGGGATGGGATCAGGGATAGAGGATTGGTGGGTGGGATGGGATAAGGGACAGAGGAATGGTGGGTGGGATGGGATCAGCAACAGAGGGACAGGATCAGGGACAGAGGGACGGGATCAGTGACAGATGGATGAGATCAGGGACATAGGGACGGGATCAGGGACAGATGGATGGTGGTTGGGATGGTATCAGAGACAGACGGACAGGATCAGGGACAGAGGGATGGTGGGTGGAATGGGATCAGGGACAGAGGGATGGGATCAGGGACAGAGGAATGGTGGTGGGATGGCATCAGGGACAGAGGAATGGTGGTGGGATGGGATCAGGGACAGAGGAATGGTGGTGGAGTGGGATCAGGGACAAAGGAATGGTGGGTGGGATGGGATCAGGGACAGAGAAATGGTGGGTGGGATGGGATCAGGGACAGAGGAATGGTGGGTGGGATGGGATCAGGGACAGAGGAATGGTGGGTGGGATGGGATCAGGGACAGAGGGATGGTGGGTGGGATGGGATCAGGGACAGAGGGACGGGATCAGGGACAGAGTGATGGTGTGTGGGATGGGATCAGGGACAGAGGGACGGGATCAGGGACAGAGGGATGGTGGTTGGGATAGGATCAGGGACAGAGGGGCGGGATCAGGGACAGAGGGATGGTGGGTGGGATGGATCAGGGACAGAGGAATGGTGGTGGGATGGGATCAGGGATAGAGGAATGGTGGGTGGGATGGGATCAGGGAAAGAGGAATGGTGGATGGGATGGGATCAGCAACAGAGGGAAAGGATCAGGGACAGAGGGACGGGATCAGGGACAGATGGATGAGATCAGGGACAGAGGGACGGGATCAGGGACAGATGGACGGGATTAGGGACAGATGGATGGTGGTTGGGATGGGATCAGGGACAGAGGGACAGGATCAGGGACAGAGGGATGGTGGGTGGGATGGGATAAGGGACAGGGGGATGATGGATGGGATGGGATCAGGGACAGAGGGAGGGATCAGGGACAGAGGGATGGTGGGTGGGATGGGATCAGGCACAGTGGAATGGGATAAGGGACAGAGGGATGGTGGGTGGGATGGGATCAGGGACAGAGGGATGGGATCAGGCACAAACTAATGGTGGTGGGATGGGATCAGGGACAGAGGAATGGTGGTGGGATGGGATCAGGGATAGAGGAATGGTGGGTGGGATGGGATCAGGGACAGAGGAATGGTGGGTGGGATGGGATCAGCAACAGAGGGACAGGATCAGGGACAGAGGGACGGGATCAGTGACAGATGGATGAGATCAGGGACATAGGGACGGGATCAGGGACAGATGGATGGTGGTTGGGATGGTATCAGAGACAGACGGACAGGATCAGGGACAGAGGGATGGTGGGTGGAATGGGATCAGGGACAGAGGGATGGGATCAGGGACAGAGGAATGGTGGTGGGATGGGATCAGGGACAGAGGAATGGTGGTGGGATGGGATCAGGGACAGAGGAAAGGTGGTGGAGTGGGATCAGGGACAAAGGAATGGTGGGTGGGATGGGATCAGGGACAGAGAAATGGTGGGTGGGATGGGATCAGGGACAGAGGAATGGTGGTGGGATGGGATCAGGGACAGAGGAATGGTGGGTGGGATGGGATCAGCAACAGAGGGACAGGATCATGGACAGAGGGACGGGATCAGGGACAGAGGGATGGTGGGTGGGATGGGATCAGGGACAGATGGACAGGACCAGGGACAGAGGGACGGGATCAGGGACAGAGGGATGGTGGGTAAGATGGGATCAGGGACTGAGGGACGGGATCAGGGACAGATGGACGGGATTAGGAAAAGAGGGATGGTGGTTGGGATGGGATCAGGGACAGAGGGACAGGATCAGGGACAGAGGGATGGTGGGTGGGATGGGATCAGGGACAGAGGGACGGGATCAGGGACAGAGGGATGGTGGGTGGGATGGGATCAGGGACAGATGGATGGGATCAAGGACAGAGGGATGGTGGTGGGATGGGATCAGGGACAGAGGGACATGATCAGGGACAGAGGGATGGTGGTTGGGATAGGATCAGGGACAGAGGGACGGGATCAGGGACAGAGGGATGGTGGTTGGGATGGGATCAGGGACAGAGGGACGGGATCAGGACAGAGGGATGGTGGGTGGGATGGGATCAGGGACAGTGGAATGGGATCAGGGACAGAGGGATGGTGGGTGGGATGGTGGTGGGATGGTATCAGGGACAGAGGAATGGTGGTGGGATGGGATCAGGGACAGAGGAATGGTGAGTGGGATGGGATCAGGGACAGAGGAATGGTGGGTGGGATGGGATCAGGGACAGAGGGACAGGATCAGGGACAGAGGGATGGGATCAGGGACAGATGGATGGATCAGGGACAGAGGGACGGGATCAGGGACAGATGGACGGGATTAGGGACAGAGGGATGGTTTTTGGGATGGGATCAGGGACAGAGGGACAGGATCAGGGACAGAGGGATGGTGGGTGGGATGGGATCAGGGACAGAGGGATAATGGGTGGGATGGGATCAGGGACAGAGGGAGGGGATCAGGGACAGAGGGATGGTGGGTGGGATGGGATCAGGGACAGAGGGACGGGATCAGGGACAGACGGATGGTGGGTGGGATGGGATCAGGGACAGAGGGATGGAGGGTGGGATGCGATCAGGGACAGACGGACAGGACCAGGGACAGAGGGACGGGATCAGGGACAGAGGGATGGCGGGTAAGATGGGATCAGGGACAAAGGGATGGGATCAGGGACAGATAGACGGGATTAGGGACAGAGGGATGGTGGTTGGGATGGGATCAGGGACAGAGGGATGGTGGGTGGGATGGATCAGGGACAGAGGGATGGTGGGTGGGATGGGATCAGGGACAGAGGGACGGGATCAGGGACAGAGTGATGGTGGGTGGGATGGGATCAGGGACAGAGGGACGGGATCAGGGACAGAGGGATGGTGGTTGGGATCGGATCAGGGACAGTGGGACGGGATCAGGGACAGTGGGATGGTGGGTGGGATGGGATCAGGGACAGAGTGATGGTGAGTGGGATGGGATCAGGGACAGAAGGATGGTGAGTGGGATGGGATCAGGGACAGAGGGAGGGGATTAGGGACAGAGGGACGGGATCAGTGACAGAGGGATGGTGGGTGGGATGGGATCAAGGACAGATGGACGGGATCAGGGACAGAGGGATGGTGGTTGGGATAGGATCAGGGACAGAGGGACGGGATCAGGGACAGAGGGATGTTGGGTGGGATGGGATCAGGGACAGAGGAACGGGATCAGGGACAGAGGGATGGTGGGTGGGATGGGATCAGGGACAGACGGACAGGACCAGTGACAGAGGGACGGGATCAGGGACAGAGGGACGGGATCAGGGACAGAGGGATGGTGGGGGGATAGGATCAGGGACAGAGGGACGGGATCAGGGACAAAGGGACGGGATCAGGGACAGAGGGATGGTGGGTGGGATGGGATCAGAGACAGAGGAATGGGATCAGGGACAGAGTGATGGTGAGTGGGATGGGATCAGGGACAGAAGGATGGTGAGTGGGATGGGATCAGGAACAGATGGACGGGATCAGGGACAGAGGGATGGTGGGTGGGTGGGATGGGATCAGGGACAGACGGACAGGACCAGGGACAGAGGGACGGGATCAGGGACAGAGGGATGGTGGGTGGGATGGGATCAGGGACAGAGGGATGGGATCAGGGACAGAGGGACGGGATCAGGGACAGAGGGATGGTGGTTGGATGGGATCAGGAACAGAGGGACGGGATCAAGGACAGAGGGATGGTGGGTGGGATGGGATCAGGGACAGAGGGATGGGATCAGGGACAGAGGGATGGTGGGTGGGATGGGATCAGGGACAGAGGGAGGGGATCAGGGACAGAGGGATGGTGGGCGGGATGGGATCAGGGACAGAGGGATGGTGGTGGGATGGGATCAGGCACAGTGGAATGGGATCAGGGACAGAGGGATGGGATCAGGGACAGAGGGATGGTGGGTGGGATGGGATCAGGGACAGAGGAATGGTGGTGGGATGGGATCAGGGACAGAGGAATGGTGGTGGGATGGGATCAGGGACAGAGGAATGGTGGGTGGATGGGATCAGGGACAGAGGAATGGTGGGTGGGATGGGATCAGGGACAGAGGGACAGGATCAGGGACAGAGGGACGGGATCAGGGACAGAGGGATGGTGGGTGGGATGGGATCAGCGACAGAGGGACGGGATCAGGGACAGAGGGATGGTGGGTGGGATGGGATCAAGGACAGATGGACAGGATCAGGGACAGAGGGATGGTGGTTAAGATGGGATCAGGGACAGAGGGACGGGATCAGGGACAGAGGGATGGTGGGTGGGATGAGATCAGGGACAGAGGGACGGGATCAGGGACAGAGGGATGGTGGGTGGGATGGGATCAGGGACAGAGGGAGGGGATCAGGGACAGAGGGATGGTGGGTAAGATGGGATCAGGAACAGATGGACGGGATCAGGGACAGAGGGATGGTGGTTGGGATAGGATCAGGGACAGAGGGACGGGATCAGGGACAGAGGGATGGTGGGTGGGATGGGATCAGGGACCGAGGGACAGGATCAGGGACAGAGGGATGGTGGGTGGGATGGGATCAGGGACAGAGGGAGGGGATCAGGGACAGAGGGATGGTGGGGGATGGGATCAGGGACAGAGGGTTTAGTGGGTGGGATGGGATCAGGCACAGAGGAATGGGATCAGGGACAGAGGGATGGGGAGGATGGTGGGATGGGATCAGGCACAGTGGAATGGGATCAGGGACAGAGGATGGTGGGTGGGATGGGATCAGGATGGGGGGTGGGATGGGGGGTGGGATGGGATCAGGCACAGTGGAATGGGATCAGGGACAGAGGGATGGTGGGTGGGATGGTGATGGGAGGGACAGCGGGATGGGATCAGGCACAAACTATGGTGGTGGGATGGGATCAGGGACAGAGGAATGGTGGTGGGATGGGATCAGGGAAAGAGGAATGGTGGGTGGGATGGGATCAGGGACAGCGGGATGGGATCAGGCACAAACTAATGGTGGTGGGATGGGATCAGGGACAGAGGAATGGTGGTGGGATGGGATCAGGGAAAGAGGAATGGTGGTGGGATGGGATCAGCAACAGAGGGACAGGATCAGGGACAGAGGGACGGGATCAGGGACAGATGAATGAGATCAGGGACAGAGGGACGGTATCAGGGACAGATGGACGGGATTAGGGACAGATGGATGGTGGTTGGGATGGGATCAGGGACAGAGGGACAGGATCAGGGACAGAGGGATGGTGGGTGGGATGGGATCAGGGACAGAGGGATGATGGGTGGGATGGGATCAGGGACAGAGGGAGGGGATCAGGGACAGAGGGATGGTGGGTGGGATGGGATCAGGGACAGAGGGATGGTGGGCGGGATGGGATCAGGGACAGAGGGATGGTGGGTGGGATGGGATCAGGCACAGTGGAATGGGATCAGGGACAGAGGGATGGGATCAGGGACAGAGGGATGGTGGGTGGGATGGGATCAGGGACAGAGGAATGGTGGTGGGATGGGATCAGGGACAGAGGAATGGTGGTGGGATGGGATCAGGGACAGAGGAATGGTGGTGGGATGGGATCAGGGACAGAGGAATGGTGGGTGGGATGGGATCAGCAACAGAGGGACAGGATCAGGGACAGAGGGACGGGATCAGGGACAGAGGGATGGTGGGTGGGATGGGATCAGCGACAGAGGGACGGGATCAGGGACAGAGGGATGGTGGGTGGGATGGGATCAGGGACAGAGGGAGGGATCAGGGACAGAGGGATGGTGGATGGGATGGGATCAGGAACAGATGGACGGGATCAGGGACAGAGGGATGGTGGGTGGGATAGGATCAGGGACAGAGGGACGGGATCAGGGACAGAGGGATGGTGGGTGGGATGGGATCAGGGACAGAGGGATGGTTGGTGGGATGGGATCAGGGACAGACGGACAGGACCAGGGACAGAGGGACGGGATCAGGGACAGAGGGATGGTGGGTAAGATGGGATCAGGGACAGATGGACGGGATCAGGGACAGATGGACGGGATTAGGAAAAGAGGGATGGTGGGTGGGATGGGATCAGGGACAGAGGGACGGGATCAGGGACAGAGGGATGGTGGGTGGGATGGGATCAGGGACAGAGGGTTTAGTGGGTGGGATGGGATCAGGCACAGTGGAATGGGATCAGGGACAGAGGGATGGGGGGTGGGATGGGATCAGGCACAGTGGAATGGGATCAGGGACAGAGGGATGGTGGGTGGGATGGGATCAGGGACAGCGGGATGGGATCAGGCACAAACTAATGGTGGTGGGATGGGATCAGGAACAGAGGAATGGTGGTGGGATGGGATCAGGGATAGAGGAATGGTGGGTGGGGTGGGATCAGGGAAAGAGGAATGGTGGGTGGGATGGGATCAGCAACAGAGGGACAGGATCAGGGACAGAGGGAAGGGATCAGGGACAGATGGATGAGATCAGGGACAGAGGGACGGGATCAGGGACAGATGGACGGGATTAGGGACAGATGGATGGTGGTTGGGATGGGATCAGGGACAGAGGGACAGGATCAGGGACAGAGGGATGGTGGGTGGGATGGGATCAGGGACAGAGGGATGATGGGTGGGATGGGATCAGGGACAGAGGGAGGGGATCAGGGACAGAGGGATGGTGGGTGGGATGGGATCAGGCACAGTGGAATGGGATCAGGGACAGAGGGATGGTGGGTGGGATGGGATCAGGGACAGAGGGATGGGATCAGGCACAAACTAATGGTGGTGGGATGGGATCAGGGACAGAGGAATGGTGGTGCGATGGGATCAGGGATAGAGGAATGGTGGGTGGGATGGGATCAGGGACAGAGGAATGGTGGGTGGGATGGGATCAGCAACAGAGGGACAGGATCAGGGACAGAGGGACGGGATCAGTGACAGATGGATGAGATCAGGGACATAGGGACGGGATCAGGGACAGATGGACGGGATTAGGGACAGATGGATGGTGGTTGGGATGGTATCAGAGACAGAGGGACAGGATCAGGGAAAGAGGGATGGTGGGTGGGATGGGATCAGGGACAGAGGGATGATGGGTGGGATGGGATCAGGGACAGAGGGAGGGGATCAGGGACAGAGGGATGGTGGGTGGGATGGGATCAGTGACAGAGGGATGGTGGGTGGGATGGGATCAGGGACAGAGAGACGGGATCAGGGACAGAGGGATGGTGGGTGGGATGGGATCAGGGACAGACGGACAGGACCAGGGACAGAGGGACAGGATCAGGGACAGAGGGATGGTGGGTAAGATGGGATCAGGGACAGAGGGACAGGATCAGGGACAGATGGACGGGATCAGGGACAGAGGAATGGTGGGTGGGATGGGATCAGGGACAGAGGAATGGTGGGTGGGATGGGATCAGCAACAGAGGGACAGGATCAGGGACAGAGGGACGGGATCAGGGACAGAGGGATGGTGGGTGGGATGGGATCAGGGGCAGACGGACAGGACCAGGGACAGAGGGACGGGATCAGGGACAGAGGGAGGGGATCAGGGACAGAGGGATGGGATCAGGCACAAACTAATGGTGGTGGGATGGGATCAGGGACAGAGGAATGGTGGTGGGATGGGATCAGGGATAGAGGAATGGTGGGTGGGATGGGATCAGGGACAGAGGAATGGTGGGGGGATGGGATCAGCAACAGAGGGACAGGATCAGGGACAGAGGGACGGGATCAGGGACAGATGGATGAGATCAGGGACATAGGGACGGGATCAGGGACAGATGGACGGGATCAGGGACAGATGGATGGTGGTTGGGATGGTATCAGGGACAGAGGGACAGGATCAGGGACAGAGGGATGGTGGGTGGGATGGGATCAGGGACAGAGGGATGATGGGTGGGATGGGATCAGGGACAGAGGGAGGGATCAGGGACAGAGGGATGGTGGGTGGGATGGGATCAGGGACAGAGGGGTGGGATCAGGGACAGAGGGATGGTGGTTGGGATGGATCAGGGACAGAGGGACGGGATCAGGGACATTGGGTTGGTGGGTGGGATGGGATCAGGGACAGTGGGATGGGATCAGGGACAGAGGGATGGTGAGTGGGATGGGATCAGGGACAGAGGGATGGTGGGTGGGATGGGATCAGGCACAGTGGAATGGGATCAGGGACAGAGGGATGGTGGGTGGGATGGGATCAGGGACAGAGGGATGGGATCAGGGACAGAAGAATGGTGGTGGGATGGGATCAGGGACAGAGGAATGGTGGGTGGGATGGGATCAGGGACAGAGGGACGGGATCAAGGACAGAGGGATGGTGGGTGGGATGGGATCAGGGACAGAGGGATGGGATCAGGGACAGAGGGATGGTGGGTGGGATGGGATCAGGGACAGAGGGAGGGGATAAGGGACAGAGGGATGGTGGGTGGGATGGGATCAGGGACAGACGGACAGGATCAGGGACAGAGGGATGGTGGGTGGGATGGGATCAGGGACAGAGGGACGGGATCAGGGACAGAGTGATGGTGGGTGGGATGGGATCAGGGACAGAGGGACGGATCAGGGACAGAGGGATGGTGGTTGGTATAGGATCAGGGACAGAGGGACGGATCAGGGACAGAGGGATGGTGGGTGGGATGGGATCAGGGACGGATGGACGGGATATGGGACAGATGGACGGGATTAGGAAAAGAGGGATGGTGGGTGGGATGGGATCAGGGACAGAGGGACGGGATCAGGGACAGAGGGATGGTGGGTGGGATGGGATCAGGGACAGAGGGACAGGATCAGGGACAGAGGGATGGTGGGTGGGATGGGATCAGGGACAGAGGGAGGGGATCAGGGACAGAGGGATGGTGGGTGGGATGGGTTCAGGGATAGAGGGTTTAGTGGGTGGGATGGGATCAGGCACAGTGGAATGGGATCAGGGACAGAGGGATGGTGGGTGGGATGGGATCAGGCACAGTGGAATGGGATCAGGGACAGAGGGATGGTGGGTGGGATGGATCAGGGACAGCGGGATGGGATCAGGCACAAACTAATGGTGGTGGGATGGGATCAGGGACAGAGGGATGGTGGTGGGATGGGATCAGGGATAGAGGAATGGTGGTGGGATGGGATCAGGGACAGAGGAATGGTGGGTGGGATGGGATCAGGGACAGAGGGACAGGATCAGGGACAGAGGGATGGGATCAGGGACAGATGGATGAGATCAGGGACATAGGGACGGGATCAGGGAAAGATGGACGGGATTAGGGACAGATGGATGGTGGTTGGGATGGTATCAGGGACAGAGGGACAGGATCAGGGACAGAGGGATGGTGGGTGGGATGGGATCAGGGACAGAGGGATGATGGGTGGGATGGGATCAGGGACAGAGGGAGGGGATCAGGGACAGAGGGATGGTGGGTGGGATGGGATCAGGGACAGAGGGACGGGATCAGGGACAGAGGGATGGTGGTTGGGATAGGATCAGGGACAGAGGGACGGGATAAGGGACAGAGGGATGGGGGTGGGATGGGATCAGGGACAGAGGGATGGGATCAGTGACAGAGGGATGGTGAGTGGGATGGGATCAGGGACAGAGGGATGGTGGTGGGATGGGATCAGGCACAGAGGGACGGGATCAGGGACAGAGGGATGGTGGGTGGGATGGGATCAGGGACAGAGGGATGGGATCAGGGATGGAGGGATGGTGGGTGGGGGATGGGATCAGGGACAGAGGGATGGTGGGTGGATGGGATCAGGGACAGAGGGATGGATCAGTGACAGAGGGATGGTGGGTGGGATGGGATCAGGGACAGAGGGACAGGATCAGGGACAGAGGGATGGTGGTGGGGATGGGATCAGGGACAGAGGGATGGGATCAGGGACAGAGGGATGGTGGTGGGATGGGATCAGGGACAGAGGGACAGGATCAGGGACAGAGTGATGGTGGGTGGGATGGGATCAGGGACAGAGGGATGGGATCAGGGACAGAGGGATGGTGGGTGGGATGGGATCAGGGACAGAGGGACGGATCAGGGACAGAGGGATGGTGGTGGGATGGGATCAGGGACGGAGGGACGGGATATGGGACAGATGGACGGTATTAGGAAAAGAGGGATGGTGGGTGGGATGGGATGGGATCAGGGACGGGATCAGGGACAGAGGGATGGTGGTGGGATGGGATCAGGGACAGAGGGACAGGATGGGACAGAGGGATGGGATGGGATCAGGGACAGAGGGATGGGTGGGATGGGGGTTGGATGGGATCAGGACAGAGGGACAGGATCAGGGACAGAATGGATGGTGGGTGGGATGGGATCAGGGACAGAGGGATGGTGGGTGGTGGGATGGGATCAGGGACAGAGGGATGGTGGTTGGGATGGTGGGGGGGAAGGGATCAGGGACAGAGGGATGTGGGTGGGATGGGTGGGATGGATGGATGGATACAGCAACAGAGGGACAGGATCAGGGACAGAGGGATAGGTGGTGGGATGGGATCAGGGACAGAGGGACGGGATCAGGGACAGAGGGGTGGGATGGGATCAGGGATGGGATCATGGACAGAGGTATGGTGGTTGGGATGGGATCAGGGACAGAGGGAGGGTCAGGGACAGAGGGATGGTGGGTGGATGGATGGGATCAGGGACAGAGGGATGGTGGTGGTGGGATGGGATCAGGGACAGAAAGGATCAGGACACAGGACAGGGAGGGGATCAGGGACAGAGGGATGGTCAGGGACAGGTCAGGACAGAGGGATGGATGGGATCAGGGAGGGACAGGGTGGAGGGATGGGGATCGGGATCAGGGACAGAGGGATGGTGGGTGGGATGGGATCAGGGACAGAGGGATGGTGGTGGGATGGGATCAGGGACAGAGGATGGTGGTGGGATGGATCAGGGACAGAGGGATGGTGGGGATGGGATGGGACAGGGGATCAGGGATGGTGGGTGGGGGATCAGGGACAGAGGGACGGGATCAGGGACAGATGGGATGGGACAGAGGGATGGTGGTTGGGAGGATCAGACAGTGGACAGGGATCAGGGACAGAGGGATGGTGGGTGGATGGGATCAGGGACAGAGGGATGGTGGATGGATCAGGGATCAGGGACAGAGGGAATGGTGGGTGGGATGGGATCAGGGACAGAGGGAATGGTGGGTGGGAGGGATCAGGGACAGAGGGACAGGATCAGGGACAGAGGGATGGTGGTGGGATGGGATCAGGACAGACAGACGGAGGGAGGGATGGTGGTGGAAAACAGGACAGGGATGGGATCAGGGACAGAGGGGGGTGGGTGGGATCAGGGACAGAGGACGGGATCAGGGACAGAGGGATGGGGTGGGATGGGATCAGGGACAGGGACAGGATCAGGGACAGAGGGATGGTGGGTGGATGGATCAGGGACAGAGGGATGGTGGGTGGGGTGGGGGATCAGGGACAGAGGGACAGGGATCAGGGACAGAGGGATGGTGGGTGGGATGGGATCAGGGACAGAGGGATGGGATCAGGGACAGAGGGATGGTGGGTGGGATGGGATCAGGGACAGAGGGATGGGATCAGGGACAGAGGGATGGTGGGTTGGGATGGGATCAGGGACAGAGGGACGGGATCAGGGACAGAGGGATGGTGGGTGGGATGGGATCAGGGACAGAGGGATGGTGGGTGGGATGGGATCAGGGACAGAGGGATGGTGGGTGGGGATGGGATCAGGGACAGAGGGATGGGATCAGGGACAGAGGATGGTGGTGGGATGGGATCAGGGACAGAGGACGGGATGGTGGGTGGGATGGGATCAGGGACAGAGGGATGGTGGGTGGGATGGGATCAGGACAGAGGGATGGGATCAGGGACAGATCAGGATCAGGGACAGAGGATGGTGGGTGGGATGGGATCAGGACAGGACAGAGGATGGTGGGTGGGATGGGATCAGGGACAGAGGGATGGGATCAGGGACAGAGGAATGGTGGGATGGGGGACAGAGGAATGGGATCAGGGACAGAGAATGGTGGGTGGGATGGGATCAGGACAGAGGGACAGGGTACAGAGGGATGGTGGGTAGGATGGGATCAGGGAGGGATGGGATCAGGACAGGGGATGGGATCAGGGACAGGGGATGGTTATGGATCAGGGACAGAGGGACGGGATCAGGGACAGAGGGATGGTGGTGGGATGGGATCAGGGACAGAGGGACAGGATCAGGGGAGGGACGGTGGTGGGATGGATGGGATGGGATCAGGGAGGGGGGTGGGATGGGATCAGGGACAGAGGGATGGTGGGTGGGATGGGAGGGAAGGGGGTGATCAGGGACAGAGGGATGGGGGTGGGATCAGGGACAGAGGGATGGTGGGATGGGATGGGATCAGGGACAGAGGGTGGGATCAGGGACAGAGGGATGGTGGGTGGGATGGGATCAGGGACAGAGGGATGGTGGGATGGGATCAGGGGACAGGACAGAGGAATGGTGGGTGGGATGGGATCAGGACAGAGGGACAGGATCAGGGACAGAGGGATGGGGTGGGATGGGATCAGGGGCAGGGACAGACCAGGGACAGGGGACGGGATCAGGGACAGAGGGATGGTGGTGTGGGATGGGATCAGGGACAGAGGGATGGTGGGTGGGATGGGATCAGGGACAGAGGGGTGGGTGGGATGGTCAGGGACAGAGGAATGGGTGGGATGGGATCAGGGACAGAGGGACAGGGACAGAGGGACGGATCAGGGACAGAGGGATGGTGGGATGGGATCAGGATGGGGGATCAGGGACAGAGGGACGGGATCAGGGACAGATGGACGGGGATCAGGGACAGAGGGATGGTGGGTGGGATCAGGGGGATGGGATCAGGGACAGAGGGATGGGATCAGGATCAGGACAGAGGGATGGTGGGTGGGATGGGATCAGGACAGAGGGATGGGATCAGGGACAGAGGGATGGTGGGTGGGATGGGATCAGGGACAGAGGGAGGGGATCAGGGACAGAGGGATGGTGGGGGGATGGGATCAGGGACAGAGGGATGGTGGGTGGGATGGGATCAGGGACAGTGGAATGGGGGGATCAGGGACAGAGGGATGGGATCAGGGACAGAGGGATGGTGGGGGATGGGATCAGGGACAGAGGGAATGGTGGTGGATGGGATCAGGGACAGAGGGATGGTGGTTGGGATAGGATCAGGGACAGAGGGATGGGGATCAGGGACAGAGGATGGTGGGTGGGATGGGATCAGGGACAGAGGAATGGTGGTGGGATGGGATCAGGGACAGAGGGATGGTGGTGGGATAGGATCAGGGACAGAGGGATGGGATCAGGGACAGAGGGATGGTGGGTGGGATGGATCAGGGACAGAGGGATGGTGGGTGGGATGGGATCAGGGACAGAGGGACAGGACCAGGGACAGAGGGACGGGATCAGGGACAGAGGGATGGTGGGTAAGATGGGATCAGGGACAGATGGACGGGATCAGGGACAGATGGACGGGATTAGGAAAAGAGGGATGGTGGGTGGGATGGGATCAGGGACAGAGGGACGGGATCAGGGACAGAGGGATGGTGGGTGGGATGGGATCAGGGACAGAGGGACAGGATCAGGGACAGAGGGATGGTGGGTGGGATGGGATCAGGGACAGAGGGAGGGGATCAGGGACAGAGGGATGGTGGGTGGGATGGGATCAGGGACAGATGGGATGTGGGTGGGATCAGGAATGGGATCAGGGACAGAGGGATGGTGGGGGGATGGGATCAGGGACAGAGGGAATGGGATCAGGGACAGAGGATGGTGGGTGGATGGGATCAGGGACAGAGGGAATGGGGTGGGATCAGGGACAGAGGGATGGTGGGTGGGATGGGATCAGGGACAGAGGGATGGGGGTGGGATCAGGGACAAACTAATGGTGGTGGGATGGGATCAGGGACAGAGGAATGGTGGTGGGATGGGATCAGGGACAGAGGAATGGTGGGTGGGATGGGATCAGGGACAGGGACAGACAGGGATCAGGGGTGGGATGGGAGGGACAGGATGGTGGTTGGGATGGAATCAGGACAGAGGGACGGGATCAGGGACAGAGGATGGTGGGTGGGATGGATCAGGGACAGAGGGATGGTGGGTGGGACAGGATCAGGGACAGAGGGATGGTGGGTGGGGGATGGGACAGGGATGGATCAGGGACAGAGGATGGGTGGGATGGGATCAGGGACAGAGGGATGGTGGGTGGGATGGGATCAGGGACAGAGGATGGTGGGTGGGATGGATCAGGGACAGAGGGATGGTGGAGGATCAGGGACAGAGGGATGGTGGGTGGGATGGGATCAGGGACAGAGGATGGTGGGGGGATGGGAGAGGGTTGGTGGGATCAGGGACAGGGATGGGGTGGGATCAGGACAGAGGATGGGATCAGGGACAGAGGGATGGTGGGTGGGATGGGATCAGGGACAGAGGGATGGTGGGTGGGATGGATCAGGGACAGAGGGATGGGATCAGGACAGAGAGACGATGGTGGTGGGGGATGGGATCAGGGACAGAGGGGGACGGATCAGGGATGGTGGGTAAGATGGGATCAGGACAGAGGACGGGATCAGGGACAGATGGACGGGGATTAGGATCAGGGACAGAGGGATGGTGGGTGGGATGGGATCAGGGACAGAGGGACGGGATCAGGGACAGAGGGATGGTGGGTGGGATGGGATCAGGGACAGAGGACAGGGGGATCAGGGACAGAGGGGGTGGGATCAGGGACAGAGGGAGGGATCAGGGACAGGTGGGTGGGAGGACAGAAGGGTGGGTGGGATGGGATGGGACAGGGACAGGAGGGATGGTGGGGGGTGGGATGGGATCAGGGACAGAGGAATGGAGGGATGGGATCAGGGACAGAGGGATGGTGGGTGGGATGGGATCAGGGACACAGTGACAGAGGGGATGGTGGGGTGGATCAGGGACAGAGGGATGGTGGGTGGGATGGGATCAGGGACAGAGGGATGGGGATCAGGGACAGGACAGAGGAATGGTGGTGGGATGGGATCAGGGACAGAGACAGAGGACAGAGGGGTGGTGGGATGGGATCAGGGATGGGTGAGGGGATCAGGTGGGTGGGGGATGGGATCAGGGACAGAGGAATGGTGGGTGGGATGGGATCAGCAACAGAGGGACAGGATCAGGGACAGAGGGGATGGTGGGTGGGATGGGATCAGGGACAGAGGGATGAGGATCAGGGACAGAGGGACAGGATCAGGGACAGAGGGATGGATCGGATTAGGGACAGAGGGATGGTGGTTGGGATGGATCAGGGACAGAGGGACAGGATCAGGGACAGAGGGATGGTGGGTGGGATGGGATCAGGGACAGAGGGACAGAGGGATGGTGGGTGGGATGGGATCAGGGACAGAGGGAGGGGATCAGGGACAGAGGGATGGGGATGGGAGGGGATCAGGCACAGTGGGATGGGATCAGGGACAGAGGGATGGTGGGTGGGATGGGATCAGGGACAGAGGGATGGGATCAGGCACAAACTAATGGTGGTGGGATGGGGATCAGGGACAGAGGAATGGTGGTGGGATGGGATCAGGGACAGAGGGACAGGATCAGGGACAGAGGGATGGTGGACAGGGAGAGGGATGGGATCAGTGACAGATGGATGAGATCAGGGACAGAGGGACGGGATCAGGGACAGATGGACAGGATTAGGGACAGAGGGATGGTGGTTGGGATGGTATCAGAGACAGAGGGACAGGATCAGGGAAAGAGGGAGGGTGGGTGGGATGGGATCAGGGACAGAGGGATGAGGGGTGGGATGGGATCAGGGACAGAGGGAGGGGATCAGGGACAGAGGGATGGAGGGTGGGATGGATCAGGGACAGAGGGATGGTGGGTGGGATGGGATCAGGGACAGTGGGACAGGATCAGGGACAGAGGGATGGTGGGTGGGATGGGATCAGGGACAGAGGGACGGGATCAGGGACAGAGGGATGGTGGGTGGGATGGGATCAGGGACAGACGGACAGGACCAGGGACAGAGGGACAGGATCAGGGACAGAGGGATGGTGGGTGGGATGGGATCAGGGACAGAGGGACAGGATCAGGGACAGATGGAAGGGATCAGGGACAGAGGGATGGTGGGTGGGATGGGATCAGGGACAGAGGGACAGGATCAGGGACAGAGGGATGGTGGTGGGTGGGATGGGATGGGATCAGGGACAGAGGGATGGTGGATCAGGGACAGAGGATGGTGGGTGGGATGGGATCAGGGACAGAGGAGGGGTGGATGGTGGGTGGGACAGGGACAGAGGGACGGGATCAGGGACAGAGGGATGGTGGGATGGGATCAGGGACAGAGGGATGGATGGGTGGGATGGACATGGACAGGGGAGGACAGGGATCAGGGACAGAGGGATGGTGGGTGGGATGGGATCAGGGACAGAGGGGATGGGATCAGGGACAGAGGAATGGTGGTGGGATGGGATCAGGGACAGAGGATCAGGGATCAGAGGGACAGATCAGGGATCAGAGGGATGGGATCAGGACAGAGGGATGGTGGGTGGATGGGATCAGGGACAGAGGGAGGTGGGTGGGATGGGATCAGGGAGGGACGGGATCAGGGACAGAGGGATGGTGGTGGGATGGGATCAGGGACAGAGGATGGTGGGTGGGATGGGATCAGGGACAGAGGGATGGTGGGTGGGATGGGATCAGGGACAGAGGGACGGGATCAGGGACAGAGGGATGGTGGGTGGGATGGGATCAGGGACAGAGGGACGGGATCAGGGACAGAGGGATGGTGGTGGGATGGGATCAGGGACAGAGGGAGGGGATCAGGGACAGAGGGATGGTGGGTGGGATGGGATCAGGGACAGAGGGATGGTGGTGGGATGGGATCAGGCACAGAGGGATGGTGGGTGGTGGGGGGGTGGATGGGATCAGGGACAGAGGGATGGTGGTGGGATGGGATCAGGGACAGAGGGATGGGATCAGGGACAGAGGGATGGTGGGGGGATGGGATCAGGGACAGAGGGATGGTGGGTGGGATGGGATCAGGGACAGAGGGATGGGTGGGTGGGATGGATGGGATCAGGGACAGAGGGATGGTGGGTGGGATGGGATCAGGGACAGAGGGACGGGATCAGGGACAGAGGGATGGTGGTGGGATGGGATCAGGGACAGAGGGACGGGATCAGGGACAGAGGGATGGTGGGTGGGATGGGATCAGGGACAGAGGGACGGGATCAGGGACAGAGGGATGGTGGTGGGATGGATCAGGGACAGAGGGATGGTGGGTGGGATGGGATCAGGACAGACAGATGGATGGGTGGGATCAGGGACAGGGACAGGACAGGATGGTGGGGGATGGGATCAGGGACAGAGGGATGGGATCAGGGACAGAGGGATGGGATCAGGGACAGAGGATGGTGGGTGGGATGGGATCAGGGACAGAGGGATGGTGGGTGGGACGGGATCAGGGACAGAGGGATGGTGGTGGGATGGGATCAGGACAGAGGGATGGTGGGTGGGATCAGGATCAGGGACAGAGGGATGGTGGGTGGGATGGGATCAGGGACAGAGGAATGGTGATCAGGGACAGAGGGATGGTGGGTGGGAGGGATGGTGGTGGGTGGGATGGGATCAGGACAGGGACAGAGGGATGGGATCAGGACAGAGGGACGGATCAGGGGGTGGGAAGGGAATGTACAGAGGGATGGTGGGTGGGATGGGATCAGGGACAGAGGGACAGGGGTGGGATGGATCAGGGACAGAGGGACGGGATCAGGGACAGAGGGATGGTGGGTGGGATGGGATCAGGACAGAGGGAATGGGATCAGGGACAGAGGATGGTGGTGGGATGGGATCAGGGACAGAGGGATGGGACTGGGTGGGATGGGATCAGGGACAGAGGATGGTGGTGGGATGGGATCAGGGACAGAGGACATGATCAGGGACAGAGGAATGGTGGTGGGATGGATGGAAATGATGGGATCAGGGACAGAGGGATGGTGGGATGGGATCAGGGAACAGAGGGACAGGATCAGGGACAGAGGGATGGTGGGTGGGATGGGATCAGGGACAGAGGGGTGGGGGATGGGATCAGGGACAGAGGGACGGGATCAGGGACAGAGGGATGGTGGGTGGGATGGGATCAGGGACAGAGGGAGGGGATCAGGACAGAGGGATGGGGTGGGATGGGATCAGGGACAGAGGGATGGGATCAGGGACAGAGGGATGGGGGTGGGATGGGATCAGGGACAGAGGGATGGGGATCAGGACAGAGGGATGGTGGGTGGGATGGGATCAGGGACAGGGATGGACCAGGTGGGATGGGATCAGGGACAGAGGGACAGTAGGGTGGTGGGTGGGATGGGATCAGGGACAGAGGGACAGGATCAGGGACAGAGGGATGGTGGGTGGGATGGATCAGGGACAGAGGAATGTGGGATGGGATCAGGGACAGAGGGATGGTGGGTGGGATGGGATCAGGGACAGAGGACATGGTGGGTGGGATGGTGGGATGGGACAGGGATCAGGGACAGAGGGATGGTGGGTGGGATGGGATCAGGGACAGAGGGACAGGATCAGGGACAGAGGGATGGTGGGTGGGATGGGATCAGGGACAGAGGATGGTGGTGGTGGGATGGGATCAGGGACAGAGGGACGGGATCAGGGACAGAGGGATGGTGGGTGGGATGGGATCAGGGACAGAGGATGGGATCAGGGACAGAGGGATGGATGGGTGGGATGGGATGGGATCAGGGACAGAGGGAGGGTGGGTGGGAGGGATCAGGGACAGAGGGATGGTGGTGGGATGGGATCAGGGACAGAGGGACAGAGGGATGGATGGGTGGGATGGATCAGGGACAGAGGGATGGTGGTTGGGATGGGATCAGGGACAGTGGGACAGGATCAGGGACAGAGTGATGGTGGTGGGATGGGATCAGGGACAGAGGGACGGGATCAGGGACAGAGGGATGGTGAGAGGGATGGGATCAGGGACAGAGGGATGGTGGGTGGGATGGGATCAGGCACAGAGGGACGGGATCAGGGACAGAGGGATGGTGGGGGATGGGATCAGGGACAGAGGATGGGATCAGGGACAGAGGGGTGGTGGGTGGGATGGGATCAGGGACAGAGGGGAGGTGGGTGGGATGGGATCAGGATCAGGGACAGAGGATGGTGGGTGGGATGGGATCAGGGACAGAGGGATGGTGGGTGGGATGGGATCAGGGACAGAGGATGGTGGTGTGGATGGGATCAGGGACAGGATGGGATCAGGGACAGAGGGATGGTGGGTGGGATGGGATCAGGGACAGAGGGACAGGGATGGGATCAGGGACAGAGGGATGGGATCAGGGGAGGGGGACATGGGATGGGATCAGGGACAGAGGGACGGATCAGGGACAGAGGGATGGGATGGTGTGGCACAAGGATGGGGATCAGGGACAGAGGGATGGTGGGATGGGATGAGGGATCAGGGACAGAGGGATGGTGGGGGGATGGGATCAGGGACAGAGGGATGGTGGGTGGGATGGGATCAGGGACAGGGACAGGGATGGATCAGGGACAGAGGGATGGTGGGACAGGGATGGGATGGGATCAGGGACAGAGGGATGGTGGGTGGGATGGGATCAGGGACAGAGGGATGGTGGAATGGGATCAGGGACAGAGGGATGGTGGGTGGGATGGATCAGGGACAGAGGGATGGTGGGTGGGATGGGATCAGGGACAGAGGAATGGTGGTGGGGATGGGATCAGGGACAGAGGAATGGTGGGTGGGATGGGATCAGGGACAGAGGAATGGTGGTGGGATGGGATCAGGGACAAAGGAATGGTGGGTGGGATGGGATCAGGGACAGAGGGATGGTGGTGGGATGGGATCAGGGACAGAGGGATGGTGGGTGGGATGGGATCAGGGACAGAGGAATGGGGGTGGGATGGGATCAGCAACAGAGGGACAGAGGGACAGAGGGATGGTGGGTGGGATGGGATCAAGGACAGAGGGACAGGATCAGGGACAGAGGGACGGGATCAGGGACAGAGGGATGGTGGGTGGGATGGGATCAGGGACAGAGGGACGGGATCAGGGACAGAGGGATGGTGGGTGGGATGGGATCAGGGACAGATGGACGGGATCAGGGACAGAGGAATGGTGGGTGGGATGGGATCAGGGACAGAGGAATGGTGGGTGGGATCAGGGACAGATCAGGGACAGAGGGATGGTGGGTGGGATGGATCAGGGACAGAGGGATGGTGGTGGGATGGGATCAGGGATGGGATCAGGGACAGAGGGACAGGATCAGGGACAGAGGGACGGGATCAGGGACAGAGGGATGGTGGGTGGGATGGGATCAGAGACAGAGGGAGGGGATCAGGGACAGAGGGATGGTGGGTGGGATGGGATCAGGAACAGATGGACGGGATCAGGGACAGAGGGATGGTGGTTGGGATGGGATCAGGGACAGAGGGATGGTGGGTGGGATGGGATCAGGGACAGAGGAATGGTGGGTGGGATGGGATCAGGGACATCAGGGTGGGATGGGATCAGCAACAGAGGGACAGGATCAGGGACAGAGGGATGGTGGGTGGGATGGGATCAAGGACAGAGGGACAGGATCAGGGACAGAGGGACGGGATCAGGGACAGAGGGAGGGTGGGTGGGATGGGATCAGGGACAGAGGGACGGGATCAGGGATAGAGGGATGGTGGGTGGGATGGGATCAGGGACAGAGGGAGGGATCAGGGACAGAGGGATGGTGGGTGGGATGGGATCAGGAACAGATGGACGGGATCAAGGACAGAGGGATGGTGGTTGGATGGATGGGATCAGGGACAGAGGGAGGGGATCAGGGACAGAGGGATGGTGGGTTGGATGGTATCAGGGACAGAGGAATGGTGGTGGGGGATGGGATCAGGGACAGAGGAATGGTGGGTGGGATGGGATCAGGGACAGAGGAATGGTGGGTGGGATGGGATCAGCAACAGAGGGACAGGATCAGGGACAGAGGGACGGGATCAGTGACAGATGGATGAGATCAGGGACATAGGGACGGGATCAGGGACAGATGGACAGGATTAGGGACAGATGGATGGTGGTTGGGATGGTATCAGAGACAGAGGGACAGGATCAGGGACAGAGGGATGGTGGGTGGGATGGGATCAGGGACAGAGGGATGATGGGTGGGATGGGATCAGGGACAGAGGGAGGGGATCAGGGACAGAGGGATGGTGGGTGGGATGGGATCAGGGACAGAGGGATGGTGGGTGGGATGGGATCAGGGACAGAGGGACAGGATCAGGGACAGAGGGATGGTGGGTGGGATGGGATCAGGGACAGAGAGACGGGATCAGGGACAGAGGGATGGTGGGTGGGATGGGATCAGGGACAGACGGACAGGACAAGGGACAGAGGGACAGGATCAGGGACAGAGGGATGGTGGGTAAGATGGGATCAGGGACAGAGGGACAGGATCAGGGACAGATGGACGGGATTAGGGACAGAGGGATGGTGGTGGTGTGGGATGGGATCAGGGACAGAGGGACAGGATCAGGGACAGAGGGATGGTGGGTGGGATGGGATCAGGGACAGAGGGACGGATCAGGGACAGAGGGATGGTGGGTGGGATGGGATCAGGGACAGAGGGACGGGATCAGGGACAGAGGGATGGTGGTTGGGATAGGATCAGGGACAGAGGGACGGGATAAGGGACAGAGGGATGGTGGGTGGGATGGGATCAGGGACAGAGGGATGGGATCAGGGACAGAGGGATGGTGAGTGGGATGGGATCAGGGACAGAAGGATGGTGGGTGGGATGGGATCAGGCACAGTGGAATGGGATCAGGGACAGAGGGATGGTGGGTGGGATGGGGTCAGGGACAGAGGGATGGGATCAGGGACAGAGGAATGGTGGTGGGATGGGATCAGGGACAGAGGAATGGTGGTGGGATGGGATCAGGGACAGAGGGACGGGATCAAGGACAGAGGGATGGTGGGTGGGATGGGATCAGGGACAGAGGGATGGGATCAGGGACAGAGGGATGGTGGTGGGATGGGATCAGGGACAGAGGGAGGGGATCTGGGACGGAGGGATGGTGGGTGGGATGGGATCAGGGACAGAGGGATGGTGGGTGGGATGGGATCAGGCACAGTGGAATGGGATCAGGCACAGTGGAATGGGATCAGGGACAGAGGGATGGTGGGTGGGATGGGATCAGGGACAGAGTGATGGGATCAGGGACAGAGGAATGGTGGTGGGATGGGATCAGGGACAGAGGAATGGTGGGTGGGATGGGATCAGGGACAGAGAAATGGTGGGTGGGATGGGATCAGGGACAGAGGAATGGTGGGTGGGATGGGATGGGATCAGGGACAGAGGGACAGGATCAGGGACAGAGGGATGGTGGTGGGATGGGATCAGGGACAGAGGGACGGGATCAGGGACAGATGGATGGTGGGTGGGATGGGATCAAGGACAGATGGACGGGATCAGGGACAGAGGGATGGTGGTTAAGATGGGATCAGGGACAGAGGGACGGGATCAGGGACAGAGGGATGGTGGGTGGGATGGGATCAGGGACAGAGGGACGGGATCAGGGACAGAGGGACGGTGGGTGGGATGGGATCAGGGACAGAGGGAGGGGATCAGGGACAGAGGGACGGTGGGTGGGATGGGATCAGGGACAGAGGGAGGGGGATCAGGGACAGAGGGATGGTGGGCAGGATGGGATCAGGGACAGAGGGATGGTGGGTGGGATGGGATCAGGCACAGTGGAATGGGATCAGGGACAGAGGGATGGTGGGTGGGATGGGATCAGGGACAGAGGGATGGGATCAGGGACAGAGGGATGGTGGTGGGATGGGATCAGGGACAGAGGAATGGTGGTGGGATGGGATCAGGGACAGAGGAATGGTGGTGGAATGGGATCAGGGACAAAGGGATGGTGGGTGGGATGGGATCAGGGACAGAGGGATGGTGGGTGGGATGGGATCAGGGACAGAGGAATGGTGGGTGGGATGGGATCAGGGACAGAGGAATGGTGGGTGGGATGGGATCAGCAACAGAGGGACAGGATCAGGGACAGAGGGATGGTGGGTGGGATGGGATCAAGGACAGAGGGACAGGATCAGGGACAGAGGGACAGGATCAGGGACAGAGGGATGGTGGGTGGGATGGGAACAGGGACAGAGGGAGGGGATCAGGGACAGAGGGATGGTGGGTGGGATGGGATCAGGAACAGATGGACGGGATCAGGGACAGAGGAATGGTGGGTGGGATGGGATCAGGGACAGAGGAATGGTGGGTGGGAAGGGATATGCAAAAGAGGGACAGGATCAGGGACAGAGGGATGGTGGGTGGGATGGGATCAGGGACAGAGGGACAGGATCAGGGACAGAGGGACGGGATCAGGGACAGAGGGATGGTGGGTGGGATGGGATCAGGGACAGAGGGAGGGGATCAGGGACAGAGGGATGGTGGGTGGGATGGGATCAGGAACAGATGGACGGGATCAGGGACAGAGGGATGGTGGTTGGGATAGGATCAGGGACAGAGGGACGGGATCAGGGACAGAGGGATGGTGGGTGGGATGGGATCAGGGACAGACGGACAGGACCAGGGACAGAGGGACGGGATCAGGGACAGAGGGAGGGGATCAGGGACAGATGGTTGTTGGTTGGGATTGGGATCAGGGACAGAGGGAGGGATCAGGGACAGAGGGATGGTGGGTGGGATGGGATCACGGACAGAGGGACGGGATCAGGGACAGAGGGACGGGATTAGGGACAGAGGGACTGTGGGTGGGATGGGATCAGGGACAGAGGGACAGGATCAGGGACAGAGGGACGGGATCAGGGACAGAGGGATGGTGGGTGGGATTGGTCAGGGACAGAGGGAGGGGATCAGGGACAGAGGGATGGTGGGTGGGATGGGATCAGGCACAGTGGAATGGGATCAGGGACAGAGGGATGGTGGGTGGGATGGGATCAGGGACAGAGGGATGGGATCAGGCACAAACTAATGGTGGTGGGATGGGATCAGGAACAGAGGAATGGTGGTGGGATGGGATGGGATCAGCAACAGAGGGACAGGATCAGATACAGAGGGACGGGATCAGTGACAGATGGATGAGATCAGGGACATAGGGACGGGATCAGGGACAGATGGACGGGATTAGGGACAGATGGATGGTGGTTGGGATGGTATCAGAGACAGAGGGACAGGATCAGGGAAAGAGGGATGGTGGGTGGGATGGGATCAGGGACAGAGGGATGATGGGTGGGATGGGATCAGGGACAGAGGGAGGGATCAGGGACAGAGGGATGGTGGGTGGGATGGGATCAGGGACAGAGGGATGGTGGGTGGGATGGGATCAGGGACAGAGGGACGGGATCAGGGACAGAGGGATGGTGGGTGGGATGGGATCAGGGACAGAGAGACGGGATCAGGGACAGAGGGATGGTGGGTGGGATGGGATCAGGGACAGACGGACAGGACCAGGGACAGAGGGACAGGATCAGGGACAGAGGGATGGTGGGTAAGATGGGATCAGGGACAGAGGGACAGGATCAGGGACAGATGGACGGGATTAGGGACAGAGGGATGGTGGTTGGGGATGGGATCAGGGACAGAGGGACAGGATCAGGGACAGAGGGATGGTGGGTGGGATGGGATCAGGGACAGAGGGACGGGATCAGGGACAGAGTGATGGTGGGTGGGATGGGATCAGGGACAGAGGGACGGATCAGGGACAGAGGGATGGTGAGTGGGATGGGATCAGGGACAGAAGGATGGTGGGTGGGATGGGATCAGGAACAGTGGAATGGGATCAGGGACAGAGGGATGGTGGGTGGGATGGGGTCAGGGACAGAGGGATGGGATCAGGGACAGAGGAATGGTGGGTGGGATGGGATCAGCAACAGAGGGACAGGATCAGGGACAGAGGGACGGGATCAGGGACAGAGGGATGGTGGGTGGGATGGGATCAGGGACAGAGGGACGGGATCAGGGACAGAGGGATGGTGGGTGGGATGGCACCAAGGCCAGATGGACGGGATCAGGGACAGAGGGATGGTGGTTAAGATGGGATCAGGGACAGAGGGACGGATCAGGGACAGAGGGATGGTGGGTGGGATGGGATCAGGGACAGAGGGACGGGATCAGGGACAGAGGGACGGTTTGTGGGATGGGATCAGGGACAGAGGGAGGGGATCAGGGACAGAGGGATGGTGGGTGGGATGGGATCAGGGACAGAGGGAGGGGATCAGGGACAGAGGGATGGTGGGCAGGATGGGATCAGGGACAGAGGGATGGTGGGTGGGATGGGATCAGGCACAGTGGAATGGGATCAGGGACAGAGGGATGGTGGGTGGGATGGGATCAGGGACAGAGGGATGGGATCAGGGACAGAGGGATAGGATCAGGGACAGAGGAATGGTGGTGGGATGGGATCAGGGACAGAGGAATGGTGGTGGGATGGGATCAGGGACAGAGGAATGGTGGTGGGATGGGATCAGGGACAAAGGAATGGTGGGTGGGATGGGATCAGGGACAGAGAAATGGTGGTGGGATGGGATCAGGGACAGAGGAATGGTGGGTGGGATGGATCAGGGACAGAGGAATGGTGGGTGGGATGGGATCAGCAACAGAGGGACAGGATCAGGGACAGAGGGATGGTGGGTGGGATGGGATCAGGGACAGAGGGACAGGATCAGGGACAGAGGGACGGGATCAGGACAGAGGGATGGTGGGTGGGATGGGAACAGGGACAGAGGGAGGGATCAGGGACAGAGGGATGGTGGGTGGGATGGGATCAGGAACAGATGGACGGGATCAGGGACAGAGGAATGGTGGGTGGGATGGGATCAGGGACAGAGGAATGGTGGGTGGGATGGGATCAGCAACAGAGGGACAGGATCAGGGACAGAGGGATGGTGGGTGGGATGGGATCAAGGACAGAGGGACAGGATCAGGGACAGAGGGACGGATCAGGGACAGTGGGATGGTGGGTGGGATGGGATCAGAGACAGAGGGAGGGGATCAGGGACAGAGGGATGGTGGGTGGGATGGGATCAGGGACAGATGGACGGGATCAGGGACAGAGGGATGGTGGTTGGGATGGGATCAGGGACAGAGAAATGGTGGGTGGGATGGAATCAGGGACAGAGGAATGGTGGGTGGGATGGGATCAGGGACATCAGGGTGGGATGGGATCAGCAACAGAGGGACAGGATCAGGGACAGAGGGATGGTGGGTGGGATGGGATCAAGGACAGAGGGACAGGATCAGGGACAGAGGGACGGGATCAGGGACAGAGGGATGGTGGGTGGGATGGGATCAGGGACAGAGGGAGGGGATCAGGGACAGAGGGATGGTGGGTGGGATGGGATCAGGAACAGATGGACGGGATCGGGGACAGAGGGATGGTGGTTGGGATAGGATCAGGAAAAGAGGGACGGGATCAGGGACAGAGGGATGGTGGGTGGGATGGGATCAGGGACAGAGGCACGGGATCAGGGACAGAGGGATGGTGGGTGGGATGGGATCAGGGACAGACGGACAGGACCAGGGACAGAGGGACGGGATCAGGGACAGAGGGAGGGGATCAGGGACAGATGGTTGTTGGTTGGGATTGGGATCAGGGACAGAGGGAGGGGATCAGGGACAGAGGGATGGTGGGTGGGATGGGATCACGGACAGAGGGACGGGATCAGGGACAGAGGGACGGGATTAGGGACAGAGGGACTATGGGTGGGATGGGATCAGGGACAGAGGGACAGGATCAGGGACAGAGGGACGGGATCAGGGATAGAGGGATGGTGGGTGGGATGGGATCAGGGACAGAGGGAGGGGATCAGGGACAGAGGGATGGTGGGTGGGATGGGATCAGGAACAGATGGACGGGATCAAGGACAGAGGGATGGTGGTTGGGATAGGATCAGGGACAGAGGGACGGGATCAGGGACAGAGGGATGGTGGGTGGGATGGGATCAGGGACAGAGGGAGGGGATCAGGGACAGAGGGATGGTGGGTTGGATGGGATCAGGGACAGAGGAATGGTGGTGGGATGGGATCTGGGATAGAGGAATGGTGGGTGGGATGGGATCAGGGACAGAGGAATGGTGGGTGGGATGGGATCAGCAACAGAGGGACAGGATCAGGGACAGAGGGACGGGATCAGTGACAGATGGATGAGATCAGGGACATAGCGACGGGATCAGGGACAGATGGACAGGATTAGGGACAGATGGATGGTGGTTGGAATGGTATCAGAGACAGAGGGACAGGATCAGGGAAAGAGGGATGGTGGGTGGGATGGGATCAGGGACAGAGGGATGATGGGTGGGATGGGATCAGGGACAGAGGGAGGGGATCAGGGACAGAGGGATGGTGGGTGGGATGGGATCAGGGACAGAGGGATGGTGGGTTGGATGGGATCAGGGACAGAGGGACAGGATCAGGGACAGAGGGATGGTGGGTGGGATGGGATCAGGGACAGAGAGACGGGATCAGGGACAGAGGGATGGTGGGTGGGATGGGATCAGGGACAGACGGACAGGACAAGGGACAGAGGGACAGGATCAGGGACAGAGGGATGGTGGGTAAGATGGGATCAGGGACAGAGGGACAGGATCAGGGACAGATGGACGGGATTAGGGACAGAGGGATGGTGGTTGGGATGGGATCAGGGACAGAGGGACAGGATCAGGGACAGAGGGATGGTGGGTGGGATGGGATCAGGGACAGAGGGACGGGATCAGGGACAGAGTGATGGTGGGTGGGATGGGATCAGGGACAGAGGGACGGGATCAGGGACAGAGGGATGGTGGTTGGGATAGGATCAGGGACAGAGGGACGGGATAAGGGACAGAGGGATGGTGGGTGGGATGGATCAGGGACAGAGGGATGGGATCAGGGACAGAGGGATGGTGGGTGGGATGGGATCAGGGACAGAAGGATGGTGGGTGGGATGGGATCAGGCACAGTGGAATGGGATCAGGGACAGAGGGATGGTGGTGGGATGGGATCAGGGACAGAGGAATGGTGGTGGGATGGGATGGGATCAGGGACAGAGGGACGGGATCAAGGACAGAGGGATGGTGGGTGGGATGGGATCAGGGACATAGGGATGGGATCAGGGACAGAAGGATGGTGGGTGGGATGGGATCAGGGACAGAGGGAGGGGATCAGGGACAGAGGGATGGTGGGCGGGATGGGATCAGGGACAGAGGGATGGTGGGTGGGATGGGATCAGGCACAGTGGAATGGGATCAGGCACAGTGGAATGGGATCAGGGACAGAGGGATGGTGGGTGGGATGGGGTCAGGGACAGAGGGATGGGATCAGGGACAGAGGAATGGTGGTGGGATGGGATCAGGGACAGAGGAATGGTGGGTGGGATGGGATCAGGGACAGAGAAATGGTGGGTGGGATGGGATCAGGGACAGAGGAATGGTGGGTGGGATGGGATCAGCAACAGAGGGACAGGATCAGGGACAGAGGGATGGTGGGTGGGATGGGATCAGGGACAGAGGGACGGGATCAGGGACAGATGGATGGTGGGTGGGATGGGATCAAGGACAGATGGACGGGATCAGGGACAGAGGGATGGTGGTTAAGATGGGATCAGGGACAGAGGGACGGGATCAGGGACAGAGGGATGGTGGGTGGGATGGGATCAGGGACAGAGGGACGGGATCAGGGACAGAGGGACGGTGGGTGGGATGGGATCAGGGACAGAGGGAGGGGATCAGGGACAGAGGGATGGTGGGTGGGATGGGATCAGGGACAGAGGGAGGGGATCAGGGACAGAGGGATGGTGGGCAGGATGGGATCAGGGACAGAGGGATGGTGGGTGGGATGGGATCAGGCACAGTGGAATGGGATCAGGGACAGAGGGATGGTGGGTGGGATGGGATCAGGGACAGAGGAATGGGATCAGGGACAGAGGAATGGTGGTGGGATGGGATCAGGGACAGAGAAATGGTGGTGGGATGGGATCAGGGACAGAGGAATGGTGGTGGAATGGGATCAGGGACAAAGGAATGGTGGGTGGGATGGGATCAGGGACAGAGAAATGGTGGGTGGGATGGGATCAGGGACAGAGGAATGGTGGGTGGGATGGGATCAGGGACAGAGGAATGGTGGGTGGGATGGGATCAGCAACAGAGGGACAGGATCAGCAACAGAGGGACAGGATCAGGGACAGAGGGATGGTGGGTGGGATGGGATCAGGGGCAGACGGACAGGACCAGGGACAGAGGGACGGGATCAGGGACAGAGGGAGGGGATCAGGGACAGAGGGATGGGATCAGGCACAAACTAATGGTGGTGGGATGGGATCAGGGACAGAGGAATGGTGGTGGGATGGGATCAGGGATAGAGGAATGGTGGGTGGGATGGGATCAGGGACAGAGGAATGGTGGGTGGGATGGGATCAGCAACAGAGGGACAGGATCAGGGACAGAGGGACGGGATCAGGGACAGATGGATGAGATCAGGGACATAGGGACGGGATCAGGGACAGATGGACGGGATTAGGGACAGATGGATGGTGGGTGGGATGGTATCAGGGACAGTGGGACAGGATCAGGGACAGAGGGATGGTGGGTGGGATGGGATCAGGGACAGAGGGATGATGGGTGGGATGGGATCAGGGACAGAGGGAGGGGATCAGGGACAGAGGGATGGTGGGTGGGATGGGATCAGGGACAGAGGGACGGGATCACGGACAGAGGGATGGTGGGTGGGATGGGATCAGGGACAGAGAGACGGGATCAGGGACAGAGGGATGGTGGGTGGGATGGGATCAGGGACAGACGGACAGGACCAGGGACAGAGGGACGGGATCAGGGACAGAGGGATGGTGGGTAAGATGGGATCAGTGACAGAGGGACAGGATCAGGGACAGATGGACGGGATTAGGGACAGAGGGATGGTGGTTGGGATGGGATCAGGGACAGAGGGACAGGATCAGGGACAGAGGGATGGTGGGTGGGATGGGATCAGGGACAGAGGGACGGGATCAGGGACAGAGTGATGGTGGGTGGGATGGGATCAGGGACAGAGGGACGGGATCAGGGACAGAGGGATGGTGGTTGGGATAGGATCAGGGACAGAGGGACGGATCAGGGACAGAGGGATGGTGGGTGGGATGGGATCAGGGACAGAGGGATGGGATCAGGGACAGAAGGATGGTGGGTGGGATGGGATCAGGGACAGAGGGAGGGGATTAGGGACAGAGGGAGGGGATCAGGGACAGAGGGATGCTGGGTGGGATGGGATCAGGGACAGAGGGACGGGATCAGGGACAGAGGGATGGTGGGTGGGATGGGATCAAGGACAGATGGACGGGATCAGGGACAGAGGGATGGTGGTTAAGATGGGATCAGGGACAGAGGGACGGGATCAGGGACAGAGGGATGGTGGGTGGGATGGGATCAGGGACAGAGGGAGGGGATCAGGGACAGAGGGATGGTGGGTGGGATGGGATCAGGGACAGAGGGAGGGGATTAGGGACAGAGGGATGGTGGGTGGGATGGGATCAGGGACAGAGGGATGGTGGGCAGGATGGGATCAGGGACAGAGGGAGGGGATCAGGCACAGTGGAATGGGATCAGGGACAGAGGGATGGTGGGTGGGATGGGATCAGGGACAGAGGGATGGGATCAGGGACAGAGGAATGGTGGTGGGATGGGATCAGGGACAGAGGAATGGTGGAGGGATGGGATCAGGGACAGAGGAATGGTGGTGGGATGGGATCAGGGACAAAGGAATGGTGGGTGGGATGGGATCAGGGACAGAGAAATGGTGGGTGGGATCAGGGACAGAGGACTGGTGGGTGGGATGGGATCAGGGACAGAGGGACAGGATCAGGGACAGAGGGACGGGATCAGGGACAGAGGGATGGTGGGTGGGATGGGATCAGCGACAGAGGGACGGGATCAGGGACAGAGGGATGGTGGTGGGATGGGATCAAGGACAGCGGGACCGGATCAGGGACAGAGGGACGGGATCAGGGACAGAGGGATGGTGGGTGGGATGGGATCAGGGACAGAGGGAGGGGATCAGGGACAGAGGGATGGTGGGTGGGATGGGATCAGGAACAGATGGACGGGATCAGGGACAGAGGGATGGTGGTTGGGATATGATCAGGGACAGAGGGACGGGATCAGGGACAGAGGGATGGTGGTGGGATGGGATCAGGGACAGAGGGACGGGATCAGGGACAGAGGGATGGTGGGTGGGATGGGATCAGGGACAGAGGCACGGGATCAGGGACAGAGGGATGGTGGGTGGGATGGGATCAGGGACAGACGGACAGGACCAGGGACAGAGGGACGGGATCAGGGACAGAGGGAGGGGATCAGGGACAGATGGTTGTTGGTTGGGATTGGGATCAGGGACAGAGGGAGGGGATCAGGGACAGAGGGATG
Organism: Lithobates sylvaticus; assembly: GCA_028564925.1. Lineage (NCBI taxonomy): Eukaryota > Metazoa > Chordata > Amphibia > Anura > Ranidae > Lithobates > Lithobates sylvaticus. The sequence continues at coordinate 312,486,088 of CM053031.1, forward strand.
GTGGGTGGGATGGGATCACGGACAGAGGGACGGGATCAGGGAGAGAGGGACGGGATTAGGGACAGAGGGACTGTGGGTGGGATGGGATCAGGGACGGGATCAGGGACAGAGGGACGGGATCAGGGACAGAGGGATGGTGGGTGGATGGGATCAGGGACAGAGGGACGGGATCAGGGACAGAGGGATGGTGGGTGGGATGGGATCAGGGACAGAGGGACGGGATCAGGGACAGAGGGATGGTGGGTGGGATGGGATCAGGGACAGAGGGACGGGATCAGGACAGAGGGATGGTGGGTAGGATGGGATCAGGGACAGAATCAGGGACAGAGGGATGGTGGGTGGGATGGGATTAGGGACAGAGAGGGGATCAGGGACAGAGGGATGGTGGTTGGGATGGGATCAGGGACAGAGGGACGGGATCAGGGACAGAGGGATGGTGGTTGGGATGGGATCAGGGACAGAGGGATGGTGGTTGGGATGGGATCAGGGACAGAGGGACGGGATCAGGGACAGAGGGATGGTGGGTGGGATGGGATCAGGGACAGAGGGAGGGGATCAGGGACAGAGGGATGGTGGGTGGGATGGGATCAGGGACAGATGGATGGGATCAGGGACAGAGGGATGGTGGTTGGGATGGGATCAGGGACAGAGAAACGGGATCAGGGACAGAGGGATGGTGGTTGGGATGGGATCAGGGACAGAGGGACGGGATCAGGGACAGAGGGATGGTGGGGGATGGGATCAGGGACAGAGGGATGGTGGGTGGGATGGGATCAGGGACAGAGGGATGGTGGGTGGGATGGGATCAGGCACAGTGGAATGGGATCAGGGACAGAGGGATGGTGGGTGGGATGGGATCAGGGGCAGAGGGATGGGATCAGGCACAAACGAATGGTGGTGGGATGGGATCAGGGACAGAGGAATGGTGGTGGGATGGGATCAGGGACAGAGGAATGGTGGTGGGATGGGATCAGGGACAAAGGAATGGTGGGTGGGATGGGATCAGGGACAGAGAAATGGTGGGTGGGATGGGATCAGGGACAGAGAAATGGTGGGTGGGATGGGATCAGGGATAGAGGAATGGTGGGTGGGATGGGATTAGGGACAGAGGAATGGTGGGTGGATGGGATCAGGGACAGAGGAATGGTGGGTGGGATGGGATCAGCAACAGAGGGACAGGATCAGGGACAGAGGGACGGGATCAGGGACAGAGGGATGGTGGGTGGGATAAGATCAGCGACAGAGGGACGGGATCAGGGACAGAGGAATGGTGGGGGGGATGGGATCAGGGACAGAGGGACGGGATCAGGGACAGAGGGACGGGATCAGGGACAGAGGGATGGTGGGTGGGATGGGATCAGGGACAGAGGGAGGGGATCAGGGACAGAGGGATGGTGGGTGGGATGGGATCAGGGACAGATGGATGGGATTAGGGACAGAGGGATGGTGGTTGGGATGGGATCATGGACGGGATCAGGGACAGAGGGATGGTAGGTGGGATGGGATCAGGGACAGAGGGACGGGATCAGGGACAGAGGGAGGTGATCAGGGACAGAGGGTTGTTGGTTAGGATTGGGATCAGGGACAGAGGGAGGGGATCAGGGACAGAGGGATGGTGGATGGGATGGGATCAGGGACAGAGGGAGGGGATCAGGGAAAGAGGGATGGTGGGTGGGATGGGATCAGGGACAGATGGACGGGATCAGGGACAGAGGGATGGTGGGTGAGATGGGATCAGGGACAGATGGACGGGATCAGGGACAGAGGGATGGTGGTTGGGATGGGATCAGGGACAGATGGACGGGATCAGGGACAGAGGGATGGTGGTTGGGATGGGATCAGGGACAGAATCAGGGACAGAGGGATGGTGGGTGGGATTGGATAAGGGACAGAGGAATGGGATCAGGGACAGATGGATGGTGGGTGGGATGGGATCAGGGACAGAGGGACGGGATCAGGGACAGAGGGATGGTGGATGGGATCAGGGACAGAGGGAGGGGATCAGTGACAGAGTGTTCGTGGATGGGATCAGGGACAGAGGGTTGGTGGTGGATGGGGGATGGGAGTATTACTCACTTGCTCTTAGTTTCAGTCAATTCCCTCTCCCTGCTCAGTGTTCTCAGTCTGGACTCACAATGCCTCCAGTAATGGCTCTCCTGACATGGGGACAATGTCTGCACATCTCACTGAGAGTTCGTCCCCCTTCACTGGACTGATCTGGCTTGCTTTCTCCTACACTGCAGTTTCTTCCTCCCAACATGTGCTTGGAGGAATGGGGAGCTACTGTATCAGTGAGAGCTCACGCAGGCTCTGTTCCATGCAAAGAACGGAGCTGCCAAGTACTTCCGGTTTTCGTCTACTACACGAATCCCAGAAGTATTGAAACCACAATGCGCCCGCCCGTAGTGAATCTATGGACAGAAGCAAATCGGTGCTTTCAATTGCACCGTAAGGCGGGTTTTAACCCCGCAAATGAAGCGCCATGTCTGCCATCTTGTGATGGCATTGACGTGGCGCTTCCCATAGTGCACTGTGTCTGGCGCTCAGACACAGTGCACATAGTTAAAGAAAATTTTTTGATTTTTTTTTTATCTTAAAGGGGCCGTTTAAAAAAAAAAAATGTTTTTATTTTTATTTTGGTGACAACAGGAGGGGGGGGCGGCGCCCGGGCGCCCCCTATGGATGAGCCGCCACTGCCCCTGAGGCAGAACCCGGGTCCCCAAACCCGTTTTAGGACAATAACATGCACATTAGCCATTATAATTAGCACTTTAGATTTCGAACATTCGCGTCCATTGTATTTTATAGGGTTCTAACGTTCGCACGAACTTTCGGTCCGTTCGCAGGTTCTGGTGCGAACCGAACCGGGGGGGTGTTCGGCTCATCCCTATTAGATAATAAACGGCGGGTGCCCTGAAACTATAAAAACAAACAAAATAACCAGCGTCACCGTACCAGTTATACGGTAATCACTGGTGAAAGGGTTAACTAGGGGGCAATCAGGGGTTAAAAACCTTTATTAGGTAGTATATGGGTGTCCCTGACGCTATAAAAAGCTTTGGTGAACCTAAATACCTACCTCCCTAACTAGCGTCACCTGTGACTCTAATACAGCGATCAGAAAAATGATTGCTTAGTGACACTGGTGACGGGGGTGATCACGGGGTTAAACCTTTATTAGGGGGGTTAGGGGGTTCTCTAGACCTAAAGGGGGCTAACCCTAACTGCCCTAACAGTTATTGCAGTCACAATGCACCAATGTAGCAAACAGTAAAAAAAAAATGCTATTGGTGTCACTGTGACAGGGAGTGCAGGGGGGTGATCGGGGGTGACTGGGGGGGTGAAATGTATGCCTGCGTGTTCTACTGTTAGTGTAGTGTTTGGTGCAACTCACATTGATGTCTTCTCTCCTCTGCGCCAGACGAAAAGACCTCCACTAGGGGAGATGACATCACTTCCTCTGCCGCTGTTTACATTACAGAGGCAGAGGAAGAGTTTCATTCGCCGGGAGCGATCGTGAGGGGGTGGTCACGAATGAGTGGCCTCCCCCTCATCACTGATCGCTCCCGAAACGATGCTGACCGCCGCAGGCATGGGGGAGGGGCCCGATCGCCCCCCCATATGCCTGCACATTCTGTCGACGTACATCGTTGTGCGGCGGTCGGCAACTGGTTAACCACTGTTTCCCTATTATCAAATATGTTCTCTTGTTAAGATAGAAATCCTTCTTTATATCTTATATACTTTTACTCATTTCCATCTACCCATTCACGCCCACTCACCTCCATCACACAGATTCATTCAGATTCATTGTGTGGGTGTATATATATATATATATATACACACACACACACACACATACACCAGAAAAAAAATACACCTCTGTAAATAACGATTTAATATTACTTACTAATAATATATCATCTATGTATTAATTTGTCTAGTCCCTATAGATTAGTTAGTCTATTAAAACTCTGAGCGCATGCTACTGTTAATATCACAATAATGTAAAGTTAGCTATGAAACTAAACACACAGTTTATGAGTAATCCAGTCTCATTTATTTCCCAAGGAAATAAGACAGCTTATATAAGGTATTATTAGAAATTACAAGATTACATAGAAATGAACGTAAAAAGGACGATTGGCGCTCCCCTATGTGCTTAATAAAAATTCCGTGAGTGGCCCTATTATAGGTAAATAACCAGTATATATTGTATTTGCTACTGGGTGCTCCCAGGTCTACTATAATAGTGGCAGAGTGGGAGTGACAGTGTGTATTCCCAGGCCCTTATAGGGATTGGGTTCGTAATTCAATATTACCTTAGTGATATACATACAATACATACAATTGAAAAAAACAATCCTGTGTTGAATTAATAATCCAATGTTGGTCCCACCTTGGTGCTTAATATTTAGTATAAGTGGACACAATGATAACCTGTATGTGGTCACATCCATATACCATATTCCAAAATGAACCAAATACCTTAAGTTATTAGTGTTGTCAGTGTTGTCAGAACTACACAATACCAAAAACCATAGAAAAAAATATATATGTTTTGCCCGTAAGGGGCTAGATTTGCATAAATGTGAACCAGAAAACTCCAAAATGGTGTAATTAAAATTAGTGTGATAGTCCAATAAATTAAAAAATGAAAATAGTGAATGATAAGACTGGCAGTCCAATCCACAATAAGTTCCTGAAGAGGAAAAAAATTGATAATAAAAATAAAGATAATATAAAATAAAAATAAAGATAATAAAGTAAAAAAAGTGAAAAAAAGGAGAGGTCTCCACAGTGTGTGACTAGCCTTTGATAACGTTTGACGACGAAACGCGTAAGGCGTGCTGACGTCACTTCCGGTGCGGGACATAGAGGCGTGGAGCGCATTTGGAGTGCAAGCCGCCCTATACCCATCCGATATTGATGTTGTTTTGAACCTGGATGGTGGAAACAGGTGGACTTTATAAGATACCCTGTTTCTTAACTTTTGCTTTGCTTTTAAACCTTTTAATAAACATCGATTTTTAAATCTGGTAATGCACATGGGACCTCCGTTTTTCCTTGCTTCCCTGTGAGGTATAACTCCCCCCCTCTTGGGGATCGCTGCTGGATATCCCAACCCTAGGAGACCTGGGTGGACGGGCTGTAAAAACATCACCGGCCAGGATACCTTCCAGTGGGGACCCTGTGGAGCACCTGGCATCGATAATTTTAGAAGCTGTTTACCCCTGCAGGGGTACCTACATCTGGTGAGTGAGGGAGCAAAGGGGGACAGCACAAAGTCACCGTCATTCCTCTGAATCACAAAAGTCACGTCTTTGAATCATCTCTATGAATCACCATTTGAAACTGTTGCGATGAAGATTTTTTGATTTTGATTTTTTTATGTAGAGGTGTCAGTCACACACTGTGGAGACCTCTCCTTTTTTTCACTTTTTTTACTTTATTATCTTTATTTTTATTATCAATTTTTTTCCTCTTCAGGAACTTATTGTGGATTGGACTGCCAGTCTTATCATTCACTATTTTCATTTTTTAATTTATTGGACTATCACACTAATTTTAATTACACCATTTTGGAGTTTTCTGGTTCACATTTATGCAAATCTAGCCCCTTACGGGCAAAACATATATATTTTTTTCTATGGTTTTTGGTATTGTGTAGTTCTGACAACACTGACAACACTAATAACTTAAGGTATTTGGTTCATTTTGGAATATGGTATATGGATGTGACCACATACAGGTTATCATTGTGTCCACTTATACTAAATATTAAGCACCAAGGTGGGACCAACATTGGATTATTAATTCAACACAGGATTGTTTTTTTCAATTGTATGTATTGTATGTATATCACTAAGGATGAGCCCGGTGTTCGATTCGAACCCATGTTCGAATCGAGCACCGGGTGTTCGCTCGCTCGGCGAGCCCAGAACTATTGGGGCCGCTCGCATCAAATTCGTGTGATGCGAGCGGCCCCGCAATGCATTGCGGCCCGCGCAGTGCAATGCTGGCTGATGATTGGCCAAGCATGCACTGTGACCCCGCATGCTTGGCCAATCACAGCGCCGGCAGCGAGGAGAGCCATAATTGGCTACAGGCAGGATGCCTGTAGCCAATTATAGCTCAGGGGCTTTAATACACGCCCCACGGTATAAGAGGCCGCCGCGGCGGCGGCCTCGCATATTATGTTTCACTCACAGTGTCAGCGTGTCAGTGTGCTGCTGACTGCTGACAACAATATGTGCTTTATTTCTGGGGATATGTGTGTGCATGCTGTTAGAACAGCATTGCAGTATCACATCTGGGGGGTGTCTATAGGTAGCCTGTGAAGGAGGCAGGTTTCCTGTGCTTAGAACTTTCCCTGCAAAAAAGTGTCATTTTTGCAGGAAGAAAGCTATTTAAATCACTCGCGGCTAATGAATTGATGGCTCCTGTAACACAGAGAGCTGTCATTCATTAATAAAAAACAAAAAAAAAAAAAGCGTAGGGGTCCCCCCAAATTCAATAACCAGGCCCTTCAGGTCTGGGATGGATATTAAGGGGGATCCCAGCCAAAAAAAAAAAAAAAAATGGCGTAGGGTCCCCCTCAAAATCCATACCAGACCCTTGAGGTCTGGTATGGATTTTAAGGGGAACCCTAGCCAAAAAAAATGGCGTGGGGTCCCCCTCAAAATCCATACCAGACCCTTATCCGAGCACGCAACCTGGCAGGCCGCAGGAAAAGAGGGGGGGACGAGAGCGGCCCCCCCTCTCGCCTGAACCGTACCAGGCCACATGCCCTCAACATTGGGAGGATGCTTTGGGGGTCTAAGACCCCTAAAGCACCTTGTCCCCATGTTGATTAGGACAAGGGCCTCTTCCCCACAACCCTGGCCGGTGGTTGTGGGGGTCTGCGGGCGGGGGGCTTATCGGAATCTGGAAGCCCCCTTTAACAAGGGGACCCCCAGATCCCCGCCCCCCCCCAGTGTGAAAATGTAAGGGGGTACAAAAGTACCCCAAACATTTCACCAAAAAAAAGTGGCAAAAAATGTAAAAATGAAAGGAGACAGTCTTTGACAATTCCTTTATTAAAATCTTCTTTCTTCTTTCTTCATCCTTCGGATTCTTCATCTTCTCCTTCCTTCATCTTCTTCCATCTTCTTCTTCCATTTTCTTCTTCCTCCGATCCGCTTCTTCTTGCGCTGGTCTTCTCGTCCTTCTCGTCCGGCATCTTCTTCCGTCGGCGTCGGCGTCGGTGTCTCTGTCTCTTCTTGGGCCGCTCCGCGCAATGGGAGGCTCCCGCTGTGTGAGGCTCCGCTCCGTCTGACAGGTCTTTTATAATGGAGGGCACCTGGTGACCCGCCCCCTCTGACGCACAGGGACGTCATGGGGAATTCCATGATGGCTTTCCCCATGACGTCAGAGGGGGGCGGGTCACCAGGTGCCCTCCGTTTTAAAAGACCTGTCAGATGGAGCGGAGCCTCACACAGCGGGAGCCTCCCATTGCGCGGAGCGGCCCAAGAAGACACCGACACCGACGCCGACGCCGACGGAAGAAGATGCCGGACGAGAAGGACGAGAAGACCAGCGCAAGAAGAAGCGGATCGGAGGAAGAAGAAAATGGAAGAAGAAGATGGAAGAAGATGAAGGAAGGAGAAGATGAAGAATCCGAAGGATGAAGAAAGAAGAAAGAAGATTTTAATAAAGGAATTGTCAAAGACTGTCTCCTGTCATTTTTACAATTTTTGCCACTTTTTTGGTGAAATGGTAGGGGTACTTTTGTACCCCCTTACCATTTCACACAGGGGGGGGGCCCGGGATCTGGGGGTCCCCTTGTTAAAGGGGGCTTCCAGATTCCGATAAGCCCCCGCCCGCAGACCCCCACAACCACCGGCCAGGGTTGTGGGGAAGAGGCCCTTGTCCTAATCAACATGGGGACAAGGTGCCTTAGGGGTCTTAGACCCCCAAAGCATCCTCCCAATGTTGAGGGCATGTGGCCTGGTACGGTTCAGGCGAGAGGGGGGGCCGCTCTCGTCCCCCCCTCTTTTCCTGCGGCCTGCCAGGTTGCGTGCTCGGATAAGGGTCTGGTATGGATTTTGAGGGGGACCCCACGCCATTTTTTTTGGCTAGGGTTCCCCTTAAAATCCATACCAGACCTCAAGGGTCTGGTATGGATTTTGAGGGGGACCCTACGCCATTTTTTTTTTTTTTTTTTTGGCTGGGATCCCCTTAATATCCATCCCAGACCTGAAGGGCCTGGTTATTGAATTTGGGGGGACCCCTACGCTTTTTTTTTTTCATTTTTTTTTTTTTTTATCAATGACTTTTTTTTATGAATGAGTTTCAATGAATCACTGTTCTCTGTGTTACGGGAGCCGTGAATTAACATTAGCCGCGAGTGATTTTAAATAGCTTTTTTACTTTCAAAAATGACACTTTGCGCAGAGACAGTTCTAAACACGGGAAACATGCGCCCCTTTACAGGCATACTATAGACACCCCCCAGGTACGAAATTTAAAGGAATATTACACTTTTATTGTTTCAATTTAAGCATTATTAAAATCACTGCTCCTGAAAAAAACGGCCGTTTTTAAAAAAAATTTTGCATTGATACATGTCCCCTGGGGCAGGACCCAGGTCCCCAAACACTTTTTATGACATTAACATGCATATTAGCCTTTAAAATGAGCAGTTTTAATTTCGAACGTTCGCATCCATTATAACTAATAGGGTTCTAAAGCTCGCACGGACTTTAGGTCCGTTCGCGGGTTCTGGTGCGAGCCGAACGGGGGGGTGTTCGGCTCATCCCTATATATCACTAAGGTAATATTGAATTACGAACCCAATCCCTATAAGGGCCTGGGAATACACACTGTCACTCCCACTCTGCCACTATTATAGTAGACCTGGGAGCACCCAGTAGCAAATACAATATATACTGGTTATTTACCTATAATAGGGCCACTCACGGAATTTTTATTAAGCACATAGGGGAGCGCCAATCGTCCTTTTTACGTTCATTTCTATATTCAATTTACCCTCTAGGGGGCTAAATTTCCTTGGGCGGGCTGCATACCTGATTCGTAGTATCCTAAAGCGCGGAGTTGCCTTTTATTTTTACAAGATTACATAGCATACAGTCAAAACACAATACAATCGTATATTTAGCACATCCTAGTAGCTGAGCCTCCTGATGGGATGAGAGGTGCCCACATGGGTTAGGCCTCAAGATGGCCGAATCATCAGGTTAGCAGAGACACAGCCTCATGACAGGCTTTTCCCAGCAAACAGAGAGAGAGACAGAGCTCTTTGAAACATTCCCTTTTGACAAACACACCTCATCCACACCGCATCCCACTGCCAGTCCCATTTGCTTTGGACCAATCAGTGTTCACATGACAATCCTCCTTATATTATTGACTGTCCTGCCATACTGGGCTTCTGGGGACAGTATTGCAGTCTATGCCCCCCGGGCCATCTTCATCATCAATCTATTTGAAGCTTCGTGCACACCAGGTGGGCTGAAGATAACTCCTTTTGCTATGCAGATTCTGTTTGGTGCCACATTCCTCTGTACCTTTTAAAAGTGTGGGACTGCAAGTGTCAATATGGCTGATCTTGGTTGTACAAACAGATGTGTAGAAACTTTAGAAATATAACATTCATGTTTGATTACAAACATATCCCACTTTGCGCCTAAAAGGCGCATACCACCCTTCTTCAGACACGGCTCCTCTTGAACAGTCCATAACTGTATTAACGTGTGTCACTCCCCAACATGTGTTTCCGAAACAGTACCTATGTAACAGTCCTTAGCTGTGTAACGTGTTGCGGTTTTCAACATGCACTTCAGAAACAGCTCCCATGGAACAGTCCATAATGGTCTTACCGTGTCTTCTCCTTTCCGGTATCTTTAGGACAGCAGTACAGGCAAGGGGTGTCCATTCATTCACCAGCACACATTCAGAGTAACATATCACCAGCTCTCAACTACTGAGTCTTGAGGAGGGCCTTTCTTGCCCATATTACTAGCCTACAATACACATAGGTCACACTATACCATAAAAGTAAATCAACTTATTACCATACTATATACATATATATGTTTTCCATCCATTTATGCACCCCGCTCCCAACCTTCTATAACCCTTTACTGTAAATTTGGGTCGGGATTAGGCAGGCTTGCTCCCAGCGGTATTGCAGGGATCTGACTTGGCAGCAACGTCTCTAACTTGTACACAGAGGCCTTACCGTCAAATCGTCCCTCAACTTGCATAGACAAATGGGAGACCTTTCTATCTAAATATCGAGTCTAACCACACATATAAATCTGCAACAATGACAAAACCCACACAATTCCATCCCTGTGCCTGGATTTCAGAGACCATGCCCAGGGTATACCATGCACCTCTACCTATGGTTAGGTTCAAGGAACCTTCTAGTTTTATTACTAACGTTACATCTGTATTCTTTAGGACAAAGAAACAAACTCGTCTATGTCCTAAATGATACCCAGGTTCTTCCTTCCCAGCAATGATCCCTAAAATAACTTCCCAACATTTTTACGTTCACCACCATGTATTGACCTGGCATGCAAAGGACATCATGGTCATGCTTCCGACTGAGGGAAGTATCAACCTGCCTCCAGCTTCCATCTTCTCTGATCGCATGTGGGTGATTTAGCCTCAAATGTGACAAGATAGAATCCCCAGTCAGTAAGCCCATTGATGCCACCAAATACACAGACCGAGTCTGCACTTCTGTATATGGAATCATACAGCATAACACCTTTCACAATCCAAACTAGTACAGCCCATCCAGGCATTCGACCACCACTTTGGATTAGTGTAAGTGACGTGTTTTGGCAAATTCTTACTGAGCGGTGATGCTAATTCATCAGGCCACTGCCCCTCATGCAGAGACTGTACAATCAACTTAATGCTGGTTGATAATTCCGCCTGCCACTGCGTGCACACCAGAGCCCATGACAGATTTCTGTCCTGTACCATCACACTCTCTACCAACCTCTCAACATGGTTCACCAAATCTGGAGCCACTTTACCCTGGGTAATTTTTGACTTTGTTGAATGTTATTAAGGATGCCACCATCCTGTCCGTCGTACTTTGTCCGATGTTGGTGTTGCGTACACACGGTCGGACAACGTTGTCGGAATTTCCGGTCTGCAAGAACGTCGTGACGTAAGTCGTCTTCCACGAGACTAGAAAAGGGAAGTTCAGCACCACGTCAGGCACCCGTTGGGCTCCTTCTGCTGATCCTGTGTTTATCGCGAGTTAGTCGAAGTTTGGGGACTTAAGATCCGCGCTTCTCAGTTTTGTGACTCAGATCATTACTGCTCTTCAGTTTGTGCTTGTCGTGCGTATCTGTTTATTAGTGCGTGTAGTCAGTTCGCATTTGTTGGTCATTGCGGCCTATATCTTGATATAGAACGCTTTGATTTTCACTGCTTATTGTCTGCTCGTTTCTGGTATTCATTTCGTTCTTTCAGGCCTTGCTGTTTATCGGTGCTTTCTGTTTGTCCGTTCTGACCAGCCGACCTTTTGTGAGCGATGTTTCCCGTACGTACTCGTCGCTGAGTTCGTGCTGTACGCGGAATTGGTGTCGGGCTTTTAGCTTTGAGCCAAGACCCGTCCATGAACAGAGTGACGAGGAGTATGTGGACCAAGAATTGGTTGCTTCAGCGTGATCAGTTGTCGCACATGCCTTTGCTTCGTGAGATCCAGGAGAATAATCCTGATGATTTCAGGAACTTTCTCCGGATGACGGACCCCGATTTTCACCGTCTTTTGGCTTTGCTGACCCCTTTTATCAGCCGGCAGGATACCTGCATGAGACAAGCCATCACTCCGGAGCAGAGGCTTGTTGCCACGTTGAGGTACTTGGCGACAGGGAGAAGCCTTCAGGATTTGAAGTTCTCTTCAGGTATCTCTCCCCAGGCCCTGGGAATCATTATTCCAGAGACCTGTTCTGCCATCATCCAGGTCCTGCAGGAGGACTATATTAAGGTAACATTTCTACTTTACTATTCCCTTCTATGTATGCTCTGTTTGCTAATGACTTGTATTTTTGACCTCCTTCCCTAATTACCATGATTGCAATATGCTCTAATATGCTGTGCCTCTTTTCTCCTTCATGCATTTTACCCTTCACTTACCTCACCAGCATGCTCTTCTGGCCCAATAGACACCTATGGCCTAGTCACTTAAGCAATGTATTTTGTCTGCTGCATAGTATTGTTTTCCCCCAAACACCCCCTAAAATATGCACAAATGTTTGCTGTGTGGTTTACTTCATGTAGAGACCCTTTTTTTTCCCTTTTTGTTGGTGGGGGGGGGGGGGAAATTCATTCGGAACCCCCTCCCCCAACTGCTCTGTCAGATGGTACCAATCCTCTATCTGCTGGCTTTCCAAAGGTCAATAGACACTATATACCTACCTCTTTATAGTGGGCATCTTTAGGGATGAATTCAGCAAAGCATGTAGTGCAAGGGGCTGGCTCAATACTTTCCATTTCCTTTTTTTTTTTTGTGTTCTTTCCCTCCTATTAGCTTGCTAAGTAATTTCAGAATGTCCAAATGTGCGTTCCTTTTTTTTTTTTGGGGGGGGGGGGGTGTGGGGATTTTGAATGTGATTTTATCTTTCCTGTGGCTGCCAATAGTGTTAAGTAAGGAGGGTCTGGCCAAACTAGCACACATTATTGAGCCATTGGCAATCAATGAAGTGCAGAGGGTTACCTGTCCAAACCCCCCCCCCCAAACCCCTTGTTATTGCCAATGGCCCATCAGAAGTGGGGGTATTGATAGGGGGTGAGTAATCTGCTAAGGGGACCCTCTACTTTTCTGTGCAAATACCTTTCACCCTAAAATGTAAAAGTATGATCTTGTTCCAAGATGTTTATTGTCTAATCTGCTTGCAATGTTTATGTGCAAAGTGACTAATTTTTTTTTCTTGTTTCAGTCCACAGTTCCCTTCCACGCCACAGGAATGGCAGACTGTGGCCTCCCACTTTGCCAGCCGTTGGGACTTTCCTAACTGGGGAGGTGCAATTGATGGGAAACACGTCCGCATCGTCCCACCGCCCAACTCGGGGTCCTACTATTATAATTATAAGGGGTTTAATAGTGTAGTGATGTTGGCGGTGGTGTCGGAGACATACGATTTTTTGTATGTGGACGTGGGGATGAACGGCCGGATCTCGGATGGTGGTGCCATTGCGCACACGGAGTTCTACTGGCGTCTCCAAAGTGGCAGTCTGTGCTTGCCACCTCCAGAGGAGAATGCTGAAGGACTCCCCTTCGTCTTTGTCGCAGATGAAGCGTTTGCGTTGACTCCCCATCTGATGAGGCCATTCCCGATGAGGACCCTCACCCCAGACCAGAGGGTCTTCAATTACAGGCTGTCCAGAGCCCGCAGAGTGGTGGAGAACACCTTCGGAATCCTGGCCAGCCGCTTCCGCCTTTTTTTGACGGCTATTAACTTGGCGGAAGACAAACTGAACCACATAGTTCTTGCCTGTTGCATATTGCACAACTTTTTAAAACGACACAACAGCAACTATGTGGTGCCCGTTGGCCCAGATGTGGAGGGCCCTTCCAATGCTGACCTCACAGCCCTTCAAGCGGCACGTCCAGGCTTGCCCCCTCTAAACGCCCGCGCGGTCCGCGAGCAATATATGGACTACTTTGTGGGTAGGGGGGCCATTGCTCTGCCTGACGATGTGTGAGAGGCATTTTTTAATAAATATATTTTTTAAACCAACCTATGATTTCTTGTCATTTCCGTATTATTGCTTATTTGACCTTGAAATTTTTTCCCTTTAGCTTCAACAGTGGGAATGCACTTTCTGGGCAAAAGGAGGTAACAGTCTCTTCTTCCTAAAAAGAATCTTCTCATGTTGTGTGTTTGATACCTAATCTTTGGTCTAGAGAAGGTTTGTAGTGCATAACTGACACCCAAAATACTCCTTTTCATCACCATGACAGAAATGTGTGTATTACCAAAAATGGTGTGCTACGTGTTTTCTAACAAATCACTGTGGCTGTCATTTACATAAGTCAAATCCACTATGCTCTACAAGTGCAGTGCAAAAGTGCCCTGGAAAATACACTTGCAGTGCAAACTGGAATTGCCTTTAGTAAATAACACCCATTGCCCCCCAAATCCTTTACATTTGACATACCTAATGCTTTTTTGTTTTTAAATAAGAAAGCCACACATTTAGAAAATTAAAAAAGTTTACTTGCAACACATTCACAAGTGCGTTTACAAACTTTTTGCCAAAACTGACAAGATCTTGGTTATTTACAACATTGTTTACAAACGTTCCGCATTTGGTAAAACCAGGCATGGAGCAAAACAAAACCTAGGAACTCGGAAAGATCAACTTTCTAAAGTGAAGACAAGATCAGACATGACTATATGTTCAAAGTGTGTTTGATCTTGCCTTCATCACATGGGGGGTCACCCCTGGAAACTGGAAATTTAGAACATGCACACAATTTGGGTCTGAAATGGTCATTAGATGGTAAAACACATGCCTAGAATCTTCAAAAGTGCCATTTTCCATCATGGGGATGAATGGACGTTTTTTGGGGGTGCAACCCCTTCACCACAACCACTTTAGTAGTTTGTAAACTGGTTGCAACCCCAAAAAAACTTTGTCATTCATCCACCATGATGGGAGCTAGCACATGTGGACACAATGTGTGCATGTTCCAAATTTCACACAGTTCTTAAGTTGCAAATGTGTTCAGAAGCTGGCACAAATGTGTGTTAATTACTTGGTGCGTTTTCATATTTTTCCTAAAACATCAATGATGTTCTTCAATTTTTGTTGAACATCATTGATGTTTTGCTTTATGTCATCTAGATCTCGATTGCAGACCATTATCTCCCCGATGAGTACGTGGGCACTCTCTGTGGTAAAGTGCGATTCTTCTTCCACAACATCCACGTCACCTAAAAACAACCAAAAAAAAAACTGTCTTGGAAATGAGGCAGGCATACATTGATTAGCTTACCAGTAGCTGTGTTCGCCCACACTCACCTGTTGTGGTGACAAGTTCTCCAATTTCTATGATCTCTCCTTCCTCCTCCTCCTCCTCCTCTGCTTCTGGTCTTTCCCCTTCTTTGGGAGGTGTTGGTTTTGTGGTTTCCTCTGACGTCACGAGTTTTCGCTCCCCTATGAGAAGGTACAAAAGGAAGATTTAGCAACACAATCTATTGAGGGCAGAAATAGGAAATGTCAAACATTGCTTGAAAGTGAGGGACAATATTTTTGTTTGGCCACTTACAAATGACAACAACATGAATGTAGTCACTTTTTAAAGGTGCTAAACTTACTAGCTTTTTGGTAGAAGTTTGTCTGATGGAGACCCCCCTCTAGTATCCACTGGAGCACATGCGTAGAAAAGCATAATAAAAAGTGGGTTTGGGTGTCCCAGCACTAGTGCTCTAGAGTCCAGATGGGTAATCAGCTACTGGGTGACCTCTCCTTTACATAGAATAAATTGGCTTTACATTCTTGATGACATTTCTAGTGAGAACAAACTTCCTTTCCCCAAAAAAAAAAACACCAAACATCGTATTATAAGTGGCCGAACGATCGAGGTTGAGTACGATCGAATGGACACACACACGAACATGACAGTGGCAGAAAGATCGAGGTTGAGTACGATCGAATGCACAGACGAACATGAAAGTGGCCATTTTCTAATGTACAACTTTGTAAAAATACACACACATGGAGCAGTATGCAAGCAAGAAATCAAACACACAACACAACTACTTACTTTTTTGAAGAACTCGCTTGATCTTTCTGTACTGATCGGGCTCCCTCAGTTTCAGGTCTGACCAGCGTTTCCTCAGTTGCTCCTTGGATCGTTGTACCCCAAAATGATTGTACAGCCTCCTCACAACTTTAGACATGATCTTGGCCTTGCGGACATTGGGGTTGAGGTAAGGCCCATACTTCCCATCATAGTCGCTCCTCTTTAATATGTCCACCATCTCCAACATTTCTCCAAATGACATATTGGAGGCCTTGAATTTCAGCCTCCGGCCTTTCCTCGTCCTCCTCCTCCTCGTTGGTGGGATATTTCGGGCGCACCTGCTGTGTCCCCGCCATGTGCTCTCCCCACTGCGCCGTAAAGAGAAGGGGTGGGGAATAGACGAGAAACATCGTCAGGGGCGGGCGGAGTTTGACGCATGCGCACTGTATATAAAACGTCACACGCCTGTGTCGTAGCCACGATCTGTGAGACGAGGGGAGAGAAAGCTCACGCACGAGACGATCGCTATAACGAAGGTACAATTTGACGTTGGTACATAACTAGCCTAGACAGATTAGACCTTGAGGCTTCTTTATGGAAAAGATTAGGAGAGTTTAGCCTGACATTATTTATAGTGTTTTGTGTGGTGTTGTGTCTTGCAGAGATTATGCAGGGATTCAACGACGTGAGTTTTCTCCCCCTGTTCATTGATAAATACAGGGAAATTCCCCTTCTATGGCAGGCCAAACACCCCCATTACGGCAGCAAACCAAAGAGGTACACAGCCCTGCTGAAACTTGTGGAATTTGTAAAGCCAAGGTTCCCCATGGCAACTGTTGGTCATTTAAGAAAGAAAATTGGCAGCCTGAGGAGTGCGTATATCAGGGAGCGCAAGAAGGTCCTGAAGTCCCAAGCATCTGGAGCTGCAGCAGATGAGGTCTATGCCCCCAAGCTCTGGTACTATGACAGGCTCCATTTTCTCAAAGACCAGACTGATGTCACGGAGCCACTCTCGCCTCCTCCTTCCACGCTTCCTTGCGCGCAGGCCACCCCTGATGAGGCTTCCGAGGAGCAACCTGGGCCTTCCAGTCTGGAAGATGTGGAGGAGCCCAGCTTGAGCCAGGTATAGTAGTTTTGTAACCATTTTTGTGAAAAAGGAATGATGTTCACTTAATTCTGGATCCCCAATTGCTTAGTTCCTAACGTGTTTGACATATCAACAGACAGTAGTGTTGTAGACATTTGGGGCAAGAATATAAACTGCAGGGCTGAGAATTGTATGGTTTTCTATTTGTAACCATTTTGCAACAGTCACTAGATGAAAATTGTGTGTGTTTGATGAACAAATAACTGAAACTATGTCCCTTTTTCATACACAGGAAGACCTCAGCCAGGAGGAGGCTGGGGAATGTGTCAGTCAGGAGGAGGCAGGGGTTAGTGGCAGCCAAGAGGTGGGTAGTGGCAGCCAAGAGGGGGGTAGGCCTAGGAGCCTGACTGACTCCCAAATCCCTCCCCTCCGCCTTCCCTACAAAAGGGCGAGAAGGGGGGGTGAGGCGGGAGAGTCAGCGCTCCGGATGATCAGAGAGGCTTCAGCCTCCCTACATGCCACACCCACCAACGAGGAGACCTTTGCCTCCGTGGTTGTCACGAAAATGATGGGTATGGAGGTGGGGCAACGCAACATGTGTGAGGGGGTCATCCTCAAGGTCCTAAATAAGGGTATGGCTGGGGAGATGACCCCACTCACACATGTTTGCCATAGTGACCATGCTCCGCCTCCTCCTTCTGCCACCCCACCAGCACCACAGCCACAGCGTGCAAGGAAGCGTGGAAGGAAGACCTGAGAGTGACGACCTGGATTCAGTCTGGTCTGAGAGAAGATGGAGCCTCTCGTAGTACCAGAGCCTGGGGACCTAGATGGCATCTGCTGCAGTTCCGGATGTTTTGGACTTCAGGACCAGATAGCACTCCCCTTAAGATACGTACTCCTCAGGCCCCCAATTTTAGAAGCTTGAAAAATGATGGTTGCCGTGGGGGTCCAAGGCTTTGCAAATTCCCCAAGTTTCTCCATCGCTGCGTTCCTCTTTGTTTTGTTGCTGAGACCTAAATAAAGGTATTTTTGATTTGAAATAATCATTGCCTATGTGTTTTACTTTTCTACAATGACAGTTTATTTGTGAGTAGGCAGGTACATTTCACAAATAATAAAGTATAATTAACAAGGGGCACCAACAACCAACAAACTCCTAGTAAATTTAAGCAACAAATACAAATGTTAATAATGTTGTTTTGCTAAGTTGAGACACACAACCCCCCTCAAAAAAAAAAAAAAATATCTCCTTAAAATATGTATTCCAAAACAATACAAAAATGAGAAATCATCCAAAAAATATAACAAAGATTCTTTTGCGATCTGAGTAAAAATAAACATGTAGTGTAGAAATCCTGAAAACTAATAAAGAAGTACGTTTGTGAGAAGTGCGGGTGAATAGGAGCAGCTAAAACATGTCATTCTTGTTGCATTGTAAAGAAAAAGAGAATGCGCTGCATTAAAGACATTTTAACATTGCAGCGTGACGAATGTGCTGTGTCGATTAGGAAAGGTAGTTTTACCTGACCGAGTGCTTCCGTCACAGAATTTCTTCTGAGCATGCGTAGCACTTTGTCCGTCGGACTACGCTACACACGATCGGATTTGGTGTGATCGGACTTTGTTGTCGAAAAATCTATCCAGCAGGAGATAGGACTTACACTGTCCGACGTACACTGTCCGATGGTGCCTACACACGGTCGGATTTTCCGACAACATTGTCCGATAGGACAGAATCCATGGGAAAATCTGACCGTGTGTATGGGGCTTAAGAGTTTATTCCTCAGGATACCGATGTCTACTCCATTAACAACACCCATCCCAGCTTCTATTCCCCCAATATAGTGCTGAATACATGCCTCATCTTCCGGTTACTCCTCAGAGATAAGCATCCTGCATGCACCTCATTCTGTGTCCGCACATCTCTGGGAGTAAGTCACTGGTACAATGACCGCACTTGATTCAGCGTATACTCAGCACACATAGGTTAATAGGTTTTATCAACCACTGTGAGATGTTGCAGCGCCATGTGGTGAAGGCATACTGTACCCTGGTAGCCAGCGTTTGTTCCCTTTATCTATCGGAGCATGCTCCTGGATGTATTCCCTGTGCAGGGTTTCAACCTCTCAGGTGAGACATCAACCAGGCGTATCTCCCCCATGTCTAGTTCTGGTGTCCCACATGTCCGGTTACCGAAAGCTTCTCTATAGGACTGCTAAGATTGAGACACCACCCCTACGAGGAAGTTTTCACCCCATTGATGTGTCACCTGGCACCCTTTAGTCTGGCCAGCAGACACCTTATTGTGCATAAGTGCCCGCCTCCTGGGTACCTGCACCATATTAATTCTGTTACGTCAATACATGTCATACGTTACACAACTTTTCTTCTTTCAACTCCTCCCTCCAACAAAAAAAAAACATATATTTTACATTTTCATGTTCTGATGGATTGGATGTGTTGTATTCCTTCCCCCAACCTCCAACCCATTGCACGTATATTAACCACTTGCTTACTGGGCACCTAAACACCCTTCCTGCCCAGACCAATTTTCAGCTTTCGGTGCTCTCACACTTTGAATGACAATTACTCAGTCATGCAATACTGTACCCAAATGAATTGTTTGTCTTTTTTTTTTTTCCCACAAATAGAGCTTTCTTTTGGTGGTATTTGATCATCTCTGGGTTTTTTTTTTTTTTGCGCTATAAATGAAAAAAGACAGAACATTTTGAAAAAAAACGCATTTTCTTTGTTTCTGTGATAAAATTTAGCAAATTATACATTTTTCTTCATAAATTTTGGCCACAATTTATACTGCTACATATCTTTGGTAAAAATAACCCAAATTAGTGGATATTATTTGGTCTTTAAGAAAGTTACAGACTCTACAAACTGTGGTGCAAATTATACAAAATTGATCACATCTGATGTACTGGAGGCCTATCTCATTTCTTGTGATCCGAACAAGCCAGGAAAGTACAAATACCCCCCAAATGACCCCTTTTTTGAAAGTAGACATTCCAAGGTATTTAGTAAGAGGCATTGTGAGCTTTTTGATGTTGTCATTTTTTTCCCACAATTCTTTGCAAAATGAATTATTTTTTTATTTATTTTTTTTTTCCACAAAATTGTCATTGTAATAGATTATTTCTCTCACATGGCATGTGTATACCACAAATGACACCCCAAAATAAATTCTGCTACTCCTCCCGAGTATTACGATGCCACATATGTGGGACTTTTTCACAGCCTGGCCACTTAGAGAGGCCCAACATGCAGGGATAGCCATCACTTGTTCTAGGAGCATAAATTACACATCTAACTTGTTGACTACCTATTACACTTTTGAAGGCCCTGGAGCACCAGGACAATGACACGTGACACTGACATGGCACTGATGACAGGTGGCAGTGATGACACGTGACACTGATGTGGCACTGATGACAGATGGCACTAATACGGGGGAATGATGACACGTGACACTGATGACAGATGGCACTAATACGGGGGGCACTGATGACACGTGACACTGACAGATGGCACTAATATGTGGCACTGGTGACAGATGGCACTTATACGTGGCACTGATATCATGTGGCACTAATACATGGCACTGATGAGAGATGGCACTAATACGTGGCACTGATGACACGTGACACTGATGACAGATGGCACTGATGACACGTGACACTGATGACAGATGGCACTGATACGTGGCATTGATGACACGTGCCACTGATAACAGATGGCACTGATACGTGGCACTGATGACAGATGGCACTGACGTGGCACTGATGACACGTGGCACTGATATGGCACTGATGACAGATGACACTGACGTGGCACTGATGACAGGTGGCACTGACGTGGCACTGATGACAGATGGCACTGATGACAGATGGCACTGATGACAGGTGGCACTGGGGACAAGTGGCACTGGGGACAAATAGCACTGGGGACAGGTGGCACTGGGAACAGGTGGCACTGGGGACAGGTGGCACTGGCAGATGGCACTGGGGACAGGTGGTACTGGTGACAGGTGGCAGCGGGGACAGATCACTTTATTTTTTTATTTTTTATTTTTTTACTTACAGGGCAGCGGCGCCGTTCATCTCTCTCTCCTCACACGCTGCGCTGACAGATGATCTCATATGTTTGCATATGAGATCATCTCTCATTGGACACGCCGATCTCGCTGTAAACGGCCGCTGTCATTGGCCGTTTACAGCGATCTGTGACTGGCTGTGTCCGACGGACAAGGCCAGCACAGAACTTCCCCGATGCGCCCTCTCAGGAGCGCGCATTAGGGAAGTAAACAGGAGGACGCCCAGGGACGTCCTCCCGGCAGGGAGCGTTCACGCTGCAGCCGTCTTTCGGCTATAGCGCGGGCGCCTAGTGGTTAATAACATGTTTGTATTTATCAGGAGAGACTCCAGCAAAAATGTTTCAAGTCTTGTTGATAGGCACAGTCTTTCAGATTCAGCACCAAATTGTCCATATGAAAAGAACAAGTATTAAAGTGAATCTTTTCGTTTGTCCCGTCTCTCCTGATGTTAATCAAAACAAATTTGCGGTGTGATATAGCACAGACAAACTGCCAACCAGATGATCATCTGTCATCCATGTTCCAGAAACCTCTCCAATCTCGCTCCACCAGGATTCTGGAAGTGAAAACCAAGAGCAGAATAAAATTCTTATCCATAATATCTGCTTGCTTACTATATATATATATATATTTTTTTTTTTAATTCTTTATTTCTTTATTGTTTTCATCAGTACAAAACAAAACACACCATGTTATTTATACAAACATCATATCTTGTTTTTCCCTTTAGTGTTCCAAGCTATCCGTTTTACCCCTTTCTCCAACCCTCCCTTCCCTCCCCCACCATTATTTTAGTCAGCCACTAATTTATTTTGTTTACACTATACTTATTTACTCACTGGGGAAGGTTATTATTTCTTATTTATTTATTTTCTCCTTTTTCTTTACCTCATTCTATTTCATATGGCCCGATTTTACTAGCTCCACTTCCCTATACCTCCTTTATGGTGGGCAGCCCATTTTTCTAAACCAAGGTTCCCATAGTGTTTTAAATTTGTTAAAGTTTCCTCTTCTGATAAATACTACCCTTTCTTTCCATATTGTCGCATTTGGGCCTTCGATGCTTGCCAATTTTGTGCAATCAATTTTCTAGCCTGGAACAGGCACCTTCGTACTGCTATCATAATGTTTGTTTGCCCATAGCTTCCTTCCATACATCCTAATAGACAAGCTTTTGCCTCTAATTCTAATTTAATCCCAAAGGTTATATTGATAGTATCCAGTACTGTGCTCCAATACCTCTGTAATTTCGGGCATCTCCACATCATGTGTATGAGATCTCCTGTGTCCTGACATCTAGGGCATTTATCATCTAATTTCCTCCCATACATATGCAGCCTCTTTGGAGTGTGATATACTCTATGTACTAGAAATAGATGCGACATTCTCTGTGATGGGGAGAGTGACACCAGTGGCCCTTGATCTAATATCTGTTTCCATTGATCGGGTGTTATAGCTCCTAGATCTTTCTCCCATTTCCCTCTATTTTTCTCCACCTTTTCTCTGGATATTGATCTAGTGCTGATCTGTAAATATAGTTCTGAGATAATACCTTTAAAGGCTCCACCCTTAATTATTCTTTGGAGATGTGGGATTTTTTCCCATACCACTGGTTGTGTTTTAAATTGGGCTTGAAGGGCGTGTCTTATTTGCAAATACCTGTAAAATAGGGAATTTGGTATTCCGTATTCTCTGCTCAATTCTGCGAAAGATTTCAGTGTATTATCCTCATATAGTTGTGTTCCCCTAGTTATGCCCAGCTTCTCCCATTCTCTAATCTTCCCCATGGCTTTGATTTCCTGCAGATATTTTTTATCCCATAAAGGGGAGTATTCCTTCAACCCCTCATATCCCAGCGCTGTTTTACCAGCTTTCCACACCCTTGTGATCATTCTCAGCGTTGGGCACCTAACCGAGAAAGAGTTTGCCTCAAGAGTTTCTATTATGGTATTATGTGGGGCGCCTAATAGCATCATTTTACTACTGGCACTCTCTCCATCTCTTATACTGCACCCACTTAAATGCTGTAGTTGCGCAGCTAGAAAATAACTACGAGGGTGTGGAACAGCCATCCCTCCCTCAATGATTGGCAGTTGTATTGTTAAAAGCCCAATCCTTGCTCCCCCTTTCTTCCAAATCAACTCCCTAAAGAGGGTTTCTAACTTTCTAAACCATTCCTTTCCTATGCATACTGGACTATTATGGAGTACATAGAGTAATTGTGGCATCCAGATCATCTTGATAAGATTAATTTGTCCTGCCACTGAAAGTGGCAGCCGTCCCCAGATGTCTGCTTTTCTTTTAAATTTTTCCAAAAGGGGGCCTAAATTGTTGCTAATGTACTGTTCTGGGTACCGTGTTACCACTATTCCCAGATAGTTCATATTTTCCACTACTTTTAACTGAGAAATACCTCCTAAGTCCATATTGTCCA
The DNA here is from genome assembly GCA_028564925.1 of Lithobates sylvaticus. Taxonomy (NCBI): domain Eukaryota; kingdom Metazoa; phylum Chordata; class Amphibia; order Anura; family Ranidae; genus Lithobates; species Lithobates sylvaticus. Next base: position 312,509,498 of record CM053031.1, read on the forward strand.
GTGGATCTACGGGTAATGCAGCGTACACACGCTCTCACTTTCCGGCGGGATTGTCTGCCGGACCTAGTCCAGCGGACAAACCGCCGGACTTTCCAGCGGAGCTCCGCCAGACTTTCCGAGCGTGTGGAATTGCCCACACACGCCCGGACTTTTCGGCGGACAATCTGCGGGAAAAAGTCCGCGGGACTTTTGGAAATGAACGGACTTTCCCACACACGGAGGAAAGGCCGTTCATTTAAAACGTAACTGCAGGTAGACGGGACTAGCGAAGGCAGTGAATTCCGCCACGCTAGCCCCATCACCTGGCATGGATTTAAAGGGAATCCCTACACCGAAAAAACGGCGTGGGGGTCCCCCCCAAATCCATCTCAGACCCTTATCCAACCACGCAGCCCGGCCGGCCAGGAAAGATCACGTTTCTTGACGTTCAACTGAAGCGTAATCTTGAAAATAAAATTTCTACTACCCTTTTTCGGAAAAGCACGGCCGGGAACACAATTCTCCATGCCGAAAGTTCGCATCCCAAACCTCTTAAAAAATCTATTCCCTATGGGCAGTATCTGCGCATACGCAGAAACTGCTCCGAGGAGTGCTCCTTCAAATTAGAAGCCAAAAACCTGCAAGCTAGGCTATTAGCACGCGGCTACAGCCGCTGCTGCCTGCGGAAAGCGTACAACAAAACTTGCACGCAACTTCGCCGCGATCTGTTCATGAAGAGAACCACTAGGACCAATCGAGACAATAATCTCACCAGAATTATTCTCCGATTTTCGAGACAACACAACGAGATCAAAAATGTCATTCAAAAATATTGGAGCATCCTGACAGATGATCCAAAAGTGAGCAACTTCATCCCTAATAGCCCTTCAATTACATTCAGAAAAGCCACATCGCTAAAAGACAAATTTGTCCAAAGCGAATATAAGAACGAAACAAAGAGATTGAAACATTGTCTAACCTTTGGCTCGTTCCCGTGTGGCCATTGTTCCTGTTGTCAGTACATAAACCGCTTAAAAACTTTTCACCTCCCAAATGGGATAATGTTTAAGCCACGGCATTACGCCAACTGCCAAACAAAGGGCATAGTATATTTGATGTCCTGCAAATGTGGGGCTTTTTATGTGGGGAAGACTAAGCAGGAGTTCCACCGCCGGATGTCCAAACATGTCTACTCGATGTAGATAGGTAATCACTATCTACCGTTAGGTCGTCATGTGGTGGTCAAGCACAACTACAGGATGCCCACTATATCATTCACCGCAATCGATCGGATACATATCCCAGATCGAGGCGATGATTGGAATAAAATACTTCTACAATGTGAGCAGAGATGGATTTTTAATTTACATGCCACCTCCCCACCAGGACTCAATGAGTCCATTTCCTTTGCTCCCTTTTTGAAAGGATTTTTATCAGGGAAAACACAATAATAATAACAAAACCAATTATTCCATCCTCCCAGCTCTCGCTGGAATCCGAGTGGACATGTTTGGACTCCCTCTTGGACTCCAAGATGGTTCTCCTGCTTTCTCTTCCCCCTTTCCCCTCATTCCATTCTTTTCCCCTTTTGGTATTAGGCATATAAAAAATATCTATAATAAAAACTTAAGATATCTTTGACTGACTGTTCGATCGATCAACATATGGGTCGGTTCACAATTCCACCGTGACACAATTCGCATGGTATCCTCTATATGTGTCTGCGCTCTTTAAGACTATATGTTTATTAATATTAAAATTGATACCTCATTTCATTAAAACCATTTATGTTAAATGTAATATGATGTACATATATGTAATATATACATTGTCAAAGATTTGTATTGTGCTCATCATTGGAGAATGATCACTGTATTTATAAACTCCCTTATGCTATTGTGATTCTCCCCTCTAGGTGGCTCCCTTCCGCCCCCGCCGATGGGAATGGAACCTAGGCATCACCGTAGTGCATGTCTTCCCGGCAAGGGGAGGAGAAGCTTTATCCATCACCTGCTCCTCCATACACTTCCCCAGCTGGCATCCTGGCTGGTCCAGGAGATCACCGCTGGGGAACCTCCCCCTTGCCGGCGGCGTCCCCGACCATCTCCGGACATCAGTCTAGCGTCGATGCGCATGCGCGAGGCCGAGTGCGTGCGCATGACGTCACGCAGTTGCGACGGAGATGACGCAATCGCGGGACCCCTCGGCCCTCGGGAACGCCGAGGAGGCCACACGAGGCGGCCGTCTGGCCGCCATGACGGTTGCAGCTGAATGTCGGAGCGGTGAGTATAGGGACCCCTCCCCCTCCAATTCCCTGTCCACTCCCCCCTTCCCATCCCGGTTTCCACACACCTGCAGCCACATAATCCAATTTTACCCTATTAGGTTACATATATAAATACCCCACAGGAGAGAGCAATCCTCATCTCCATGTGAGGGTACGCATCCTGTGAGCCTTGAACCAGTAAGTGCACTCTTCCTCCTACCCCCAATCTTTGCAGTTAGATGATGGACAAATCTCTTATCACATGCATATCATTTGCCCTTAGGTCAACTAACGCTGCAGACATACATCCTAAAAAGCTTTTCTTCCCTTCCATGGTCCCATAATAGGGTACTGTGGTTTATTCCTGGGACTAAGGTATATGCAACAGCAATACACCCAAGCTGGGCGTTTTGGGCACCGATAAACAGCAAGGTAACCATTGACACTGAATATGTCTCTTTACTCTTTCAAGCTAAGATTATCCCACTATATACAAGGTTTTTTGCTGTAGTGAATTCACATATGTTAGATCCCTTATGCACCCCCCCCTTCTCCTCCTCCCCCTCCCCCCTCTCCCCCTATCAGCATTTATTGGTACTTGTTTTGCGGTCTTTTCACCATTTATATATTTTTCCACTCTAATTTTTTACCCCCACTATTTCCTTTATTTTTACTTCACACCACCTCCTATGCACTGCACCACGCATACCCACATTGGCCACTGTTATATCTGGCTTATCACACACAGTGTTGCAGTATATGTGTATACACTATTATCCCCCACCAGCACAGCCACGTTCCTCCTTTTTTTCCCCCTTCCCTCTCTTCTATGTCACCCCCCCCCCACCTTCCCCCCCCCCTTCTTCTCCCCTTTCCCCTATTCTTTTCCCCTTCTTTCTCCTCTCCCCCCGTTCCCCCCGTTCCTCCCTATATCTCCCCCCTCTCCTTTTCCCCCCTTTTTTCCTCCCCCCCTCTTCCCCTTTCTCCTCTCACCCTCCTTCCTTGCCCCTCATACCCATCACCCTTTCCCTTCCCCCCCCTTTCTGTATGTGCGCGCCATACAGTCACCCCCCTCCTCTCCCCCTTTTCCCCCCCCCTTCCCTTTCCCCCTGTTACTCTAAATTTCCCTCCTTCCCCACCCCCCTTCATTCCCACCCCCTCACCCCTTTCTCTTTCTCTTCCCCCTTGTGTTTCTCTATTCCCTGCCTCCCCCATCATTCCCTCCCTTATCCTTTCCCTCCCTCCCTCCCCTTCTCTTCTTCCTTTGTTATCCCTTTTCTTTTCTTACCCCTTCCCTCATTACCCCTTCCCAACCCCTCTATCCCTGGTTTCCCTTCTCCTCACCCACCACTTCCCTCCCCTCCCCTTCCTTTCACTTACAACAACACTTGGTATATGGGATCTGCAATAAAAGAGGAGAGGAGAGATATGCACATGCTGAGAAATGGCTCATGCGAGGCAATTATGCTATATGCACTATATATGAGGGGCTCATGCTGAAATAGGGCGCCTCTTTGAAATTTCCATACCATGATAAATTCATAACAAAAACCCCCCTTTGGATCATTGCTGCAGGTGTTGGGCCCTGTCCCCTTCCCCAGTCCCGAACATCGCCCGACCAAATCAGCTGTGACAGGTCGAAATTCGTGTGACCTCTTGTAAGCCCTGCACCCGGACTTCCCTGCCTGGTCCATCCTGGTTGGCTAGGAGGCGCCTCGGAGCCACATGGAGAAAGAGAATCATTTTAAAGGGATCCTCATACAAGGAAATTCATGATATCAATCATATATATCTGGGTAAATATACAAAGTATTGCCATAAGGGATGGCGTTAACATCTACTATGCACATGCATAAAGAGATGATTGTACCTAACATATGCTTACAAGCTTGTTATACTATTTTGCTTTCTATCCCAGCAGACATAGACACCTTTTAAAAAGTAATCCTCTGAAGAAGACTCATACTGATAAGAGTTGAAACGCGTCAGATTCTACTTTTTGTCTTTTTGTATTATTATGCTTTCAGTAAATGTGATATTTTGAAAATCATTGTCTGCCAATATAATACTGTATGTTCTATCGTATGGTCATTGTATGGTACTCCTGATTGGGGCTCATGTATTTTAAACTTATTGTCACAGTGGTGTCAATACAATAAAACATTTATTCTTTTATCTTTGACTTATGTTGTATCAATTATCCAACTTTTCATATTGTGCTGCCTAAAAACCCCACCTCCCCTCTGGGGGGGGAAATCCTCTTTTTAGTTCATTCTCTAGGGGTGAGCAGCAATTTACACTCCTATATAAGTGTCCTTCTCCTTTTTATCTATCATATTCCAAACCTGAAACTCACCTCAAACCTTATTCATAGCAAGGAAACTTTCATCAGAATATTCTTACCATACCTGCAGCACACTAAGTGCTGCTAACATTGTTTCCCCCAGTGCTATATTTGAATAACCATGCGGCTACCTCCATTTTGATTTTACGCAACTGTCCTACATATTGCTTTTCAGTTTGTAGACTCCGTAATTGGGTCTTAACCGGGAACTGGGTTTGCTTACTATGGGCTCCATGCTTTGGATTGCTACCCCACCTGGCCGAATAACATTCATAATGCCTTGGGGTCGTTTTCGGGGTATCTTCTTTTGATATCGTTATTCGCCCAACAATATTTTGCAATGTGACCCCCCTCCCCTTTTACACAAAAAACATTTTAGCACTGGTTTCCCTGCATAGGCCCTTCTTTGAGCATATGGCGCTGGAAACTCACATTGCTGGATAATATTACTACGATTGGATTGAACAGACTTTACACTTTCATCGTCTGAGGAGTCATCAGAAGTTTCCATTTCAACTCCTGAATCAATTTCAAGCACAGTTATCATGTTTTTATTTACATCTCCAACATTGATTCCCATCATAGTAATATCATTTGCAGCAACAATAGCATACAGGTTTTCTTCATGTTCCACTTCTATTTTTTTTGTACACTGAGCATGTGCAGAGGGTACCTCCACCATTGCACATTCGGCTAGTGCATGTTTGGAGGATAACTCCATTATGGCTGCCTGTGCACCCTGTAATTCCTCCTTAAGCAGTGTGATAACCTTCAAATTCTCAGCCTCCCTTTGATTCAAAGAGGCAATGCAATTTTCTCTTAATTTGCAAGTTTTTACTAATTCATCTAATTTCTGTTCTAATACGCATTTTTCCATCACTAATTTTTCAATCTGATTACGAACATCTGCATTGGCCTTTTCAACCATAATTAATATATTTTTCGGTACACTTTGTACCTGTTCAATGAATTGTTTTCTTTCAGCAAACCATTCTACTTTTTTTTGTTCCGCAATTTCTTTCATTTTCAGTGACATGCATAAGGCATTGGCCATTCTCTGTTTCTTGCCTTTTTTTAACTTATTACTTATGAGAACGTTATGTGTATTACATTGTCTCAAAAGCTCACTAAATTGCTGTGTTAATTCACTCTCTTGTGTAGATTGAAATCTAACACCACCAAGTTTGGCAATGAAAACTTCAATGGCTTCCATTGATATGCTAATTAGCAAGCTATCTACACTGAAGCTCGTGTAACCTGTTTTTGACAGATAAACAACCAGCCAAAAAAAAAGATACCAACCGTTTAACCCAGTTAAAACAGTTACTTGTAGTTCTACAGCCTACACAAGCGCATCCTAAGACACAAGGCAGACTCTTAATCAATGCCTTCCTGTTAGTTTGCAGGCCACATTGAACTTCTATTGGAACAGAGAGCTATTTCACTCTCACGTGGGTAGAAATAATAAAAATGAAAAAAAAAAAAATGAAAAAAATAAATATATATATTTTTTTAAATAACAATATCTCTATCACTTTTCCCCACAAAGATGTATGGTAATTCCTGTCAATTCATAACCAAGGGTGATCAGCCCTTACACACCAGTCCTCTTGACCAGCTACAATTATTCTAAAATTTTGCATTAGCAATGCAAAACATATATATATATATATATATATATATATATATATATATACACATACACACACACACATATACATACATACATACATACATACATATATACACACACACATTATATATATATATATATATATATATATATATATATATATATATATATATATATATATATATATATATCTGCGCCAATCTTGTCCACACTAGAGACGATTTTCAGTTCTGGGTGTCTGAGGATTTGTGCTTACTGGGACTCAAAACAAAAATACGTTAGGATTTGTGAATTCTGTGCAGAAAGAAAAACTATATTCTACACGCCTTTATCTGGAGTGCCAATTGTAGAGAACAATCTAATATTACTTACTAATATTATATCATCTATGTATTAATTTGTCTAGTCCCTATAGATTAGTTAGTCTATTAACCACTTCAGCCCCGGACCAATTGGCAGCCAAAGGACCAGGCCCCTTTTTGCGATTTGGCACTGCGTCGCTTTAACTGACAATTGCGCGGTCGTGCGACGTGGCTCCCAAACAAAATTGGCGTCCTTTTTTTCCCACAAATAGAGCTTTCTTTTGGTGGTATTTGATCGCCCCTGCGGTTTTTATTTTTTGCGCTATAAACAAAAATAAAGCGACAATTTTGAAAAAAATTCAATATTTTTTACTTTTTGCTATAATAAATATCCCCAAAAAATATATAAAAAAACATTTTTTTTCCTCAGTTTAGGCCGATACGTATTCTTCTACATATTTTTGGTAAAAAAAAAAAAATTGCAATTAGCGATTATTGGTTGGTTTGAGCAAAAGTTATAGTGTTTACAAAATAGGGGATAGTTTTATAGCATTTTTATTAATATTTTTTTTTACTAGTAATGGCGGTGATCAGCGATTTTTATTGTGACTGCGACATTATGGCGGACACATCGGACATTTTTGACACATTTTTGGGACCATTGTCATTTATACAGAAATCAGTGCTATTTAAATAGCACTGATTCCTATGTAAATGACAGTGGCAGTGAAGGGGTTAACCACTAGGGGGCGGGGAGGAGTTAGTGTGACGTGTTGTGTGTTTTTTTACAGTAGGGGGCGTGGCTGACGTCTGACATCACTGATCGGCTGTTCCAGATGACAGAGAACAGCAGATCATTGACAGTCAGTGTAGGAAGCGCGGGGAGAGGTTTGTTTACACAGACCTCTCCCCGTTCTTCAGCTCTGTGACCTGATCGCGGGACACCAGCGGCGATCGGGTCCACTGGTCCCGCGGCCGTGGTCACGGAGCTCCACACCGGGTCGCGAGCGCGCGACCCCACGGCTAGGCAATTAAAGGGGACGTACCCGTAAGTCCTTTAGCCGTGCCCTTCTGAGGACGTAAATATACAGTGGGCGGTCGGGAAGCGGTTAAAACTGAGCACATGCTACTGTTAATATCACAATAATGTAAAGTTAGCTATGAAACCAAACACATGGTTTATGAGTAATCCAGTCTCATTTATATCCCAAGGAAATAAGAAAGCTTATATAAGGTATTATTAGAAATTACAAGATTACATAGCATACAGTCAAAACTAAATACAATCGTATACTTAGCACATCCTAGTAGCTGAGCCTCCTGATGGGATGAGAGGTGCCCACATGGGTTAGGCCTCAAGATGGCCGAATCATCAGGTTAGCAGAGACACAGCTCCATGTCAGGCTTTTCCCAGCAAACAGAGAGAGACAGAGACAGAGCTCTTTGAAACATTCCCTTTTGACAAACACACCTCATCCACACCGCATCCCACTGCCAGTCCCATTTGCTTTGGACCAATCAGTGTTCACATGACAATCCTCCTTATATTATTGACTGTCCTGCCATACTGGGCTTCTGGGGACAGTATTGCAGTCTATGCGCCCCGGGCCTTCTTCATCATCAATCTATTTGAAGCTTCGTGCACACCAGGTGGGCTGAAGATAACTCCTTTTGTTATGCAGATTCTGTTTGTTGCCACAATCCTCTCTACCTTTTAAAAGTGTGGGACTGCAAGTGTCAATATGGCTGATCTTGGTTGTACAAACAAATGTGTAGAAACTTTAGAAATATAACATTCATGTTTGATTCCAACAACCTCCATCTCCCTTTTCGACTCCTTGCTATTTCTCTAGTTGGACCTATGTCCTATATTTCCCTCCACAGAGATTGGGAAGCTGTAAATTCTTTCCAAACCTGCCATGTTGTTGTTATCCGTTTTTTTAATCCTTTTTTCGATCACCATCCTCGCCTCCAGGAAACACATCTAGCTCATTTCACACTCCCATTCCTCTATAGATGGTGTTACTCTGCTTTTCCATTTCCTAGCTATGATGGTTAGCGCTGCGGTTAGGAAGTGTTTAAGGATACCCTTATTTATATTTATTATCGATCCTGGGATCATTGACAGTACTGCTATTAGTATATCCGGCTGTATCTGTACTCCTGTCACAGCCAGAAATATTTTATATATTTTTCCCAAAATATCTGGACCCCTAAACAGTAGTACCAGATATGTGACATTGTGCCTTTTACCCCATGACATCTCCAGCATACCTTCTCATTCTCTGGGTTTATTTTGTGCAAATCTATTGGGCATCTATATCATCTAGCTAATATTTTATAATGTCTTTCTTGGTGTCTATTAGATATTGATAATTTGTGTGTTAATGTTATTGCGTTTTCCCAGTTTGCTCTGGGAATATTAATTCCCAGCTCCTCCTCCCATTTTTTAATATATATTATCTCCTTCATATTGTTTTTAGAGACTAAATATTTATATACCTTAGATAATGCGTGTATTGGTTTCTGATCTTTTAAAAATATTTTTTCAAGATCTGTCAGTGGTCTTTATACCTCGCTCTCTTTCATTAGAGAGAGAGAGAGAGAGAGAGAGAGAGAGAGAGAGAGAGAGAGAGAGAGAGAGAATGTATTTTTGAAGTTGCCAATATTGCATCCAGTTGTTTTTGTACTCAAAACCCAGAGTATCCGTTGTCGTAAGTCTATTCTCCTCCATTATCTCTATCATCCTAGTATCCTCTTCTCTCCGCCATTTCAGGAATGTCCTCGCTTCTAATGCTGGTGGGAATTCAGGGTTGCTGAAAAGGGGGGTCATTGGGCCTATATATGTTGACCCTATCCCCTGTTTCAGCAATCTATCCTATACTTTCAATTAGGGATGGGCCCGGTGTTCGATTCAAACCCACGTTCGAATCGAGCACCGGGCGTTCGCCTGCTCGGTGAGCCCAGAACTATTTGGATTGTTCGCATCACATTCGTGTGATGCGTGCGGCCCGCAATGCATTGCGCCAGTCGCAGTGCATTGCTGGCTGATGATTGGCCAAGCATGCACTGTGACCCCGCATGATAGGCAAATCACAGCGCCGGCAGCGAGGAGAACAATAATTGGCTACAGGCAGGACGCCTGTAGCCAATTGTAGCTCAGGGGCATTAGTACACACCCCACTCTATAAAAGGACGCCGCGCCGGCGGCCTAGTGCACTCTGTTCTCGCTGTGATTGTGATATAGGCAGACTGCTGATGCTGATTCATTATCATTACTATTGAATACTGATCATTTGAATATATATTCATTCTGCTGATTGCACTGCTGCTGAGTGGTGACATTATCTGCTGCTGAGTCTAACTGCTGTGATTCTGGGGATTAGTCTGGTGTGTGTGTGCTGTTAGTACAGCATTGCAGTATCACCTTCTGGCCTATTGTGATCTAAGGCAGGCAGGCATTTATAGGAGCTAGCGTGTGTGTGTGTGTGTGCTGTGTTAGTACAGCACACATAAAACCACCCCAGTCACTCTATCTGCCATAAGGCCCAGTTGTTGTCATCTAAGGCAGCCTCTATCTGCCGTAAGGCCCAGTTGTTGTCATCTAAGGCAGCCTCTATCTGCCGTATGGCCCAGTTGTCATCTAAGGCAGCCTCTATCTGCCGTAAGGCCCATTTGTTGTCATCTAAGGCAGCCTCTATCTGCCGTAAGGCCCTGTTGCTGTCATCTAAGGCAGCCATCTGCAGGAGTTAGTGTGTGTGCTGTGTGACTCCAGCACAATATACACTACCCACTACAATGCCTGGAAGACCGCCAAGGAGAGGCAGACAGTCCTGAGGCAAGAACACAGGGCAAGCAGGCTCTGTTTCCAGAGACAACAGTGCTGGTCGTGGACGTGGACGTGGTCGTACATCGTCATCAGCACGTGGCCATGGGACACGCTTGTCCTTGTTATCGGCAGCTGGACATGTTGAGCCGCATCATGCCGAAGGCTTGGTAGAATGGATGACCAAGCCCTCCTCATCCTCTCTCACCCAGGCTCAGGGTACTGGCAAAGCAGCTGCCAACGCATACTCAATGGCATCATCAGGCACCCCTTCCCTAGACCCACCATGTCCTCCTGAGGAGTCCCCCGAACTGTTTGAGCAGTGTTGGGTACATGCTCCAGGAGGATGCCCAACGTTTTGAAGGCTCGGATGATGATACCCAGCTAGAGGAAGGCAGTAGCATGAGCGCAGAGAGAGGGGATTCTTAAGGACAGCAATCTGGCAGTCATGTTCCACCAGCTGCAGCTTACTGCCAGGTTTGCTCCAGTGGTGAAGAGGGAGGGGATGATGAGGTCACTGACTCCAGGTGGGTGCCTGAGGAGGAGGAGGAAGAGGCGGCACATGTCCAACGAGGCAGGATGCCCTCCGGAGGCCAGCTAGAGGCCAGCACACCAACTGAATCACACCGCAGAGCTCCGCCTGTGCAGGGCGCTGCCTCTGCACGTTATCACAAAAGTTCTTTGGTGTGGGCCTTTTTTGAGACGAGTGCATCAGATCGCACCACTGCTATTTGCAACATATGTCTCAAGTGTATCTCGCGTGGCCAAAACATCAGCTGCTTGGGCACCACAAGCATGACCAGACATATGTCGACCTGCCATGCAGCTCGTTGGCAAGCGCACATTAAAGACCCACACCAAAGAACAAAGCGGACCTCTCCTTGCTCCTCCCCCACTCTCATCTCCAACCCCACTATATCTTCAGTCCTCTCTGAAAGCTGCTCTGAGAGGAATGAAGGTGTAGAATTAGGTGTGTCACAGCCAAGTACTTGCGGACACTCTGTTAGCAGTACACCGACGTCCGATTGTAGCAGGCAAATTTCCCTGCCCCAGCTGCTGGACCATCGAAAGAAGTTTACTCCCAGCCATCCACATGCCCAGCGGTTGAATGCTAGCTTGGCTAAATTGCTAGCACTTCAACTGCTGCCTTTTCAGTTGGTAGACTCGGCCCCCTTCCGTGAGTTTGTTCAATGTGCGGTTCCTCAGTGGCAGGTTCCCAAACGCTAATTTTTCTCACGGAATGTGATTCCGGATCTCTACCGGCATGTGGAAGGCAATGAATCTTTTGAGTTTGTGCTTCTTGTCGCCCTGCAAACTAAAATCTTGAACCATGTGAATGCAATTTCAAAAGCCTTGCAATCAAAAGACATGGAACTGTCTGGGGCAGTGCAGCTCATTCAGAATGCTGTTACAGCCCTTTCCAGCTACAGGGATAATTTTGAGGAAGCCAAAGAAACTGCAGTGACACTTGCAGAAAAGTGGGGAATTGAAGCAAAGTTTCAAATAAAATAATTAAAAAAGTAAAGCGCCACTTTGATAAGCTGTGTATGGATGAAAGATTATCTGATCCAGATGAACGCTTTAAAACAACAGTATTTTATAGATGTTTGGTTATGATTATAAACCAGCTGTCAGAATGATTTACAGGAATGAATGCAGTTTTTCATAGATTTGAGATAGTTCAGCCTGCCATTCTTGCTTCTCAATCTGATGATAATCTGATTGCAGCAGCATCAAAACTGCATGAATTTTACAAAGAGGATCTATCAGCAGATTTTCCTGGGCAGCTTCTTTCATTCCGTTCAGCACTTCAAGAAGAGGTTCGCAGTTGCTCCACTGTAAAGGATCTTGCTCACTTTTGTGGCCCAGAAGAGACACCGACGCCATGGAAGAAGATGCTGGACGAGAAGACCAGAGCAAGAAGAAGCGGATCGGAGGAAGAAGATGATGGAAGAAGATGCCGGAAGGAGAAGATGAAGAAACCGAAGGATGAAGAAAGGAAGAAGGAAGACCAGAAGAAAGTAGATTTTAATAAAGGAATTGTCAAAGACCGTCTCCTGTCATTTTTACCATTTTTGACACTTTTTGGTGAAATGGTAGGGGTACTTTTGTACCCCCTTACCATTTCACACAGGGGGGGGGGCGGGATCTGGGTGTCCCCTTGTTAAAGGGGCTTCCAGATTCTGATAAGCCCCTGCCCGCAGACCCCCACAACCAATGGCCAGGGTTGTGGGGATGAGGCCCTTGTCCTCATCAACATGGGGACAAGGTGCTTTGGGGGTGTTGAGGGCATGTGGCCTGGTACGGTTCAGGAGGGAGGGGGGGCCGCTCTCGTCCCCCCCTCTTTTCCTGCGGCCTGCCAGGTTGCGTGCTCGGATAAGGGTCTGGTATGGATTTTGAGGGGGACCCCACGCCATTTTTTTTTTGGCCGGGGTTCCCCTTAACCACATGTCGACCGGGCCATAGCCGAAAGACGGCTACAGCGCGGTCGGCTTATCCTGGGTGGACGTCCTACGGACGTCCTCCCAGAAACCCCTGGGGCCCGAGGACCCGGCGCATCACGGATCACGGTAAACAGCCTCTGATAGCGGCCGTTTACCACGTGATCGCTCAGTCAAATGACGGAGCGATCACATGTACACAAACCGGCGTCACGCCATGACGCCGGTTCCTCCCTCCCCTCTCTGTACCGATCGGTACAGTGAGAGGGGAGAAGCGGAAAGGGGGGGGGTGGGACCAGCGCTGTGGGCTGGATGTGTAGTGCCCACAGCGCTGGTCAGTGACAGATACACTGCCACCACTGTGCAACGCTGTGCCACCACTGTGCAATGCTATGCAACCACTGTGCAATGCTCTGCAACCACTGTGCAATGCTCTGCAACCACTGTGCAATACTCTGCAACCACTGTGCAATACTCTGCAACCACTGTGCAATACTCTGCAACCACTGTGCAATACTCCGCCCCCACTGTGCAATACTCTGCAACCACTGTGCAATACTCTGCAACCACTGTGCAATACTCTGCAACCAATGTGTAATACTCTGCAACCACTGTGCAACAATCTGCCACCATTGTTCAACGCTCTGCCACCATTGTGCAACGCTCTGCCACCATTGTGCAACGCTCTGCCACCACTGTGCAATGCTCTGCCAACACTGCAACACTGCAATACTCTGCCAGTACTCGTCAATACTCTGCCAATACTCGCCAATACTCGCCAATACTCTGCCAATACTCGCCAATACTCGCCAATACTCTGCCAATACTTCACAATACATTTTAATAGAAACAAAGAATTTTTATTTTTTACCGAATTTTCGGTATATTTTGATTCATAGCGCAAAAATTAAAAACCCCAGAGGTGATCAAATACCACCAAAAGAAAGCTCTATTTTGTGGGAAAAAAGAACAAAAATTTCATTTCATTCATTTGGGTACAGTGTCGCATGACTGAGTAATTGTCATTCAAAGTGTGAGAGCACCGAAAGCTGAAAATTGGTCTGGTTAGGAAGGGGGTTTAAGTGCCCAGTGGGTAAGTGGTTCAAATCCATCCCAGACCTCAAGGGTCTGGTATGGATTTTGAGGGGGACCCCACGCTATTTTTATTTTTTGGCCGGGGTTCCCCCTAATATCCATAGCAGACCTGAAGGGCCTGGTAATTGAATTTGGGGGGACCCCCACGCTTTTTTTTTTTTGTTTTTTTTGTTTTTATCAATGCCTTTTGAATGACTGTTCTCTGTATTACGGGAGCCGTCAATTCATTAGCCGCAAGTGATTTTAAATACCTTTTTTTCCTGCAAAAATGACACTTTGTGCAGGGACAGTTCTAAGCACAGGAAACATGCGCCCATTCACAGGCATACTATAGACACCCCCCAGGTATGAAATTTAAAGGAATATTACACTTTTATTGTTTCACTTTAAGCATTATTAAAATCACTGCTCCTGAAAAAACGTCATTTAAAAAAAAAAAAAATTTGCATTGATACATGTCCCCTGGGGCAGGACCCAGGTCCCCAAAAACTTTTTATGACAATAACATGCATATTAGCCTTTAAAATTAGCACTTTTGATTTCGAACGTTCGCATCCATTGTAACTAATAGGGTTCTTATGTTCGCACAGACTTTAGGTCCGTTTGCGGGTTCTGGTGCGAACCGAACCCGGGTGTGTGTGGCTCATCCCTAGTCTTTAATAATCTTCTGCATGGGCCTGACACACAAGTCATTGCCCCCTACGTGCAAGACCAGAATATCCGGGGATCTGTCTAACCGTGCAAATTGTTGACCTTCGGGGACTACCCTGTGCCACATCATCCCTGGAATGCCTATCCATCTAACTGAACCGTCATTCCTGGACAATCTAAGCTGTCTCCCATTAGGCCTAACGTCAGCCCTCCTGGCCCCCCAAAAAACGTAAGAGTGCCCCATAATCCAAACAAGACATCTGTGGGGATCTGAAAAGACAGAATAAAATCATACCCAGAAAGAATCCAAAAAACACACAATAAATGCAAATACAACTGGTCACCCTAAATGAGGTCTAACATACAGTTGGTACCTAGTGGATTCCCACCTGCCTATGCTCTTTATTACCTCCCTGGGGAGACCCCACCGAGACGCTTTAGTAGCCGCCCCGATTCTAAATGAATGAGCTGCATATTCCACTTACCTCCAAGCATTTCCGAAACACTGCCGTGAATTGAAACCTGGAGAGGCACGACCCATCCTGATGTATAAAGAAAGCCCCCCTCCCCGTGGGGCGAATATCCCTGAATTGACGTAGGGCTGCAACCGGACAGGTATTGGCATCCCTACCTGAAAATAACTCCATTCTGACACCCTTACCTTCCTGGACGGTTTTTGATCTTCTGATCCATAACTCCACCACCCCGTCCGATATAGCCACGTCCCCCCACCTCAAACCTCCCTCTACCCGTTTTGAGGAAGAAACCAGCTCACCTATCCTGAAGGCCTCAAAGAAAGCCACCCCAAAAACCGCCCTAAATAGAATTTGCTCAAAAGCGGACACACAGACCTCCCCCAATATGGAAACTATTTTTTCCAGCACCGCAAACGACACCGGGCGCCTGGAATCTGGCTTGTGCGATCCTCTCCTATATCCCCTCAAAGCCCTTCGTACCATAAAAGCCTTTGTAGTATCCTCCATACCCCTCAATTGAAACAAAAAAGCCAATGCCGTCATTTTTTTACTCATGGCGGCACCCGAGACACCCATTGCATAATTCCTACAGATAAAATACAGCAACCAAGTCTGTATGTCTGCTGGGTCCTCTGACCCACCCACCTCCTCCCTCAGCTCCCCCCATTCCTGCCATACTTTCCTGTAGGCCTTCCATGTACCATCGCTGAGGGACTGTCGTACTAATCTGGCTGCGATTCCAGCGCAATCTTCCACAACTCCGGAGGGCACGTTTCCCCCGCCTGATTTGCTTCCGGCGCCAACTTGCGAAACTCTGTCCACTGGAAACGAGACAAAGCGTCCGCTAGTTTGTTGTCGATCCCAGGGATATGCACCGCGTACACAAAAGCATTTATCCGCAAACAACTGAGCACCAGATATCTCAATAACCTGACCACTGGTGGGGATGAGGCTGATATGTTGTTAATCGCCCACACCACCCCCATGTTGTCACAGTTGAACCTAACCTTCTTATTGCTCAACTCCCGGCCCCACAACTCCACTGCCAACACGATGGGGAACAGCTCCAACAACACCAAATTGCCCAGGAAACCTGCCTCCTTCCAGCTCTCTGGCCACGGGCCCGCAATCCACTTGCCCTGACAGTAAGCCCCATATCCCCCAGACCCTGACGTGTCTGTGAACAACGACAAGTCAGTATTGCTGACCGGGCCTTCCTGCCATATTGACCTGCCATTGAAGGAGTCCAACTCAACTTGCGGGCCCTCCGTTTTATCCGTCGCCAGCGGAATCCCAAACCTATCCACCAAATGCTGCACTGTACTCAGCAATATGCCACAACACCGCGCATCCGGCGGGCCAATGCATGAAAAATCATCCAAATAATGAATGATGGAATTAACCCCTGCAACTTCCCTAACGGCCCATTCGAAGAATGAGCTAAAGGTCTCAAACAATGGACATGAGACCGAACAACCCATTGGCAAGCAACGATCAACAAAATAGGCCCCTTGCCAACAACATCCTAATAAATGAACACTCTCAGGGTGCACTGGCAACAAGCGGAACGCCGATTCCACAGTAGTTTTTGCCATCAGTGCCTCCCTCCCATATTTCCTAACCCAAGACACAGCCGCATCAAACGATGTATAGGTAACCGCACAATCCTGCGGGTCAATACCATTGTTCACCGAGCCGCCTTTTGGGTAGGACAGATGATGAATCATCCGAAACTGACCCGGCTCCTTTTTTGGAACAACACCCAACGGGGAAACCACTAAGCCCGGCACAGGTGGGGCCGGAAACGGCCCTGCCATGCGCCCTAAAGCCACTTCTTTGGCCAATTTGGCCGACACAACTCCGGATGCAAGCGTGCCGACTGCAGATTTTGCGCCACCAGAGGGACCTCCCACAGAGAACTTGGGATCCTACAACCTACTCTAAACCCGTCCTCTAATAGGCGCGCCGCAGCCCGATCCGGATACTTACTTAGGAAAGGTAGCATCCTTTCCAAGCTCACCGGCGTCATTCCTTTTGTCAGCGGTGTCCCCTGTGCGACACTTTTCTTGTCTAAAACACCGCAAGAATGGGTGTGGCCCGCTACACCCTGAGCATTCGTGCTTGTATCTGCACGAGCTGCCGTATAGGCAAGTTCCTTCATTAAACTCCCAGCAAACTCCTTTCTTCTTAAGGGCCGGCAATCCTGAGGCTGAGGCGCCGCCGCCCCCCCCCCCCCCCTGGAAAAAACTGGTTCCCAGCCCTGGACGATGTCATAAGCTTCATCCACAGGCTGATGTCCTTGTGATCCCACCTAATGGATGGGCGCACTGCCTTCCTCTGACTAAATTGTTTGTCGTACCAAAGCCAGGCCAGCCCCCCATGCACTCTGTGTGCCTTACTAATTGCTTTCAGGTAGCAGAACAGCACCAAACAATTCTCTGGCGCTTTTTCCCCGCTCACGCTGGCAAAAATCGCAAACGCTTGCAGCCAATTCGCAAACGTTCGCGGAATCAGCCTGTACCTCCGCTTCTCTTCCTCATCTTTCTTGCTCTCGTCCGGTTTCACCTAGTCCAGATTAAACTTCTCTAGCGGAGCAAGGAAAATATTTCAACAAACCTCAGCTTTATAGATTTTCTCATGTACCTCTTTCTTTAAATGAGCTCCTAATGGTCCCTCGAAGCAAACGTACACTTCGCAACGCGCTGCGTCTGCCAAGCGTACTTTTTCCGCCTCCTGATCCTTCGCTGCATTTCCCGCCGATGTGCCCCCGACGTCCTTTTCCATCTGTGTCTCTGCCGACATAGAAGTCGCAGGCAACTGTGATGTGACCGAACTGCCCCCCGCCACCCCAGGCTGAACCCGGGGAGGGGGCATCCAGGGGCTGACCTGTGTCAAGGGTTGTGCAATGCCTCCCTCCAACCGCCTTAATAGGTCCCTGAGGGAGTCCCACAGATCCCCCCCCCATGACCTGTCCCCCCCGTGTAGGTGCAAGAGACACTGAAGAAGAGGACTTACCGGGCTGTCACAGGCGAACGGAACCTCCAGCCGTCTGTCCAGTCACCCTCGCCGCCTCCTGGGGATCCTCCAGCAGCTCTCCCTCTTCAATGCTGCTGCTGTCCGCCTCTTCTTCCGATCGCTGCGTGCACCGCTCCTCCGCTGTGATGGATGCCGGCCTGGACACTGCAGAGCTGCGCAGGGAAGGGAAGCTGGCTTCCCCTTGAGGGCTCTCTTCCTCCTGTGCCCCAGCGTCCTTGATCGCATCCTCATGCTGCGCCGCCAACGCGGCCAGCGCGCAGGCATTCCTCTGGCCAACCCTCCCAGGACCCAAGCTGATCCTGGAGGCGGGGCCTCCCGACTGCCGCTCTGCAACATTAATGTTTTCCGACGAAAAGTTATTGGCTCCTCCCCTCCCCAAGATGGCGCCGCCACGAGGCAGGCCGCCGGCCACTGTACAGGCCAGGCCGCACCCGTCGACCGATGACTCTCCCGCCGGGCTGCCCCCCCGACCGGAGCATCGCCAGGGGTGGCAGCCGAGTGGATCTCTGCCCGCACGGCAATGTTGTTGGGGCGTCTGGCGGCCTGAGGCCCGCCGCTCCCCCTCGGGCTCTGCTGTGCTCTGGCAGCCCTCCCCCTCTGTGCCTGACTAACAGTTTGTTTCGCCGGGGGGCCCGAACGGGCCCGGCTGGGGCTTCTAACCCTGCGCTGTGTTCTAATGGGGGTAATCTCTGGGCTCAAGCGCTCTGGAGGGAGGGATGGCCCTCCGAGCGCACGTGGAGGCCGGTCACCTGGCTCCCTGTAGAGTAGCCGCTACCTGGCTCTGTAGCCATTCTGCCCCATGAGTAGCAGCAGCAGACCTAAGCTGGTCCCATACAGTGCCTTGCGAAAGTATTCGGCCCCCTTGAACTTTTCAACCTTTTGCCACATTTCAGGCTTCAAACATAAAGATATAACATTTTAATTTTTTGTGAAGAATCACCAACAATGGGACACAATTGTGAAGTGGAACGAAATCTATTGGATATTTTAAACCTTTTTAGCAAATAAAAAACTGAAAAGTGGTGCGTGCAAAATTATTCGGCCCCTTTACTTTCAGTGCAGCAAACTCACTCCAGAAGTTCAGCAAGGATCTCTGAATGATCCAATGTTGTCCTAAATTACTGATGGTGATAAATAGAATCCACCTGTGTGTAATCAAGTCTCTGTATAAATGCACCTGCTCTGTGATAGTCTCAGGGTTCTGTTGAAAGCGCAGAGAGCATCATGAAGACCAAGGAACACACCAGGCAGGTCCGTAATACTGTTGTGGAGAAGTTTAAACCCGGATTTGGATACAAAAAGATTTCCCAAGCTTTAAACATCCCAAGGAGCACTGTGCAAGCGATCATTTTGAAATGGAAGGAGTATCAGACCACTGCAAATCTACCAAGCCCTGGCTGTCCCTCTAAACTTTCAGCTCAGACAAGGAGAAGACTGATCAGAGATGCAGCCAAGAGGCCCATGATCACTCTTGATGAACTGCAGAGAACTACAGCTGAGGTGGGAGAGTCTGTCCATAGGACAACAATCAGTCGTACACTGCACAAATCTGGCCTTTATGGAAGAGTGGCAAGAAGAAAGCCATTTCTCAAAGATATCCATACAAAGTCTTGTCTAAAGTTTGCCACAAGCCACCTGGGAGACACACCAAACATGTGGAAGAAGGTGCTATGGTCCGATGAAACCAAAATCAAACTTTTTGCCCACAATGCAAAACGATATGTTTGGCGTAAAAGCAACACAGCTCATCACCCTCAACACACTATCCCCACTGTCAAACATGGTGGTGGCAGCATCATGGTTTGGGCCTGCTTTTCTTCAGCAGGGACAGGGAAGATGGTTAAAATTGAGGGGAAGATGGATGCAGCCAAATACAGGACCATTCTGGATGAAAACCTGTTGGACTCTGCAAAACATACCCCAAGCGACTTGCAGCTGTAATCGCAGCAAAAGGTGGCTCTACAAAGTATTAACGCAAGGGGGCCGAATAATTTTGCACGCCCCACTTTTCATTTTTTTATTAGTTAAAAAAGTTTCAAAAATCCAATAAATTTCTTTCCACTTCACAATTGTGTCCCACTTGTTGGTGATTCTTCACAAAAAATAAAAATTTTATATCTTTATGTTTGAAGCCTGAAATGTGGCAAAAGGTTGAAAAGTTCAAGGGGGCCGAATACTTTCGCAAGGCACTGTAAGTGCTCTAAACCACTCATTTTTTTTCCTAACTTTTCTCTCTAGGCCCTACGTACCAACTCCAGGGAACATCTCTAAATCCTGCTGACCTCCAACCGACTGCTAACTCCACCCAGAACTGGACACCCTTATACTACTCCACCCCCTGGAAAAACGTCCAATCAGGTAAGTGCAGAACAACTCTTAACCTGAAAACACATTTTAACCCTTCCACTGCTTCTGTTCCTAGCACCCTGTCCAGGCTGCTTACCCCCTCCTGCTAGTTAGATCATCTGTCCCATCAATACTGGAAAAGTCCACTCAGTTGGTTGCAGTTTCCCTGTGTCTCAGTGAAGCCGCTTTTCGTGCTTCACACCGCTGTTGATTCAAATTTCCCGCTGGTCGCGCTCCATAGGCTGCATGGGTTGTGCTGTAAGTCACGTGTGTGTGTTGTGGGTAGGCATTTACCCACCAGGAGTACCTACAATCCATGTGCTGGGTAGGGATGAGCTTCGATTCGAACATTGCCCGCTTGCCTGTTTGCCGAACAGCGAACAATTTGGGGTGTTCGCGGCAAATTCGAAAAGCAGCGGAACACTCTATAAAAGTCTATGGGAGAAATCTAGAGTGCTAATTTTAAAGGCTTATATGCAAGTTATTGTCATAAAAAGTGTTTGGGAACCTGGGTCCTGCCCCAGGGGACATGTATCAATGCAAAAAAAAGTTTTTAAAAATGGCAGTTTTTTTCGGGAGCAGTGATTTTAATAATGCTTAAAGTGAAACAATAAAAGTGTAAAATTCCTTTAAATTTTGTACCTGTTGGGTGTGTATAGTATGCCTGTAAAGGGGCGCATGTTTACCGTGTTTAGAACAGTCTCTGCACAAAGTGTAATTTCTGCAGGAAAAAAAGTAATTTAAAAGCACTCACGGCTATAATGAATTGTCGGCTCCCGTAATACAGAGAACAGTCATTGAAAGTCATTGATAAAAAAAATGCGTGGGGTTCCCCCCAAATTCAATTACCAGGCCCTTTAGGTCTGGTATGGATATTAAGGGGAACCCTGCGTCAAATTAAAAAAAAATTACGTGAGGTCCCCCCCAAATATCCATACCAGACCCTTCAGGCGCCCCCCCTCCTGAACCATACCAGGCCTTGGATCACGCTTCCAGAACTTGGACTATATTGGGTGGTATTAGTATGTTGCTGGACTGGATGAGCCCCTCTCTGCGGGGTTTGCATTGACTGTAAGACTGGCTGGACTGTGCACTTCCAGAGATGTACCAGACATAAGAGGAGCTCAGCACCACACAGACTTCAGCTGCTCCACAAGCAGCCAAACCCTCTGCACAGTACAACTGCTCTTGTCCTGTATGTCGGGTGTAATTCTCAGTATCTGTTCTTATTCTGTATGTATGGACTCTGCACATTACCACGTCTCTTGTTGAGAAAAACATATACAGTGTATATATATATATATATATATATATATATATATATATATATATATATATATATATATATATATATATAATTAGATTGAATTATTATGTGTGTGAGAAGGTTTAGATGTTACTGATTTCCAGTCTGAAGGTGTTTTCTATAAGAATATTGGTTGACATATGTGTAATTCTTTGAACAAGCCTCTTGGATGGTGGTTGTACTCTCAGGATTTGATATGCAGTTGATCACCTTATATTTACAATCTTGCCTGTCCTTTTAAAGAATAACTAAAGGCAAAACTCGTTTTTCTTCTTTTGGATAGAGTGTAGAGGGATAGTGAGGCCCGAAACGGAAAAGATAGAAAAGAAAAAGTAGTGCAGGGGCCGGGCATGACTGTGTTTAGGGGAGACAATGCATGGGTTAATATGAAGAGCTAAGAGGGGAGGAGACAGTGAGTAAAGTCCAAGGGGGAGTGGTACTATATAAGGAGGAGGCGGGACTGGGCTGGGGAACAGAAAGTTGTGGAAAAAGAAAGGAGGAGGCAGTTTTTCCCACCCGCCCTCCCTATATGTTGTCTGTGTTTGTTGGTTTATGTGTTTCCTTTCTTTCAGGAGCAGGGCAGATAGTTGTCATGGCAGCTGTGAATTGGCCGTGTTTTGTTGGTCTTTGATGGTGGCAGTAAACATATGTGATGGAAAGGGGTGGGGGGCTTATCGGTAGTATGTGCCCCTCTGGTGTATTCCAGCAAAAGGTTAGCTGGAATACTGTGTAATGGTTGCACTGCGGAAAGGGGGTTGTCTCCGAGCTGATTATACGACTGGAGGCCTATCATGTGTTAAAAGGTCCCGCAGTGTATTGGTGGAATATGTGTTGGAGTTTGGGGGTGCCGTCAAAGACCAACAGACTGAAGTTAAACAAGTTGTTACAGAGGTGATATTTTGGTAAATATTTGATATCAGATTTATTTATATGGTGTGAATAATAAATAGGCTGCTATGGCCATTTATACTCCAAAATGAAGGTGTGGTCTCATCATTTTAGAAGGGTAAGAAATGGGAATGTTGGAGTACAAGTGGTCTATTTGTCCAGTTTCCCATTGTTAAAAGTGAATGTAGCGTGGTCCCGGGCCCCCTGAGGCCTAATGGTGACCTCAAGAGTCAGGAACAGCTGACATTCTTCTGTGTAGAGTGGGTTACAAGGCATGGTGGGTGTGATGCAGGATGCAGTAATGGGCGCCAGACACTTCTTGGATGCAAAGAGATTTATTGTCTCTTGAACAGAACTGGGGAAGAGAGGGTTAGGGCCAGGACACCCTTAAGTGAAAGCAATGATAATTTTCAGACTCCGAGATTTCTATAGGAAACAACTGTACAGGTGCATGCCTCCAGCCGGACACCACCTCTGTACGGGTAGGGCTGCTGTCTCATATGACAACAATCTTGAACAGTCTCTAACAACGGTTGCAATGAAATTCTTCCCTTCCTCTACAGTCTCCCACTGTAGATCTTCAATCACTGAGCTCCCAGTCTCTCTCACTAGACTTCCAGATCCACTTGCCACTGGATCCCCTGAGCTCTAGTACTCAGTATCTTCCTCAAGCATCACCCCCGCTTCTCTGCTGGGTCCCTGGCTTGGCACTCCCAGATAATCTTCAAGCGTCACCTCCGTCAACCAGCTAGGTCCCTGGCTTGGTGGTTACTGAGGCCTCCCTAACGTCACCTTTGCTGTCACGCTAGGTCCCTGGCTTGGCACTGGCTGAAGTTTTCCCACTTCTTCACCGTCCCTGGTTGGTGAGAAGGCTGCTCTGGTACTGGCCTGGAAACAAGGTGAATGGTCCCTTCGTGGCGACAGCTTTCCCCTTTCTAATCTGACCACAACTGATACCCCGGCTGGCGGAACCCTTACTTGGGTTGGGAATGACGACTTGTAGTCCAACCAGTACGCTGCTTTCCTATTCCTGGAATGTCCCTCAGGCAGCCTAGCAGCCAAATGTCCCCGGGATAGGCCTCAGGCTTACGACCTAGCAGCCTGGGGCAGCATAACACACATCCACCCAGACAGCCGTCCAGGTGGCACAGAACACCGATCACCTGACTCCACCCAAATAAATAAGCTCTCCCAGCAGGCCAAGGGACCAAAGACATCCATGCTCAATGACTGAGACACCCCATCTATTCAACTCTGACCTTGTAAAGCCCTTGTCTTATCTAATGTCACTAGCACAGTGTCACCTAGCAACAGAAGAGAGAAGGTGCAGCAAGTTCAGATTTAGAGAGGAATCATTTGATCTTCTAACAATTGGCCATGGCAACTACCTCCTGGCAACTAAATTTAATAGCAGCCCCGCCTAAGCATCAAGATGCTACATGAAAGTAAAAGAAAATCCAAAATTTTGGGTTGTCCCCAGAAAAGTAAAAAAGGGGACATCTTCCAATGGGGGGACACTAGTTCTGGTGACCTGGGGGTCCCCAAGGGATTCCCTTAATTTGCAGGGACTTCCTCCCACTTCCTGTTTGGCTATGGGACACAAATCTGACAGGGGTTATAATAACTCACCATTGCTCTATCCAAAATGCAAAAATAAGTTCTCTTTTAGGTCTAGTACACACAATAAGAAAAGCAGACTAAATTAACCTCAAAAAGAGTGTTTGTTCGATAATCTAAGCATTGGTGCACAGCTTCCAACAGCCGATCATGACTTTTCATATGGAAGATTCCTCCCACCGAAACCAATGATGGGGCACTATTCCTCTTACTGATGCCAAAGATAGGGCCCGATTCTCCCCACTGATACCAACAATTGTATTTATTCCTTTATTTCAGTATCATGGGTGCACTATTCCCTTTTCTACTGACCACAGGCACTATCTCATTTTCTTAGTCCACTGACAACCAAGCCTGAGGCATTGTTTATTCCTCTAAAGCTGGGACATTTTCTACTTCTACTGGCCACAGTCTGCCCCCCCCTAAAGTCTGAAGGATACTTATCTGGCCCTATGCCTAGAAAGTTTGGAGAATCCAGAGGCAGGAATGTTTATTGGGTTGATTATTAAACCTGCAAATACTTCTGCAACTCTGCATAGAAACCAATCAGCTACCATTTTTTTTTTTTTTCAAAGCTTAACAACCTGAAGTTAGAAGCGGAGATGCCCCATGTCCGGGTGACACAAGCGCATCAGGATCACGCCGCTGCGCGGGCATGGGTGGGCACAATCCCCTCCCTTCTGATGGACGTTCCTTAACATCCACTCAGAAGGAGGAAGCACCCACCCCGGCCGTATATGTGTAGTGGCCGGGTGGGAAGTAGTTAAAGCATGTTATACATGTAGCGGGCACATTTTAACAAGTGTGCACTATACGTGGAAATTTAGTTTTTCCCTCAGAACAGTAATGGGGTTCTGAGGGTTAATTGTACAGGTTAACTTTGGCATCAGTTTGGCTGGGCTGTACTAGGGTTCTGCCTGGTCATGGGTGCAGTGAGGTACCCATGACAGGCCTAGAACCAGGCCAGGTTGGACGTCTTAGGTATCAATCTTCCCCGGAGCCAATCAGTGGGTGCGCCTGGCCCCGCTGTGTAGTCTGGGGAAGGGTACTTAAGGTGCTGAAGTCACGTGTTCGGGGTTCGGCCACAGTTCTGTTTCCTGGTTCTGGACCGGGGTAGCCCCGCGAGGGGTCCCGGGCCTTGGAGCACTTGCCGTCCCGCAGACATGGTCAGTTTGACTAGCCCCACAGACCCGCATGCTCTGGGGCAAGGATCCGTCTGTTCCCGAGTCTCGGAGCTGGTTGGCCTGAGGCACAGTAACTGAAGGAGGATTCCAGGCGTCCCGGTGTGCTCTCAGTATTGGAGGGGCACCACAGCTCATACAAGTGACCGGGGGAGGACTCTTTGGAGGAGGGCCATTAAGCTGGCATCTCAGTAAGAGCCTGGCAGCTGAGTTGTATGGACACTAAAGAATCCACACTTCCACGGTACTGCCAAGGAGACAGAGAAAGTTCCAGGTACTGGGGAAAGGTTCCTATTCACCTTCGGTTGCAAGTTCATTCTGTGTCAGAGACTTTTTGCAAGTTTCCGGATCACATTGTTGGCTGCCATACCTCCATGTCCAGCATTAAAGTACCCAGCTGCGAGTGGCTACTCTCTGGGTTTGATGAAAGACATTCTGTGGATGTCAGCAGTTCAAGGTGCCTGAGTTTCTTCACCCTTGCCCTCTATTCCTATCTGAGACTGTGTTATGTTGGATGTTACCACTGCAGAATAAAAACCTTCAAAAGGACTTTTATTGTGTCAGCATCCAAAGTTGTTGGGTACTAACCCTGGGAACCCCTGGACAAGCGGAGGTAACCGGTAAGCCCAAAAGTCAAGGCCGCCCAATTGAGGGTTATGGCCGCTACATAAAGCACAGTGCTTGTGCTGTGTCATTTGGCCCCCTGCAACAGTGGAAAAACCTGGCTGATCCTGCCTGGCCATATCCTCCCCCTGTACGATGACTTCCATAGATCAGTGTAGCAGA
This sequence comes from Lithobates sylvaticus, assembly GCA_028564925.1. Taxonomy (NCBI): domain Eukaryota; kingdom Metazoa; phylum Chordata; class Amphibia; order Anura; family Ranidae; genus Lithobates; species Lithobates sylvaticus. The sequence continues at coordinate 312,535,671 of CM053031.1, forward strand.
GCCTTGACACCGGAGTCAGTATGCTAAGCGCCAGGAGCAGAGCTTATATAGGTACAATCTGGCCGATTTTTTTACAGAACACAGGCACAGGGACACCTATTATAATGATACAGAGAGGATGGGAGGACTTGAAATAAGTAGGTTAACAACCACTCTAATAGTTTTAATGAACATACAGTACATATGTGCACTAGACATAGAAAAAAGGTACATGTTTTTATGCATTGTAGTAAACAGCTTATACGGTATGGATTACTAGACATGTGCGATTAGTTTCGTACGAATTTACGAATCCGTAGTACGAATTTTTTCGAATATGAATTCCATACGGAATACGAAATTCCGTTTACGAATTTCGTCACCAAATTATTCGAATCCAACTACCAAATATCGAATTTCAACTAATATGAAAGAAATTATTATAGCGGATATAACGAATGATTCAAATGAATTCGAATGGATTTGAATGATTCGAATGACAAAGTTTCATTTTTGCAGGAAAAATTCCATTTACGAATTTCAGCTCCAAATTATTCGAATCCAACTACCAATATCGAATTTCAACTAATTTGAAAGAAATTATTATAGCGGATATAACGAATGATTCAAATGAATTCGAATGAATTCAAATGATTTGAATGACAAAGTGTCATTTTTGCAGGTAAAAATGCTATTTAAAATCACTCGCGGCTATTGCCGGCAAATGAATTGTCGGCTCCGTAACACAGAGAACAGTCATTCATTGATATAAAAAAAAAAAGCGTAGGGGTCCCCCCAAATTCAATAACCAGGCCCTTCAGGTCTGCTATGGATATTAAGTGGAACCCCAGCCAAAAAAAAAAAAAAATGGCATGGGGTCCCCCCTAAATATCCATACCAGACCCTTCAGGTCTGGGATGGATTTTAAGGGGAACCCCCGGCCAAAAAAAAAAAAAATGGCGTGGGGTCCCCCCCCTCCTGAACCGTACCAGGCCACATGCCCTCAACATTGGGAGGATGCTTTGGGGTCCCCCCCCAAAGCACCTAGTCCCCATGTTGATGAGGACAAGGGCCTCATCCCCACAACCCTGGCCATTGGTTGTGGGGGTCTGCGGGCGGGGGGCTTATCGGAATCCGGAAGCCCCCTTTAACAAGGGGACCCCCAGATCCCACCCCCCATGTGAAATGGTAAGGGGGTACAAAAGTACCCCTACCATTTCACCAAAAAAGTGTCAAAAATTGTAAAAATGACAGGAGACGGTCTTTGACAATTTATTAAAATCTTCTTTCTTCTGCTCTTCCTTCTTCCTTTCTTCATCCTTCGGTTTCTTCATCTTCTCCTTCCGGCATCTTCTTCCATCTTCTTCTTCCTCCGATCCGCTTCTTCTTGCTCCGGTCTTCTCGTCCTTCTTGTCCGGCATCTTCTTCCATGGCGTCCAGCATCTCTTCTCGGGCCGCTCCTCGCAATGGGATGCTCCCGCTGTGTGAGGCTTCGCTGCGTCTGACAGGTCTTTTAGAACGGAGGGCACCTGGTGACCCCGCCCCCCTCTGACGCACGGGGACGTCATGGGGACTTCCCTATGGCTTTCCCCATGACGTCAGAGGGGGCGGGGTCACCAGGTGCCCTCCGTTATAAAAGACCTGTCAGACGGAGCGAAGCCTCACACAGCGGGAGCCTCCCATTGCGAGGAGCGGCCCGACAGAAGAACAGACGCCGACGCCATGGAAGAAGATGCCGGACGAGAAGACCGGAGCAAGAAGAAGCGGATCGGAGGAAGAAGAAGATGGAAGAAGATGCCGGAAGGAGAAGATGAAGAAAGAAAGAAGGAAGAGCAGAAGAAAGAAGATTTTAATAAAGGAATTGTCAAAGACCGTCTCCTGTCATTTTTACCATTTTTGACACTTTTTTGGTGAAATGGTAGGGATACTTTTGTACCCCCTTACCATTTCACACGGGGGGGGCGGGATCTGGGGGTCCCCTTGTTAAAGGGGGCTTCCAGATTCCGATAAGCCCCCAGCCCGCAGGCCCTTGTCCCCATCAACATGGGGACAAGGTGCTTTGGGGGTCTCAGACCCCCAAAGCACCCTCCCAATGTTGAGGGCATGTGGCCTGGTACGGTTCAGGAGGGAGGGGGGGACGCTCTCGTTCCCCCCTCTTTTCCTGCGGCCTGCCAGGTTGCGTGCTCGGATAAGGGTCTGGTATGGATTTTGAGGGGGACCCCACGCCAATTTTTTTGGCTAGGGTTCCCCTTAAAATCCATCCCAGACCTCAAGGATCTGGTATGGTTTTTGAGGGGGACCCCACGCCATTTTTTTTTTTTTTTTTTTTTGCCCCACGCTTTTTTTTATCAATGACTTCAATGAATGACTGTTCTCTGTGTTACGGATCCGACAATTCATTTGCCGGCAATAGCTGCAAGTGATTTTAAATAGCTTTTTTTCCTGCAAAAATGACACTGTGCAGGAACAGTTCTCTATATTAGATATACTGAATCTCCAATTCATTCGAATCATTCGAAGCATTCGTTATATCCGCTATTATAATTTCTTTCATATTAGTTGAAATTAGATATTTGGTAGTAGTTGTTGGATTCGAATTGTTCTCTGTGTTACGGGAACCGGCAATTAGCCGCGAGTGATTTTAAATAGCTTTTTTCCTGCAAAAATGACACCTTGTACAGAGACAGTTCTAAGCACAGGAAATATGCGCCCCTTCACAGACGTACTATAGAGTATATAGTATATATATATATAGTATGCCTATGAAGGGGCGCATGTTTCCCGTGCTTAGAACTGTCTCTGTACAAGGTGTCATTTTTGCAGGAAAAAAAGCTATTTAAAATCACTCGCGGCTAATTGCCGGTTCCCGTAACACAGAGAACAATTTGAATCCAACAACTACTACTAAATATCTAATTTCAACTAATATGAAAGAAATTATAATAGCGGATATAACGAATGCTTCGAATGATTCGAATGAATTCGAGATTCAGTATATCTAATATAGAGAACTGTTCCTGCACAGTGTCATTTTTGCAGGAAAAAAAGCTATTTAACCAGTTAACAACCGGCCCATAGCCGAAAAACAGCTACAGGGCGGTTGCTCAACTCTAAGAGGCCGTTAATTAATTGCCTCACAGAGTTCTCCTCTTGCGCGCCCCCTGCACCCGCGCACTCGAGAACATCCATGATGGATCATGGATCATCGCGGCAAATGACGGAGTGATCACATGTAAGCAAACCGGTGTCATCTGATGACGCCGGTTCCTCTCTCCTCTCTCTGTACCGATCGGTACAGTGTGAGAGGAGAGGGGGAGGGATCGGTGGCAGCAGTGCTGTTGGCGGGATCTGTAGTGCCCACAGCCTGCCCTGCAGTCACCACCGATCCATCCATCCATGCTCAGCCATCCCTCCATACCCTGCAATACACAGCAATAGCCTGCAGTGTATTGCTGGGTATTGCAGGGTATGGAGGGATGGCTGAGCATGGATGGATGGATACCCAGCAGTACCCTGCAATGCTCTGCAATACTCTGCAATGCCCTGCAATACTCTGCAATGCTCTGCAATACCCTGCAATACTCTGCCATACCCTGCAATACTCTGCCATACCCTGCAATACTCTGCCATACCCTGCAATACTCTGCCATACCCTGCAATACTCTGCGATATTCTGCAATACCCTGCAATACTCTGCCATACCCAATACTCTGCGATACCCTGCAATACTCTGCCATACCCTGAGATACTCTGCCATACCCTGCGATATTCTGCAATACCCTGCAATACTCTGCCATACCGTGCGATATTCTGCAATACCCTGCAATACTCTGCCATACCCAATACTCTGCCATACCCTGCGATACCCTGCAATACTCTGCCATACCCTGCAATACTCTGCCATACCCTGCGATATTCTGCAATACCCTGCAATACTCTGCCATACCCAATACTCTGCGATACCCTGCGATATTCTGCAATACCCTGCAATACTCTGCCATACACAATACTCTGCCATACCCTGCGATACCCTGCAATACTCTGCCATACCCTGCGATATTCTGCAACACCCTGCAATACTCTGCGATACCCAATACTCTGCGATACCCTGCAATACTCTGCCATACCCTGCAATACTCTGCCATACCCTGCAATACTCTGCCATACCCTGCGATAGTCGCTACGATCAAAGCCAGGATCGTTTTTTTTTTTTTTTATTTCAGGCTTTCCAGCCTAGAGGTGAGATGTGGGGTCTTATTGACCCCATATCTCACTGTAAAGAGGACCTGTCATGTCATATTCCTATTACAAGGGATGTTTACATTCCTTGTAATAGGAATAAAAGTGATCAAAATTTTTTTTTGGGGGAAAAAAAAGTGTCAAACTAAAATAAATAAAGTAAAATGAACAATAACATTTTTTTTTTTTAAAAGTGCCCCTGTCCCCGTGTGCTCGCATGCAGAAGTGAACGCTTACGTAAGTCCCGCCCACATATGAAAACGGTGTTCAAACCACACGTGTGAGGTATCGCTGTGAACGTTGGAGCGAGAACAATAATTTTGGCCCTAGACCTCCTCTTTAACTCAAAACATGTAACCAGTAAAAAAAATTAAAGCCTATGGGGATTTTTAAGTAGCGAAGTTTGGCGCCATTCCACGAGAGTGTGCAATTTTGAAGGGTGACATGTTGGGTATCTATTTACTCGGTGTAACTTCATCTTTCACATTATGCAAAAACATTGGGCTAAATTTACAGTTTTGTTTTTTGTAAAGCACAAAACATTTTTTTTCCAAAAAAAACGCGTTCGAAAAATTGCTGCGCAAGTACCGTGCTAGATAAAAAGTTGCAATGACCGTCATTTTATTCTCTAGGGTCTTTGCTAAAAAAACATATATAATGTTTTGGGGTTCTATGTAATTTTCTAGCAAATAAATGATGATTTTTACATGTAGGAGAGAAATGTCAGAATTGGCCTGGGAGCTCCAGAACACCTGATGGTGCTCCCTGCATGTTGGGCCTCTGTATGTGGCCACGCTGTGTAAAAGTCTCACACATGTGGTATTGCTGTACTCGGAAGTAATAGTAGAATGTGTTTTGGGGTGTAATTTGTGCTATGCATATGCTGTGTGTGAGAAATAACCTGCTAATATGACAATTTTGTGGAAAAAAAAAAGAAAAAAAAATCTTGATTTTGCAAAGATGTGTGGGAAAAAATGACAACTTCAAAAAACTCACCATGCCTCTTTCCAAATACCTTGGAATGTCTTCTTTCCAAAAGGGGTCATTTGGGGGGTATTTGTACTTTTCTGACATGTTAGGGTCTCAAGAAATGAGATAGGCCGTCAGTACTTCAGGTGTGACCAATTTTCAGATATTGGTACCATAGCTTGTGGACTCTATAACTTTTACAAAGACCAAATAATATACCCCAATTTGTACTTATTTTTACCAAAGATATGTAGCAGTATAAATTTTGGCCAAAATGTATCAAGAAATATTACAAATTTGCTAAATTTTATAACAAAAACGAAGAAAAATGTTTTTTTTTTTACCGAATTTTCAGTCATTTTTTCTTTTATAGTGCAAAAAATAAAAAAACCCAACGGTGATTAAATACCACCAAAAGAAAGCTCTATTTGTGTGAAAAAAAGGACAAAAATTTCATATGGGTACAGTGTTGTATGACTGAGTAATTGTTATTCAAAATATGAGAGCACCGAAAGCTGAAAATTGGTCTGGTTATTAAGGGTGTTTAAGTGCCCAGTGGTCAAGTGGTTAAAATCACTCGCAGCTATTGCCGGCAAATGAATTGTCGGATCCGTAACACAGAGAACAGTCATTCATTGAAGTCATTGATAAAAAAAAAGCGTGGGGGTCCCCCAAATTCAATAACCAGGCCCTTCAGGTCTGCTATAGATATTAAGGGGGAACCCCAGCCAAATAAAAAATGGCGTGGGGTCCCCCTCAAAATCCATACCAGACCCTTGAGGTCTGGAATGGATTTTAAGGGGAACCCCAGCCAAAAAAAATGGCGTGGGGTCCCCCTCAAAATCCATACCAGACCCTTATCCGAGCACACAACCTGGCAGGCCGCAGGAAAAGAGGGGGGGACGAGAGCGGCCCCCCCTCCCGCCTGAACCGTACCAGGCCACATGCCCTCAACATTGGGAGGGTGCTTTGGTGTCCCCTCCAAAGCACCTTGTCCCCATGTTGATGAGGACAAGGGCCTCATCCCCACAACCCTGGCCGGTGGTTGTGGGGGTCTGCGGGTGGGGGGCTTATCAGAATCTGGAAGCCCCCTTTAACAAGGGGACCCCCAGATCCCGCCCCCCCCCTGTGTGAAATGGTACCCCTACCATTTCACCAAAAAAGTGTCAAAAATTTTAAAAATGACAGGAGATGGTCTTTGACAATTCCTTTATTAAAATCTTCTTTCTTCTGGTCTTCCTTTCTTCATCCTTCGGTTTCTTCATTTTCTCCTTCCGGCATCTTCTTCTTCCATCTTCTTCTTCCATCTTCTTCTTCCTCCGATCCGCTTCTTCTTGCGCTGGTCTTCTCGTCCTTCTCGTCCGGCATCTTCTTCCATGGCGTCGGCGTCTGTTCTTCTGTCGGGCCGCTCCTCACAATGGGAGGCTCCCGCTGTGTGAGGCTTCGCTCCGTCTGACAGGTCTTTTATAACGGAGGGCACCTGGTGACCCCGCCCCCCCTCTGACATCATGGGGAAAGCCATAGGGAAGTCCCCATGACGTCCACGTGCGTCAGAGGGGGGCGGGGTCACCAGGTGCCCTCCATTATAAAAGACCTGTCAGACGCAGCAAAGCCTCACACAGCGGGAGCCTCCCATTGCGAGGAGCGGCCCGAGAAGAGACGCCGGACGCCATGGAAGAAGATGCCGGACGAGAAGGACGAGAAGACCGGAGCAAGAAGAAGCGGATCGGAGGAAAAAGAAGATGGAAGAAGAAGATGGAAGAAGATGCCGGAAGGAGAAGATGAGGAAACCGAAGGATGAAGAGAAGGAAGACCAGAAGAAAGAAGATTTTAATAAAGGAATTGTCAAAGACCGTCTCCTGTCATTTTTACAATTTTTGACACTTTTTTGGTGAAATGGTAGGGGTACTTTTGTACCCCCTTACCATTTCACAGGGGGGGCGGGATCTGGGGGTCCCCTTGTTAAAGGGGGCTTCCAGATTCCGATAAGGCCCCCGCCCGCAGACCCCCACAACCAATGGCCAGGGTTGTGGGGATGAGGCCCTTGTCCTCATCAACATGGGGACAAGGTGCTTTGGGGGTCTCAGACCCCCAAAGCATCCTCCCAATGTTGAGGGCATGTGGCCTGGTACAGTTTAGGCTGGAGGGGGGGCCGCTCTCTTCCCCCCCTCTTTTGCGTGCTCGGATAAAGGGTCTGGTATGGATTTTCAGGGGGACCCCACGCCATTTTTTTTTTTTTTTTGGCTGGGGTTCCCCTTAATATCCATACCAGATCTGAAGAGCCTGGTTATTGAATTTGGGGGGACCCCTACGCTTTTTTTTTTTTTTATCAATGAATGACTGTTCTCTGTGTTACAGAGCCGACAATTCATTAGCCGCGAGTGATTTTAAATAGCTTTTTTCCTGCAAAAATGATACTTTGTGCAGGAACAGTTCTCAATATTACATAGTTTGTAGAAGATGTATATGTTGCGCTAAGATGATGGTATACGTATAAAATCACTCTTACATATTATTTGCATAAATGTAGGTTATGATGGAAACATAAATATATATCATAAATAAAATAAAATAAAACTGTATATAAAGATATATATAAAAGGGAAGTGGTAAAACTGAGTAAGAATGTGAATAAATACTGTGAAAGTGATCCTGTGACTGGTAAAATTCAATAAAATTAAAAAAATGGTGAACAGTAAAAATTGTTGATATAGTGAATATATAAACATCAAACTATTTGAAGGAAACAATAAATGAATAAATAGCAAGTGAATATTAGGTGGGAAAGGTCGCCAAACTGTATGTATAAATTATACAGTGGTATAGTCCAGTGGGTGACACAGTATATATAGTCCGGTGGGTGACACAATATATGTGAATAACCGTAGACAAAAATGGTATTTCTAGGTGAGGTGATGGTGATCCTGTCTGGTCGGCGTCAGCGCTTATTGAAAAGAGGCTTACCAGAAGTCACAGACTAAATGAGACGTACGCCTCATAAGTCGTGACAAGCTTTGTTGTGGTTACCAGGTCCCTATTCCACGGATGAATTCCAGGATATATATATATAAAAAGGGCAGGAGGGATGCGGTCATCAGAAACTCCAATAATTCTCTCGTGTTCGAATCCTTCTCCTATGGAATGGGACCTCAGAATCATTAGAATCCTTCTTTATGTCTCTCAACAATAATGATAGAGGTATAGTCCTCTCATACGAATCAAGTAATAGTAAGATACATTTTCTGGACTTGGAGATTACAATAAGGGAACGCCAGTTCGAATTCAGTACATACTTTAAATCCACAGATCGCAATGGCTACATACCGATTGACAGCTGTCATCATAAAGCATGGTTGCGTTCTGTCCCCAAGAGTCAGTTTCTGCGACTACGCAGAAACTGCACAGATATTACCAGATTCAAAGAACAGGCCAATACACTGAGAGACCAGTTTAAAGAAAAAGGTTATAATATGGATGAAGTGGATCAAGACTTAAACAGAGTTTTAGAAGTCGATCGGGCAACACTACTGACAGATAAACCGAGCCAACCTCCTAATGACAATTTTAGATGGTCTTTTCTCACTTCGTATTCAATACAACACAGGCAAATCAAATCTATTTTTGAACGACATTGGGGTATCCTCAGGAACGACAAAGTTCTAGGTAACCTCATACCTGATAGAGCAAAAGTCATCTATAGGGGAGCACCATCTCTCAATAGTCAGATCGCTCCAACAATTATTAATCCACCCGTGAGGCCCTCTTTCTTCCATAACCTTACAGGTTATTACCCTTGCAAAAAATGCACAGTGTGTTATTTTAACATAAGTGGCAGACGAAATACTAAGGAATTCAAATCCACAGTTACCAAGCAAAAATTCCCAATTAAAAACTTCTGCACTTGCTCCACAACCCATGTTGTATATCTGATCACATCTCCGTGTTCAAAACAGTACGTAGGGCGTACTATACGTTCTTTCACGACACGTGTCACGGAACACATCACTAAGATTAAAAGTGGCAGCATAAAGCATACAGTCCCAAGGCACTACCGAAAGCATCATAATTGAGATCCTCGCGGCACTCAGTTTTTAATCATTGACAAATTCATTGCACCGTGGAGGGGTGGAGCCAAAACTAGAGGGGTATCAAAATTGGAAACATACTGGCTATATCAGTTACAATCCCACTCCCCGTTGGGTATGAACGTGGAGTGGGATATTAATGCTTTTATAAATAAAGCCTGACCACCCCCCCCCCCCCCCCCCCCCAGTCTTACTACATGCTATAGTAGCCCCCTTTCTAATCTCAATTTTCTTGCTAATTTTTTGCAAATTTTTTGCTATATGTTCACTCATAACTATCTAAAACCACTTTTTTTATAATCACTGCTGCTTTTAAAATTTTTTTATATTTTTACATATAATTTATAATATTAGCCCGCTTTTATATGTATTTGTTTTTTACACAAAAGCAACCCATAATAACAAAAGCTCGTATATATATTGGAGTTTTTATGGATATTTTATATATGTGTATTTTTTACATATTTTGTGGACCCATGTTTTTACATGTTCATATATATATGTTTTTTACGTGGTTTTATACACTTTAAATACACATAGATCTAGCCAGTACGTTTGATGCACATTCAACCGTTTTGTGGTTTCCATTTATGATCTCCCTTTATATATTTAACTCTCCATATGATATTTGTCTCCATATATTTAATTCTCCATATGATGTACATGAACATAGATACATCCGTATAAAATATAGGAAAATATATATATATATATATATATATATATATATGTACATGTGTACACATGGGTTAATGGGGTAAGGAGTGACCTCTCTCCGTTTGTCCCCCCCCTATTTACATCCCGGTTTACTATGGAAGTATTCCTTATATATTTTTCCCCTTTCATTTATTTCAGGCCTGGCCATGCTCCCATTTAAACTCTAAATTCCCGGGATCAACGCTGAGCAGTGTCAGCAACATATGATTGTCTATACCCGGCTGTGTGCGGCGCATGCGCACTTGCGGGTGCTTGTCTAAGAGTGAGACTCGGTCTCTGTATGGCATATGGAGCGGCCGTGACGTGCTGTCTTTGTGCGCGGCCGCCCCGCCCCTCCCCACATTGAGGCTTGGCTAATACAAAGCCTAGCCAGCGGCGGGCAGGAGTGACGTCACAACGTCACGCACGCTACACACGCCCTGCGTTCCACCGCTGCAGACCAACAGATCAGATCGAGGAGAAGATACTTTACTGTGTCTCTCCTCGATTTTACATATTTTCAAAATATTCCTTTAATAAAGCTAATCCCCAGTATTTAAACTATATCCCCCTACACACACTAAACTCTTTTTATGCAAATTTAAGAGTGCAATACCGCCAGACCGGAAGTGAGGTCAACTTCCGGTCATACGAACTCAGAAACAGATTGGGGTCACTCTCCCTATATAAATGCACTGCTGATGCTTGTAGTCCACACCCCAGACGAAGTCCCAGAGGATGAAACGCGTCGGGTGGACTACAGCAGCAGCACTTCCGATATCCATCACTATTCTATGAGCCTGAATATTACTTCCAAAATGTGAGTGTTTTTAATCTGTTTTTACCTCATTAAAAAGTATTTATTACGGTATCACACTATGCGAGTTCTTTTTTCTCAAATATGACCGAATGTTTACGAACACAAGAGAATTATTGGAGTTTCTGATGACCGCATCCCTCCTGCCCTTTTTACGCGCATATATCCTGGAATTCACCCGTGGAATAGGGACCTGGTAACCCTCCACAACAAAGCTTGTCATGACTTATGAGGCGTACGTCTCATTTAGTCTGTGACTTCTGGTAAGCCTCTTTTCAATAAGCGCTGACGCCGACCAGACAGGATCACCATCACCTCACCTAGAAATACCATTTTTGTCTACGGTTATTCACATATATTGTGTCACCCACCGGACTATATATACTGTGTCACCCACTGGACTATACCACTGTATAATTTATACATACAGTTTGGCGACCTTTCCCACCTAATATTCACTTGCTATTTATTAATTTATTTTTTCCTTCACATGGTTTGATGTTTATATATTCACTATATCAACAATTTTTACTGTTCACCATTTTTTGAATTTTATTGAATTTTACCAGTCACAGGATCACTTTCACAGTATTTATTCACATTTTTACTCAGTTTTACCACTGCCCTTTTATATATATCTTTATATACAGTTTGATTTTATTTTATTTATGTTTCCATCATAACCTACATTTATGCAAATAATATGTAAGAGTGATTTTATACGTATACCATCATCTTAGCGCAACATATACATCTTCTCCAAACCATTTTTCCGTTAGTCTATCGGCAATGTTTGCAGCTTCCATATAAACTATTCATACTCAGCTCAATATTTTCCAACTTCTAATTTTATCCCTCAATATTACATATACTGAATCTCGAATTCATTCAAATCTTTCGATGCATTCGTTATATCGCTATAATAATTTCTTTCGTATTAGTTGAAATTCAATATTTGTAGTTGGATTAGAATTGTTCTCTGTGTTACGGGAACCGACAATTTATTAGCCGCGTTAACGATTCGTAACGATTCGTAACTTGAAATTGAAATTCGATATTTGTAGTTGGATTCGAATTGTTCTCTGTGTTACAAGAACCGACAATTCATTAGCCGCGTTAACGATCCGTAGCGCTTTGTAACTTTACTAACAATTCGTAACGATTCGAAAAAAAATTACGATTTGTACGAAATTCGTACTTCGTACGAATTCGAACTGAATTTCGTACACGAATTACGAATTTTTTTTATATACGAAACGGAACGAAACAAAACGAAACACATTTTTTGACAGTTCCCATGTCTATGGATTACATTTCATCCTGCCAAGGCACTGCACTAATACTGTCAAAATAATTAATGTAATCCAGCCTGCATTGATGGGCACTTTGTGCCTCTGTATGTGGCCAGGCTGTGTAAAAGTCTCACACATGTGGTATCACCATACTCAGGAGGGGAAGCAGAATGTATTTTGGGGGTGTAGTTGCAAGTATGCATATGCCATGTGTGAGAAATAACCTGTTAATATGACAATTTTGTGAAAAAAAGGTGTTTTTTTACAAAGAATGGTGGGAAAAAATTACAACTTCAAAAAACTCACCATGCCTCTTACTAAATACCTTGGACTGTCTTCATTTGGGAGGTATTTGTACTGTCCTGGCTTGTTAGTCAAGAAATGAGAGGCAGTACATCAGGTGTGATTAGGTGTGATTAATTTTCAATGATTACCAGCATGGTTTGTAGACTCTATAACTTTCACAAAAAAACAAATAATATATACTTATTTGGGTTATTTTTACCAAAAATAAGTAGTAGTATAACTTTTGGCCAAAGTGGTTAATACACATGGTATATTTATATTGTTTATAATATTATCTAACGCTGTACAGCTGTTTATATATATTTTTTTAAAACATCTGTGTATGGTTGACTTGCTGTGATTTGTACTGTGTGGTAGCTTGTTATTTTGATTTACTCCCCTTTCACACATGCTGTCCGATCAGGTCCGCTTGTCCGTTTTTCAGGTGGACCTGATCGGACGATCCATTCACCTCTATGGAGCAACGGATGTCATCGGGGACATGTCCGCTAACATCCGCCACTATCCGATCCGGTCTGCCAAATCCAGATGGATGGAAACCCTATTTTCCATCCACCTGGCGGATCGGATGGAGTCGGATGAAAACTGACAGGCGGATCCATTTTCATCCTATTCTCCATAGAGCAGAGTGGGGATCTGACAGGTCTGTCTCTGCACTGTGAGCGGAGACAGACCTGTCATCCGCCTGCTCAGTGGCCATCAATGGAGTGATCCCCGCTGAGCAAAGCAGAGTCCATAAAAACGGACATGCCCTGTGTGAAAGAGGCCTTATTAATTTCAATAAATTATTATTTAATTTAACCACTTGACTTTTGGAAAGTTGTATCTCCTTTATAACCAGGGCATTTTCACTTCAGCCCCGAGCCCCTTTAAGAGCATTGGGAGGAAGTGACATTTGACATCGCTTCCACCATCTAATGTTACGGGGTCGAGTGGGGGCTATCTTTCCCTCACTCGGCTTCCAGCCTCACAGGGAATATGTTAGAGAAATTAAATATTATACCTTTAAATGTCAACTATGAATATGCATAGAAATATAGCTTTATCTTCATTAAGTTTAAAATGCTTAGAAATATATGTTTTATATAACCCTATTATACTTCAATATGCTGCATAATCATATAACAATGAAAATGCTTACATTAGCAGAAATTGAAAAACATATATCTCACAACAATGAAATGTTTAGAATCACGGGTACAGAACATCCTGTGGCAGGGTGTTGCCTGTAAACGGACATTCCCTCCTTCCTGCTTCACGTTGGAATAAAGGTTGAAATTATACATGTGATCAGGACTAGGGATGAGCCGAACACCCCCGGGTTCGGTTCGCACCAGAACCTTCGAACCGACCGAAAGTTTGCGCGAATTTTCGAACCCTATACGTTATAATGGACGCGAACGTTCGAAATCAAAAGTGCTAATTACAACGGCCAATATGCATGTTAATGTCATAAAACAGGTTTGGGGACCCGGGTCCTGCCCCAGGGGACATATATCAATGCAAAAAGAACTTTTAAAAACTAACGTTTTTTTCGGGAGCAGTCATTTTAATGATGCATAAAGTGAAAAAAAAAAAGTGAAATTTTCCTTTAAATATGGTACCTGGGGGGTGTCTAAAGTATGCCTGTGAAGTGGCATGTGTTTCCCGTGTTTAGAACTGTCCTTGCACAAAATTACATTTGTAAAGGAAAAAAAGAAGCCATTTAAAACCACTTGCGGCTTTAGGTTTGTTCTTAAGTAGAATCTGAACAGGTACATTATGAAGTGTAGCTCCATCCCAAAAAAATATATTTTTAAGCTTTTTGGAGAACATAGGGAGGGGTTATCACCCCTGTAACATTTGCTGTCTTTGCACATCTGTTCAGAACATGTCACCTCACTTTCCGTCCCAATGACAAATGTTTTTGGAAAAAGTGGGGTTTTAATTGAAACAAGGATTGGTGATAAAGTATCAGTAGAGAGGAGATACCTTTTTCCCAAATTAAATCTAACAGGATAGAATTTCCCTTCCTAGGGGTAGATTTCCTCTCACTTCCTGTTTTCTCTTTCCATTTGCAAGTAGGAGTCGTTTGTAAGTTGGATGTTTGAAAGTAGGGGCCTGGCGTATATACTCTGCAGAAATTTGCCCTATTAGATGTTGGTGTAGCCACAAGACTGGTGGGCACAGGAATGGGCCCTGCTGTGAGTTAATAGATCAAGATTTGTAATTGCATGCACCTGTTGAACAGGGCAGAAAAATTGGGGGTGGTGGTGGTGGTGGTGGACGGTGTTGCCACAAGACTGTAAGCTCTCACAGTTACTCTTGGTGGGCGCAGGAATGGGCCCTGCTGTGAGTTATTAGATCAAGATTTGTAATTGCAAGCACCTGATGAACAGGGCAGAAAAATTGGGCCTTTGGCGGTGGTGGTGGACGGTGTTTGCCACAAGACTGTAGGCCCTCATAGTTACTCTTGGTGGGCGCAGGAATGGGCCCTGCTGTGAGTTATTAGATCAAGATTTGTAATTGCAAGCACCTGATGAACAGGGCAGAAAAATTGGGCCTTTGGCGGTGGTGGTGGACGGTGTTGCCACAAGACTGTAAGCTCTCACAGTTACTCTTGGTGGGCGCAAGAATGGGCCCTGCTGTGAGTTATTAGATCAAGATTTGTAATTGCAAGCACCTGATGAACAGGGCAGAAAAATTGGGCCTTTGGCGGTGGTGGTGGACGGTGTTGCCACAAGACTGTAAGCTCTCACAGTTACTCTTGGTGGGCGCAGGAATGGGCCCTGCTGTGTGTTATTAGATCAAGATTTGTAATTGCAAGCACCTGATGAACAGGGCAGAAAAATTGGGCCTTTGGCGGTGGTGGTGGACGGTGTTGCCACAAGACTGTAGGCCCTCATAGTTACTCTTGGTGGGCGCAGGAATGGGCCCTGCTGTGAACTATTAGATCAAGATTTGTAATTACCCGCCCCTGTTAAACAGGGGCTGAAAAATTGTGCCTTAGGCACTGGTGCTGGTGCCACAACACTGCAACCCCTCACAGATACTGTACTTGGAGCACAGCAGTCACACGTGTTGCGAAGCATTTTTTTAAAAAATTGTAATTACCCGCCCCTGTTAAACAGGGGCTGAAAAATTGTGCCTTAGGCACTGGTGCTGGTGCCACAACACTGCAACCCCTCACAGATACTGTACTTGGAGCACAGCAGTCACACGTGTTGCGAAGCATTTTTTTTAAAAAATTGTAATTACCCGCCCCTGGTAAACAGGGGCTGAAAAATTGTGCCTTAGGCACTGGTGCTGGTGCCACAACACTGCAACCCCTCACAGATACTGTACTTGGAGCACAGCAGTCACACGTGTTGCGAAGCATTTTTTTATAAAAATTGTATGTACACGCCCCTGTTAAACAGGGGCTGAAAAATTTTGCCTTAGGCACTGGTGCTGGTGCCACAACACTGCAACCCCTCACAGATACTGTACTTGGAGCACAGCAGTCACACGTGTTGCGAAGCATTTTTTTATATAAAAATTGTATGTACACGCCCCTGTTAAACAGGGGCTGAAAAATTGTGCCTTAGGCACTGGTGTGGTGGCATGGATCATTGAGGAGGAGGAAGAGGATAGTCAGTGAACATAAGAGGACAGTCACTCAGCATCAGCATAGTCTTGAAGGGATGTGACATTAAAAATTATTCGGTTATATCCGCCTCAGGTGCCTGGTAGCTGGTGGTGATCCAAGACTGATTCATTTTGATGAAGGTCAGTCGATCAACCGAGGCGGTGGACAGGCGCACCCTATGATCGGTGACAAATCCTCCAGCAGCACTGAATGTGCGTTCGGAAAGAACGCTGGAGGCAGGACAGGCCAGTAGCTCAATTGCATACTGTGCAAGCTCTGGCCAGTGATCCATCCTCAGGACCCAGTAAGCCAGAGGATTTTCGGTGGGAAAGGTGTCCAAGTCTGACCTTGCCCCAAGGTATTCCTGCACCATGTATATCAGACGCTGGCGATGGTTGCTGGAACCGATCATACCTTGGGGCTGCGGACTAAAAAATTGTCTGAACGCATCGGTCAGACGTCCACCTTCCCCACCGCTCCTTCTGCTACTGACCGAAGCCTCAGCAACTCGTCGCCCAGGACCAGGAGTTTGTAGCCTCCCAGTTTCTGGGAACGCGTTGCACAGACCTTTCTGCAAGGCCTCCCTGAGATGTCTCATCCTCTGCTCCCTCTGCGACGGCAAGATAAGGTCCGCAACCTTACCCTTGTACCGCGGATCAAGGAGAGTGGCCAGCCAGTAATGGTCCCTCTCCTTGATCCGAAGAACACGAGGATCCTTCCGCAGGCTTTGCAGGATCAGGGAGGCCATGCAGCGTAGGTTAGCTGAGGCATTCAGTCCGGAGTCTTCTGGGTCACTGAGGATGACATGATCGCCAGCCACCTCCTCCCAGCCACGTACAAGTCCACTGGTTTGTTGGGACTGTACATCATCCCTAAAAGACTGCTGCTGCTGATGCTGAGTGCCAGGCTCCACCTCCATGCTCACACAATCCTCCTCCTCCTCCTCCTCATCCTCTTCCTGTGTGATGGGTGGGACAGAAGGAACACTGTCCGGATAAAGGGGGCCTTGAGAGGCAAGGAAGTCCTCCTCTTCCTGCCTCTGTTCTGCCTCAAGTGCCCTGTCCATTATCCCACGCAGCGTATGCTCCAACAGGTGGACAAGAGGGACAGTGTCACTGATGCATGCACTGTCACTGCTCACCATCCTCGTGTCCTCCTCAAATGGTGAGAGGACAGTGCATGCATCCCTGATCATGCTCCACTGACGTGGGGAAAAAAAAAACAAGCTCCCCTGACCCTGTCCTGGTGCCATAGCCGCAAAGGTACTCATTGATGGCCCTCTGCTGCGTGTGCAGTCGCTGCAGCATGGCCAACGTTGAGTTCCACCTGGTGGGCATGTCACATATTAGGCGGTTCTTGGGCAGGTTCAGCTCCTTTTGCAGCTCAGTCAGCCGAGCACTGGCATTATAAGATCGGCGGAAATGCACACAGACTTTCCTGGCCTGCCTCAGGACATCCTGTAAGCCTGGGAACCTGCCCAAGAACCGCTGCACCACCAGGTTGAGGACGTGAGCCATGCAGGGCACATGGGTGAGCTGCCCCTGTCGCAGGGCGGAGAGGAGGTTGGTGCCATTGTCAGAAACGACCATTCCAGGCTTAAGCTGACGTGGCGTCAACCACCTCTCGGCCTGCCCCTGCAGAGCTGCCAGAACCTCTGGCCCAGTGTGGCTCCTGTCCCCCAAAAACACCAGCGCAAGCACGGCATGGCATCTTTTTGCCTGCGTACTTGCGTAGCCCCTTGTACGCCTACGGAGCACCGCTGGTTCCAAGGACAGAGCACTGGAGGAAGAAGAAGAGGAGGGGGGTGGAGGAGAGAGGTGTGTCACAACCAGTAGCAGTAGTAGCGTTTTGGAGGCGTGGTGGCGGAACAACCTCCAACACTACTGCACCTTGTCCTGCATCCCTCCCAGCTGCCAATAGAGTGACCCAATGGGCCGTGAAAGAAAGGTACCGTCCCTGTCCATGCCTGCTGGACCATGAGTCAGCGGTAATATGCACCTTACCGCTGACTGCCCTGTCCAGCGAGGCATGGACATTGCCTTCCACATGCCGGTAGAGAGACGGAATCGCCTTCCGTGAGAAAAAGTGGCGTTTGGGAACCTGCCACTGAGGAACCGCACATTGAACAAACTCACGGAAGGGGGCCGAGTCTACCAACTGAAAAGGCAGCAGTTGAAGTGCTAGCAATTTAGCCAAGCTAGCATTCAACCGCTGGGCATGTGGATGGCTGGGAGTGTACTTCTTTCTACGGTCCAGCAGCTGGGGCAGGGAAATTTGCCTGCTGCAATCGGACGTCGGTGTACTGCAAGTACTTGGTTGTGACACACCTAATTCTACACCTTCAGTCCTTTCAGAGCAGCTTTCAGAGAGGACTGAAGGTGTAGTGGGGATGGAGATCCCAGCTGATGAGGAGCAAGGAGAGGTCCGCTTAGTTCTTTGGTGTGGGTCTTTTATGTGTGCCTGCCAACGAGCTGCATGGCAGGTCGACATATGTCTGGTCATGCTTGTGGTGCCCAAGCGGCTGATGTTTTGGCCACGCGAGATTCGCTTGAGACAAATATTGCAAATAGCAGTGGTGCGATCTGATGCACTCGTCTCAAAAAAGGCCCACACCAAAGAACTTTTCTGATAACGTGCAGAGGCAGCGCCCTGCACAGGCGGAGCTCTGCGGGGTTGTACATTTGCTGTGCTGGCCTCTACCTGGCCTCCAGGGGGCATCCTGCCTCGTTGGACATGTGACGCCGCATCCTCCTCCTCCTCATCCTCCTCCTCATCCTCTCTCCCTTCAGGCACCCACGTGGAGTCAGTGACCTCATCATCCCCTCCCTCTTCACCACTAGAGCAAACCTGGCAGTAAGCTGCAGCTGGTGGAACAGTACTGCCAGATTCCTCAAGCTGGGTATCATCATCCGAGCCTTCGAATCGTTGGGCATCCTCCTGGAGCATGTACCCAACACTGTGCTCAAAGAGTTCGGGGGACTCCTCAGGAGGACATGGTGGGTCTAGGGAAGGGGTGGCTGATGATGCCATTGAGTACGCGTTGGCAGCTGCTCTGCCAGTACCCTGAGCCTGGGTGAGAGAGGATGAGGAGGATGAGGAGGGCTTGGTCATCCATTCTACCAAGCCTTCAGCATGATGCGGCTCCACATGTCCAGCTGCCGAAAACAAAGACGCGCGTGTCCCATGGCCACGTGCTGATGACGATGCACGACCACGTCCACGGCCACGGCCACGTCCACTAGAAACAGAGCCTGCCTGCCCTGTGTTCTTGGCTCTGCATGCTCTGCCTCCCCTTGGCGGTCTTCCAGCCATTGTAGTCGGCAGTCCTGTGGGTGCTGCTGAGAAGAAAATATAGGAGCTCTGTGTGATGCCACTAACACACTAGAAGTCCTATGGGTGCTTCTGCAAAGAAAATAGAGGAGCTCTGTGTGATGCCACTAACACACTAGCAGTCCTGTGGGTGCTGCTGAGAAGACAATATAGGAGCTCTGTGTGATGCCACTAACACACTAGAAGTCCTATGGGTGCTTCTGCAAAGAAAATAGAGGAGCTCTGTGTGATGCCACTAACACACTAGAAGTCCTGTGGGTGCTGCTGAGAAGACAATATAGGAGCTCTGTGTGATGCCACTAACACACTAGAAGTCCTATGGGTGCTTCTGCAAAGAAAATAGAGGAGCTCTGTGTGATGCCACTAACACACTAGAAGTCCTGTGGGTGCTGCTGAGAAGACAATATAGGAGCTCTGTGTGATGCCACTAACACACTAGAAGTCCTATGGGTGCTTCTGCAAAGAAAATAGAGGAGCTCTGTGTGATGCCACTAACACACTAGAAGTCCTGTGGGTGCTGCTGAGAAGACAATATAGGAGCTCTGTGTGATGCCACTAACACACTAGAAGTCCTATGGGTGCTTCTGCAAAGAAAATAGAGGAGCTCTGTGTGATGCCACTAACACACTAGAAGTCCTGTGGGTGCTGCTGAGAAGAAAATATAGGAGCTCTGTGTGATGCCACTAACACACTAGAAGTCCTATGGGTGCTTCTGCAAAGAAAATAGAGGAGCTCTGTGTGATGCCACTAACACACTAGAAGTCCTGTGGGTGCTGCTGAGAAGACAATATAGGAGCTCTGTGTGATGCCACTAACACACTAGAAGTCCTATGGGTGCTTCTGCAAAGAAAATAGAGGAGCTCTGTGTGATGCCACTAACACACTAGAAGTCCTGTGGGTGCTGCTGAGAAGACAATATAGGAGCTCTGTGTGATGCCACTAACACACTAGAAGTCCTATGGGTGCTTCTGCAAAGAAAATAGAGGAGCTCTGTGTGATGGGACTAACACACTTCAAGTCCTATAGGTGCTTCTGGGAACAAAATATAGGTCTGTGTGATGGGACTAACACACTTCAAGTCCTATAGGTGCTTCTGGGAAGAAAATATAGGATCTCTGTATGATGGGACTAACACACTTCAAGTCCTATAGGTGCTTCTGGGAACAAAATATAGGTCTGTGTGTATGATGGGACTAACACACTTCAAGTCCTATAGGTGCTTCTTGGAATAAAATATAGGTCTGTGTGATGGGACTAACACACTTCAAGTCCTATAGGTGCTTCTGGGAACAAAATATAGGTCTCTGTGTGATGGGACTAACACACTTCAAGTCCTATAGGTGCTTCTGGGAACAAAATATAGGTCTGTGTGATGGGACTAACACACTTCAAGTCCTATAGGTGCTTCTGGGAACAAAATATATGTCTGTGTGATGGGACTAACACACTTCAAGTCCTATAGGTCTTCTGGGAACAAAATATATGTCTGTGTGATGGGACTAACACACTTCAAGTCCTATAGGTGCTTCTGGGAAGAAAATATATATGATCTCTGTGTGATGGGACTAACACACTTCAAGTCCTATAGGTGCTTCTGGGAACAAAATATAGGTGATCTCTGTGTGATGGGACTAACACACTTCAAGTCCTATAGGTGCTTCTGGGAAGAAAATATAGGTCTGTGTGATGGGACTAACACACTTCAAGTCCTATAGGTGCTTCTGGGAACAAAATATATGATCTCTGTGTGATGGGACTAACACACTTCAAGTCCTATAGGTGCTTCTGGGAAGAAAATGTAGGTCTGTGTGATGGGACTAACACACTTCAAGTCCTATAGGTGCTTCTGGGAACAAAATATATGATCTCTGTGTGATGGGACTAACACACTTCAAGTCCTATAGGTGCTTCTGGGAAGAAAATATAGGTCTGTGTGATGGGACTAACACACTTCAAGTCCTATAGGTGCCTCTGGGAACAAAATATATGATCTCTGTGTGATGGGACTAACACACTTCAAGTCCTATAGGTGCTTCTGGGAAGAAAATGTAGGTCTGTGTGATGGGACTAACACACTTCAAGTCCTATAGGTGCTTCTGGGAACAAAATATAGGATCTCTGTGTGATGGGACTAACACACTTCAAGTCCTATGGGTGCTTCTGGGAAGAAAATATAGGTCTCTGTGATGGGACTAACACACTTCAAGTCCTATAGGTGCTTCTGGGAACAAAATATATGATCTCTGTGTGATGGGACTAACACACTTCAAGTCCTATAGGTGCTTCTGGGAAGAAAATATAGGTCTGTGTGATGGGACTAACACACTTCAAGTCCTATAGGTGCTTCTGGGAACAAAATATATGATCTCTGTGTGATGGGACTAACACACTTCAAGTCCTATAGGTGCTTCTGGGAAGAAAATGTAGGTCTGTGTGATGGGACTAACACACTTCAAGTCCTATAGGTGCTTCTGGGAACAAAATATATGATCTCTGTGTGATGGGACTAACACACTTCAAGTCCTATAGGTGCTTCTGGGAAGAAAATATATAGGTCTGTGTGATGGGACTAACACACTTCAAGTCCTATAGGTGCCTCTGGGAACAAAATATATGATCTCTGTGTGATGGGACTAACACACTTCAAGTCCTATAGGTGCTTCTGGGAAGAAAATGTAGGTCTGTGTGATGGGACTAACACACTTCAAGTCCTATAGGTGCTTCTGGGAACAAAATATAGGATCTCTGTGTGATGGGACTAACACACTTCAAGTCCTATGGGTGCTTCTGGGAAGAAAATATAGGTCTCTGTGATGGGACTAACACACTTCAAGTTCTATAGGTGCTTCTGGGAACAAAATATATGATCTCTGTGTGATGGGACTAACACACTTCAAGTCCTATGGGTGCTTCTGGGAAGAAAATATAGGTCTGTGTGATGGGACTAACACACTTCAAGTCCTATAGGTGCTTCTGGGAACAAAATATATGATCTCTGTGTGATGGGACTAACACACTTCAAGTCCTATAGGTGCTTCTGGGAAGAAAATGTAGGTCTGTGTGATGGGACTAACACACTTCAAGTCCTATAGGTGCTTCTGGGAACAAAATATATGATCTCTGTGTGATGGGACTAACACACTTCAAGTCCTATAGGTGCTTCTGGGAAGAAAATATAGGTCTGTGTGATGGGACTAACACACTTCAAGTCCTATAGGTGCCTCTGGGAACAAAATATATGATCTCTGTGTGATGGGACTAACACACTTCAAGTCCTATAGGTGCCTCTGGGAACAAAATATATGATCTCTGTGTGATGGGACTAACACACTTCAAGTCCTATAGGTGCTTCTGGGAACAAAATATAGGATCTCTGTGTGATGGGACTAACACACTTCAAGTCCTATAGGTGCTTCTGGGAACAAAATATAGGAGCTCTGCCTGCCTGCCACGAACACACTACAAGTCCTATAGGTGCTTCTGGGAACAAAATATAGGAGCTCTGCCTGCCTGCCACGAACACACTACAAGTCCTATAGGTGCTTCTGGGAACAAAATATAGGAGCTCTGCCTGCCTGCCACGAACACACTACAAGTCCTATAGGTGCTTCTGGGAACAAAATACAGGAGCTCTGTTTGCTGCCAGTGCCTGCCTGCCACGAACACACTACAAGCCCCTCTTTCTAAATCAATCTTTCTAAATGAATCTATCTAACTCAATCTCTCTAAGTAAATCTCTCTAACTAACTAAATCCAGCAGAGTGACACAGAACGATCCTGCTCTATCTACGCCGGAACAGCATGTGACCGGCGCAGACGGCGTGGCGGCCTTTTATAAGAGGGGGCGTGTACTAAAGCCCCTGAGCTGTAATTGGCTACAGGCGTCCTGCCTGTAGCCAATTATGGCTCTTCGAGTTTCCGGCGCTGTGATTGGCCAAGCATGCGGGGTCACAGTGCATGCTTGGCCAATCATCAGCCAGCAATGCACTGCGCCGGCCGCGCCGGCCGCAATGCATTGCGGGGCCGCTCGCATCACACGAATGTGATGCGAACGGCCCCAATAGTTCTGGGCTCGCCAATCGAGCGAACGCCCGGTGCTCGATGCGAACATGGGTTCGCATCGAGCACCGGGCCCATCCCTAATCAGGACATTACAAGCAGGAAGGGGGAAGGTTTAAGTGTGATTAAAAAGAAGCATGTAATCCTATGACAGCCAGAAATGGATTTTTGAAGCCTGAACGTACATGTAACCATTTCTCTTGCATATGCAAATAAATGTCTTAGCTTGAATTGAGAGACGGTCTGAGAATACAGATTGTTCTCTAACATTTTGGTCCTTCGAGGAGCCGGAAGTCCAAATTCCTGGAAAGCACTAGCCAACAACCCAGTGAACCAACGGCTGTACGGCAAAACTGTAATGCCGCATACACACGGTCGGAATTCTCGTCGGAAAAAGCTCTGATGGTTTTCCCGTCGGAATTCCGACAGGAATTTTGCTCAAACTGTCTTGCCTACACACGGTCACACCAAATTCTGACGGTCTGTAACACAGCGGCATAAAACACGTTCGACGGCACTATAATAGGGAAGTTTAATGCTTCCGATCATGCGTCGAATTGTTTCCGAGCATGCGTCGGAATTTTGCGTGTCGGAATTGCATACACACGATCGGAAAATCCGATAGAAAGGTTTTCCGTCGGAAAAATTGAGAACATGTTCTCAATTCAAAGTCCGTCGGAAATTCCGACAGAAAAAGACCGTTGGGCATACACACGGTCTGAAAATCCGATGAAAAGCTCCCATCGGACTGTTTCCATCGGAAATTCCGACCGCGTGTACGCCGCATTAGTCCCCTGTCTCAAATTTGACGTTAACAGAGGCCGGCTCACTGAACTAGTGTCTCCCGGGCAGCGACTTACCGGACCACACAAGAGACCGTTCACGGGGCAAGGTAAGATATTTTCATTTATTATATTATACCTTTAGGCCTAAATGTGATTAGGGATTTAATGAATTAAGGGATTTGATTACATACATATAATATAGAGATTAATTGAATGTTTATCTGTTTCTATTCTATTTTGCTTTATCCAGGTTGAGGTAAAATAAGTAGATACGTCTGTAGTTTAATTACCTTTGATAGAGGAGTATGGTCCCATTCTAATACCCAAATGCAAATAAAGGAAATTTGTCGACAAAGGACCTGACAGCCTTGTAAACTGCAGAAATTCCCGTGAGGGACACATAAATATTCCGACATCAAAAAAATTAACCCCTGTTGATACAAAGGTATGGCCTGATAGATTTCCAGGTAACAAATAGAGGTCATTTGACGAGCCCTTGTGCTCAATCAGCCTCATATGTTGTGTAAAATCCTGTACGAGGCATATAAATACCTTTTTGAATCAACAAATATTAATGTTTTGATAAAGTGTGGGAACAACAGTCGGGAGAAATAAAGTCTCTTTTGTAATTCTGTTCATGCTCCCTACAGTTTACTGAAATATTAATGTTTTGATAAAGAGTGAGGTGAACAGTCAGGTGAGAATATACGTTCACTTGTAATTCTGTTCTGCTCCCTACAAATTAATAAAACATTAAGTAAGAAGACAAGACACCAGTATTTTAGCAGGACACAAGATCAATAATCTAGAAGTGATATGTCACGACTAGAAAGTTTGTGAGTAGCTGCAAAAGTGATAAGATACTGTGTGCATATGTTGTGTCAGTGTGAGGAGACCTTACAAAAAAAAACTCTGTGTACACATTAAAATGGGTGTGATCCATGGAAAATCTGATGGTTTGAATGACGATGCAAAGTATATGTGTAGATATGGAAAACAAAGAATGATTTTGATGCATTTTTAAATAAGGATTGTTGTGTAATACTGTGTACTGTAGAAAGCTTACAAATTATGCTGGCATATGCATATGTATGTGTGTATATGTATGTATATATATATATATATATATATATATATATATATATATATATATATATATATATATATATTTATAAAACAAAAAAATTAAATAAGGAAACTAGTTCTTCCCCAGGCAAAGAAATGGCTTGAGGAGGCTAATCGTAGGTTAAAATCATAAAAAAAAAAAAAGTTTTTAGACAAAGAGGAGGACAATAATATGACCGTCCTCCGAAGTTTAGTTCAGCAAATATTGACTGAACAAAACGCACCAAACCAAATGCCCCCGACAGCCCCTACACACCCTTTAGAGGACTCCCCAACCCCACCGTCAGTCGCTGCTCCCCCTCTGACTTCACCACCCGCTCCCAATTCCCTATACCCTATTGCAGACCTGCAGTCCCCACCACCGTATGGGACAGAGGTATGCAACAAGCCACCCCGCTGACCCCCCTTACAGCAATCCCAAGGTCAACATAGCTCAGTTCAGGGATGGTATCATGGAAATGGTTGCTAGCTATCATCTCAATGGGAGGGAAATAGAGCAGGTCACCAGACAGGTCTTGGAACCTGACTGGCATCATGTAGTGGGAGATTGGAGTGGATCAAACAACCAGGGAGGGGTGTTGCCTCAGGATGATGCAGCACTCAAAAACAGGAGAAATGCTCTTATAGCAAGGATAGAGAATAGATGGATACATCAAGCTGACTGGTCCATTATAAATCAGTGTATATGGAGAGAAGAGGAAAAAAGTGGATAATTTCATTGTTAGGATAAGGAAGAATTTCAATAACCAGTCTGGGATAGAAATCTCTGTAGATCAAGTGAACGATAGCCCATATGAACAACAGCTAAAGAATGTAATCCTGAAGGGGCTGCTAGCCCCTATATCAAATTTTGTTTCCGAACACATGATTAACCATAGGATCTGCAGAACCTAGGAGCTGATCGAGTATGCGAGGCATGCTGAGGGGCACTTCCAACCAAAAAAGAAAGTAAAGAAAGGGAAGGTGTTTATGATAGGTGAAGGTAATAATGTGTATGTGGTTGAGAATCAGAACAGAAGATTGGGAAACACATTCAAGATTATGAGGGGAAAAAGATGAGGGGGGAGTGTTTCCTGTATGGTAAAAGTGTGTCTGCAGAGAGAGAAGCATAAGGAAAGGATGGGAAAGAATCTAAAAATTTGGATGTGTGTAATGTTGAAACTTGTTTGCATGCTGAAGCCAAACCAGAAATAACCTTGGTTGCAAAGGGTAGTTGGGTAACATTTCTCTGTGACGCTGGGGCTTGTAGGACCCAGATACACCCGCTGGATATGCCGCCATGGGTAAAGGAAAAAGGTTTAGTATATGTAAAATCTGCACATGGGTTGAGGCACCAGGAGATAGTGTCTGAAGGCCTTACTGTGGAAGATCCACAGACAGGTAAAAACGCTCAGTGTAAAATTGTAATTTCAACTAAATGTCCCGTTAAGTTGTTGGGTAGAGACATGTTGCATGCTCTTGATATTTCTGTCGTACCAGTGGAGGGAGGCCTCAAAGCCCATTGCCTGTGTGAAAAACAAATCACAGCCATGGATAATGAGCCCCAAAACTGATACAGCTTGGATTTGCAAACTGAGGGATTAAAGATGCCCAAAACCCTGACAGAAATAATTGAAGAGCCTGTGAGGAAAGGGTACAAGGTCCAGACGAACCTCTATTGCATTATGTACTGGTAGGTTAATGAGTCTCACTAACACTGAAGTGCTCTTGAGATACCTGTACTGTGAGAGGAAGGAAATAACATGGCTACTTGTCTCCTACTACAGCCTATTCTGCAAATATACAGGCAGGATACTATACCTCATGTTTCGGTCACCCATCACTCTGAGGTATCATGGCATGGGCTAAGAGAACTTATCACAGACTGGGTCCAACTAATGGATGAGGAACTAAAATCCAGAGGGATTCAGAGGTACAGATTAGCGTGGTTTGTTGAATGTACAACCAGAACTTGCGTGATTGAAGTTTTGACAAAAGACAGTGACGGATACCTTTTGACCCGAGGGGAAGGGGATGCCTTAAAAGACGTTACCGATTTCTTGTGGTCAAAAGGAAAGCCAGACGTAGGACTAATTAAGACAGTCAGTTCTGGTTTGCACTTATGTACAAGGGAAAACAAAAAAGGGTACACATACACCAGGTTACCCCAGAGATATTGTGAAAATACAAATATCTTCTCACAAGAAATGTTCAATACTTTGTCTCGAGTTGTACCTCCCAGTGGGGGCCACATTCTCTTGTATGAGGATGACATTCTGGTAGAGGCTCCTTTGGAGCGACAATGTAAAATTGACACCTTGGCTCTGATGCATTTCCTCGCAGAACAAGGTCACAAGGTAAGCAAACTAAACTACAACTTTTTAAAAACAAGGTGAAATACCAGAGTTACATTATATCTCAAAAAGGCAGACATCTGGATGAGATCCGAAAAGATGCCATCCTTCAAGCCCCCAAACCACGTAAAAAAAAAAAAAAAGAAATGATGCCATTTCTTGGCATGGTAAATTTTTGTAGAGCATGGGTAGCTAATTATGCTACGGAGGTGGTGCCTCTTTCTGATCTCATCTATGGTACACAAATGTCTGCAAAAGGTTTCATCCAGTGGAATGTGCAAGCAGAGGATCCATTTACAAAGGTAAAGCACCTCATTGTGGGTTCTACTGTGCTTAGCCTGCCCAATTACAGAAACCCTTTATCAGACTGTAGATTGTAAAGAGGGGTACATGACTTCTGTTCTCACTCAGGTTTATGGGAACAAACACAAACTAATTGCATTTTATTTAACTAATTTGTCCCACTGTGTACAAGCTGTAGTAGCAGCCTCATTGGCCATACGGTCATCTGCATTGAAAGTATTGTTCCACCCCTGGTACTTAAAGGTCTCACATGTTATTTCAGTGATCTTACTATAAAAATCTCCTATTTATCTCTAGTCAGGCATTTATCATGCATGATTACACTTCTGGGACAACCACACATTGCAATCAAGAAGTGTACTACATTGAATCCTGCTACACTAATGCTAACACCTGGTGACAGGGATCCACATGATTGTATAGCTCAAATCGATGAACGGGTATTCCCTAGGAAGGATCTCACTGATGTTCCATTTCTAGATGCTGACATTTCCTTTTTTGTTGATGGGTCTTGTAGAAAAAACGATAAAGGGATAAATCAAACGGCTTATGCTATAGTAACACATGACCAGGTCATTGAAGCCAGACCCCTTTCCAGTTCCCATTCTGCACAACAAACTGAAATTATAGCCCTGTCTAGGGCCTGCAGTCTAGGGGAAAAATATATATTTATACTGAGAGGCAATATGCTTTCTCTACTATACACATATTTGCCCAGCAATGGAAAAATAGGGGTATGATTATGTCCACAGGTAAACCGATCACACATAGAGATCTCATTCTTACCCTTCTAGAACATGTACAAAAACCAGCACAAGTGGCTATTTGTAAATGTGCAGCACATAGAAAGGGAACAGATCCAATTACCCTAGGGAATGCACTAGCAGACAAGACAGCAAAGGAAGCTGATGAAGGACAGCAAATAACACCCATATTCTATACAGATCTCCAAGTAAATGATGAGGTATGGAAAGCTATTGATGAAACATGGTTATCAGAAATGCAGACAACATCACCAGCAGGTGGAAATCAAAAGTGTTTATCTACAGGGTCAACACTGGTCAATGGTATATACACATGTATAGAAGATAAATCCAACTTATCTACATCACTATTCAGGTATGCTGTGTTATTGAGTCATGGGCAGGCCCATACCTCAAAAGGAGGGATGGTACAGGGTGTACACAACATATGGGTTTACAAAACTACTCTAAAGATTTTGTCTCACATGTCCGATTTGTAACAGATACCATGCACAAGGTGCCCTAAGACCCATAAGGGGTCATTTCCCACAACCCCCTTATCCCTTTCACACAATATGCATGGATTTTATTGAATTGAACAAATGTAAGAATAAGTACTGTGTGGTTATTGTTGACAGGTCAAGGGATCCCCTCTCTGATTTACAGTAACAATGGCTCCCATTTTGTAAACTAAACAATACAACAAATTGATATATGGTACAATATCTGACCTACTAGGGAGAATCACTATATGACCCCTGGTCAGAACACCCCAGCCCCAGAGCCAACTCCATTTCAACTCAGTCCTTCCTTGTTTAAAACAGATTTTACCTACAAGGAACAAGTATAGAAACAGGATTTGGAGACACATATGAATGGATAGAATGGGTCAGATACACAACCCAAGCAAAGGGGTTAAGTGATTGTATTTTTTGTACAAACCCAAGACCACAACTAACCACCTTTCCTCTCACTGAAGAGGAAATAAACTTGACTTGTATAATAAGACTGTTTTCAGAAAATATTACTGGGTCAGAATGTGTAAATGAGAAAAAGAGCTACCCTAAGTCTAAAATGCAAAGTATACCCCCTTCAGTACAAGCACTACCAGGAAGTTTTACTTGTTTCTCTAACAAAGATGGTACAAAGGTTGACACTCTATCTCCTGAATACTGTGTAACTACAACATCAACAACAGACATTAAGTACCAATTAAAATGGTTTCAGGAACAGAAACGGTAACTGGCTGATGTTTGGTGGCTGAGTGGGGACAAGAAACTAAGGCCCAGACTGCCACCTAGATGGGAGGGTAGTTGTGCCTTTACCCGCTTGTTGCTTCCCTTTTATATTGTTCCTATGACTAACAAATTGATGAGATTACCAGGTAAACACTATTTTAAGCGAATTAAGTGTCCAGGATCATTTGACAACTGGGTGTATATAGACTTAATAGGTGTTCCACGAGGAGTTCCGGATGAATTTAAAGCGCAGAATCAAGTAACAGCGGGACTCACCTCACTCTTCCTATGGGTCCAGCCCAATAAGAACGTTGACTGGATAAACTACATCTACTACAACCAGCAGAGGTTTGTGACTTACACCAGAGATGCTATCAAAGGCATAGCAGCACAATTGAACGCCACCTCTTTGACAGCGTGGCAGAACCGTATAGCATTGGATATGTTGTTGGCAGAAAGGGGCGGGGTATGCAAAATGTTAGGCACTTTCTGTTGCACTTTTATTCCAAACAATACGGCACCTGATGGAAGTTTCACCAAGGCTTTGCAAGGCCTGCAAATTTTATCCCAGGAACTAACTGAGAACTCTGGTGTAGAGAACCCCCTAACAGGACTCTTCGAAAAATGGTTTGGTAAATGGGGTGATTGTGCAAAAAGTTTGCTCATCTCTGTTGTCATGGCAGCCACGGTCCTTACGCTGTGTGGATGTTGCTGCATTCCCTGTATTAAAGGAATTCTTCAAAGACTGATTGACAAATCTTAATTTCAAAGTATTTTATTATGTTTGACAAAGTGTATACAATGAAAAATGACAGGATATAAAACCAGAACAAACTGAAACATAGTCAAAAACTGACATCATGGGGCGTGGCCTGACCTGGCTTGAAGATGGACGCTTAGTTCCAGAGCTCCCGCTGCCTTAGGACTTTTTATCTGCCTATCTGAGGTATTTTTGCCCACTGACCTCTAGATCTCATGGGGACTGCCTCGCGGAACTCGTCGGCCTCCCACTCCCGCTCTCCCTGCAGAAATCCTGGGAGTACAGGCAACAATATACCGGACATGTTCCGATCTACCAGGGGAAACATGGCCCCTGCCCCTCAAGGAGTCTCACAGGACCCGCTTCCCGCTCCCGTCGGCGCGCTTTCATTTAGCGAGCCGCCCATGTCTCAGGACAACACAAATCCGGACACAAACTTACCGGCACTACAACCCCACCTCAGTATCCACGACCTCCGGACCATCGCTGCTGACATAAAAGACACTTTGTCAGCAGCCATCTCTGAGTTACGCCTGGACCTCCGCTCCCTAAATGACAGGGTTCTAGCTGTCGAAGACTCGTGGATAGGCAGCATTCTCAGCTGAAAAAGACTACCCACCACGTTGACACCCACACCCTGCAGCTCCGTGACATGCAAAGGCACCTGGAAGACCTCAACAACAGGGGCAGACGTCACAACCTTAGGGTGAGAGGTCTTCCAGAGGCCGTTGAGGGTGCCAGACTTCAGCCGGCCGTGACGGCCTTGTTTAATAATCTCCTCAACAGACCCCCTCTTACTCCCATTGTCATGGACAGGATTCACCGGGCCCTCCGGCCTAAAGGCAAAGAGACAGATCCACCGCGCGATGTGATATGCTGCCTGCCTGATTTCAAAATCAAAGAGGATGTCCTCAGACAGGCCAGAGGATCACAACAAATCTCCCATGATGGTCACCCCATACAAATATTCCAGGATCTGTCTGGCATTACCTTACAACACCGAAGAGATCTACGACCGCTGTTGGATGTCCTCCGCGCCAACAACATTGTCTACAAATGGAAGTTCCCGTTCTGCCTGGCTGCCACCTCACATGGCCGTACTGCCTTCCTGAAGGTACCCGAAGACCTCCCGCAGTTCTGCTGAATTCTAAATATCCCAACGCCCGAGGTGCCCGATTGGTATGCAGAGTTTCGCCGCTCCGCGGTCAGACGAGATACACCACCGCCGGAATCCATGGATACCCAGCATACCGAATCCCGCACCCGCTCACCCCCATCCGCCCGCTCCACTGCAACAGGGAACCGTAACAACCGCTACGGCCGTAGCCCCGGTTCCCCGTTTAGCTCACGAAGGGCAAGGAGGGACCGTTAATCAACACCTGCCAGTATATGCTCTCCCCCCCTGGAGGGTACTTTAGCTCCCAAGGTTCACGTTTGTCTTGTTTAACAAGTTTGCCGACATTCCCGGCGATGTATGTTTTTACAATCTTATTTTTACTACAAGCTCTTAGTCTGACTGGACCCTCATATCCCTTTTTGACACACTACCCTGTAGTTTTCGGCAATCCAGTCAGGTTAACTTTGGCGCCACTACTCCGCCCATCAATGCCTACAATCCCCAAACTGCCTTGCGGTTGAGTGACCGCCCCCCTGCACTGTGAACCCTCCAGCTGCCTACGCCTCATCTCCTTCTACTCCTGCAGGGACTGTTGTCGCCACCCCCTTTGGGTCTACTTTTAGAACGCGGAATGATCATTTACTGTTTACCCATACAGGGACCCCTGCCAACTACACTTTCCTCTACCGAAGCATGCAACAACTGTTCTACGCTTGTGTGGTCTCTGCCTCTCGGATCCTGGTGGACTCTACTGACGGATCACCGTAGCATCCACGTAAGATCTGACATTTAGTTCCATCTGATGCACCCGGTCCCCCCTCACCTGCTACCCTCGGGTTATATCCCTGTATATTTCATCTCTCTCATACCTCCAGGACTGGGTTTTACTACGGATCCCCCCGTGACTACCCCAATCCCTGTACTTCCAGGTACGCTTGCCAATAGATCTTCTGCATATTGTCATCCCCTTTGTCTTATTTGCCGCTTCCCTTTGATGGATGCCACGCGCGCCCATTTGTTGTATTACCTGTCTCTCCCCTTCTCTATAGGTCTGACAGACTGTAGATCCTTGCCTGGCTTGCCCTACTTCTCATTTACAATGTTTTATTACTATGATGCTTAAGTAAGATGGTTTACTATACATAAGTATACACATAGATTGCATTGATGTCCTTTTGTACCTATCGTGCTCTTTAAATATTGTATGCTATAGATCTTGTTGTCATATTCTAAGGATATGTTTTCTTTACATGGACCTAGCATTCCCTTAGAATGTCTTAAATAGGATCTCATTTGTCTCTCACAATATTCCTTATGACGTAGCTGTTTATGCATGACATTATTCAAGTGTCGTCTCAAGCTCGCATATTTAGCCTCCCCTCTCCTCCGAGGTCTGAACTGTCATACTTATACTTACGCCCCCTTCTCACATGCACTATTATTGTCCTCTCCAGCAAGGCGACGTAGTCCGTCAGCCGGAAATTCTCACAACCACTTACTCACAGTACCCCCATCTTCTTCAGGTTTGTTCCAACCCCCACACAGTGGTGTCTGGTGGTCCAACTGCGTATATTATACGTAGACTGTACCCCGTCACCCTGACATATACCGGAAATAATTTTTAATTTTTAATTCCTTTTTTTTATTTTTTATTTTTTTTTGAGTTACTTGAGGGCACACGATACCCTCCTACTCTTCGGTTTTTACTAAGTGGTTGATCCACTACTAATAATCCTCCCCACGATTTTACCCTCGCGTTTTACCCTATTCCGCTCTGCTCTTGGCTTTCACTAACTGTAGCCAATGGCGAGCACCTTGCCCTCTACCCCCACTGTACACCAACGCCCGTCACCTCATGCCCAACTTAAGCTCTACTCAATTAACATACAGGGCCTAAATACTCCTGAAAAGCGTTCGCTTCTACTATCTACATTACATAAGTCCAAAGCACATATAGCCCTAGTGCAAGAAACCCACTTCAGATCCGATAACATTCCAAAATTGTATAACCAACACTTTCCATTGGTTTTTCACGCTTCTAACACTGACGCTAAATCTAAGGGGGTTTCTATATTAATTTCCAAACATTCAATGTGCGTCCAATCGGACGCACAAGGGAGATTTCTCTTCCTTAAGGGCACGCTTCATAACAGGCCTATCACTATTGCCAATATATACGCGCCAAACTCTCACCAGGTGACTTTTTTTCGGAACACGCTCAGGCTATTGACACTGTTTCAGAATGGCACCCTCATAGTTGGGGGTGATTTCAACGTAGCCCTAAACCCCTCCCAGGACTCTTCCAGTGGTACCTCTTCCATACCTTACAAAGCTCTCAGAGCTATCAAACTAGAACTACATGATCTTTTACTCCATGATACATGGCGCACCCTTCACACCAATGACAAAGATTTCACTTTCTTTTCTGCCCCTCATAACAAATATTCCAGGCTGGACTATTTTTTCCTATCTCAACCTGACCTTTCTTACCTCCATAAAGCCACAATTGAGCCTATGGTGTTATCGGATCATAATCCGATTACATTACTCCTCTCATTGCCTTCTACACGATCCACTTCCTACATATGGCGACTAGACGATTCTCTACTCTCCGACTCTGACACTCTACTCCAGGTCTCCAAACATATCTCTCACTATTTTACGGAAAACGCGACGTCTGACGTGGACCCAGCTACGCTATCGGCCGCACATAAATGCGTCCTTAGAGGACGCCTTATTTCTCTGGCATCTACTCGTGCTAAACAACGCAAGGCTCATGTAGACTCTCTAGCCCAACGCATTCGTATCCTGGAAAGGACCCATAAGGCTTCGCGCGCGACGGATACTTTAACCGAACTGAACCAAACTAGAACAGACCTCCTAGAGGTATTACACAAATCTTTGAGACGAAAATACGCCTTATCACAAAAGGTTTTCTATGAATTCAGTAACAAGTCAGGAAGGATGCTGGCCCGCGCATTGCAAACTAGAAAATCTGCCCACACCGTTCACTTACTGAAAACCGAACGGGGAACCTCTATCACTAAAACCGAAGATATTGCACAGCAATTCGTTCACTATTTCACCAAACTTTATAACCTCCCAACGTCCCCGAACACCTCTTGCCAAACTAACAGGACTGATCTAATTCATACATTTCTACAACAACACTCCCCTACCCCTCTCTCCACTGAAGACGCCGCTAGCCTTGATTCCCCAATATCAGTGGAGGAAGCAACAACTGCTTTAAAGCAACTAAAACCCGGAAAATGCCCAGGCCCTGACGGTCTTACCACAGGTTACTTCAAATCCTTTCAGGAACCCTTACTGCCCCATTTTGTTAAAGCGTTCAACGCGTTACCCTCCAACCCTGCGACAACTAGAGACCTCTTAGAAGCCCACATTACCCTTATTCCTAAGCCTAACAAAGATCCCTCTCAGGTTTCCAACTATAGACCGATCTCATTGCTTAACGTTGACGTTAAGCTTTACGCAAAAATTATAGCGAATCGTCTACAACCTCTTCTTCCCAAATTGATTGAGTTAGATCAGGTAGGCTTTGTCTCTGGCAGGGAAGCCAGAGACAACACCATAAAGGCTATAAACATACACCACTGGATGACTTCCACCTCCACCGAAGGTTTCTTTCTGTCCCTGGATGCGGAGAAGGCGTTCGACAGGGTGGCTTGGGACTTCATGGAAGCCACACTGCGTAGGGTAGGTATACCACAATCCCTGCTCACTATGATTATGGCTTTATACTCATCCCCCACTGCGAAAGTTAGAGTAAATGGTCACCTGTCGGGCGCCTTCTCCGTTTCTAACGGTACACGACAGGGATGCCCACTTTCTCCCCTACTGTTCATATTGACATTAGAGCCTTTTCTCCGTAAACTCAGGGCGAACCCGGATATCGTCGGCATATCTGTCAAGCAGAAGGTTTACAAAGTAGCAGCATATGCCGAATGACATCCTTCTGTTTCTATCTAACCCTCTGATCACCATTCCTAACCTCCTTAAAGAATTTTCCCTTTTTAAAGACCTGTCCAACCTCATGATCAAGAAATCACATGCCCTTAACATATCGCTTCCCACTACATTGGTCACACAGTGTAAAACTGTATTGCCCTTTCGTTGGGAACCGGTAGCTATTACATATCTGGGCACCAGAATTCCAACCAACCTTACTGACCTGTATCCTCTAAATTTCTTACCCGCATTGAACACAATTCAATCCGATCTTTCGCGTTGGCACCGTGGCAACTTTTCCTGGTTTGGAAGGATTGCCATTCTAAAAATGCTTCCCAGACTTCTTTACTTGCTACAAACTCTCCCGATAAAACTCCCCCCCCTCATTTCACCTTTCCTTTAAAAGCATTTGTAGAAATTTTATATGGGCCACGAAGTCCCCAAGACTAAACTGGTTTAGGTTAACACTACCCAAACTGCAGGGTGGAGTGGGTCTACCGGACCTACAAAAATATCAATGGGCCTGTCATATGTCTAGAATTGTTGATTGGCATGTGCACGCCGCTAGCAAAGACTGGGTTCGTCTCGAACAATCGTTTTCTAACACACCTCTACCGCACTTTCCATGGCTACACGCCTCACACGTTCCTAAACGGCTGCTTCTCCATCCATTGATCGGGGCCACCCTCCTGTATGCCCGCCTTGCTAACAACCAGTCAAAAATTTTACACGCCCCGGGACCCATGACTCCACTAACTCTCAACCCCGACTTTCCTGCGGGTCTTCTTAGACGAGACTCTTCGTACCCACTTGCCAATGATGTTCCCAGGGCTCAACACTTTTTTACCAATGGTGATCTCTCAACATACCAATCTCTCTCTCAATCCCTACCAAATTATCATATTTCATTCTTTAATTACTTGCAACTCAGACACTTTTTCCTAACCGGTAAACCCGCCGCTCCCTGGCACCAGGACTTCACACCATTCGAGTCTCTTTGTCTCCAACAAGAGCCTCAAACACACGTCATTTCCTCGACCTATTCACTCCTTTTCTCTACCCATGACATTAAATCTGATGCTTTAGTTCAAAAATGGGAATCTGACCTCGAGATAGACCTCACACCTCAAGACTGGGGTAAAATATACACGCATATACACAAGGGCTCACTAAATGTCTCTATCCAAGAAAATCGTTATAAACTGTTCTCTAAGTGGTATAGGACACCCCTGATCCTCCATAAATTCCATCCAACTGCATCCCCCCTATGTTGGCGCTGCAATGCTGCCCCAGGCTCCCTTTTACATATCTGGTGGGAATGCCCACGCATTCAAACCTTCTGGACAGAATTACGCACACTCATACACCAAATCACCACCTACGACATCCCATTCACTCCTGCCCGTTTCCTGCTCCACCATACTCCCTCCTCCATTTGCACATACAAACACTCCCTTCGATAACCAATGCATCCCGGTCCACTGGAAGAGTCCTACACCCCCCACGATTGCCGAATGGACCCGTAGGGTCGACAAGGTGGAGGAGATGGAATGCCTCATACATCAGGCTAAAGACACCCTCACAAGCCATGAACGTACCTGGGCTTGCTGGAAACACTTCCGTTCATCTCCTCCGCCTACCCTTCCTGCCACCAGTCTACACTCCTCCTGAGTTTTCGGTGTTTATTATCTTGTTGCCATGCTCGCTTTACTACGGTTTCACTTATATATATATATGTATCATTACGCCAATAGAATTCCCACACCCTTGAAATACCTTATAGTGCTATTGAACGCATTTCATATTTTACTAATCACGTACCCCACCCATTCACAGCAAGTCCCCTTCCGGGGTGAATGGGAGAGAATCGCCCTCTGATGCCCCTCACGTCCACTTTCATCCAACCTCCACATCGTCCCTTTTGCTTAGATCTTTGAAACGCTGTTGGGTTCTATTGTTTACAAGAAGGACCTCCGCCTTTTCTTTTCCTGTCTACACACCGATGTCGCTTTACAATGCTTATGTCATGCCAGTTTTTATTTCCAGTAGATTTGTATTCTGTTTATTGAATTGTTCTTATACACACTGTATTGATTACCGTAACATGATGGTTCAACATGTACTCTCTTATTGCGGATTTACCTGTAATGTTTGAAAACGTTAATAAATTCTTTAAAAAAAAAAAAAAAAAAAAAACTGACATCATATGTAAAACGTCAAAGAAATGTGGCAAAAGTTGAGGAGATACGTGGTGGGACCCGTAGGTCCAACGTATGGGATATGGGAGGAGAAGGTCTGTTTGGCAGCGTAGCGAACAGTGACCCCCCACCATCAGGCACCCCAAATGGGAGCTAGCTGTGCCCGATAGGGGGGATCCCCGCCGCCCCACCACCCCGCCTTATTGTCGATTATCAACAATTGGGGCCTTCTCCTCTGGTTTGCCAGTAAATAAGGAGGCCTCCTAAAGTAGGGGCCTGACATTGTCCTAATAAACTTCAACAAGGAAGGAGAGCAAAGAGCGGGAAACAGAAGAAGAGAGAACAAGAGGAGGGAAAAAAAGGGAGGATAAAGTGAAGTTGGAGGGGGGATAGATAAGGGTACTTGGAACATCAATTTCAGGATACAGGCGATTCAGGGAGGTATTGAGTTAGTGAGCCATGGCGCACCAATATAAATGGCCCAGGGTTCCCATGTGGATTCAAATGTACTAACTGTGTCTAAGATAATGTTGGATAGCTTCTCTTGTGACATTATCCAAGAGACTTTCCTGATTACTGCTGGGAAGGAGACCCTGGGGTTTTTCCAGGCTTTAGCAACCGTAAGTTTGGCACCTAAAAGTATAAACCTGATAAGTCTACTGGAGGCCTTGGATAAGTTTGGGACGTGAGCATTGAGGAGGGCTACCATAGGAGATCTGGGGATCTGGCGTCCCACAAGCTTATCAATTAAGTTAAATACTTTTCTCCAGAACGATCGTATTTTGGGGCACTCCCACCAAACGTGAGACATGGTGCCCACGAGGGTACACCCTCTAAAGCACATGGGGTTGGCTGTCGGAAAAATTGAGGCGAGACGCGAGGGGGTGTAGTACCATCTGGAGATGATTTTCAGGCTTGCTTCTATTAGCGTAGTGTTTAGGATACCTTTGAAAGAGTCAAAGCTTGCTT
The DNA here is from genome assembly GCA_028564925.1 of Lithobates sylvaticus. Classification (NCBI taxonomy): domain Eukaryota; kingdom Metazoa; phylum Chordata; class Amphibia; order Anura; family Ranidae; genus Lithobates; species Lithobates sylvaticus. The sequence goes on from CM053031.1 coordinate 312,574,590, forward strand.
TCTGCCAGACCGACAGATCCCATTTGAACTGGAAGTCCGACTCCCAGCATTGCATGTAAGGGGACTTAGTGGTCGGCAAGGTGAGTGATGAGTAGATTGTCGACACACCCCCCCCCCCGCTGGTCCATGGACTGACCGCACCAAATTTCATATTCCGTAAACTGTGGGGGAAGGGGTTTGTACTTCCAAAGTTTGTGTAGAAAATTTGAAATCTGTTCAAATCAGTCAGATAGATCTAATTTCTTGGTACAATAAGCAAGGGTGATAGGTCCTGAATTTGTAAAAAAGTGTCCGATTCGGTATAGCCCCTTATCCAGCCACCATCTGAATGCTTGTATATTTTGTCCTGGGGGGGAAGGCAGGATTATGAAATATGTGAGATAGAGGTTTATAAGCTGAGACTAGAGTTGTAGTGGAGCGTACAGAGTCCCAGAGGGCAAACATATGTGAGAGGGTTGGGGCCATAATCGGGGGGCTCGCTTTAGGATTCGACCAGAGGAGGTAATCCAGAGTGTTGTGAGGCACTGCCTGCCTTTCTAAATGGACCCAATCCGGTTTTTCATATTTGGAATAGATCACAGAGAGTTGGGCAATCCTGGCTGCTATGTAGTATTTGTATAAGTTGGCTAATCCCACGCCCCCTTTCTGTCTATGTAGGTACAGTGTTTGTTGCGGAATCCTATAACCGGTTGATCCCCAGATAAATTTAAGGACCTTGCTTTGGAATGTTTTAATGTGATCCCTTCTGATGGGGATTGGTAGAGATCGGAAGAGATAGAGGAGTCTGGGGAGCAACGTCATCTTTATTGGATTGACCCTCCCGAGCCAAGAGATATTATGTTTAAACCATGAATGGAGATCCAGCTCCAATTTCCGGTACATGGAAGGGTAATTAGTGCTGTAAAGATCCTCTGTCTTGGCTGTGAGTGCAATACCAAGGTATTTAATGGAGGAAGTGTTCCAATGGAACTGAAAATGCTTCCGTAGGGATTCGACAGTGGAAGGGTGGAGGGAGACATTAAGTGCATGTGACTTGTTATAATTAACCCGGAGCCCAGACATTTTAGCAAATTCATCTAGGGAGTGGCAAAGGTTAGGTAGAGTACTTATCGGGGAGGTGAGGAAAAGGAGTATGTCATCTGCGAAGAGTCCGCACTTGTGGATCTGAGAACCGCATTTGACTCCTTGAATGCTGGGGTTTTGTCGAATGGAGATGGCAAGTGTTTCTATGGCTATAGCAAAAATCAGGGGAGATAATGGACAGCCTTGTCTAGTTCCTTTAGCAATAGTTATAGGTTGGGAGTAGTGACCCTGAAGTTTGATTCGAGCAGTGGGATTGGAGTATAAGGCACGTAGTAAACCCATAAAGTTGTCGCCAAAGCCCCAGCGTTTCAGGATCTCAAAAATATATGGCCAGGAGACTGAGTCGAAGGCTTTTTGGAGATCTAGGGAAAGTAGCATACCTGATTGTTTAGGGCCCCCATCCCATCCTGTTTGAAGAATAGATACTATATCTATAGCTCGTCTGATTTGATCAGGGCCCTGTCCACCTGGGATGAACCCCACTTGATCCCTGTGAATGTATGCGTTAATGAAAGAAGCCAGGCGATTCGCTAAAATTTTGGTAAAGATTTTCAAGTCGCTATTTATGAGAGAAATAGGTCTGTAATTACTGACTTCTTCTGGGTTCCTGTCCAGCTTTGGAATTACAGCTATGAAGGCAGTGTTAAGATGGGGATCGAGTGGGGTCCCCTTTGTCTTTTAGTTGAGGAATTTAGTGAGGTGGGGGGCCAGGGCAGATGGGAATGTCTTGTAATAGGAGTTGGAGAGACCATCCGGGCACGGTGCTGAATTAGATTTTAGAGCCTTAATAACTTCCTGGACCTCTTCAGTGGACAAGGGGGCTTCCAGTATTGCCTTATGGTCTGCGGATAGGGTGGGGATAGGGATCCCGTCGAGATATTTTGAGATGGTCGTCTCATCAGTGGTGTCTTGGTGGCTATAAAGTTTGGAGTAGAAGACATGGAAGACCTCGAGAATTTTGGTGGGGTTGGATGATGTACCCTGTCCCGGGATTCTAATTTTGGCCATTACATAGGAACGGAATTTTGGAGTTAATCTGGAGGCCAACATGGAACCTAATTTGTCTCCCTGGGTATAGAATTTATTTTTGCTCCACCTTATTTGTTTTTCAGCCTTCGCTGTCAGTGTAAGGTTAAGTTCAAGTCTGATCTTATCAATTTGGTTTTGCAATGATGGCGAGGGGATTTGTTTGTGCTGGGAGCGCAAGGAGGTATATTCGGCTTCAAGTCTTTTAATGTCGGCTGCCCGTTCCCTTTTAATTTGTGTCGACAATTTGATAAATTCACCCCTGATAAAAGTTTTGTGGGCTGCCTACAGGGTTTCCGCTGAGATCCCTTCGGTATTGTTAAGGGAGAAGTACTCAGAAAGAGATGTCTCTAACATCTGTACTCTTATTGGATCCAAGAGCAGGGATTCGTTCAATCTCCAGTGTCCGAATCCCGGCTTCGGGTATTGTCTGTGCAAAGATAAAGTGACCAGCGAGTGGTCAGAAAGGACGGTGTCTTTGATTCTCGATGAGAGGATCCGGGGGACGTCTCGGGTCTGAATCAGGAGGTGGTCAATCCTGGCATATAAGTTATGGGGGGCGGAGAAATGAGAATAGTCACGTTTACCCGGGTTGAATTCTCTCCAGACATCTGCCATGCCCTGAGCATGGATGAGTTTGGCTATCTTAAGGCTTTCCCTGGTAGAACGAATGTTCTCACTGGAAGATAAACAAGGGTCAATTGATGTTCCGAGAGAGAGGCAGAGGGAAGAGAAGAGTGGAAAGAAGAAGGGCCTAGCGGTCTCCCTCCGGGATAAAGGGGGACCCAGGGGGAGAGGCTAGACCAGGAATACTTCCTGCACTTAGAAGCGCGGGAGGTAACAATAAAAAATAAATAAAATAGCTCCATGCCAAACTTGGCCTGGAGGTCCTATCCCTACGAGTCCGGAAGGGAATCAAAGGGATAGGAGGAGGCGCATGTGTACCACCCCAGACCAGGGCATATTAGGTCTGCGGTAATTGAAAAATCATAATACATAACCTGAAAACAGTCCTGCAGACAACTGTTCGTCTAACAGAGATAAGGCATCGAGTGAACCTAAATTAGTAGAAATTAACAGTGTTGGAGGGGCATCGAGACCCCTGCTGAAGAAAATCTATTTTCCTGCTTGGCATTTCAACATAGAGGAGTGTTGCAGAGAGAGTCAGTAGGAGACAGTTCCTCTGGACCCAGCCGGGTTCAAGAAGTGAGGTCGCGGAACTTGGAGCACTAGGGTGTTAAACTTTTTCTTGCTTGAAGAAATTCCCATAGCGCTCTTTCAAATGGGGTCAGTGGGGTGCAGGTGTTGCCCCAAGGGTAGTAGCATCTGCGGCAGAGCGTAGAGTTCAGGTTCGGGATGATTGAAGATTAAAGTTCAGTCAATGTAGAAGAAGATCAACTCGGAGAGTCGTCCAAGTCCTGGAAAGTGAAGAGACTTCATTCGATCTGCTTTCAAGGAGGACCATGTTGTGTTGATCTGCGAGTCTTGGTCTTGTTCCAAAGGGGAGTCAGTGGGCTCGTTGGTGGCGGGCGTTTGTTGGAGACTGCAGGAGGGGTTGAGATGTCCATGTCTGCTTCTTAGGTGATAACTTTCAGTTTTAGGAGCAAGTGTTTGTAGTGATCTAATATTATCGTTCGTAGATGGTATGTAGTTATTAAAAGGTACTTCTCCGCAGCAAAACCCGATTCTCCCAGAGAGAGATTTTATTGACTTCTAAAACAGAACATTCTTGCAGATGATAAAAAATCCAACATTCCTTGTCATATGACAAGGAATATCTTCCCTAGACTTGTGCCTTCATAACCACAGACCCTTCTCTGAGATAGATCTTCTTGACTGAAAGCCAGCCTGAATGTCTTCTCAAATACTCTGAATAGCTGAGCAATTTGCTTTGATCTGCTCCTGTCTTTCAGAGTGACAACAGATAACCCCAAGCTGTGAACAGCTGTAATCATACAAACTGCCCTAATCTACATTTTTGCGTATTCCCATTCATTCATTATCTGTTCCCCTTTGATATCTGCGACTACTGATTAGATTAAGAGATGACACCTGGACACCCTTTTGAGGTGTAGAATAGACTTGAAACCCCCAATCTATATTCTTGCATAATGAATTTGTCTTAGAATGCCTAAATAGAATGTCTATACAAACTACATAAAAAACACTACATATATCTAGTATATTATATATATATATATATATATATATATATATATATATATATATATATATATATATATATATATATATATATATATATATTAGATATAATATACTACATATACCCCCACTTGGGTCGTTCTAACTACTAGAACTGACCCATAAATCAAGCAACAAGCATATCATTATGATTTGAGATACTGGATGCTTTACAATGGCTCATATGAAATATAAAGTTGAAACTGGTTACATCTCTCTTCACCAGCCTCTAAAATATCCCCATGAAAAAGTCATTAGATAATATAGCTTTAGACCATGACTGGAAAAGGATTCGGTAAACATCCGTGGCCCATATAGCTGTTAGGCCTTATTATATCACATCAAGATCTTGAATATTGCACAAAAACGAGCAGATGTCACAGTCCATTCTTCGCTCTGACTTCATCACATCTCTCATTGAAAGTAAACTTGGTGTGCTTGGTGTGCTGGGAGCTCCGATCCACATAAATCCAGGATTCTCATCTCCAGGCTCAAGGTTTTCATTTTTTAAAGATGCTTTTGCACAAACACCAGCAAATCCTGAAATTCTACTTCCATCTTTATAGTAAGAAGAACCATCAATGTACCAGCACTCACTTTCAAGTTCAAAAGGTTTGGATACGGCAGAAAAAAACTGCTATTACTGTAATTTGTAATTTGCTGTAGTCCGACTCCTCATTGCCTCCACAATAGAGCAGTTACTTGAATCATTCAGTCCATAATTCCACCTGAATGGTATACCAATCTATATACCAATCTATAATCCATATATCCATACAATCCATATATAATCCCCCACTTTCAGATAGAATCAGCTTGACATCAGTGTTTATCATATCTTCTATCCAGACAAAGCAGCAGTGGAAAATCTTGCCAGTAAAGTTAGGTCTTTTTTTTCATCCATATATGTCATATCCTTTAGCATATTATCAACGACTGATTCAACAAAGTTTCAAATCATGACTGGAGTGATGAATTTCACTCACCCCTCTTATAAATTTAGGAAAACCACCCAACATACTATAATTTATGCTATGCCAAGCCATTGTGCAGCATCTCACCTTTGATATCAAATATATTGATCAATATGCAATATGTAATATGCAACATGTAACATGTTATGTAACATGAAAATTATTTTAGGTTTAAATTTTTCGCTCTGGTTTTAAGATAAAGTTCAAGAAATAAAACATAATAAAAAAAAAATTAAAAATAAAAAAAAAATAATGGGAAAGGGTGAAAAATAAAAAGTAAAAAGAATAGGGCTTGATGAATAAAAATGGGAAAGGGTGAAAAACAAAAAAAATAAAATAAAATATAGGGAAAAGTCCATTGTCAAAGTCCAAAAAGTAAAAAAAAAGGGTCAATTGCTTGATGAATATTGAGAGAGTCCATGATATTGTTTATTCAGCGTTTCTCCCCCACTAGCCCGCAATTTCAGCTTGCAGTTCACATGCTATCCACATGCAGTATCTCCAATATCTAAAAGACAAAAAACTCTCCAACAAAACTAATTAGCAAGGTCCTTAAAAATTCTTTGAAGTTAAAACAAATGACTATTTACGCATCACCCCCCACTGCTATAGAAGTGTCCAAAAACAGCCGGATTTCTGTTCAGCTGTTCCAGCAATGTGTAATGTTCTTTTTTAATTTTATCATACTCAATCTTCAAGTAGTCATATTTCTGTTTTAACTGAGAAAACGGTATCCAGGCCTTAGACATTTTTTTATTATGATTTTGGTCAGCTCTGTCTTTCATATTAATATCACCTATATTTGACCTGGTGTTTCCTCTGTGTTTGTTATCATGAGACATTATCTTTTGATCTTTATGTTCAGTATTTGTCCTAAACAATGTGGCTAAATCAATTTTGACAGCTTGCTCATTTGACTTTCTTCATAAATTGTCTGCTTTCAACAATACGTCTTTTAAATCATGAGGATTTGGGGTAACTAGTAAAATATTTTGTTTGATATCTTCATGCAAAGCATGTAGAAATATACTCATATGTAACAAGCCACCATGCTCAAATGCAAGATTATTACTGACCAATAATTCCATAATAGCTGTTATCCTGTGTGACAGTTCGTAGGGAGATTCACTTTGCATTTGTTTGATCTTCCCATGAATAGTAACATCAGAACGTACACCATACAAAACACATAATAATTCCAGTAATATGTCCCTTATCCTCATTGGCTGAATACAGATGTGTTTAATCCTCATCCAAAGACTATTTCCTATAGAATGTTGTATATACGTTCTAAATCAGATGGGTTGAGATTGTACATATCTCTGACACTCTGCAAGTCACAAAACCATTTTAAAAATCTGTTTAAATCATGGCAGGGAATCATTCCTATTTCTTTAAGAATTGCATGTAATTCTTTTGGTTTCAAAGGCTTAATTGCAAGCTGAACTTCACCTGTATTATTATTATTGTTATAAACTGTGGTGGTCTCAGTGGGTGCGGCTGGCAATGAATTATCAGATTTAATATGAGGTTCTGTTTCATTTGATAGAATGTTTGTATTTGTATTTTGCTGCAGATTTGATGCATATCTGCATTCCTGAGATCTCTTCTCTAATTCCATAATTCTTAATTTCAATCTCTCATTTTCCTCTGATAATTCATCACAACGTTTAGATTTCTCAAGCAACGCACCCCCAATGGTGACTGCATGCAATTTTAAATTTACAGTCTCAGATTCTGATTGGTTTTGTAACCTCTGACAAACCTTGTTGCTATTATCAACTGCACTCTGTAACTAGGTATTTTCCTCAACCTTATACTTCAAAGAACTTTCCATTGTTAAACAGCAAGATAACAAGCCCTGTACAATACAACCTTTTCTTTTACTTTCTGAAATTTTGCTATCAAAAACAGTTTTCTCTAAAAATTCATTCATCATAGTCCATGTTTGCTTTTTCTGGAACTTCATAAGGACCGCCATGACGCTTAATACATTTTAACACCCATCTGTTAACTTTATCAGAACTGACACTAGCTTCACACTGAGTAAGCATTTTGACTATATTATTAATAATTAAAAAAAAAGGAAATATTTTACTCACCGCATTAATTACTCCTTCAGCTTCCAGCTCAGGTCTTCTGGTACACGATACAGTCCTTTTTTTTGTTGTTTCCAGTCTCCAGAGAATAATTCTGGGGTTCCAAACTTGTTTAATTTTGTAGATCAGACTCTCTTATGTCACAACCAGACATTAGAGTCACAGCACAGGTCTTGGGTCTCCATCAGACTTCTGTCCAACTCACGGATTGTTATCACCGACTTCTGTTACTAAGTCCTGAAAATGCTCTTCTGGTCTCTTGAATGGCACCAATGTAGTGATCTAATATAATCTTTCCTAGATGGTATGTAGTTATTAAAAGTATTGTTCTCCGCAGTAAACCCAATTCTCCCAGAGAGAAGCACTTTATTGACTTCTAAAATAGAACATTCTTACAGATGACAAAAAATCCAACAGAGTTCATATGACAAGGAATATCTTCCCTAGACTTGTGCCTTCATAATCACACAGACCCTTCTCTGAGATATTTTCTTGACTGAAAGCCAGCCTGAATGTCTTCTAAAATACTCTGAATAGCTGAGCAGTTTGCTTTGATCTGCTCCTGTCTTTCAGAGTGACAGCAGATAACCCCAAGCTGTGAACAGCTGTAGTCATACAAACTGCCCTAATCTACATTTTTGCATATTCCCATTCATTCATTATCTGTTCCCCTTTGATATCTGCGACTACTGATTCGATTAAGAGATGACACCTGGACACCCTTTTGAGGTGTAGAATAGACTTGAATCCCCAATCTATATTCTTGCATAATGAATTTGTCTTAGAATGCCTAAATAGAATGTCTATACGAACTACATAAAAAAACACTACATATATCTAGTATATATATATATATATATATATATATATATATATATATATATATATATATATATTAGATATAATATACTACAGTGTTCACCTGCGATGAAGTTGGAGAAGGAGTATGCTTGACCTTTCAAAGAGAATTTCACTGTGAAAGGGAAGGACCACCTGTACTTGATTTCCTTCTTTGAGAGGGCTTGCAGAAGAGGTTTCAGGGTCCTTCTACGCTGAATGGTGGAGGGAGCTAGATCTGCAAATATTTGCACTGGGTGACCCTGACATGTCACCTGAGATAAGGCTCGTGCCTGCTTCATTATTGCTTCCTTTACCGCATAAAAGTGCGGTTTGGCGATGATGTCCCTGGGGGTGCCGTCTCTCCTGGGGGGACCAAGCGATATGTGAGCCCTGTCCAGTTCAAGGCGATGAGATGGAATATTGGGAATCAGCGATTTTATGAGGTCTTGCGTTGCAGAGGAGACATCCTGGATGGATTCTGGCAAGCCTCTGATCCTGAAGTTGTACCTCCTGGATATGTTTTCTAATTCGTCGATGCGGGACATGGCAGTGTCTAGCTGATCATGAAGGGTGGAGATGAGGTCCGAGTGCTGGTGAGCCATTGCTGTGTTTTGGTCTACTCTGGTTTCTATGGCGTCAATTCTTGACCCAATATTTTGGAGGTCTGCCTTAATTTCGCTTGTGATCTTGGTTGCAGTGGAGGCTAGGCCTTTGTCAAGGAGGGTAGACATTCTGAGAAAGAGATCCTCCATGTTGAAGGAACGATCCCTGTCAGGGGCTCCATAAACAGGAGAGTCAGTCAGGGCGGGCATTACAGGGCCTGCTGGGGAAAATGGAGGGTCTCCAAAAGAGTGGCCCAGGAGCGATTCCGTGGAGGCTGGGGAGGGCATCATCTCATGATGGCAGGGGAGTGGAGGTCCAGGGGTGAAGGGCAAGTGTGCAGGGGAGACAACTTGCCTGTGATCCTGCTGAATTTCAGTGAGGGAGACCTGAGGTAGATGTGCAGCGTCTGCTGCGGCGGCCATCTTGGCACACCCAGGCCGGGTGGAGGCTGTGAAGAATTTCTCCAGGTTTCTTCTGGGGACGCGGCTGGACATGCGGGGGAACCCTGGGGTGTCCGCAGGCTAACCGCTGCACTATTGCGGTGATACAGTGGGTCTGGCCTGTGCTGTGGATGCCATTGGTCCGGGGTGGTGCGGAGCTCCGTGATTAAGCAGCCATCACGGGTCCCTCGCGCATGCGCACTCCGATTGACAAATCTTTAACTAAGACTATGCTTTTTCAACAACACTGAACTATACCCAGAACCTAATGAAGATGAATTTACAGTCCTTTCAAAATATGTATCTGTCTAAATGATAATACCTGGTAAAACAAAGAACCTGGATATTTGAATGATTGATATTATGAGTATAAAAGGAGGGAGATGTTAGAGAAATTAAATATTATACCTTTAAATGTCAATTATGAATATGCATAGAAATATAGCTTTATCTTCATTAAGTTTAAAATGCTTAGAAATATATGTTTTATATAACCCTATTATACTTCAATATGCTGAATAATCATATAACAATGAAAATGCTTACATTAGAAGATATTGAAAAACACATAGCTCACAACAATGACATTTTTAGAATCACGTGTACAGAACATCCTGTGGCAGGGTGTTGCCTTCCTCCTTCCTGCTTCACATTGGAATAAAGGTTGAAATTATACATGTGATCAGGACATTACAAGCAGGAAGGGGGAAAGGTTTAAGTGTAATAAAAAGAAGCATGTAATCCTATGACAGCCATAAATGGATTATTGAAGCCTGAACGTACATGTAACCATTTCTCTTGCATATGCAAATAAATGTCTTAGCTTGAATCGAGAGATGGTCTGAGAATACAGATTATTCTCTAACAGAATAGGATCGGATCATCTCTGCCACTACTGATAGCCCCGGTAAGCGGCAGAGACGACCAGAGTGTGGCGGTAGGGTGATCTCTCCCGCCCCCGATAAAGGTAATCTCGCAGCGAATCCGCCACAGAGACCGCTTTTATCTGAAAGCCAGCCGCCCGCTGTGGAGAAAAACAGTATAGTCTGTGTTTATCTGATGCTCCAAATGGAGTAATCCTTAGGGGTATAGTCTGTGGCTGTAATAGCTGGATGGTGATGTATCCATAGGTTGAGTAGTTGGAAAAGAAAGGGGTATTAAGGGTTAAAAAGGAAGGCAGCCACCCTTCAGAGTGTGTACAGAACTCTGCAAAACATGTAGAGAAAAAACAGGGAGGGGGAGATGCCGACCTGAGTGTAGTATTGAAATTATGAATTTAATAGGATAAGACTAAAAACACTTACAAGATGATAGAAGATGCATGCTCGTCAAAGTAAAGTGAAGATCTGGCATTCCACATGGCTCTGTGGGTCCCACCACTGTTCCGGATAGCTGGATTGAACAGCTGGCTGGAATGGATCACAGTGTTTCTCCAGGAGCGAAGGAACCAAGAAGCTCCACACTGACCAGCATGGACCGTGGAACAGGAAGTGATGTCACCGGCATCTGATTGGACCAAGGCAGGGCAGTGGTAAAAGGCTACGCACTCAGTGCTGACTGCTCCTTCTATTGGCCTGCTTCCCTCTAGAGGAGGGCAGCTATATATACACAAAGGAGAGCATGTGGGTGTGGCCGTGGAACTAGAACTTCCAGCAGACCAATCAGTAAACAATTTAGGGAAAAATAAATTCTAGCAAGGGGCAGGTGAAGCAGGGGTTAACAGTCTCGGATTGACTTAAAAAAATATTAAACCGATACACATGGAAATATTTGAGGCATAATTCTCTTCTATATGTATAGAAGCCTATTGAAGAGGTTAACAATGTATGAAGGGCCAGGCAAGTAAAATAGAAAAAAAATTAAAAAAAGGGGGTTAGTCTGCATGTAAACATAAATAGATGATGGAGGGGAACAGGCTGTAGTGTAAACAATTAATAATAATAATGTAAAGAAAAAGGAACAAGAGGGGGTTTAGCCAACCTGACGGACTATCTCGGTACCTGAACAGGGTTAAACTCTATAAACTAAACAAGTTTTATAAATATCTTTTATTATCACAAAATATAAATGGTGTATATAACATTAAAAAAAAGATCATTGAATTTCAAATATGCATACAGACACAATAGATCACATTTTTGATTCAAAAGTGCTGATCAATACTGGTTGACGCGTTTCGCTTGTGGCTTCTTCAGAACCAGAAAACAGCAGTTATAATATCTGTAGTGTATCATAAAGAAAACATGAGAGTTACTTAAGAGTGAGCCGTTTTTCTCAATTCTATATAGTAACATATTCTTCACGGAATATATTTTAAATTGGCATTTTATTAGCATTTGCCTACCTTTTAATTTTACATTTCTTTAAAAGGATCCGCCTTAGTGGTGGATATATAATTTGGTGTTGTCACCTATAGCAAGTAAGAACCCCTTGGGAGTAGATACCCAAAAGAATAATTTCTGAGAATCTAAATCCGACAAGGATAGTAGCACATGCTGGAAAAGAGAAGAAAAAAAAAAAGGGGACGATTTAATTTTAAAATTAATTTATATAATTTGTTTAGGGAAATAATATAATATATATTCACATCAAACACATCAATGTATCTAGAAGATGAGGTAACCTGGGAAACACCTCTACGACAATAGTATAGGTAAGAAAGCTGAGAAGGTGCTTTCTGCCTAGAATCAATAAATAATGACGTTACCATTAGATCCAAATAAGCTCAAATTTATATTAATTCATCATATGCCACTCCATACCTGATACAGCATATGTGGAGCTCCCCTGCCTGAGACCAACCACCTAAGACCCTTGTTTATAACACCATCACAAGGAACAGCCGGTAAGTATTCTAAGGAAAAACAACAAAAAGGTGTATATAGTGGTGTCAATATTCCGATGAAATCTATTCCAAGAGGATCGCGATTAGCCTAAATTCAAATAAATAGCCATAGCCAGTATATACATGAAAATACCTATGGATAATTCCCCTGCCTGGAAAGGAGAGCCTGGGGTTTGGGACAGTGATCCCAGTAATTAGAACAACAGATGGATACTCTATAAGAAAAAAGGAGAGGATATATGTAGTATAAAGACCAAAGTCAGTCACATATTAGCCCAATAAAATGTCACTCAGAAAGCCGGTCATAGTAATGCAGCTAGCAGATAGTCAGTCCAATGTAGATCAAAGGAATACCTTAGAGTGAGGTGTCAGATCGAATCAGCTTCCCAGCATTTCATCTGCAGTGTATAGCTGCAGGAGTGCTGGTTATATAGGGTAAATTGGCGCCAGTTTGGGTGGAAGTACCGCCTTCTAAAACCACTTAGGGAGAATTATCCCCAGCTGGGAAATAAGCTGGCTCCGATCGCCGGGTGCGCACGCATCTCCCAACGGGTGCCAATGCGCATGCGCCGATATCGGCGTTCAACACATCTCAACATGGGAGCCCGGAGTTTACGGCCGCACAGCACGTAGTAACCTTGCGCATGCGCAACAGGCCGATTCCGGGACATAGGCAAAAGACCGCGCCTTACTCGGGGAGCCCGTAGATTAGAGCCATATGTGGAACAATAAACCAGCGCATGTGCCACAGAGGCAGACAGGCTCTAAAACGGGAGCGGTAATCCCAGAACAACTGACAGCCTACACATTGCACTAAAGGCAAAATGAATTATCAGATTTAATATGAGGTTCTGTTTCATTTGATAGAATGTTTGTATTTGTATTTTGCTGCAGATTTGATGCATATCTGCATTCCTGAGATCTCTTCTCTAATTCCATAATTCTTAATTTCAATCTCTCATTTTCCTCTGATAATTCATCACAACGTTTAGATTTCTCAAGCAACGCACCCCCAATGGTGACTGCATGCAATTTTAAATTTACAGTCTCAGATTCTGATTGGTTTTGTAACCTCTGACAAACCTTGTTGCTATTATCAACTGCACTCTGTAACTAGGTATTTTCCTCAACCTTATACTTCAAGGAACTTTCCATTGTTAAACAGCAAGATAACAAGCCCTGTACAATACAACCTTTTCTTTTACTTTCTGAAATTTTGCTATCAAAAACAGTTTTCTCTAAAAATTCATTCATCATAGTCCATGTCTGCTTATATTTTTCTGGAACTTCATAAGGACCGCCATGACGCTTAATACATTTTAACACCCATCTGTTAACTTTATCAGAACTGACACTAGCTTCACACTGAGTAAGCATTTTGACTATATTATTAATAATTTAAAAAAAAGGAAATATTTTACTCACCGCATTAATTACTCCTTCAGCTTCCAGCTCAGGTCTTCTGGTACACGATACAGTCCTTTTTTTTGTTGTTTCCAGTCTCCAGAGAATAATTCTGGGGTTCCAAACTTGTTTAATTTTGTAGATCAGACTCTCTTATGTCACAACCAGACATTAGAGTCACAGCACAGGTCTTGGGTCTCCATCAGACTTCTGTCCAACTCACGGATTGTTATCACCGACTTCTGTTACTAAGTCCTGAAAATGCTCTTCTGGTCTCTTGAATGGCACCAATGTAGTGATCTAATATATAGTTCTTCGATGGTATGTAGTTATTAAAAGGTACTTCTCAGCAGCAAAACCCGATTCTCCCAGAGAGAGATTTTATTGACTTCTAAAACAGAACATTCTTGCAGATGATAAAAAAATCCAACAGAGTTCATATGACAAGGAATATCTTCCCTAGACTTGTGCCTTCATAACCACAGACCCTTCTCTGAGATAGATCTTCTTGACTAAAAGCCAGCCTGAATGTCTTCTCAAATACTCTGAATAGCTGAGCAGTTTGCTTTGATCTGCTCCTGTCTTTCAGAGTGACAGCAGATAACCCCAAGCTGTGAACAGCTGTAGTCATACAAACTGCCCTAATCTACATTTTTGCATATTCCCATTCATTCATTATCTGTTCCCCTTTGATATCTGCGACTACTGATTCGATTAAGAGATGACACCTGGACACCCTTTTGAGGTGTAGAATAGACTTGAATCCCCAATCTATATTCTTGCATAATGAATTTGTCTTAGAATGCCTAAATAGAATGTCTATACGAACTACATAAAAAAACACTACATATATCTAGTATATATATATATATATATATATATATATATATATATATATATATATATATATATATTAGATATAATATACTACAGTGTTCACCTGCGATGAAGTTGGAGAAGGAGTATGCTTGACCTTTCAAAGAGAATTTCACTGTGAAAGGGAAGGACCACCTGTACTTGATTTCCTTCTTTGAGAGGGCTTGCAGAAGAGGTTTCAGGGTCCTTCTACGCTGAATGGTGGAGGGAGCTAGATCTGCAAATATTTGCACTGGGTGACCCTGACATGTCACCTGAGATAAGGCTCGTGCCTGCTTCATTATTGCTTCCTTTACCGCATAAAAGTGCGGTTTGGCGATGATGTCCCTGGGGGTGCCGTCTCTCCTGGGGGGACCAAGCGATATGTGAGCCCTGTCCAGTTCAAGGCGATGAGATGGAATATTGGGAATCAGCGATTTTATGAGGTCTTGCGTTGCAGAGGAGACATCCTGGATGGATTCTGGCAAGCCTCTGATCCTGAAGTTGTACCTCCTGGATATGTTTTCTAATTCGTCGATGCGGGACATGGCAGTGTCTAGCTGATCATGAAGGGTGGAGATGAGGTCCGAGTGCTGGTGAGCCATTGCTGTGTTTTGGTCTACTCTGGTTTCTATGGCGTCAATTCTTGACCCAATATTTTGGAGGTCTGCCTTAATTTCGCTTGTGATCTTGGTTGCAGTGGAGGCTAGGCCTTTGTCAAGGAGGGTAGACATTCTGAGAAAGAGATCCTCCATGTTGAAGGAACGATCCCTGTCAGGGGCTCCATAAACAGGAGAGTCAGTCAGGGCGGGCATTACAGGGCCTGCTGGGGAAAATGGAGGGTCTCCAAAAGAGTGGCCCAGGAGCGATTCCGTGGAGGCTGGGGAGGGCATCATCTCATGATGGCAGGGGAGTGGAGGTCCAGGGGTGAAGGGCAAGTGTGCAGGGGAGACAACTTGCCTGTGATCCTGCTGAATTTCAGTGAGGGAGACCTGAGGTAGATGTGCAGCGTCTGCTGCGGCGGCCATCTTGGCACACCCAGGCCGGGTGGAGGCTGTGAAGAATTTCTCCAGGTTTCTTCTGGGGACGCGGCTGGACATGCGGGGGAACCCTGGGGTGTCCGCAGGCTAACCGCTGCACTATTGCGGTGATACAGTGGGTCTGGCCTGTGCTGTGGATGCCATTGGTCCGGGGTGGTGCGGAGCTCCGTGATTAAGCAGCCATCACGGGTCCCTCGCGCATGCGCACTCCGATTGACAAATCTTTAACTAAGACTATGCTTTTTCAACAACACTGAACTATACCCAGAACCTAATGAAGATGAATTTACAGTCCTTTCAAAATATGTATCTGTCTAAATGATAATACCTGGTAAAACAAAGAACCTGGATATTTGAATGATTGATATTATGAGTATAAAAGGAGGGAGATGTTAGAGAAATTAAATATTATACCTTTAAATGTCAATTATGAATATGCATAGAAATATAGCTTTATCTTCATTAAGTTTAAAATGCTTAGAAATATATGTTTTATATAACCCTATTATACTTCAATATGCTGAATAATCATATAACAATGAAAATGCTTACATTAGAAGATATTGAAAAACACATAGCTCACAACAATGACATTTTTAGAATCACGTATACAGAACATCCTGTGGCAGGGTGTTGCCTTCCTCCTTCCTGCTTCACATTGGAATAAAGGTTGAAATTATACATGTGATCAGGACATTACAAGCAGGAAGGGGGAAAGGTTTAAGTGTAATAAAAAGAAGCATGTAATCCTATGACAGCCATAAATGGATTATTGAAGCCTGAACGTACATGTAACCATTTCTCTTGCATATGCAAATAAATGTCTTAGCTTGAATCGAGAGATGGTCTGAGAATACAGATTATTCTCTAACAGAATAGGATCGGATCATCTCTGCCACTACTGATAGCCCCGGTAAGCGGCAGAGACGACCAGAGTGTGGCGGTAGGGGGATCTCTCCCGCCCCCGATAAAGGTAATCTCGCAGCGAATCCGCCACAGAGACCGCTTTTATCTGAAAGCCAGCCGCCCGCTGTGGAGAAAAACAGTATAGTCTGTGTTTATCTGATGCTCCAAATGGAGTAATCCTTAGGGGTATAGTCTGTGGCTGTAATAGCTGGATGGTGATGTATCCATAGGTTGAGTAGTTGGAAAAGAAAGGGGTATTAAGGGTTAAAAAGGAAGGCAGCCACCCTTCAGAGTGTGTACAGAACTCTGCAAAACATGTAGAGAAAAAACAGGGAGGGGGAGATGCCGACCTGAGTGTAGTATTGAAATTATGAATTTAATAGGATAAGACTAAAAACACTTACAAGATGATAGAAGATGCATGCTCGTCAAAGTAAAGTGAAGATCTGGCATTCCACATGGCTCTGTGGGTCCCACCACTGTTCCGGATAGCTGGATTGAACAGCTGGCTGGAATGGATCACAGTGTTTCTCCAGGAGCGAAGGAACCAAGAAGCTCCACACTGACCAGCATGGACCGTGGAACAGGAAGTGATGTCACCGGCATCTGATTGGACCAAGGCAGGGCAGTGGTAAAAGGCTACGCACTCAGTGCTGACTGCTCCTTCTATTGGCCTGCTTCCCTCTAGAGGAGGGCAGCTATATATACACAAAGGAGAGCATGTGGGTGTGGCCGTGGAACTAGAACTTCCAGCAGACCAATCAGTAAACAATTTAGGGAAAAATAAATTCTAGCAAGGGGCAGGTGAAGCAGGGGTTAACAGTCTCGGATTGACTTAAAAAAATATTAAACCGATACACATGGAAATATTTGAGGCATAATTCTCTTCTATATGTATAGAAGCCTATTGAAGAGGTTAACAATGTATGAAGGGCCAGGCAAGTAAAATAGAAAAAAAATTAAAAAAAGGGGGTTAGTCTGCATGTAAACATAAATAGATGATGGAGGGGAACAGGCTGTAGTGTAAACAATTAATAATAATAATGTAAAGAAAAAGGAACAAGAGGGGGTTTAGCCAACCTGACGGACTATCTCGGTACCTGAACAGGGTTAAACTCTATAAACTAAACAAGTTTTATAAATATCTTTTATTATCACAAAATATAAATGGTGTATATAACATTAAAAAAAAGATCATTGAATTTCAAATATGCATACAGACACAATAGATCACATTTTTGATTCAAAAGTGCTGATCAATACTGGTTGACGCGTTTCGCTTGTGGCTTCTTCAGAACCAGAAAACAGCAGTTATAATATCTGTAGTGTATCATAAAGAAAACATGAGAGTTACTTAAGAGTGAGCCGTTTTTCTCAATTCTATATAGTAACATATTCTTCACGGAATATATTTTAAATTGGCATTTTATTAGCATTTGCCTACCTTTTAATTTTACATTTCTTTAAAAGGATCCGCCTTAGTGGTGGATATATAATTTGGTGTTGTCACCTATAGCAAGTAAGAACCCCTTGGGAGTAGATACCCAAAAGAATAATTTCTGAGAATCTAAATCCGACAAGGATAGTAGCACATACTGGAAAAGAGAAGAAAAAAAAAAAAGGGACGATTTAATTTTAAAATTAATTTATATAATTTGTTTAGGGAAATAATATAATATATATTCACATCAAACACATCAATGTATCTAGAAGATGAGGTAACCTGGGAAACACCTCTACGACAATAGTATAGGTAAGAAAGCTGAGAAGGTGCTTTCTGCCTAGAATCAATAAATAATGACGTTACCATTAGATCCAAATAAGCTCAAATTTATATTAATTCATCATATGCCACTCCATACCTGATACAGCATATGTGGAGCTCCCCTGCCTGAGACCAACCACCTAAGACCCTTGTTTATAACACCATCACAAGGAACAGCCGGTAAGTATTCTAAGGAAAAACAACAAAAAGGTGTATATAGTGGTGTCAATATTCCGATGAAATCTATTCCAAGAGGATCGCGATTAGCCTAAATTCAAATAAATAGCCATAGCCAGTATATACATGAAAATACCTATGGATAATTCCCCTGCCTGGAAAGGAGAGCCTGGGGTTTGGGACAGTGATCCCAGTAATTAGAACAACAGATGGATACTCTATAAGAAAAAAGGAGAGGATATATGTAGTATAAAGACCAAAGTCAGTCACATATTAGCCCAATAAAATGTCACTCAGAAAGCCGGTCATAGTAATGCAGCTAGCAGATAGTCAGTCCAATGTAGATCAAAGGAATACCTTAGAGTGAGGTGTCAGATCGAATCAGCTTCCCAGCATTTCATCTGCAGTGTATAGCTGCAGGAGTGCTGGTTATATAGGGTAAATTGGCGCCAGTTTGGGTGGAAGTACCGCCTTCTAAAACCACTTAGGGAGAATTATCCCCAGCTGGGAAATAAGCTGGCTCCGATCGCCGGGTGCGCACGCATCTCCCAACGGGTGCCAATGCGCATGCGCCGATATCGGCGTTCAACACATCTCAACATGGGAGCCCGGAGTTTACGGCCGCACAGCACGTAGTAACCTTGCGCATGCGCAACAGGCCGATTCCGGGACATAGGCAAAAGACCGCGCCTTACTCGGGGAGCCCGTAGATTAGAGCCATATGTGGAACAATAAACCAGCGCATGTGCCACAGAGGCAGACAGGCTCTAAAACGGGAGCGGTAATCCCAGAACAACTGACAGCCTACACATTGCACTAAAGGCAAAATGAATTATCAGATTTAATATGAGGTTCTGTTTCATTTGATAGAATGTTTGTATTTGTATTTTGCTGCAGATTTGATGCATATCTGCATTCCTGAGATCTCTTCTCTAATTCCATAATTCTTAATTTCAATCTCTCATTTTCCTCTGATAATTCATCACAACGTTTAGAT
Source organism: Lithobates sylvaticus (assembly GCA_028564925.1). NCBI lineage: Eukaryota > Metazoa > Chordata > Amphibia > Anura > Ranidae > Lithobates > Lithobates sylvaticus. The sequence goes on from CM053031.1 coordinate 312,593,846, forward strand.
TTCTCAAGCAACGCACCCCCAATGGTGACTGCATGCAATTTTAAATTTACAGTCTCAGATTCTGATTGGTTTTGTAACCTCTGACAAACCTTGTTGCTATTATCAACTGCACTCTGTAACTAGGTATTTTCCTCAACCTTATACTTCAAGGAACTTTCCATTGTTAAACAGCAAGATAACAAGCCCTGTACAATACAACCTTTTCTTTTACTTTCTGAAATTTTGCTATCAAAAACAGTTTTCTCTAAAAATTCATTCATCATAGTCCATGTCTGCTTATATTTTTCTGGAACTTCATAAGGACCGCCATGACGCTTAATACATTTTAACACCCATCTGTTAACTTTATCAGAACTGACACTAGCTTCACACTGAGTAAGCATTTTGACTATATTATTAATAATTTAAAAAAAAGGAAATATTTTACTCACCGCATTAATTACTCCTTCAGCTTCCAGCTCAGGTCTTCTGGTACACGATACAGTCCTTTTTTTTGTTGTTTCCAGTCTCCAGAGAATAATTCTGGGGTTCCAAACTTGTTTAATTTTGTAGATCAGACTCTCTTATGTCACAACCAGACATTAGAGTCACAGCACAGGTCTTGGGTCTCCATCAGACTTCTGTCCAACTCACGGATTGTTATCACCGACTTCTGTTACTAAGTCCTGAAAATGCTCTTCTGGTCTCTTGAATGGCACCAATGTAGTGATCTAATATATAGTTCTTCGATGGTATGTAGTTATTAAAAGGTACTTCTCAGCAGCAAAACCCGATTCTCCCAGAGAGAGATTTTATTGACTTCTAAAACAGAACATTCTTGCAGATGATAAAAAATCCAACAGAGTTCATATGACAAGGAATATCTTCCCTAGACTTGTGCCTTCATAACCACAGACCCTTCTCTGAGATAGATCTTCTTGACTAAAAGCCAGCCTGAATGTCTTCTCAAATACTCTGAATAGCTGAGCAGTTTGCTTTGATCTGCTCCTGTCTTTCAGAGTGACAGCAGATAACCCCAAGCTGTGAACAGCTGTAGTCATACAAACTGCCCTAATCTACATTTTTGCATATTCCCATTCATTCATTATCTGTTCCCCTTTGATATCTGCGACTACTGATTCGATTAAGAGATGACACCTGGACACCCTTTTGAGGTGTAGAATAGACTTGAATCCCCAATCTATATTCTTGCATAATGAATTTGTCTTAGAATGCCTAAATAGAATGTCTATACGAACTACATAAAAAAACACTACATATATCTAGTATATATATATATATATATATATATATATATATATATATATATATATATATATATATATATATATATATATATATATATATATATATATATATATATATATATATATATATATATATATATATATATATATATATATATATATATATATATATATATATATATATATATATATATATATTAGATATAATATACTACAGTGTTCACCTGCGATGAAGTTGGAGAAGGAGTATGCTTGACCTTTCAAAGAGAATTTCACTGTGAAAGGGAAGGACCACCTGTACTTGATTTCCTTCTTTGAGAGGGCTTGCAGAAGAGGTTTCAGGGTCCTTCTACGCTGAATGGTGGAGGGAGCTAGATCTGCAAATATTTGCACTGGGTGACCCTGACATGTCACCTGAGATAAGGCTCGTGCCTGCTTCATTATTGCTTCCTTTACCGCATAAAAGTGCGGTTTGGCGATGATGTCCCTGGGGGTGCCGTCTCTCCTGGGGGGACCAAGCGATATGTGAGCCCTGTCTAGTTCAAGGCGATGAGATGGAATATTGGGAATCAGCGATTTTATGAGGTCTTGCGTTGCAGAGGAGACATCCTGGATGGATTCTGGCAAGCCTCTGATCCTGAAGTTGTACCTCCTGGATATGTTTTATAATTCGTCGATGCGGGACATGGCAGTGTCTAGCTGATCATGAAGGGTGGAGATGAGGTCCGAGTGCTGGTGAGCCGTTGCTGTGTTTTGGTCTACTCTGGTTTCTATGGCGTCAATTCTTGACCCAATATTTTGGAGGTCTGCCTTAATTTCGCTTGTGATCTTGGTTGCAGTGGAGGCTAGGCCTTTGTCAAGGAGGGTAGACATTCTGAGAAAGAGATCCTCCATGTTGAAGGAACGATCCCTGTCAGGGGCTCCATAAACAGGAGAGTCAGTCAGGGCGGGCATTACAGGGCCTGCTGGGGAAAATGGAGGGTCTCCAAAAGAGTGGCCCAGGAGCGATTCCGTGGAGGCTGGGGAGGGCATCATCTCATGATGGCAGGGGAGTGGAGGTCCAGGGGTGAAGGGCAAGTGTGCAGGGGAGACAACTTGCCTGTGATCCTGCTGAATTTCAGTGAGGGAGACCTGAGGTAGATGTGCAGCGTCTGCTGCGGCGGCCATCTTGGCACACCCAGGCCGGGTGGAGGCTGTGAAGAATTTCTCCAGGTTTCTTCTGGGGACGCGGCTGGACATGCGGGGGAACCCTGGGGTGTCCGCAGGCTAACCGCTGCACTATTGCGGTGATACAGTGGGTCTGGCCTGTGCTGTGGATGCCATTGGTCCGGGGTGGTGCGGAGCTCCGTGATTAAGCAGCCATCACGGGTCCCTCGCGCATGCGCACTCCGATTGACAAATCTTTAACTAAGACTATGCTTTTTCAACAACACTGAACTATACCCAGAACCTAATGAAGATGAATTTACAGTCCTTTCAAAATATGTATCTGTCTAAATGATAATACCTGGTAAAACAAAGAACCTGGATATTTGAATGATTGATATTATGAGTATAAAAGGAGGGAGATGTTAGAGAAATTAAATATTATACCTTTAAATGTCAATTATGAATATGCATAGAAATATAGCTTTATCTTCATTAAGTTTAAAATGCTTAGAAATATATGTTTTATATAACCCTATTATACTTCAATATGCTGAATAATCATATAACAATGAAAATGCTTACATTAGAAGATATTGAAAAACACATAGCTCACAACAATGACATTTTTAGAATCACGTGTACAGAACATCCTGTGGCAGGGTGTTGCCTTCCTCCTTCCTGCTTCACATTGGAATAAAGGTTGAAATTATACATGTGATCAGGACATTACAAGCAGGAAGGGGGAAAGGTTTAAGTGTAATAAAAAGAAGCATGTAATCCTATGACAGCCATAAATGGATTATTGAAGCCTGAACGTACATGTAACCATTTCTCTTGCATATGCAAATAAATGTCTTAGCTTGAATCGAGAGATGGTCTGAGAATACAGATTATTCTCTAACAGAATAGGATCGGATCATCTCTGCCACTACTGATAGCCCCGGTAAGCGGCAGAGACGACCAGAGTGTGGCGGTAGGGGGATCTCTCCCGCCCCCGATAAAGGTAATCTCGCAGCGAATCCGCCACAGAGACCGCTTTTATCTGAAAGCCAGCCGCCCGCTGTGGAGAAAAACAGTATAGTCTGTGTTTATCTGATGCTCCAAATGGAGTAATCCTTAGGGGTATAGTCTGTGGCTGTAATAGCTGGATGGTGATGTATCCATAGGTTGAGTAGTTGGAAAAGAAAGGGGTATTAAGGGTTAAAAAGGAAGGCAGCCACCCTTCAGAGTGTGTACAGAACTCTGCAAAACATGTAGAGAAAAAACAGGGAGGGGGAGATGCCGACCTGAGTGTAGTATTGAAATTATGAATTTAATAGGATAAGACTAAAAACACTTACAAGATGATAGAAGATGCATGCTCGTCAAAGTAAAGTGAAGATCTGGCATTCCACATGGCTCTGTGGGTCCCACCACTGTTCCGGATAGCTGGATTGAACAGCTGGCTGGAATGGATCACAGTGTTTCTCCAGGAGCGAAGGAACCAAGAAGCTCCACACTGACCAGCATGGACCGTGGAACAGGAAGTGATGTCACCGGCATCTGATTGGACCAAGGCAGGGCAGTGGTAAAAGGCTACGCACTCAGTGCTGACTGCTCCTTCTATTGGCCTGCTTCCCTCTAGAGGAGGGCAGCTATATATACACAAAGGAGAGCATGTGGGTGTGGCCGTGGAACTAGAACTTCCAGCAGACCAATCAGTAAACAATTTAGGGAAAAATAAATTCTAGCAAGGGGCAGGTGAAGCAGGGGTTAACAGTCTCGGATTGACTTAAAAAAATATTAAACCGATACACATGGAAATATTTGAGGCATAATTCTCTTCTATATGTATAGAAGCCTATTGAAGAGGTTAACAATGTATGAAGGGCCAGGCAAGTAAAATAGAAAAAAAATTAAAAAAAGGGGGTTAGTCTGCATGTAAACATAAATAGATGATGGAGGGGAACAGGCTGTAGTGTAAACAATTAATAATAATAATGTAAAGAAAAAGGAACAAGAGGGGGTTTAGCCAACCTGACGGACTATCTCGGTACCTGAACAGGGTTAAACTCTATAAACTAAACAAGTTTTATAAATATCTTTTATTATCACAAAATATAAATGGTGTATATAACATTAAAAAAAAGATCATTGAATTTCAAATATGCATACAGACACAATAGATCACATTTTTGATTCAAAAGTGCTGATCAATACTGGTTGACGCGTTTCGCTTGTGGCTTCTTCAGAACCAGAAAACAGCAGTTATAATATCTGTAGTGTATCATAAAGAAAACATGAGAGTTACTTAAGAGTGAGCCGTTTTTCTCAATTCTATATAGTAACATATTCTTCACGGAATATATTTTAAATTGGCATTTTATTAGCATTTGCCTACCTTTTAATTTTACATTTCTTTAAAAGGATCCGCCTTAGTGGTGGATATATAATTTGGTGTTGTCACCTATAGCAAGTAAGAACCCCTTGGGAGTAGATACCCAAAAGAATAATTTCTGAGAATCTAAATCCGACAAGGATAGTAGCACATGCTGGAAAAGAGAAGAAAAAAAAAAAGGGACGATTTAATTTTAAAATTAATTTATATAATTTGTTTAGGGAAATAATATAATATATATTCACATCAAACACATCAATGTATCTAGAAGATGAGGTAACCTGGGAAACACCTCTACGACAATAGTATAGGTAAGAAAGCTGAGAAGGTGCTTTCTGCCTAGAATCAATAAATAATGACGTTACCATTAGATCCAAATAAGCTCAAATTTATATTAATTCATCATATGCCACTCCATACCTGATACAGCATATGTGGAGCTCCCCTGCCTGAGACCAACCACCTAAGACCCTTGTTTATAACACCATCACAAGGAACAGCCGGTAAGTATTCTAAGGAAAAACAACAAAAAGGTGTATATAGTGGTGTCAATATTCCGATGAAATCTATTCCAAGAGGATCGCGATTAGCCTAAATTCAAATAAATAGCCATAGCCAGTATATACATGAAAATACCTATGGATAATTCCCCTGCCTGGAAAGGAGAGCCTGGGGTTTGGGACAGTGATCCCAGTAATTAGAACAACAGATGGATACTCTATAAGAAAAAAGGAGAGGATATATGTAGTATAAAGACCAAAGTCAGTCACATATTAGCCCAATAAAATGTCACTCAGAAAGCCGGTCATAGTAATGCAGCTAGCAGATAGTCAGTCCAATGTAGATCAAAGGAATACCTTAGAGTGAGGTGTCAGATCGAATCAGCTTCCCAGCATTTCATCTGCAGTGTATAGCTGCAGGAGTGCTGGTTATATAGGGTAAATTGGCGCCAGTTTGGGTGGAAGTACCGCCTTCTAAAACCACTTAGGGAGAATTATCCCCAGCTGGGAAATAAGCTGGCTCCGATCGCCGGGTGCGCACGCATCTCCCAACGGGTGCCAATGCGCATGCGCCGATATCGGCGTTCAACACATCTCAACATGGGAGCCCGGAGTTTACGGCCGCACAGCACGTAGTAACCTTGCGCATGCGCAACAGGCCGATTCCGGGACATAGGCAAAAGACCGCGCCTTACTCGGGGAGCCCGTAGATTAGAGCCATATGTGGAACAATAAACCAGCGCATGTGCCACAGAGGCAGACAGGCTCTAAAACGGGAGCGGTAATCCCAGAACAACTGACAGCCTACACATTGCACTAAAGGCAAAACCAATGAATACCGCGCAGAGCCCCAATTTGGAATCCCAGCCCCCAGGCATATCCAGGTCTGCTACCATAATTCCGTAACATTGGGTCTGGGCAGCAGCAATGGGTCTGGGCAGGAGAGATGCCAACCAACAAGCGGCCGTGAAAATATATATAAAGGATCAGCTCTGTTCAGTTAAATGCATAATATCTTTTAAACGAGACTAACAAAAAATAATAAATAATAAAAAAAAAAAAAAAAATGGGGAAGAAAGGAAGAGGGAAAACCACAAAGGGGATGGGAGAGATCCAGACAGTGCTAAAGATGTAAAAAAGGAGGGAAACAAGAAAGACCCCTCCGACACCTCCACCGCAGCGCCAACCACCGAGGGGTTCTTAACCAAGCCAGAGGGGGTTATACCAAGTTCTCATTTCCCAAACAATCCTTGTCGGTTTCCGAATTTCTCAGCTACATCTAAGGAGAGAAAAAAAGTTTGTCTCTCAGCAAAAATGCATATGAAATATATAGACAGAATCTTACTAACGGCTCACTTCATGCAGTCTCCTCACGTGTCCTGTACATCAAGCATATACATCTTCAATGAAATACATAAACAGAAATATATATATACAAATATACAACAGTACTAAGTACCAAATACATTATGCTTCATATTGTCAACAAACATCACCTATACCCATAGACAAAAGGAAAGGGAGACACCCCCAGTCCACCCATATTTGAACCCAATGTGTTGTTGATTAGGGTGGAAGAGAAATTACCCTGGATTAAAAAACGAAACCATTGACACATCATAGAAACGGGCGGAAACTTAAGGAGTCGTTTAAACCAGGAGCCCTTGTGGCATTTAAAAATCCATCTGGCTTCACGCTGCAATAATTTACGGTCTATGTTTCCACCTCTAGGGTCCTCCTTTACTCGCTCTAAGGCTGTAAAGCAGACCATAGATGTATCGTTTTTATGGTACATAGCTACGTGTCTCCCTATAGGGGTATAAAGTAAATTCTTTCTTTCTATACTTTTCTATATAGGTGAAACCTTCAGGAATTTCTGGAGGCGTATATACGATCATATATACTATATACGCCTCCAGAAATTCCTGAAGGTTTTACCTATATAGAAAAGTCCGCATTTGCAGAAGGCTATATATACTATTCCTTTGGTTTGACAGTTGGCTGAAAATTTCATATTATACGTATCACCATTGGGGAGTAAAAAGGAAGAGCCCTCCAGTATCCAGTCACAGTAGTCACAGTCATGACACTTCGACATTCCTGGGGGATCAATTTCCTGTTCAATATGTCCCTGAAAGTGGGTATGCACTAGCCGATCTTTTAGTGACTGACATTTCTTATATGTAATATGGGGGACGGTTCCAATATATTTGCTCACAATCCTGTCTCCCGTTAAGAGGTGCCAATGCCCATCAATGATATTACGTATATCTTCATGATTGTTGGAGTATGTGGTGATTACTCGTGTGACTTTTTTTGTTTATTGTTCTGTCGTTCTCCAAAAAGTAAGTCGGTTCTATCCTTGTCAATTGCCTTTTTAAATGCCTTCTTCAAAATGGTTTTACTGTAACCCCGTATTTTAGTCGTGTTCTTAATAGGTTCCCTTCCGCTCTAAAGGCATCTTCTGTTGAGCAGTTTCTTCTAAGGCGCAAATATTGGGAATAGGGGATACTCCTAATTAAAAATTGGGGGTGCGAACTACTCGCGTGAAGAATGGTATTCCCTGCTGTTTTCTTTCTTTAAAGGGATGTGGTGATGGTTCCATCATCCTGTTTATTTATGGTAAGATCCAAAAACGGCAACGACCTCAGGCTATACTCCATCGTAAACCTGAGGTTGAAGTCGTTGATGGATAGTACCTCCAAGAATTTAGTTAGATCCTCCAGACCCGCGTCCCAGACCAAAAAAATGTTGTCGATATATCTGTACCAACATGATATGTTGGCTACATATATCGATAGAGAGGAATTAGAAAACAGAGAGCGCTCCCACCCCCCCAGGTACAGGTTTGCGTAGGATGGGGCACAACATGTCCCCATCGCCATGCCCTGTACCTGGAGGTAGTGGGAGCCGTCAAAAGAAAAAACATTTTTAGTTAGGATATGCTTTAGTAGCTCCAATATGAATACATTGTAGGGCCTATGTATAGGATCACTCTCACCAAAGAAGCTTTTAAAGGTTATTATGTTTTCAAAAGGAATAAGGCTATACCAATCCTGATTGGATAGAATATCCAGACACATTTGTTTATATTTTTCAGTATCCATCACTATAACATTTCCCCCTTTATCTGCCATTTTTATAGTAATTTCTTTATTATCCTGAAGTTGGCAAATCGCAAGTTGTTGCTCAGACGTAAGGTTTCTTATTTTTTGTGACCTAAAATCAAGTTTTTTTATGTCATTAGTTACTTGCTGTAAAAAGGTCCAGATACTGGGATTCGTTTTTAGGGATGGAAAATTAGTTGATTTATTGAAAAACTTCGGTATCTCCCTGGGTGGAATTGCCTGAGGGAGGTCCCCAGCAATGAGCGCGGGAGCCCCCTCTGCAGGACCACCCTGGGATCCTTCACTTTCATCCAAGAGGTCCATAAGGTTCTTTAGGGCAAGGAAGTCCCTAACTGTAAACCCCTTCCATTTCTCCCGTTCAATATATTCTTGTTTTTTCTTTTTCCTCTCATCATCGAACATGAATTTATAAGTGAGCCGTCTGGCAAATAAGTTGATGTCTTTTACAACCTCAAAACTATCAGTATAGGATGAAGGACAAAAACTCAGACCCAAGCCCAAAACTTCTAATTCTATATGTGACAAGGATTTAGAGGATAGGTTAATGACTTGTAATTGGTCCTCTATCGGTCCTTGTATGCAAATCTCTCCAGATTCTGCGGAGTCATTGAACGGTTGGGAGGATCCTGTACAGGGGGGAATAATTGAAAAACCTTCTCTTTTATATTCTTAGAGATGGCACCTCCATTACGGGGAGTGTTAGAGTGCACATAGGGAGTCGAGGGTGGGGGTAGGGGGGCTCTATTTGCCCCTGTTAAGGGTTCCTGACCAGATGATTCGCCCATGGTTTGATGGCGGGGATCTATTCCCATTAGGCCAGTTGTTCTTATGTCATGGTCATCATTGCTATCAGTGGGGTAATCCCTTATTCTTTTATCTTTTCCTCCCTTATTGCTGTTTTCCCCTGTCGTTTGTCTTTTTCTGGAACCTCTTTGTCTTCCTCTCCCTCGTGTCGGTAAAGTAGATTGAGCTGGACGAGCTGAATATGAAAAGTTGGATGAATCAGAATATGTTCAATCCCTAAAGTCACCATCACTTTGTGATTGGGCTCTCTCCGTATTCTGTTCATATCTTCTCTGATTTTTTCTCCCCTGTTTCCCTCCCCGTTGGGGCCATCTATATGCATACTTTAAAGGATGTGGAAATCTGCACTTGGTGGGTCACAGTTAGAGCAGCTAAACACTATAACCCAGATACTAGGCAAAAAACAATAATAAAGAAAAAAAGTGCAGCACTCAAGTTTAAAGTGTTTTGAGTGAATGCTCAGTCTGTGATACCGGCAATAAACAAATATAATAGAAGAAATGTGATCATAAAAATTATAATGAAAACAATGTGATCATAAAAACCATACTCGGAAAAAAAACTCAGTATGAAAAAATGTAACCAGTGAGCAATGGTGCAAACACATATATTAGTGCATTAAGTACGTCCTTATACTGTCCAAATAAATGTCCACATATAAAAAATAAGAATAAGTGAAACACAAGAAAAGGTGCGTTTCAAAACACAAGAAAAACTTCCAAAAAAAAAAAAAAATGCATTCAAGGTGCGTTTCAAAGGTGATACAATATCATGAATAAAAATAATAATAAGTGAAACACAAGAAAAAACTTCCAAAAAACGCATTCAAGGTGCGTTTCAAAATACAAGAAAAACTTCCAAAAAAAACGCATTCGAGGTGTGTTTCAAAGGTGATACAATATCATGGATTGCAGTATTCACATTGACCACGCAGGTACCATCATCTCTGTATTGAATATAAAAATGGAGGCTTACCAGAACACTGGTCTTTATGGCAAATCTGATCAGGTTACAGGTTGGTCCAGGGTCGTCAGGTGCCGGGCTCTCAGAACGCTGGTCTTTAAGGCAATTTGCGTACTTGCCATTGAAAGCCATTTTGTCTCTGATGAACTTAATATCCTTTTTATAGATTAGATCTTTGTTATATTTTTTCAAATATTCCTTCAACGACTTATCTTTTTCCAAAAATTTGGGATGGGCACATAACGAAACATTTTGTTTCTGAAATTCTATGATTTCGACATCGAGATTCTTGATATCCCTATTATAGTGTTCAATCAATGCCAACATCATTTTAGACGTACAATCCTGTAAATTAGATTCCCACTTTTGTTTAAAGTCTATACTGGTTTCCCAGAGATTTGGGAAGACCTGAATTCTCAGACCCTGAGGATTCAAGCCTTCCTTTATATATCTTTCCAGAAATGTCACTTGCCAAAACAGATTAGACTTACGTTCTAGGGCCGGCTTAAGCTTGGTTATCAGTACCTCTATTTCCAATTCAATTCCATTGTCATCACCACATTCCTTATGTATTTTTGACATGAGTCCATCCCATTCAGAGCCGGTATAGTCCGTCATTGTTGGATCTCCTATATTGGAGGGGTTAGTGTCCTATCTATAGACAGAGCAGACAAGTTGACAAATAAATGAAGCACAAAAATAATAATATAATATCAAAATGGTAAGTTAATAAGTATTAATTGTTACTGTCCACCGAGCTGTTACTGCTCAAGGTGGATTACTCCCGTAGCTAAAAATGAGCCTCTTCAGCTCTGGTAAAGTTTTCAGAGTTATGTGAGTAAGCTATGGGGGTACCTCATCCTAATGAATATGTAAAGAAAAAGGAACAAGAGGGGGTTTAGCCAACCTGACGGACTATCTCGGTACCTGAACAGAGTTAAATTCTATAAATTAAACAAGTTTTATAAATATCTTTTATTATCACAAAATATAAATGGTGTCTATAACATTAAAAAAAAGATCATTGAATTTCAAATATGCATACAGACACAATAGATCACATTGTTGATTCAAAAGTGCTGATCAATACTGGTTGACGCGTTTCGCTTGTGGTTTCTTCAGAACCAGAAAACAGCAGTTATAATATCTGTAGTGTATCATAAAGAAAACATGAGAGTTACTTAAGAGTGAGCCGTTAGACTTTCTCAATTCTATATAGTAACATATTCTTCACGGAATATATTTTAAATTGGCATTTTATTAGCATTTGCCTACCTTTTAATTTTACATTTCTTTAAAAGGGTCCGCCTTAGTGGTGGATATATAATTTGGTGTTGTCACCTATAGCAAGTAAGAATCCCTTGGGAGTAGATAACCAAAATAATAATGTCTGAGAATCTAAATCCAACAAGGATAGTAGCACATGCTGGAAGAGAGAAGAAAAAGGGGACAATTTAATTTTAAAATTAATTTATATAATTCTTTAAGGGAAATAATATAATATATACTCACATCAAACACATCAATGTATCTAGAAGATGAGGTAACCTGGGAAACACCTCTACGACAATAGTATAGGTAAGAAAGCTGAGAAGGTGCTTTCTGCCTAGAATCAATAAATAATGACGTTACCAGTAGATCCAAATAAGCTCAAATTTATATTAATTCATCATGAGCCACTCCCTACCTGATACGGCATAGGTGGAGCTCCCCTGCCTGAGACACATATGCCATATCTTCTAGATACATTGATGTGTTTAATGTGAGTATATATTATATTATTTCCCTAAACAAATTATATAATTTAATTTTAAAATTAAATCGTCCCCTTTTTTTTTTTTTCTTCTCTCTTCCAGCATGTGCTACTATCCTTGTCGGATTTAGATTCTCAGAAATTATTCTTTTGGTTATCTACTCCCAAGGGATTCTTACTTGCTATATGTGACAACACCAAATTATATATCCACCACTAAGGCGGATCCTTTTAAAGAAATGTAAAATTAAAAGGTAGGCAAATGCTAAAAAAAAAGCCAATTTAAAATATATTCCATGAAGAACATGTTACTATTAGGGTTGAGCGAACCCGAACTGTAAAGTTCGGGTCCGTACCGGATTTTTGGGTGTCCGGGTCCCAGACCCGAACCCGAACTATTGGCTGTATGTTCGGGTTCGGGTCCGGTGTTCGGCGATGTATTGGCGCCTTTTACAAGCTGCAGGGCAGCCAATCGACGCTAGTTTCACTAGTGTGCCCTTAGAAGCCATCACAGCCATGCCTACTAATGGCATGGCTGTGATTGGGCAGTGCAGCATGTGACCCAGCCTCTATATATAGTACAGACACACAGCACACAGCATCACTCTGCTATAGACAGGTTCCTGTGCTGCTAAGAGAGGATTTTAGGAGTTAGTCTGATAAAGTCAGTCAGTCAGTCAGTCCACATTCCTTAAATTTTCTTCAAATTACATATATCAGTGAGCGATCTACATAGCTAGAGTAGACTAGAGAGTGTCTTTAGTAAGGAAAAGAAAGAGGCAGAGAGAATTATTCAAGAGATTCCTAAATCAATTGTACCCTGGCTGGGGTGCAGTGCACAGTCTTTTAACAGTGCCATGAGGCCAGTGCCAGACAAAATATAAGTTTTACCTGCAAGCTCAGTGCAGCATCACTGCACTGCATATTTTAGTAAGAGATACACCATACTCTGTGTGTATTCTGCTATTGGAAAAACATTGCAAAAATGTTTTTTTTTTTCCCAATAGCATTTTCTGCTTGTTCATACACGCTTTAGACACTGTACGTGTATTCTGCTATTGACAAAAAATTAAATATTTCAGTGCTTTGTGCAGGAGTGTGACATACAATCGATCGATATTTCTTCTATTGTATATTGTGCCAAAAAAAAATTGTAGTGAATTTTTTTTTCCCAATAGCATTTTCTGCAGTTTAGCAGTGTTTGAGATACACACTTTACATACTGTGGGTGTATTCTGCTATTGCAAAAACACCCATTTAGGGCGAGATCATACATTTTGAAAATATGAGGAGATCATCAAAAAGGGGACGTGGCCCCGGTCGTGGTGCTGCTGGTGGCGCTCCTGTTGCAGGGAGAGGACGTGGTTGATCTGTGCCAGCTACACGCACTAGTGAAACACCTTCCTCAGGTGCGAGTAGGCGACAGAGCCTGCAGCGGTATTTTGGAGCGCCTAATGAGGCTGTACGAATGTTGAGGCCAGGACAAGTACAGGCGATAGTAGATTGGGTTGCTGACAGTGCCTCCGGTTCCTTCACATTGTCTCCCACCCAGTCTCCTGATGAAAGTTCAGAGTTGGCACCTGCAGCCGATGTCCATCAGTCTTTCACCTCACCCCCTTGCAAATCAGCCAATCAGTCTGAGCCCCAAATCATGCAGCAGTCTCTTCTGCTTTTTGATGACTCTGTTAGCAGGGTTTCCCAGGGCCATCCACCTAACCCTGCCCCAGAAGTGGAAGAGATTGTGTGCACCGATGCCCAACCACGTATGTTTCATGATAAGTACATGGGAGGACCATCGCAGCACGTCTCGGATGATGACGAAGCACAGGTGCCAACTGCTGCTGCTTTCGCCATTGTGCAGACCGACAAGGAGGGCAGGGGTGAAGACTGGGTGGAAGATGAGGTCCTTGACCCCACATGGAATCAACGTCATGCAGGTGACCAGTGTAGTTCGGAGGAAGAGGCGGTGGTCGCACAGAGCCACCAGCACAGCAGAAGAGGGAGCAGGGTGCAAAAGCGGAGCGTCCGTCCCCTAGACAGTACGTCTGCTACTGCCCAACGCAGCAAGGGACCGAGCACACCAAAGCCAGGTCCAAGGAGTTCCCTAGCGTGGCAGTTCTTCAGACAATGTGCTGATGACAAGACATGAGTGGTTTGCACGCTGTGCAATCAGAGCCTGAAGCGAGGCATAAATGTTCTCAACCTGAGCACAACCTGCATGACCAGGCATCTAATTGTAAAGCACGAGATGCAGTGGAGTAGACACCTTAAAACCAAGAAAGGTCTCTGGCTCCTCCTGCTTCCTCTTCTGCTGCAGTCTCTGCCTCTTCATCCACCTCTGTAGTGACAGTGACACCTGCCAACCCGCAAACAGAGGATCTGCCAGCAACACTACCACCTGGGTCACCAACCATCTCCACAATGTCCCATGGAAGTGTTCAGGTCTCTATTTCCCAAACACTGGAGCGGAAGAGGAAGTACCCCCCTAGCCACCCGCGATCCCTGGCCCTGAATGCCAGCATTTCAAAATTCCTCGCCTTTGAAATGCTGTCATTCCGTCTGGTGAAGACGCAGAGTTTTAAAAGGCTGATGTCATTGGATGTCCCACAGTACGTCGTGCCCAGCCGCCACTACTTTTCCAGACGAGCTATCCCTTCCCTGCACAACCAAGTGGGGGAAAAAACTGGTGTGCACTGCGCAATGCCATCTGTGGCAAGGTCCACCTAACTACGGATGCGTGGACCAGTAAGCACGGTCAGGGACATTATATCTCCCTAACAGCACACTGGGTAAATGTAGTGGCGGCTGGGCCTGAGGCGGATAGCAGTTTGGCGCATGTCCTTCCACCACCGAGGATTGCAGGGCACTTCAGTTTGCCTCCTGTTGCTAACTCCTCCTACTCCGCCTCCTCATCCTCTACCGCCTCCTCATCCGGTCAGCGTAACACCTTCACCACCAACTTCAGCACAGCCAGGGCTAAACGACAGCAGGCAGTTTTAAAACTTTCCTGTTTGGGGGAAAAACCCCACACCGCGCAGGAGTTGTGGAGGGACATGGAACAACAGACCGATAAGTGGTTGGTGGCAGTGAGCCTCAAGCCCGGCCTGGTGGTGTGCGATAATGGGCGAAATCTCGTAGCAGCTCTGGGCCTAGGCGGTTTGACGCACATCCCTTGCCTGGCGCATGTGCTGAACTTGGTGGTCCAGAGGTTCCTTAAGAATTACCCCGATATGCCAGAGCTGCTGCAGAAAGTGCGGGCCGTCTGTGCGCACTTTCGGTGTTCTCACTCTGCTGCTGCTCGCCTGTCAGCCCTGCAGCGTAACTTTGGCCTTCCCGCTCACCGTCTCATATGTGACGTGCCCACAAGGTGGAACTCCACCTTGCACATGCTTGCCAGACTGTGCGAGCAGCAGTAGGCGATAGTGGAGCTTCATCTGCAGCACGCATGCGTGAGTCGCTCTGCGGAACAGCACCACTTCACCACCAATAACTGGGCCTCCATGCGAGAAATGTGTGCCTTATTGCGCTGTTTCGAGTACTCCACCAACATGGCCAGTGCCGATGACGCCGTTCTCAGCGTTACTATCCCAGTTCTATGCCTCCTTGAAAAAACGCTTCAGGCGATGATGGAAGAGGATGTGGCACAGGAGGAGGAGGAGGAGGAAGAGGGATCATTTCCAAGGTTTTCAGGGCAGTCATTCATAAGTGGCTACGAGGGTGGGTTCCTGCACCAACCATCCCTGCTGAATCCCCGTTACAAGGACAACGTGCCGTCCTTAATAACCTCACTGGAGCGTGATCGTAAGATGCGCGAGTACAAGCGCACGCTGGTAGACGCGTTGCTGGTGGCATTCCCACTTGGCAGCGGGGGTACGGTGGAAGCACAAGGCGAAGGCATAAGAGGAGGAAGAGGTCGCCAACGCAGCCGGGGCACCGCCAGCACCTCGGAAGGCAGGGTTAGCATGGCCGAAATGTGGAAAAGCTTTGTCAGCACGCCACAACAACCAGCACCACCAGCTGAGATGGAACGTCTTAACAGGAGGCAGCATTTCACCAACATGGTGGAGCAGTTTGTGTGCACACGCCTACATATACTGAATGACGGGTCTGCCCCCTTCAACTTCTGGGTCTCCAAATTGGGCACATGGCCTGAGCTTGCCCTTTACGCCTTGGAGGTGCTGGCCTGCCCTGCAGCCAGTGTATTATCTGAACGTGTATTTAGCACGGCAGGGGGCGTTATCACAGACAAGCGCAGCCGCCTGTCCAGAGCCAATGTGGACAAGCTCACATTCATTAAAATGAACCAGGCATGGATCCCACAGGACTTGTCCGTACCTTGTTCTGACCGGTGTTCTGACAAAAACTGTCTGGCCATCGGCTAGTGTCCGGCCACTTACTGTGCAGGCGCAGTGCTTGTGCAGTACAGAGGACAAGGAGATTCACACAATCTCCAAAGATGAACGTCGCCTGGGCAGTGAGTGCAGGTTCAAGCCCCACCATCCAAGTGGACATACGGTAGCACATAGTAACAGGGCCCCTCACGGGCTCGCTTGGCTAGGCTTCAACCTCAGATGATGTGGCTTGAACCTGGAGTCACCGCGCATCGTATTTGGAG
Organism: Lithobates sylvaticus; assembly: GCA_028564925.1. Taxonomy (NCBI): domain Eukaryota; kingdom Metazoa; phylum Chordata; class Amphibia; order Anura; family Ranidae; genus Lithobates; species Lithobates sylvaticus. The sequence continues at coordinate 312,610,382 of CM053031.1, forward strand.
AGTTTCGAAATCCCCTTGTCCTACGTACTGATCAAGCGCAGTACAGGGTGGACACTATGCGACGGGGGACAGAATTCGACACATCATTCACCACTAGCCTTACACAGCCATTGTTGTATTTTTGAACCAGTGTTGGCTACCTCGTCCTCCTCCACCGCCGCTTCCACCTACACTGCCACATCCACCGCCACCTCAACCTCCTACTCCATATGGACCTCGTCCTCCTAGGTCAAGATTATAATTTTTTCATTTTTTTAATTTCCAAGTATTTTATTTTCCCACTATCTTATCCATTAAATTGAATATTTTTTCCAGAAAGTGCGTATTCTGGGGTATTCCCACCATATGTGCGGCATCGTGCTGTTGAGTTTCTAAGGTTCTTAATGACTTCCTGTACCTCTTCTGCTGAGAAGGGGGCCTCCAGCATTTTATTTTTATTTTTATTTTTTTATGTTATTTTAAGTTATTTACCTATCCACATTTGTTTGCAGAGCACTTGCCATGCTCTTAACAACATGTTGTTGCCATTTGCAGCCCTCTAGCCCTTCCATTACTTTTTACAGCTATTTTAGTCTTCAAAAGTTCGGGTTCCCATTGACTTCAATGGGGTTCGGAGTTCGGGGTCAAGTTCGGGTCAAGTTCGGTCCCGAACCCGGACTTTTTTCCCGGAATTTGGAGAGATTTGCATACAACGACCGATAGAGGACCAATTACAAGTCATTAACCTATCCTCTAAATCCTTGTCACATATAGAATTAGAAGTTTTGGGCTTGGGTCCGAGTTTTTGTCCTTCATCCTATACTGATAGTTTTGAGGTTGTAAAAGACCTCAACTTATTTGCCAGACGGCGCACTTATAAATTCATGTTCGATGATGAGAGGAAAAAGAAAAAACAAGAATATATTGAACGGGAGAAATGGAAGGGGTTTACCGTTAGGGACTTTCTTGCCCTAAAGGACCTTATAGACCTCTTGGATGAAAGTGAAGGATCCCGTTTAATAAAATCAATAGATCTTCTTCTCCAAAAAAAAAAAAAAAAGAGGGGGAAGAGGAGGCACCCTTCACTCCAGACACTCAGAGGGGAGCTGATACTCAGTTTAGAGAAATTGCCGGTTCGTGTCACTGCTAACACCCCCACAGTCACCCCTCTCTTATACTGCCTCTTTATGCTACAAAAACCAAGCTACAGTCTTGCGGGTGCTTCCTAGTGCATCATGGTGCCTCTTGATATCACCAACAGGGAGTCAAAGATAGCAGTGTTATCGTTCATTTGCAAATGTAGTAACAGTATCAATAATGATGTAAGGATCAAATGAGCTTTATGCACAGTAAATGTCAGTAAATGCCAATCACATTCCCGGTTCTCCAGATTGTCTCCAGATTATCTGCTCCGTTCCTCCAGCAGGTATATCCATATAGAGGCCCAAAGGAGGGGGGACATATAGAATGGAATAATATATGCTGCTGAGAAAGTATTTCCAAAAAAAAAAAGAAAAAAAATCCAGTCACTTACTATTGCAGTGTGGGTTCAGAACGGTCGTGGAAGACCCTAAGTATCAGTTAAAGCTGGTAATCCCGACCCCTAAGGGGGATGCACAGCTCGAATCGTAAAGGGGAAGAGAAGAAGCCGCTCTACACTGGAGACTAGGGAGGTTATTGGCACAGAGATACCGATGGCAGCACCCCGGATGAGTCTCCCCCTAGAACCAGCTATGGAACAAGACCAAGAGGTGAGAGAGGAGGTGCAAAATATACCAGGGGACCTGAGGACTATTTTACAAGCTCTTCCTACTAGACAGGAAATGGAGGCACATTGGAAGCTAATGGAGGCATTAGTATCCCGCCTCGAGGAGGGACATTCACGGGAAATGCAATCTGTCCGTATGGAGGTCCAATCACTATCAGCGAAAGTAGATGTGGAAGGGTCCGCAATAGAAAGATTGGAGGCTCGGGTATTAAAGTTGGAAAAAGAACAAGTAGACCAAGAGTCCAATATTCAATTAAAAATGGAAGAGGCTGAGGACCGAAGCAGGAGGAATAACTTAAGGTTTAGAGGTATTCCCGAGAACATCGGAGACGACCAGTTATATCAAACGGTGGCCAAAATCTGTCTGGACTTAGGAGTAAATACTGCCCCCAGGGAGTTGTAATTGGACAGACTACATAGAGCCCCAGGACCCCCTTCCACAGATTTGACTAGACCTTGCGACGTAATCGGACGTCTACATAGATACTCCCATAAAGAGATGATCAGTAGAAAAGCATGGGAAATTGGTCCTGTTACAGTTGAAGGGTCTAGGATCAGCATACTTCCAGATTTATCTCGAGCCACCCTTCAGAGGAGGGCACAATTTTGTCCAGTTCTAGAGAAAATAAAGACTGCTGGGGGGTCATATCGATGGGGATATCCGTTATCCGTAATTAGGGCAGGATCCAGGACTTTTATATTACGGGCCCCATCGGACTTACCGGCTTTATTCTTGTTTCTGGGAGTGGAAGGTTGTGTAGTTCCAAATTGGCTTTTGCCCATTGGGAAAAGACCTCCCAAAGGGGGGATCACAAGGTCTATGGGGGTACCATATCAAGACTTGGAAGATACACAGCAAGCCCAACAACCATAAGTGATGAAGAACTTTTAAACTTGCTAGAGATTTCCCTTCCTTTTCAACAAGCTAAAACAAAGGGCGTAGCCATTTTAATTTCCAGGCGTGTTGCCTGGTCATTGGTGGATAAATGCCAAGACACAGGAGGAAGATATATCTTCCTAAAAGGCTTGATAGGAACAGTTAAGACGACCATAGCCACCATATATGCCCCCAACGTACACCAACATAGCTTCTTGAAAAAGGCACTAACTAAACTAATGGATTTCAAGGAGGGAAACCTGATAATAGGAGGGGATTTTAATATCCCCCTCAACTCTAAATTAGACACATCAAAGGGGTCCTCTTCAATATCGATAGGTATAAGGAAAAATATAATCAATACGTTGAAAGAATTTCAACTAGTAGATGTCTGGAGGGCTTTCCACGCAGAGGAGAAAGACTTCACTTATTATTCCAACCCACATCAGTTGTACTCGCAAATTGATTTGTTTTTAATACCACAACAAATTCTCTCGAAGGTTTAAGACACTCAAATTGGAAATATTACATGGTCAGACCATGCACCAATCACAATGAGGATAAATTTCTGGGGGTTGCCCACAAAATGGATTGGAGGTGGAGACTAAATGAAAGCCTGTTGGAGTGCCCCGAGATTCGAGAGGACTTAAAAAAAGAAATCAATTCATACTTTCAAATAAATGATGACGGGGAGACGGACTTGGGGATAGTATGGGAAGCCCACAAGGCGGTAATTAGAGGAATCTTAATAAAACATGGTACCCGAGTGAAGAGAGCTATAGAGGAGAGGATGAGGGGGTTAATGGAAAAGATACAAGAAATAGAGATAAAACATAAGAAGACCGTAGAAAAAGAATTAGGAATCGAATTAGCAGATGCAAGAAGACAATTATCAGATCTTCTTCGGTATAAAGCAAGAGCAATCTTGCAACAAGGGAAGAGAGTAATATACGAGTCGGGAGATAAATGCGGAAGAGTTTTAGCTAAGAAATTAAAAGAACAACAAAGTCGGTCATATATACCCTGTATTAAAACAAAAGGAGGCCAAAAAACATTCATGCCAAAAGATATTGTACGGGAATTTGGAGAATTCTACAGTACGTTATACAACTTACCAATCTCTCCCGTACCTACTTCTTTAATGGAAGAATATTTGTCTTCCTCAAAGCTAGCTAGATTGCCATCTCCAACACGTTTGGAGTTAGAGATGCCAATAACATCAGAGGAAGTGGTATCAGCCATAAGATTGATGAAAAACGGGAAGGCACCTGGCCCAGATGGGTTTTCCGCACAATACCTTAAGAGTTTTGCCTCAGTTCTAAGTCCATATCTGACCAAAACTTTTAATACTTGGGGACAAATATCATCCCCACCTGTGGAGGCTTCAAGGGCTCATATAGTAGTGATACCCAAAGAAGGGAAAGATTTATCAGTATGCAGCAGCTATCGCCCGATTTCATTGCTAAATGTCGATATGAAAGTGTTCACGAAGATACTTGCATCCCGTTTACAACCGTATCTGCCTCAGTTAGTACATATGGATCAAGTGGGGTTTGTGCCCACACGAGAAGCAAGAGACAGTACTATTAAAGTTATAAATCTGGTCCATTATGTAAATCAAAAAGGGATGTCAAGTATCTTCGTGAACACAGACGCTGAAAAGGCTTTCGATAGGGTTAACTGGACCTTTATGAAGGGAGTGCTAAAACACATGTTTATGGGAGATAGAATGCTACAATGGATAGCGGGTATATATTCCACACCACAAGCTTTGGTAAAAGCTAATGGAGTATACTCAGAATACTTTCCAATATCAAATGGGACGCGCCAGGGATGTCCTCTATCGCCTCTATTATTTGCGCTGACTTTGGAGCCGTTATTAAACAAGATCCGACAGAACACCGATATTAGCGGTATTCGTATGGGAAAAGATGAGTATAAAGTCTCCGCATATGCGGACGACTTATTATTCTCAATAACGAACCCACAGATATCGCTACCTAACCTTATAAAGGAAGTGGAAAATTACGGAGTTCTATCGAACTTTAAGATACACTATAGTAAGTCAGAAGGTGTCCCTGGAGCGCCCCCTACAAAATAGCCTAGAAAAATTACACTATTTAGGGATATATATTCCACCGAAGATTATAAATATATATGGCTTGAATTACCCACCTTTAATCAAGGAAGTGACAGCCCTGCTGCAGAAGTGGAGCTGGGCTGGGCATTCCTGGTTTGGAAGGAGTAACATACTAAAAATGAGTATCGTACCAAAATTCCTCTACCCTTTCCAGGCACTGCCCATATCCGTTCCCATGGCATTCTTCAGTCAAATTAGAAGTATCTTTACGAAATTTATATGGGCAAGTAGGCGTCCTAGGATAAATAGAAAATTGCTGACCCTACCGAAAGCTGCGGGAGGCGTAGCTGCGCCGGACCTATATAAATATTATCAATCGTCTCAACTGGGTAGAATTCTGGACTGGTGCCGACATGAAGCAAGCAAAATATGGATTAATATAGAGCAACAGTTTAGTATAGTTCCGCTCAATAGAGTAATTTGGTGCTGCGCAGCTATGCCCCCTGCATTAAAAATGCATCCTTTGATAGGACCAACACTTCGGATAGGTCGTAAGATTATCCAGAATTCCAATCTCTCTACTCAAAAATCCCCTCTGTTTCCCATATTGGGGAACCCGGATTTTGAACCAGGCTTGGAACCTGGTGTATTCAAAAAATTTAAAGAAAAGGGTATTTTTCAAGCCTCGCATTATATTATCCAAAATAAATGGACAACAATAGAACTACTTACGAAATTAGATGGTCAATTCCAACTACCCCATTGGCAGGCACGTCAGATTAGACATTTCTTGGAAACACTGGGACCATATGAAAACTTTGACCGACCAAGGACAAAATTTGAGAGATATTGTGAGGGGAAGGGGCCTTTCTCCCATGGTATTTCAAATATTTATGCTCTGTTGACTGCCCCACCGGAGTCTGGGAAAATGGGAAAGAGATCTGGAACAAATTTTTACAATAGAACAACAACAAAAAATAATATATTTAACCCTAAATTCATCCAGATGCACTAAGATTCAGGAACTGAACTATAAAATATTGATGCGGTGGTATTATACCCCCGCATTAATGCATACATTTTCCCAGACGACATCGGACAGGTGCTGGAGGGGTTGTCAAGAGAGAGGCACCATAGTACATATCTTTTGGACATGCCCAATAATTAAAAATTTCTGGCAGGAAGTCCAGAAAATTACGCAATTACTCTCGGAATACCAGATCCCATGGGACCCGGCTTTCTTTCTCCTGCAATCTTCTCAAATCCCAATAACGAGTTATAAAAACTCATTATTGAGTCATATGGTGAATGCTGCTAAAAGTTGCATAACTTTATGCTGGAAGAACTTAAGAGCCCCCCAAATATCCATGTGGCTTAATAAAGTAAGAGATATAGGGATCATGGAAAACCTGATCCCTATGTCAATAAACAGAAAATAACAAATATCTCAAATATGGGCCCCCTGGGAGAAGTTCTTGCAAACGAAGGAGGGAAGGAGACTGATCGGGGAGGAATTAAGGTAATAACTTAGATTAACATGGCCGAGGGAGGGAGAGAGAGAGAATGTTTTTTTTTTCTTGTTTGGGGGGTGGGGAGGGGGGCCCTAGTTTAGGAGGAAAGAAGGTGATACGTTCTGAGGGAGGGAGTTGGGGAGGGGGGGATGGAGAGGAAAGGAGAAAGAAAATAACAGGATCACAGAGGTAGAATATGAAAGCGTAGCATGTATGTAACATGAAAATAAAAAAAAATGGAACATAATACAGTGGTGTGAAAAAGTGTTTGCCCCCTTCCTCATTTCCTGTTCCTTTGCATGTTTGTCACACTTAAGTGTTTCGGAACATCAAACCAATTTAAACAATAGTCAAGGACAACACAAGTAAACACAAAATGCAATTTGTAAATGAAGGTGTTTATTATTAAAGGTGAAAAAAAATCCAAACCATCATGGCCCTGTGTGAAAAAGTGATTGCCCCCCTTGTTAAAACATACTATAACTGTGGTTGTCCACACCTGAGTTCAATTTCTCTAGCCACACCCAGGCCTGATTATTGCCACACCTGTTCACAATCAAGGCATCACTTAAATAGGAGCTGCTTGACACAGTAAGGTCCACCAGAAGATCCTTAAAAGCTACACATCATGCCGAGACCCAAAGAAATTCAGGAACAATTGAGAAAGAAAGTAATTGAGATCTATCAGTCTGGAAAGGGTTATAAAGGGTTATAAAGCCATTTCCAAAGCTTTGGGAATCCAGCGAACCACAGTGAGAGCCATTATCCACAAATGGCGAAGACATGGAACAGTGGTGAACCTTCCCAGGAGTGGCCGGCCGCCCAAAATTACCCCAAGAGCGCAGCGACGACTCATCCAAGAGGTCACAAAAGACCCCACAACAACGTCCAAGGTACTGCAGGCCTCACTTGCCTCAGTTAAGGTCAGCGTTCATGCCTCCACCATCAGGAAAAGACTGGGCAAAAATGGCCTGCATGGCAGAGTTCCAAGGAGAAAACCACTGCTGAGCAAAAAGAACATCAAAGCTCGTCTCAATTTCTCCACAACACATCTTGATGATCCCCAAGACTTTTGGGACAACATTCTGTGGACCGATGAGACAAAAGTGGAACTCTTTGGAAGGTGTGTGTCCAAGTATATCTGGCGTAGAAGGAACACTGCATTTCAGAAAAAGAACATTATACCAACAGTAAAATATGGTGGTGGTAGTGTGATGGTCTGGGGCTGTTTTGCTGCTTCAGGACCTGGAAGACTTGCCGTGATAAAAGGAACTATGAATTCTGCTGTCTACCAAGAGATCCTGAAGGAGAATGTCCGACCATCTGTTCGTGTAAGCTGAAACGAACTTGGGTTCTGCAGCAGGACAATGATCCTAAACACACCAGAAAGTCCACCACCGAATGGCTGAAGAAAAACAAAATGAAGACTTTGGAGTGGCCTAGCCAAAGTCCTGACCTGAATCCTATTGGGATGTTGTGGTATGACCTTAAAAAGGCCGTTCATGCTCGAAAACCCTCTAATGTAACTGAATTAGGACAATTCTGCAAAGATGAGTGGGCCAAAATTCCTCCAGGACGCTGTAAAAGCCTCATTGCACGTTATCGCAAACGCTTGGTTGCAGTTGTTGCTGCTAAGGGTGGCCCAACCAGTTATTAGGTTTAGGGGGCAATCACTTTTTCACACAGGGCCATGATGGTTTGGATTTTTTTTCACCTTTAATAATAAACACCTTCATTTACAAATTGCATTTTGTGTTTACTTGTGTTGTCCTTGACTATTGTTTAAATTGGTTTGATGTTCCGAAACACTTAAGTGTGACAAACATGCAAAGGAACAGGAAATGAGGAAGGGGGCAAACACTTTTTCACACCACTGTATATAAAATGACATGCTGTATTTTCTGTTAATGTTTATGTTTATTTTGACAAACCTCTGTTTTCAAGTGAAAATAAAATAAAGAATTGCAAAAAAAAAAAGAAAGTGAAGGATCCCAGGGTGGTCCTGCAAAGGGGGCTCCCCCGCTCATTGCTGGGGACCTCCCTCAGGCAATTCCACCCAGGGAGATACCGAAGTTTTTCAATAAATCAACTAATTTTCCATCCCTAAAAACTAGTCCCAGTATCTGGACCTTTTTACAGCAAGTAACTAATGACATAAAAAAACTTGATTTTAGGTCACAAAAAATAAGAAACCTTACGTCTGAGCAACAACTTGCGATTTGCCAACTTTAGGATAATAAAGAAATTACTATAAAAATGGCAGATAAAGGGGGAAATGTTATACTGGATACTGAAAAATATAAACAAATGTGTCTGGATATTCTATCCAATCAGGATTGGTATAGCCTTATTCCTTTTGAAAACATAATAACCTTTAATGGAGATTATGAAATATTGATCACACGAGCATTTAATGAAGGAATAATAGATAAGGACATCTTTGAGGCCCTCAAAACCACCTATCCAAGAGTTCCATCTTTTTACTCACTCCCTAAGACCCATAAAAACATTGAGAAACCCCGGGACGCCCGGTTATATCGGGCATAGGGGCAAAAAGTGAAAAGGGCAGTAGATTGGTGGATGCTTTTTTTCGCCCATATGTAACACAGCTTCCCTCCTACTTACAGGATACCCTGGCACTATTAAGGGTTCTGCACAATAGGAAAGTTTCCCCCGCCAGTTTTCTGGTTGTTATCGATGTAGAGGCTTTATACTGCAGTATTCCTCATACTTTGGGGTTAGCGGTCGTTTAAAGCTTCTTTGGTGAGAGTGATCCTATACGTAGGCCCTACAATGTATTCATATTGGAGCTACTAAAGCATATCCTAACTAAAAATGTTTTTTTCTTTTGACGGCTCCCACTACCTCCAGGTACAGGGCGTGGCGATGGGGACATGTTGTGCCCCATCCTACGCAAACCTGTACCTGGGGGGGTGGGAGCGCTCTCTTTTTTATAATTCCTCTCTATCGATATATCTGGCCAACATATGATGTTGGTACAGATATATCGACGACATTTTTTTGGTCTGGGACGCGAGTCTGGAGGATCTAACTAAATTCTTGGAGGTACTATCCATCAACGACTTCAACCTCAGGTTTCTGATGGAGTATAGCCTGAGGTCGTTGCCGTTTTTGGATCTTACCATAAATAAACAGGATGATGGAACCATCACCACATCCCTTTATAGAAAGAAAACCGCAGGGAATACCATTCTCCATGCGAGTAGTTCGCACCCCCAATCCTTAATTAGGAGTATCCCCTATTCCCAATACTTGCGCCTTAGAAGAAACTGCTCAACAGAAGATGCCTTTAGAGCGGAAGGCAACCTATTAAGAACACGATTACAAATACAGGGTTACAGTAAAACCATTTTGAAGAAGGCATTTAAAAAGGCAATTGACAAGGATAGAACCGACTTACTTTTTGGAGAACGACAGAACAATAAACAAAAAAACGTCACACTAGTAATCACCACATACTCCAACAATCATGAAGATATACGTAATATCATTGATAGGCATTGGCACCTCTTAACGGGAGACAGGATTGTGAGCAAATTTATTGGAACCGTCCCCCAAATTACATATAAGAAATGTCAGTCACTAAAAGATTGGCTAGTGCATACCCACTTTCAGGGACATATTGAACAGGAAATTGATCCCCCAGGAATGTCAAAGTGTCATGACTGTGACTACTGTGACTGGATACTGGAGGGCTCTTCCTTTTTACTTCCCAATGGTGATACGTATAATATGAAATTTTCAGCCAACTATCAAACCAAAGGAATAGTATATATAGCCTTCTGCAAATGCGGAGCTTTCTATATAGGTAAAACCTCAGGAATTTCTGGAGGCGTATATACGATCATATATACTATATAAGAAAGAATTTACTTTATACCCCTATAGGGAGACACGTAGCTATGTACCATAAAAACGATACATCTATGGTCTGCTTTACAGCCTTAGAGCGAGTAAAGGAGGACCCTAGAGGTGGAAACATAGACCGTAAATTATTGCAGCGTGAAGCCAGATGGATTTTTAAATTAAATGCCACAAGGGCTCCTGGTTTAAACGACTCCTTAAGTTTCCGCCCGTTTCTATGATGTGTCAATGGTTTAGTTTTTTAATCCAGGGTAATTTCTCTTCCACTCTGATCAACAACACATTGGGTTCAAATATGGGTGGACTGGGGGTGTCTCCCTTTCCTTTTGTCTATGGGTATAGGTGATGTTTGTTGACAATATGAAGCATAATGTATTTGGTACTTAGTACTGTTGTATATTTGTATATATGTATTTCTGTTTATGTATTTCATTGAAGATGTATATGCTTGATGTAGAGGACACATGAGGAGACTGCATGAAGTGAGCCGTTAGTAAGATTCTGTCTATATATTTCATATGCATTTTTGCTGAGAGACAAACTTTTTTTCTCTCCTTAGATGTAGCTGAGAAATTCGGAACCTGACAAGGATTGTTTGGGAAATGAGAACTTGGTATAACCCTCTCTGGCTTGGTTAAGAACGGGTGGGATGGAATGACTTTTTATCTACCATCCCCCCCTCGGTGGTTGGCGCTGCGGTGGAGGTGTCGGAGGGATCTTTCTTGTTTCCCTCCTTTTTTACATCTTTAGCACTGTCTGGATCTCTCCCATCCCCTTTGTGGTTTTCCCTCTTCCTTTCTTCCCCGTTTTTTTTTTATTATTATTATTTATTATTTTTTGTTAGTCCTGTTTAAAAGATATTATACATTTAACTGAACAGAGCTGATCCTTTATATATATTTTCACGGCCGCTTGTTGGTTGCCATCTCTCCTGCCCAGACCCATTGCTGCTGCCCAGACCCAATGTTACGGAATTATGGTAGCAGACCTGGATCTGCCTGGGGGCTGGGATTCCAATTTGGGGCTCTGCGCGGTATTCATTGATTTTGCTTTTAGTGCAATGTGTAGGCTGTCAGTTGTTCTGGGATTACCGCTCCTATTTTAGAGCCTGTCTGCCTCTTTGGCACATGCGCTGGTTTATTGTTCCACTTATGGCTCTAATCTACGGGCTCCCTGAGTAAGGTGCAGTCTTTTGCCTATGTGCCTGTTGCGCATGCGCGAGGTTACTACGTGCTGTGCGGCCGTAAACTCCGGGCTCCCATGTTGAGACGCATTGAATGCCGATATCGGCGCATGCGCATTGGCACCCGTTGGGAGATGCGTGCGCACCCGGCGATCGGAGCCGGCTTATTTCCCAGCTGGGGATTATTCTCCCTAAGTGGTTTTAGAGGGCGGTACTTCCACCCAAACTGGCGCCAATTTACCCTATATAACCAGCACTCCTGCAGCTATACACTGCAGATGAAATGCTGGGAAGCTGATTCGATCTGACACCTCACTCTAAGGTATTCCTTTGATCTACATTGGACTGACTATCTGCTAGCTGCATTACTATGACCGGCTTTCTGAGTGACATTTTATTGGGCTAATATGTGACTGACTTTGGTCTTTATACTACATATATCCTCTCCTTTTTTCTTATAGAGTATCCATCTGTTGCTCTAATTACTGGGATCACTGCCCCAAACCCCAGGCTCTCCTTTCCAGGCAGGGGAATTATCCATAGGTATTTTCATGTATATACTGGCTATGGCTATTTATTTGAATTTAGGCTAATCGCGATCCTCTTGGAATAGATTTCATTGGAATATTGACACCACTATATACACCTTTTCGTTGTTTTTCCTTAGAATACTTACCGGCTGTTCCTTGGGATGGTGTTATAAACACGGGTCTTAGGTGGTTGGTCTCAGGCAGGGGAGCTCCACATATGCCGTATCAGGTATGGAGTGGCTCATGATGGATTAATATAAATTTGAGCTTATTTGGATCTAATGGTAACGTCATTATTTATTGATTCTAGGCAGAAAGCACCTTCTCAGCTTTCTTACCTATACTATTGTCGTAGAGGTGTTTCCCAGGTTACCTCATCTTCTAGATACATTGATGTGTTCGATGTGAGTATATATTATATTATTTCCCTAAACGAATTATATAAATTAATTTTAAAATTAAATCGTCCCCTTTTTTTTCTTCTTCTCTCTTTCAGCATGTTCTACTATCCTTGTCGGATTTAGATTCTCAGAAATTATTCTTTTGGTTATCTACTCCCAAGGGATTCTTACTTGCTGTAGGTGACAACACCAAATTATATATCCACCACTAAGGCAGATCCTTTTAAATAAATGTAAAATTAAAAGGTAGGCAAATGCTAATAAAATGCCAATTTAAAATATATTCCGTGAAGAATATGTTTCTATATAGAATTGAGAAAGTCTAACGGCTCACTCTTAAGTAACTCTCATGTTTTCTTTATGATACACTACAGATATTATAACTGCTGTTTTCTGGTTCTGAAGAAGCCACAAGCAAAACGCGTCAACCAGTATTGATCAGCACTTTTGAATCAACAATGTGATCTATTGTGTCTGTATGCATATTGAAATTCAATGATCTTTTTTTAATGTTAAATACACCATTTATATTTTGTGATAATAAAAGATATTTATAAAACTTGTTTAGTTTATAGAATTTAACTCTGTTCAGGTACCGAGATAGTCCGTCAGGTTGGCTAAACCCCCTCTTGTTCATTTTTCTTTACATATTCATTAGGATGAGGTACCCCCCATAGCTTACTCACATAACTCTAATAATAATAATGAACGGTAATGATAAAATTGGTGCTGCGTTCCCCTAATTGGTATACAAGGGATGTATGTATATGTGTGTGTCCCCTCAAGGTGTGGATACCAAGTGGGATGCACCTAATGATGGATCATGCAATATGTATATATGTATGTGTGTGTATATATATATATATATATATATATATATATATATATATATATATATAAAAAACAATATATTTACTATACCACTCCCGACCGACAGAGCAGAGACAGACCTGTTTGTGGGGGGGGGGGGGGGGGGGGGGGGGGGGGGGGGGGACAGTGGTAAGGGGGGGGAAACAAACCAGAAATGGGTGCGTGATATGTTATAACAAGGTGTATGCGTCTAACTCCTCATAGAGACCCCTGGCGAGAGGGAATTGAGGGAGTATATCCAAAAAAGGCTCCTGCTGGCAGAGTCGTTTAAAACGCTCCGCAGCAGGCAAACCTCTGGAGATGGCCTCTATGACCCACACCTTCAGAACTTTTGATGTTCAGTCAAAAAATGTCTTGTCACATCCCTATTCGATGAACCACCTGTGCTTGCCAAACCATTGGCGGAGGGGACGGATGATTCTGCCAACATATAGGAGGCCACAAGGACAGGTTATACAGTATACTACATGATCACTGGAGCAATTGTGAAACTCTTTTATAGGGTAAGTTGTTCCTTTTGTAGAGAAGCTTTCTTACACATCATGCGTAATTTTTTTTCTTGCATTGAAATTGCATTTTTTGACTGAACATCAAAAGTCCACCATCAAATATTTCCATGTGTATCAGTTTAATAATTTTTTAAGTCAATCCGAGACTGTTAACCCCTGCTTCACCTGCCCCTTGCTATAATTGTTTTTCCCTAAATTGTTTACTGATTGGTCTGCTGGAAGTTCTAGTTCCACTGCCACACACACATGTTGTCCATTGTGTATATATAGATGTCCTCCTCTAGAGGGCAGCAGGCCAATAGAAGGAGCAGTCAGCTCCGAACGAGTAGCCTTTCACCACTGCAGCCCTGATTGACAAGATTCCAGCCCTGCCTAGGTCCAATTAGACACCGGTGACATCACTTCCTGTTCCACGGTCCATGCTGGTCAGTGTGGAGCTTCCTGGTTCCTTTGCTCCTGGAGAAACACTGTAATTTATTCCAGACAGCTGCTCAATCCTTTCCAGATATCTGGAACAGTGGTGGGACCCACAGAGCCATGTGGAATGTCAGGACTGCACTTTACTTTGACGAGCATGCATCTTTTATCATCTTGTAAGTGTTTTTAATCTTATCCTATTAAAGTCTTCATTTTAATACTACACTCTGGTTGGTGCCTCCCCCTCCCTGTTTTTTCCTTGCTGTGGAGAAAAATACCAGGGTTATGGCAGCTATCTACTGTCATATCCCCAGTATTCTATGTCAAAGTACCAACGTATATCTACGGTGGGTGATCAGCAAGTGTTTAACCGGCAATTGTGCTGTCATGCAACACTGTATGCAAATGAGATCTATATATTTTTTTTCACACAAATAGTGCTTTTTTTTGGGTTGTATTTAATCACCACTGGGGTTTTTATCTTTTGGTATTGACATGGAATTTTATAGATAGGCAACTTCTATCCTCACATTGATTAGTGGTTCCAAATTATTAATAACTACTGCAGTAGGGGACAGACACAAAAGATACACTCCACATCTTTCCAAATAACTGTTCCCTACTGCAGTAGTTGTTATTAATTTGGAACCACTAATCATGAGAAAAAAAAAAATAAGCGTATCACCACAGCGTGGTACTGTGGATACAATTACGGTACTAGGTGCCAAGTCCCAAAATTAAGTGAGAGAAATAGAAAAACCAAAAAGAGGGCTTGGACTTTATAGGCACAAAAACACTGTTCTACTAAAAATGTATTTATTAATACATAGAAAAATATTAAATACTGGCATTTAGCCATATCTCAGGGTTAAAGAGTAGGGATGGGCCCGGTGCTCGATTCGAACCCACGTTCGAATCGAGCACCGGGTGTTCGCCCGCTCGGCGAGCCCAGTTCGCCGAGCGGTGCGTGTGATGCGAGCGGCCCGCAATGCATTGCGGCCGGCGCAGTGCATTGCTGGCTGATGATTGGCCAAGCATGCACTGTGACCCCGCATGCTTGGCCAATCACAGCGCCGGAAACTAGGAGAGCAATAATTGGCTACAGGCAGGACGCCTGTAGCCAATTAAAGCTCAGGGGCTTTAGTACACGCCCCGCTCTATAAAAGGCCGCCACGCCGTCGGCCCAGGGCACATGTGTTCCGGCTTTTAGAAGAGCAGTCTGCTGATTTCTTCTTTGCTAAACCATTGCTGACTCCTCCTGAGTCATTCAAATCATTACTGATCATTGCTGCTGATTGAACAGAGTGTGATATTATCTGCTGCTGGGGATTAGTCTGGTGTGTACATGCTGTTAGTACAGCATTGCAGTAGCACCAATCGCAGTGCTGTTAGAACAGCATTGCACCCCAACTTCTGTCCCAACCTTCTGTCCCATCCCAGGCAGGGATTTATAGGAGCCATATTGTGTTTGTGTCAGCACCCATAGGACCTATAGTGTGTTCTGAGCACACATAGGACCTATATTTTTTTGTCAGCACACATAGTACCTCTAGTGTGTTTGTGTCAGCACCCATAGGACCTATAGTGTGTTGTGAGCACACATAGGACCTATATTTTTTTTGTCAGCACACATAGTACCTATAGTGTGTTTGTGTCAGCACCCATAGGACCTATAGTGTGTTGTGAGCACACATAGGAGCTCTATTTATTCGTCAGCACACATAGTACCTATAGTGTGTTTGTGTCAGCACCCATAGGACCTATGGTGTGTTGTGAGCACACATAGGAGCTCTATTTCTTCGTCAGCACACATAGTACCTCTAGTGTGTTTGTGTCAGCACCCATAGGACCTATAGTGTGTTGTGAGCACACATAGGACCTATATTTTTTTTGTCAGCACACATAGTACCTATAGTGTGTTTGTGTCAGCACCCATAGGACCTATAGTGTGTTGTGAGCACACATAGGAGCTCTATTTCTTCGTCAGCACACATAGTACCTATAGTGTGTTTGTGTCAGCACCCATAGGACCTATAGTGTGTTGTGTGCACACATAGGACCTATATTTTTTTTTGTCAGCACACATAGTACCTATAGTGTGTTTGTGTCAGCACCCATAGGACCTATAGTGTGTTGTGAGCACACATAGGAGCTTTATTTCTTCGTCAGCACACATAGTACCTCTAGTGTGTTTGTGTCAGCACCCATAGGACCTATAGTGTGTTGTGTGCACACATAGGACCTATATTTTTTTGTCAGCACACATAGTACCTCTAGTGTGTTTGTGTCAGCACCCATAGGACCTATAGTGTGTTGTGAGCACACATAGGACCTCTATTTTTTTGTCAGCACACATAGTACTTATAGTGTGTTTGTGTCAGCACCCATAGGACCTATAGTGTGTTGTGAGCACACATAGGAGCTCTATTTCTTCGTCAGCACACATAGTACCTATAGTGTGTTTGTGTCAGCACCCATAGGACCTATAGTGTGTTGTGAGCACACATAGGAGCTCTATTTCTTCGTCAGCACACATAGTACCTCTAGTGTGTTTGTGTCAGCACCCATAGGACCTATAGTGTGTTGTGTGCACACATAGGACCTATATTTTTTTGTCAGCACACATAGTACCTCTAGTGTGTTTGTGTCAGCACCCATAGGACCTATAGTGTGTTGTGAGCACACATAGGACCTCTATTTTTTTGTCAGCACACATAGTACTTATAGTGTGTTTGTGTCAGCACCCATAGGACCTATAGTGTGTTGTGAGCACACATAGGAGCTCTATTTCTTCGTCAGCACACATAGTACCTATAGTGTGTTTGTGTCAGCACCCATAGGACCTATAGTGTGTTGTGAGCACACATAGGAGCTCTATTTCTTCGTCAGCACACATAGTACCTCTAGTGTGTTTGTGTCAGCACCCATAGGACCTATAGTGTGTTGTGAGCACACATAGGACCTATATTTTTTTGTCAGCACACATAATACCTATAGTGTGTTTCTGTCAGCACCCATAGGACCTATAGTGTGCTGTGAGCACACATAGGACCTATATTTTTTGTCAGCACACATAGTACCTATAGTGTGTTTGTGTCAGCACCCATAGGACCTATAGTGTGTTTGTGTCAGCACCCATAGGACCTATAGTGTGTTGTGAGCACACATAGGACCTATAGTGTGTTGTGAGCACACATAGGACCTATATTTTTTTGTCAGCACACACAGTACCTATAGTGTGTTTGTGTCAGCACCCATAGGACCTATAGTGTGTTGTGAGCACACATAGGACCTATAGTGTGTTGTGAGCACACATAGGACCTATATTTTTTTGTCAGCACACATAGTACCTATAGTGTGTTTGTGTCAGCACCCATAGGACCTATAGTGTGTTGTGAGCACACATAGGAGCTCTATTTCTTCGTCAGCACACATAGTACCTCTAGTGTGTTTGTGTCAGCACCCATAGGACCTATAGTGTGTTGTGTGCACACATAGGACCTATATTTTTTTGTCAGCACACATAGTACCTCTAGTGTGTTTGTGTCAGCACCCATAGGACCTATAGTGTGTTGTGAGCACACATAGGACCTCTATTTTTTTGTCAGCACACATAGTACTTATAGTGTGTTTGTGTCAGCACCCATAGGACCTATAGTGTGTTGTGAGCACACATAGGAGCTCTATTTCTTCGTCAGCACACATAGTACCTATAGTGTGTTTGTGTCAGCACCCATAGGACCTATAGTGTGTTGTGAGCACACATAGGAGCTCTATTTCTTCGTCAGCACACATAGTACCTCTAGTGTGTTTGTGTCAGCACCCATAGGACCTATAGTGTGTTGTGAGCACACATAGGACCTATATTTTTTTGTCAGCACACATAGTACCTATAGTGTGTTTGTGTCAGCACCCATAGGACCTATAGTGTGTTGTGAGCACACATAGGACCTATAGTGTGTTGTGAGCACACATAGGACCTATATTTTTTTGTCAGCACACATAGTACCTATAGTGTGTTTGTGTCAGCACCCATAGGACCTATAGTGTGTTGTGAGCACACATAGGAGCTCTATTTCTTCGTTAGCACACATAGTACCTATAGTTTGTTTGTGTCAGCACCCATAGGACCTATAGTGTGTTGTGAGCACACATAGGAGCTCTATTTCTTCGTCAGCACACATAGTACCTATAGTGTGTTTGTGTCAGCACCCATAGGATCTATAGTGTGTTGTGAGCACACATAGGAGCTCTATTTCTTCGTCAGCACACATAGTACCTCTAGTGTGTTTGTGTCAGCACCCATAGGACCTATAGTGTGTTGTGAGCACACATAGGACCTATATTTTTTTGTCAGCACACATAGTACCTCTAGTGTGTTTGTGTCAGCACCCATAGGACCTATAGTGTGTTGTGAGCACACATAGGACCTATATTTTTTTGTCAGCACACATAGTACCTATAGTGTGTTTGTGTCAGCACCCATAGGACCTATAGTGTGTTGTGAGCACACATAGGACCTATATTTTTTTGTCAGCACACATAGTACCTATAGTGTGTTTGTGTCAGCACCCATAGGACCTATAGTGTGTTGTGAGCACACATAGGAGCTTTATTTCTTTGTCAGCACACATAGTACCTATAGTGTGTTTGTGTCAGCACCCATAGGACCTATAGTGTGTTGTGAGCACACATAGGAGCTCTATTTCTTCGTCAGCACACATAGTACCTCTAGTGTGTTTGTGTCAGCACCCATAGGACCTATAGTGTGTTGTGAGCACACATAGGACCTATATTTTTTTTGTCAGCACACATAGTACCTATAGTGTGTTTGTGTCAGCACCCATAGGACCTATAGTGTGTTGTGAGCACACATAGGAGCTTTATTTCTTTGTCAGCACACATAGTACCTATAGTGTGTTTGTGTCAGCACCCATAGGACCTATAGTGTGTTGTGAGCACACATAGGAGCTCTATTTCTTCGTCAGCACACATAGTACCTCTAGTGTGTTTGTGTCAGCACCCATAGGACCTATAGTGTGTTGTGAGCACACATAGGACCTATATTTTTTTGTCAGCACACATAATACCTATAGTGTGTTTCTGTCAGCACCCATAGGACCTATAGTGTGCTGTGAGCACACATAGGACCTATATTTTTTTGTCAGCACACATAGTACCTATAGTGTGTTTGTGTCAGCACCCATAGGACCTATAGTGTGTTTGTGTCAGCACCCATAGGACCTATAGTGTGTTGTGAGCACACATAGGACCTATATTTTTTGTCAGCACACATAGGAGCTATAGTGTGTTTGTGTCAGCACACATAGGAGCTAGTGTGTGTGTGTGTCAGCACACATAGGAGCTAGTGTGTGTGTGTGTGTCAGCACACATAGGAGCTAGTGTGTGTGTGTGTCAGCCCAGTTCTTGTCATCTAAGGCAGCCTCTATCTGTCATAGGGCCCTGTTGCTGTCATCTAAGGCATCCATCTGCAGGAGTTAGTGTGTGTGCTGTGTGACTCCAGCACAATATACACTACCCACTACAATGGCTGGAAGACCGCCAAGGAGAGGCAGACATTCCCGAGGCAAGAACACAGGGCAAGCAGGCTCTGTTTGTAGAGACAACAGTGCTGGTCGTGGACGTGGTCGTGCATCGTCATCAGCACGTGGCCATGGGACACGCTTGTCTTTGTTTTCGGCAGCTGGACATGTTGAGCCGCATCATGCCGAAGGCTTGGTAGAATGGATGACCAAGCCCTCCTCATCCTCCTCATCCTCTCTCACCCAGGCTCAGGACACTGGCAGAGCAGCTGCCAACGCGTACTCAATGGCATCATCAGGCACCCCTTCCCTAGACCCACCATGTCCTCCTGAGGAGTCCCCCGAACTGTTTGAGCACAGTGTTGGGTACATGCTCCAGGAGGATGCCCAACGATTTGAAGGCTCGGATGATGATACCCAGCTTGAGGAAGGCAGTAGTGTGCGCGCAGAGAGAGGGGATGCTGAAGGACAGCAATCTGGCAGTAATGTTCCACCAGCTGCAGCTTACTGCCAGGTTTGCTCTAGTGGTGAAGAGGGAGGGGATGATGAGGTCACTGACGCCACGTGGGTGCCTGGAGGGAGAGAGGAGGAGGAGGAGGATGCGGCGGCACATGTCCAACAAGGCAGGATGCCCCCTGGAGGCCAGCTAGAGGCCAGCACACCAACTGAATAACACCGCAGAGCTCCGCCTGTGCAGGGCGCTGCCTCTGCACGTTATCACAAAAGTTCTTTGGTGTGGGCCTTTTTTGAGACGAGTGCATCAGATCGCTCCACTGCTATTTGCAATATTTGTCTCAAGCGTATCTCGCGTGGCCAAAACATCAGCCGCTTGGGCACCACAAGCATGACCAGACATATGTCGACCTGCCATGCAGCTCGTTGGCAAGCGCACATTAAAGACCCACACCAAAGAACAAAGGGGACCTCTCTTTGCTCCTCATCAGCTGGGATCTCCATCCCCACTATATCTTCAGTCCTCTCTGAAAGCTGCTCTGAGAGAACTGAATGTGTAGAATTAGGTGTGTCACAACCAAGTACTTGCAGTATACCGACGTCCGATTGTAGCAGACAAATTTCCCTGCCCCAGCTGCTGGACCGTCGAAAGAAGTATACTCCCAGCCATCCACATGCCCAGCGGTTGAATGCTAGCTTGGCTAAATTGCTAGCACTTCAACTGCTGCCTTTTCAGTTGGTAGACTCGACCCCCTTCCGTGAGTTTGTTCAATGTGCGGTTCCTCAGTGGCAGGTTCCCAAACGCCACTTTTTCTCACGGAAGGCGATTCCGTCTGTCTACCGGCATGTGGAAGGCAATGTCCATGCCTCGCTGGACAGGGCGGTCAGCGGTAAGGTGCATATTACCGCTGACTCATGGTCCAGCAGGCATGGACAGGGACGTTATCTGTCTTTCACGGCCAATTGGGTCACTCTATTGGCAGTTGGGAGGGATGCAGGACAAGGTGCAGTAGTGTTGGAGGTTGTTCCGCCACCACGCCTCCAAAATGCTACTACTGGTTGTGACACACCTCTCTCCTCCACCCCCTCCTCTTCTTCTTCCTTCATGGCCTCTTCGAGTGCTCTGTCCTCGGAACCAGCGGTGCTCCGTAGGCGTACAAGGGGCTACGCGAGTACGCAAGCAAAAAGATGCCATGCCGTGCTTGCGCTGGTGTGTTTGGGGGACAGGAGCCACACTGGGCCAGAGGTTCTGGCAGCTCTGCAGGGGCAGGCCGAGAGGTGGTTGACGCCACGCCAGCTTAAGCCAGGAATGGTGGTTTCTGACAATGGCACCAACCTCCTCTCCGCCCTCAGACAGGGGCAGCTCACCCATGTGCCCTGTATGGCTCACGTCCTCAACCTGGTGGTGCAGCGGTTCTTGGGCAGGTACCCAGGCTTACAGGATGTCCTGAGGCAGGCCAGGAAAGTCTGTGTGCATTTCTGCTGATCGTATAATGCCAGTGCTCGGCTGGCTGAGCTGCAAAAGGAGCTGAACCTGCCCAAGAAAGAAGAGACTGCACACGCAGCAGAGGGTCATCAATGAGTACCTTTGCAACTATGGCACCAGGACAGGGTCAGGGGAGCTTGGCTTTTTTTCCCCACGCCAGTGGAGCATGATCAGGGATGCATGCACTGTCCTCTCACAATTTGAGGAGGCCACGAGGATGGTGAGCAGTGACAGTGCATGCATCAGTGACACTGTACCTCTTGTCCACCTGTTGGAGCATACGCTGCGTGGGATAATGGACAGGGCACTTGAGGCAGAACAGAGGCAAGAAGAGGAGGACTTCCTTGCCTCTCAAGGCCCCCTTTATCCAGACAGTGTTCCTTCTGTTCCACCCATTACACAGGAAGAGGATGATGAGGAGGATGAGGAGGATGAGGAGGATGAGGAGGATGAGGAGGAGGAGGAGGAGGATGAGGATGAGGAAGATGAGGAGGATTGTGTGAGCATGGAGGTGGAGCCTGGCACTCAGCATCAGCAGCAGCAGTCTTTTAGGGATGATGTACAGTCCCAACAAACCAGTGGACTTGTATGTGGCTGGGAGGAGGTGGCTGGCGATCATGTCGTCCTCAGTGACCCAGAAGACTCCGGACCGAATGCCTCAGCTAACCTACGTTGCATGGCCTCCCTGATCCTGCAAAGCCTGCGGAAGGATCCTCGTATTCTTCGGATCAAGGAGAGGGACCATTACTGGCTGGCCACTCTCCTTGATCCCCGGTAAGGGTAAGGTTGCAGACCTTATCTTGCCGTCGCAGAGGGAGCAGAGGATGAGACATCTCAGGGAGGCTGTCATGAGGGCTCCATCCGTGGCCAGCGACCTGATGATCCTGCCAGTAATCGGCGCCTCAGTATCTCTGGTTCCCGTTCTCGGCTGCCATTGCGCATGCGCGAGCGCGCGCGTGCACGCGCGCGCCCGCAGACGAGGGCGAGCGTGCGCGGACGGGTGCGCGCCTCCATTGGCGCCAGTGAGGCTATTTAAACCCTCCTGTGACTGACGGTCCCCGCTGTCTGCTCTACAACGTTCTGTGTTTGAAACCTGATCTGAAGACTGTTTACCTGTGTTTGACCCGGCTATCCTTGACCATCCGCTCTGTCCCTGTGTATCGACCTTGGCTTGTCTTTGACCATCCTGTTGTCTGCTCCATCTGTACCTTGCTGCCAGCCTGATATCTGACCCGGCCTGTCTGACCATTCCAGAGCCAGCTTACCTGCTGTTCCAGCCTGCATACAGATCCAAGTCTGCCTGTTGTTCCAGTCTGCACACAGATACAAGTCTGCCTGTTGTTCCAGTCTGCATACAGATCCAGCTTACCTGTTGTTCCAGTCTGCACACGGTTCCAGCTTACCTGTTGTTCCAGCCTGCACACAGTTCCAGCTTACCTGTTGTTCCAGTCTGCATACAGATCCAAGTCTGCCTGTTGTTCCAGTCTGCACACGGTTCCAGCTTACCTGTTGTTCCAGCCTGCACACAGTTCCAGCTTACCTGTTGTTCCAGTCTGCATACAGATCCAAGTCTGCCTGTTGTTCCAGCCTGCACACAGTTCCAGCTTACCTGTTGTTCCAGTCTGCATACAGATCCAAGTCTGCCTGTTGTTCCAGTCTGCATACAGATCCAAGTCTGCCTGTTGTTCCAGTCTGCCTACAGCTACCTACTTACCTCATCCGCTGAGCTCATCCAGGAAGCTCTTGTACCGGTCTGACCATTCCTGCCAGGCACCTGTGCCCCTCCTGACTCCTGGTCCTACTGTCCCATCATCAGGGGACCGGCGAGCGGGAGCCGCAAGGGAGGCCCTTCTCTGCCAATCAGACTCATCATCACCAGGGAGCGTGACAGTAGCAGACAGCCATGTCTGAGTCTGAGCAGGGGGCCTCTCCTATGGAAGGACTGTGCCAACACCTGGCAGGATTGACCGAGGCGGTAAAGAATCTCCAGCAGGGATACACCCGGTTGGAAGAACGGGTGCTGGCTTTACCACCAGCAGCCCCATCTGGGGGAAGTCCAGGACCATCAGTGATAATGCTCCCTCCAGAGCCCCGGGTACCAATCCCTGAGAGATTCTCGGGTGCCCGCAACCTCTTTCGGGACTTCCGTAACTCCTGTGAACTATTCTTTGCACTGCAGCCACGTACTTTTTCCCTGGAAGCCACCAAGGTGGGCTTCGTGATCTCCCTACTCTCCGGAGACCCGCGAACCTGGGCCCACCGCCTCCTAGAGCAGAAAGACCCTGCACTGGCCGGTCTTAATTCATTTTTTGACTCCATGGCCCAACTCTATGAAGACCCCCAACTCGCTGCCACCGCGGAGACCACTCTGCGCGCCCTCCAGCAGGGGCGAAGGCCTGTGGAAGACTATGTCGCGGACTTTAGGCGCTGGGGTGCGGATACCCAGTGGAACGACGCGGCCCTGCGTCACCAGTTCCACCTAGGACTTTCTGAGGCACTAAAAGATGAGCTGGCGAGAGTTGAGGTACCCCAGACCCTGGACACTCTGATCAACCTGGTCATCCAGATTGACCGACGACTAAGGGAGCGCAGGTCGGAACGTGCATCCGGTGTCACTCATCCTACCTGGATGCTCCCCAAGGCTCCAAGTCACCTGCAGACTGGCTCGGCCCAGCGGTCAGTAACCCTCCCTGATTCCTCCGAGCCCATGCAGTTAGGGCTCTTGAGGCCTTCTCTAACTCCTGAGGAACGGCAACGTCGTCGGGTCAACAACTTGTGCCTTTACTGTGGTGAGCCTGGGCACTACGTAAGGAACTGTCCGGCCAAGGCTCGTAAGTGCCCTCTCATGCCTACTTGCTCCATGGACCCCTCAACCCGGGTCTCCTCTCACCTTGCTCTTTCTGTCTCATTACAGCTTCCGGGAAGAATCCTTCAGGTACCCGCCATTATTGATTCCGGGGCATGCAGCTGCTTCATGGACTCTTCCTTCGCTGCCCAACACCGGATCTCCCTCCAGTCTAAATCCCAGGGACTGTCAGTTTACCTGGCGGATGGCTCCTCCATCCGTTCAGGCCCGGTTACGCAAGAGACCATCCCACTGCCCATGACCATCTCGGGCAACCATCAGGAACTTCTTTGCATGGACATTATTTCCTCTCCATTATCCCCTATAATCTTGGGCATGCCGTGGTTGAGGGCCCACAACCCAGTCATCGACTGGGCCACTGGGATGGTTTCCTTCTCCTCTCAGTATTGTCAGACGTCTTGCAGACCTTCTACTTCCTCCCAGCTGGCTACTCTGTCAAGTGGGGACTCTGAGATGGACCTCCGTCAGGCTATTCCCCAGGCCTACCACGACTATCTAGACGTCTTCAGCAAACAGGCAGCAGAGGTGCTTCCTCCTCACAGGGCCTATGATTGCCCAATTGAACTTTTCCCTGGAGCAGAGATCCCCTTTGGAAGGGTCTTCCCCCTGACAGAAGTGGAGCAAGGCAAGTTGAAAGAGTACATTGAGGAGAACCTCCGAAAAGGCTTCATCCGCCCATCTACCTCTCCTGCGGGCGCAGGCATATTTTTCGTGGAGAAAAAAGATCACACCCTTCGGCCCTGTGTGGACTATAGGGAGTTGAACAGCATTACGGTCAAGAACCGTTACCCTCTCCCGTTGGTCCCTGAACTCTTCCAGAGGCTTGGCACGGCCACCATCTTCACGAAGCTTGACCTACGGGGGGCTTACAATTTGGTCCGGATTAAGGATGGGGATGAGTGGAAGACGGCCTTTCGGACACGGTATGGGCATTACGAGTATCTCGTGATGCCCTTCGGCCTGTGCAATGCCCCCGCAACCTTTCAATACTTCATTAACGACGTACTCCGGACTTCCTGGACTTGTTTGCCGTGGTATATCTGGACGATATCTTGATTTTCTCCCCCTCTTTAGAGACCCATCGCAGACACGTCAAGGAGGTCCTGGGACGGCTCCGTATCCACGGTCTGTATGCCAAGGCAGAGAAATGCCAGTTTGAACAGGAGAGTATCCCCTTCCTTGGGCTAATCATCTCAAGTACAGGCATCAAGATGGATCCCCAGAAGATCTCTGCCATCTTGGAATGGCCCACTCCGGCAGACAAAAAGGGCATCCAACGGTTCATTGGCTTTGCCAATTTTTACCGTAAATTTATCAGGGGGTTCTCCGCCATTGTGGCGCCTATCACCCAACTGACCAAACAAGGGACCCGGTTCCGATGGTCTTCCGAGGCCCAGGGGGCCTTTGATGCCCTTAAAACTCTGTTTACCTCGGCACCCATCCTCAGGCATCCGGACTCCTCTCTACCCTTCACCTTGGAGGTTGATGCCTCCGAGATCGCGGTGGGTGCCATCCTGTCCCAGAGACAGGGGGACAAGTCTCTGCTGCACCCGGTCGCCTTCTTCTCCCGCAAGTTGTCCTCGGCCGAGAGGAACTATGATGTGGGCGACCGAGAACTACTGGCGATCAAGGCCGCCCTAGAAGAATGGCGATACCTCCTGGAGGGGGCCTCTCACCCCATTCTAATACTCACCGACCATAAGAATCTGGAATATTTGAAGTCAGCTAAGAGACTGAAACCCAGACAAGCCAGATGGGCACTTTTCTTTTCCCGATTCACTTTCCATGTGACATACCGGCCCGGATCCAAGAATGTCAAACCAGATGCCCTGTCTAGGATGTACCACAAGCACCAGGAAGAAGATCCCCCTGACACTATTCTGGCCCCTGGAAACTTTCTCCTTCTTCAAGAGGACTTACTGTCCAAGTTCAAACGTGCCTCAGCAGGGCAAAGGCCCACTTCCGAAACCCAGCTACAGGAGAAGGATGGACTATTCTGGTACGGGGACAAGATCTACACCCCGGAACAACTCCGGGTGACAACTATGGAGCTGTGCCATGACCACGCCCTGGCTGGTCACTTTGGTGTCGCTAAGACCACCGACTTGGTACAGCGTACCTTCTGGTGGCCGCAACTACGGGCTGACTGTAAAAAATTTGTGGACACTTGCCCCACCTGCATCCGGAACAAGAATCCCAAAACCAGGGCCTGGGGTCTCCTTAAACCCCTGTCTGTCCCAGATCGTCCCTGGAGGATGATCTCCCTAGATTTTATTGTGGAGTTACCCCCAGCAGAAGGCCACACGACGATCTTTGTGATCGTCGATCGGTTATCCAAGATGGCTCACTTCATTCCCATGAAGGGCACCCCCTCAGCTCCAGAGACGGCACGGGCCTTTATTAGGGAAATTGTCCGCCTTCATGGGGTCCCGGCTAACATCGTCTCGGATCGAGGGGTGCAATTCACCTCTCGATTCTGGAGGTCCCTGTGCCAGTCCTTGGATATCGAACTCTCTCTCTCCTCTGCGTACCACCCTCAGTCCAATGGGCAGACGGAGCGGACTAATCAGACCCTGGAGCAGTACTTGCGCTGCTTTTCCTCCTTCGCCCAAGATGACTGGATCTCCCTTCTGCCCCTGGCCGAGTTCGCATATAACAACGCCACCCACTCCGCCACCAAACAGACTCCTTTTTTCGCCAACTATGGGTACCACCCGGCATTTCTGCCGAACTCACTTCCTGACTGCACTGTGCCAGCAGTCCAAGAGCGAATCCAGTTCTTTTCCACCAACAACCAACTTCTTCAGGAGACCATGACTAGGACCCAGGAGTACAACAAAACCGTATTTGACAAAAAAAGACGGGGGGAACTGGTGCTTGTCCCGGGCGAAACTGTATGGCTATCCACCTCTAACCTAAAACTGGCTTGCCCTTCACGGAAACTGGGCCCCAAGTTCTTGGGCCCCTTCCCGGTCAAGAGGAGGATTAACGAGGTGGCTTATGAATTAGAACTTCCAGATTCCTTGAAGATTCACCCGGTCTTCCATGTGTCATTACTGAAGCCCTCGGTTAGTAACCCTTTCCCCAACCGGAGGGCCATCCCTCCTGATCCAGTCATGGTGGACGGGGAAGAGGAGTTCGAGGTGGAAGCCATCCTTAATGTCAGAAGAAGGCAAAACCAGAACCAGTTCCTAATCAAGTGGAGGGGTTACGGCCCCGAGGAGAACTCCTGGGAGCCCGAGGAGAACATCCACGCTAAGAGTCTAGTCCAATCTTTTAAGAGAGCCCATCCTGAGAAATTCGCCCCGAGGGGCATCCGGAGGCTGCCCCTTAGGGGGGGGCAATGTCATGAGGGCTCCATCCGTGGCCAGCGACCTGATGATCCTGCCAGTAATCGGCGCCTCAGTATCTCTGGTTCCCGTTCTCGGCTGCCATTGCGCATGCGCGAGCGCGCGCGTGCACGCGCGCGCCCGCAGACGAGGGCGAGCGTGCGCGGACGGGTGCGCGCCTCCATTGGCGCCAGTGAGGCTATTTAAACCCTCCTGTGACTGACGGTCCCCGCTGTCTGCTCTACAACGTTCTGTGTTTGAAACCTGATCTGAAGACTGTTTACCTGTGTTTGACCCGGCTATCCTTGACCATCCGCTCTGTCCCTGTGTATCGACCTTGGCTTGTCTTTGACCATCCTGTTGTCTGCTCCATCTGTACCTTGCTGCCAGCCTGATATCTGACCCGGCCTGTCTGACCATTCCAGAGCCAGCTTACCTGCTGTTCCAGCCTGCATACAGATCCAAGTCTGCCTGTTGTTCCAGTCTGCACACAGATACAAGTCTGCCTGTTGTTCCAGTCTGCATACAGATCCAGCTTACCTGTTGTTCCAGTCTGCACACGGTTCCAGCTTACCTGTTGTTCCAGCCTGCACACAGTTCCAGCTTACCTGTTGTTCCAGTCTGCATACAGATCCAAGTCTGCCTGTTGTTCCAGTCTGCACACGGTTCCAGCTTACCTGTTGTTCCAGCCTGCACACAGTTCCAGCTTACCTGTTGTTCCAGTCTGCATACAGATCCAAGTCTGCCTGTTGTTCCAGCCTGCACACAGTTCCAGCTTACCTGTTGTTCCAGTCTGCATACAGATCCAAGTCTGCCTGTTGTTCCAGTCTGCATACAGATCCAAGTCTGCCTGTTGTTCCAGTCTGCCTACAGCTACCTACTTACCTCATCCGCTGAGCTCATCCAGGAAGCTCTTGTACCGGTCTGACCATTCCTGCCAGGCACCTGTGCCCCTCCTGACTCCTGGTCCTACTGTCCCATCATCAGGGGACCGGCGAGCGGGAGCCGCAAGGGAGGCCCTTCTCTGCCAATCAGACTCATCATCACCAGGGAGCGTGACAGAGGCCTTGCAGAAAGGTCTGTGCAACGCGTTCCCAAAAACTGGGAGGTTACAAACTCCTGGTCCTGGACGACGAGTTGCTGAGGCTTTGGTCAGTAGCAGAAGGAGCGGTGGGGAAGGTGGACTTTTGACCGATGCGTTCAGACAATTTTTTAGTCCACAGCCCCAAGGTATGATCGGTTCCAGCAACCATCGCCAGCGTCTGATATACATGGTGCAGGAATACCTAGTGGCAAGGTCAGACTTGGACACCTTTCCCACCGAAAATCCTCTGGCTTACTGGGTCTTGAGGATGGATCACTGGCCAGAGCTTGCACAGTATGCAATTGAGCTACTGGCCTGTCCTGCATCCAGCGTTCTTTCCGAATGCACATTCAGTGGTGCTGGAGGATTTGTCACCGATCACAGGGTGTGCCTGTCCACCGACTCGGTTGATCGACTGACCTTCATAAAAATGAATCAGTCTTGGATCATCACCAGCTACCAGGCACCTGAAGCGGATATAACTGAATAATTTATAATGTCACATCCCTTCAAGACTGCCTATGCTGATGCTGAGTGACTGTCCTGTTATGTTCACTGACTATCCTCTTCCTCCTCCTTAATGTTCCATTCCTTGATAGCTTGGAAGAACATTTTTGTTTCTGGGTGCCACCACACCAGTGCCTAAGGCACAATTTTTCAGCCCCTGTTGGGGCGTGTAATTACAATTTTTAGGCAATGCTTTGCAACAGGTCTCATTGCTGTTCTCAGAGTACAGTATCTGTGAGGGGTTGCAGTGTTGTGGCACCAGCACCAATGCCTAAGGCACAATTTTTCAGCCCCTGTTTAACAGGGGTGTGTAATTACAATTTTTTAAGCAATGCTTGGCAACAGGTCTGACTGCTGTGCTCCGAGTACAGTATCTGTGAGGGGTTGCAGTGTTGTGGCACCAGCACCAATGCCTAAGGCACAATTTTTCAGCCCCTGTTTAACAGGGGCGTGTAATTACAATTTTTTTTAAGCAATGCTTCGCAACACGTCTGACTGCTGTGCTCCAAGTACAGTATCTGTGAGGGGTTGCAGTGTTGTGGCACCAGCACCAGTGCCTAAGGCCCAATTTTTCAGTCCCTGTTTAACAGGGGCGTGTTATTACAAATCTTGATCTAATAGTTCACAGCCTGGCCCATTCCTGTGCCCACCAAGAGTAACTGTGAGGGCTTACAGTCTTGTGGCAACACCATCCACCACCACCACCAAAGGCCCAATTTTTCTGCCCTGTTCAACAGGTGCATGCAATTAAAAATCTTGATCTAATGGGGCGTGGCCTGACGCGAGTTCCAGATGGACGTTTAATCCCAGAGCTCCGAAGACTGGGAACTATAGCGGCTAATAGCGGGCACATCCACAAGCAAAAACCACCCTGCTACGAAGCGACACCCCTACTAAACACCGGGCAACATGCCCAGCAAACGGAGGACCGCTGGAAAGCCTCAGCGGCTCACGGACTTCTACGCCAGAGTTCCTGACAAAGGGATCCAAGATGGCGCCCGGGCCTACAACACAGACGGAGCTGTGCAACGCGGACAGGCATCCAAACAAGGTAATGCCAAACACAATAATACCCAGCACAACAACCATCACCACTCCTACCCTCCATCCCCATCCACTGGCAGCCCTGTAAAATCCAAACCTAGGATGGATGACGATAGATCGCAAACTGAGGGCAGCCGGGCCACAGATTCTGACGATGACACAAGGGAACTCCCCGAACCCATAGAATCATTCCCCACTCAGAACCAGCCTGTTCTGGATACAGTCCTGAAGGACATGCTAATGTCCCTTCGCAGCACCATCCAATCTGACATGGCATCATGTATGCACAGATTTACTAAGGAAATCAACGCCATGGGATCCAGAATAGACCATATAGAAACCAAAATGGGGAAATATGCAGACACCATAAACGACCTGGTGGATGCTAACGAGGAAAAAGAAGGGGAGGCAGAGTGGATCAGAGACAAGCTGGCAGACATTGAGGACAGATCCAGGAGGAACAATGTAAAGATAAGGGGGATCCCCGAATCAGTCCAGCAATCTGACCTTCACACTTATACCGCTGACATTTTCAAACAAATTGTGCCTGATCTATCGGACCTGGACGTCACAATTGATAGAATCCACCGCCTTCCCAAACCAGCACACCTACCAGACCATATCCCCAGAGATGTTCTGCTCCGCTTACACTTTTTCCACGTAAAAGAAAACCTCATGCTGACAATGAGGAAAAAAGAACAGGTCCCCCCACAACTACAGCACCTTCAATTCTTCGCAGATCTGTCCCAACACACACTACAGAAGAGAAGGGCTCTGAATACAATCACAAAGGCACTAAGAAACAACAAAATTATCTACAGGTGGGGTTACCCCACAAAGCTATCTGTAACTAAAGATAATCACACCTACACAATTACTTCCTTGATCAGAGGAATTGAACTGCTCAAAAGTTGGGACATAATACCAGAGCTAGAACCAGGAGCCCCTGACACTAGAACTCCGCGGCAAGTAGACCGGGATTGGAATATAGCGACGGCTAGGAACGCTAAGTCGCACGCATAACAAAGTTGGATGTCCAGTATTTCTTCTCCCTAAGCTCCCATGTCTCCGTCCCCTGGGGAGATTAGGGCCGAACTTACCCCCCAATTTGTATACAGCGATACACGCTGTACACGTTTGACTCTAGTGCACTCATCAGGTTTGATCTGCACTAATGTTCGCACTGAAGCAGTGCGTGGTTGCCTTGTTTTTCCTTTTTGTTTCTCTTTTCTCCTTTTCTCCTGCTGCCAAGAAAATCTGAAGACGTCGAAACCAAGCCTCCGGTACTGTGGAATCAACTCATCAGAAGACATGTTCCATCTACAGCATCGTATTCAAGAACCTCATCTAAACAGACACAGCACTGCAATTGTTTTACTACAACAGTGAGTACTTTGATGCACACACTCCTACTGACCTCTCTGTGCCGTGCGATGAAGCCGCAGGACACAGAGACACTTACCACCATATTATGGAAGGTTTTTTTTTCTACGCACCATTATCTGCTGTAACACACCAATCCTCACTGAAGTAACCAGATGACACTGAATATTTTATCCATTAATGCCAAAGGGCTTAATCATCCTATGAAAAGGAACTCACTATGGAAAGAAGCCAACACCCATCATTGTGATATAGTCTGCGCCCAAGAAACTCATTTTCTAGCCTCTAACCCTCCCAAGTGCTCACATAAGAACTTTCCCCACATTTTCACAGCAAACACATCCTCAAAAAGGAAGGGAGTACTTATAGCAATCAAGGACTCAGTAGCATTTAAGCTTCTAGAATCCTTTCTCGACACGCAAGGTAAATACATAATCTTAATCTGTGAATTAAACTCAACTACTTATACATTAGTGAACGTATAGTCCCCCAACAAGCATCAGGTCCACTTTTTTAATAAGCTCCTACAGAAAGTATCAAAAGTTCGCCAGGGACTTTTGATTGTATGCGGAGATCTAAACCTCACTCCGGACCCGACCATGGACTCAACCTCCAACTCTAAAAGAGCCAACCTAGCCCTGCTTCTTTCTATCAACAAACACGATCTCTATGATGCATGGAGATGCCTCCACGCTGAAGAAAGAGATTTCACGTACTTCTCTCCGCCACATCGAGTATATACTAGAATAGACCTGTTTCTATTAGACCAACAATCTTTACTTCGGACCAAATCAGTTGTAATACACCCTATAACCTGGTCTGATCACGCGCCAGTGGTGCTCTCCATAGGGGACTCGTCGTCGGTTGACGCAAGGCTAATATGGAGAATCAACACATATACATTGCAACAAAAGGATTGTAGGAAAGTGATGCAAGACAGGCTGAATGAATTTTTTTCTGATAATGCAGGCTCTGTGAACAACCCTTTTGTGTTATGGAACGCCCACAAGGCATTCATGCGGGGCATAAGTATACAATTGGGGGCGAGGCTTAAGAGACAGAGGCAGAAGAGGCTAAATGACCTTGTGACAGACATTAATAGCTTAGAAAAAGACAACAAGACTAACCCCTCCCGCTCTATAACAAGTAAACTTACCCAATTACGACATGACCTTAGAGTACTACTATTGGAAAATTTTGAAAAACATAGCAAACGGCTGAAAATGACATACTACTCTAATGGAAATAAAGCAGGTAGACTTTTGGCGCAAAACATAAAGGGCCTTAGGTACAAAACGAAGATACCATATATAATCCACCCAAGCACCAAAACTAAGGAAAGCCACCCAAAAAAGATAGCCGATGCGTTTAGCGACTACTATAGCTCATTGTACAACTTAAAAAATGACCACGAAACATGCCAGCCGGTACCAAAAGAAATAGACGAATTTCTATCACGCTTAGAAATCCCCAAACTGACTCAGACGCAACTATCCATGCTAAACGCCCCCTTCACCGAAACAGAAATACTTAAAGTAATTGATCATCTACCCCTAAACAAATCTCCAGGCCCAGACGGATTCAGCGGGGAGTACTACAAAGAGTTCAAGAACACACTCAAGCCATACTTATGCAAAATCTTTAACGTGGCCACTGCCTCTGCCTCTTTTCCTCCAGAAATGTTAGAAGCGACTATTATAACATTGCCTAAGCCAGGGAAGACTCCAGACTCACCCTCAAATTTTAGACCTATCTCTCTTCTGAATAGCGATCTAAAACTTTACGCTAAATTGATAGCAGCCCGGCTAGTCAACATATTACCTACACTGATCCACCCAGACCAAACGGGTTTTACTAAACACAGGCAAACCTCTGACGCCACTCGGAGGCTGATAAATATAATACACCTTGCTGAGGTGCAGAGAAGGCCTTCTCTGCTTCTATCTTTGGATGCAGAGAAGGCCTTTGACCGAATTCATTGACAATATTTGAAGCAAGTCCTAGAAGCTTTTGGTTTTGTTGGAAAAATATCAACAGCAATTATGGCCTTATATTCTAAACCATCAGCTAGAGTATACACGTCAGGCATCCTATCTGCACCATTTCCCATTACAAATGGGACCCGACAAGGGTGCCCCCTGTCCCCCTTAATTTTCAACCTATTGATGGAACCCCTTGCCATACACATCAGATCGCATCCTAATATATCAGGATTCGAAAAATTTGACACTTCCCACTCTATTAGCCTGTTCGCCGACGACGTGATTATGATTTTAACAAATGTGGAGACTTCCTTGGCAGAGGCACATAAGGCTTTGACAATGTTCAATAAGATATCATACTACAAAGTTAATGAAAGCAAATCACAAATTCTGGGACTGGGCATAAGTGAATCCACTAGACTTAAATTACAACAGCAATTCCCATATACATGGAACCCTGGGGGGATAAAATACCTAGGCATAACCTTAACAGAAAAGGGGGATCAGTTGAGCGGTGCTAACTATCTGCCTTTCCTCGAAAATCTGGACCACAAACTTGCCTCAATAAGCAAGACGGAATTGTCCTGGTCGGGCAGATTGGCGGCATTTAAAATGATGGTGCTCCCACAGTTCATATATATGTTTAGAACACTACCAATTGTAATTCAAGAATCATTCTTCTCTAAGGCCCAATCAAAGATCAATAAATTTTTATGGCAGGGGAAAAGGGCCAGATGCGCATTCAAGAAACTAATAGCTTCAAGGAGAGCGGGTGGGGTGGGTCATGTCCTCTTGAAGGACTATTACCTAGCTGCAATTTTAGCACAGGCTAAGCAGTGGTTTCCAAATAATCCTTCACCTAGATGGCTGGAATTAGAAAAGGCCCAATGTAAAAACAACAGCACATACGACCTACTAGTGACTCGTACACTCAATCCCTTAAAGACAGCACAGATTTCACCCCCTATGAGAGCCACGATTAGTGCGTGGAAAACACTTTTGCATACACTCCCGCCTACTCAACCCACTAAAGCCTTACATGTAAATATCACGTGTTTACAACTGCTGATACCCAATCTCAATGTTAAAAGTTGGATAGGGAAAGGCATAGTCTCGCTTGAGGATCTCATGGTAGGTCCGGCAGTTAAAACATTTAGACAAGGAGAGAGGCGCCTCTGAATATATATCATATAGACATTTATTAATAAAAACAATATCCACTCACATCTAGGTAAGGAGTGTTGCATCCAGGAGGATCTCAGTAGATGGAGGGCTGGTAGAACTGCAGGTCACAGGAATTATTCCAGGATGCAGTCGTCCTTTTCAAGTCATGTTGAAAGGCAATCTTGCATTTAGACACATCTCTGGATGAGGAGGTCCAGCAGGACTACAGGTCTCAGCAGAATCCACTCTAAGCTGTCGTATCTTAAGGAGATGGGCACAGCAGGTGGGTGTTCTTAGGTCCTCCAGAGGGGGGGAGGGGTTTTTTTCATCCAATAAAAATCCAGTCCGTCTTGGTCTCAGAGTTTGAATGGGTTCCAAAGTGGAATAGGGTACTGATACAGTATGGGGAATGAGATGGGAGTGGGGAGGGACGTCTGCACAGTCGCCCACTATGCTGTGGGATCAGTTGAGCCAAGAGCGCTTCCGTGTGATGGTAAACACGGCCGTGTAACAGGAAGCTAGGAACGAGGCTTGGCCCGCACAGCAGAGTCAGGCGCAGCGGTGTGACGTCATCATACAGCGACGCGTTTCAGAGCTTGCAGCGCTATCGATGGAATGGGTAGCGGCGCTCCTTTCTCAAGCCTCGTTCCTAGCTTCCTGTTACACGGCCGTGTTTACCATCACACGGAAGCGCTCTTGGCTCAACTGATCCCACAGCATAGTGGGCGACTGTGCAGACGTCCCTCCCCACTCCCATCTCATTCCCCATACTGTATCAGTACCCTATTCCACTTTGGAACCCATTCAAACTCTGAGACCAAGACGGACTGGATTTTTATTGGATGAAAAAAACCCCTCCCCCCCCTCTGGAGGACCTAAGAACACCCACCTGCTGTGCCCATCTCCTTAAGATACGACAGCTTAGAGTGGATTCTGCTGAGACCTGTAGTCCTGCTGGACCTCCTCATCCAGAGATGTGTCTAAATGCAAGATTGCCTTTCAACATGACTTGAAAAGGACGACTGCATCCTGGAATAATTCCTGTGACCTGCAGTTCTACCAGCCCTCCATCTACTGAGATCCTCCTGGATGCAACACTCCTTACCTAGATGTGAGTGGATATTGTTTTTATTAATAAATGTCTATATGATATATATTCAGAGGCGCCTCTCTCCTTGTCTTTTTTCCTCAGCTTTTATTGGACCTGGCTTCAGGCCTCTTCGGTGGCAGCCCTGACAACTACATATGCCTTGCTGTGTATACCATATATACACATTCAGCCGCAACAAAACCCTTTCCCCCCCCCCCCCCCCCCCCCCTTGTTTTTTTTCTTTTTTTTTTCCTGGACTATTGGGAACCTCTGCATAATAACGAGGTACTGTGACTTTGCGCCTTTGTACTAGTTATAAAACATTTAGAGTGCTCCAGTTAGAATATGGCCTAGAAATGAGAGACATATTTACCTACAACCAAATCTCCCACCTCCTAGCATCAATACCCACAGTCCAGATACATCTACCAGTTAGGATCTACATGTACTTTAACTATCCCAACACAGCTATCAAGGGTATTTCGCTCTTTTACAACACTTTGAACTCTAAATTAGAGTTTCTTAAATCCCCATCTATGAAAACATGGGAAATAGACTTAAAGGCATCATTCTCTCTAGAACAATGGCAAAATGCAATAAAAGTTGCATACGCAGCTACCAAATGCGCCAATCTTTGGGAGCTAGCCAGCAAACTTCTCTTAAGGTGGTATTTGACCCCCACTAGGATTGCAGGATTCCATCACCAAACGTCACCTCTTTGCTGGAGACAGTGTGGCCATAGGGGATCACTATTACACATAATGTGGGAATGTCCGACCCTACTTAAATTATGGACCCAAGTATTTGAGGTAATAAGTAACATCACTAAAATACGCACCAGAAACAACCCTGCACTAGCACTATTGTCAATAGACATGGAAAGATTCCCCAGTTCACATAGGAAAACTGTCTTCCACATCCTAGCCAGCACTAAACTAGCGATTGTGAGAAGGTGGAGAACTGTGGAGGCACCCTCATTGTCGGAAATAATAAAAATCACTGACCTCCACATTCATTATGAACTGATGTTCGCAGCCTCACAGGGACAGTACTCATTGAGTTGCAAGATATGGGAACCATGGGTAGAATGGTACAAGGAAAACAGATCCTGTTAAAACAGACCTGGTGGGCCTCACCGGTGGGCGCAGTTAGTTCCCTTTGGGGCACCCACCGGTGGGGGCACACCGGATGCAAATTACTAGACAATACTTAAACAAACAGGAAGAGTTATTGGGATGAGAGCAATATAAAACGTTATGACTTAAAAATAATGTCTTCGCCGAAACGATGATGTGAACTTTTCTGAAAGATATATGTTTATAATACGACTCTTCAATGCAGCACTGTTAGGTATACCGTTTATGTATACTTTCTTTTGCTTTGAATTATCTCTGTAATACTTCTTGACTAGTCGCCTATAATATATATATGTTGTCATCGACAACAAATGGCGCTGCACGCATTTCTACTGTTCATGTTTATGTTTGTTCTTAAATAAAAAACTATTGAAACTAAAAATCTTGATCTAATAACTCACAGCAGGGCCCATTCCTGCGCCCACCAAGAGTAACTATGAGGGCTTACAGTCTTGTGGCAACACCGTCCACCACCACCACCACCAACAAAGGCCCAATTTTTCTGCCCTGTTCAACAGGTGCATGCAATTACAAATCTTGATCTAATAACTCACAGCAGGGCCCATTCCTGCACCCACCAAGAGTAACTGTGAGGGCTTACAGTCTTGTGGCAACACCGTCCACCACCACCACCACCACCACCACCAAAGGCACAATTTTTTTGCCCTGTTCAACAGGTGCATGCAATTACAAATCTTGATCTAATAACTCACAGCAGGGCCCATTCCTGTGCCCACCAAGAGTAACTGTGAGGGCTTACAGTCTTGTGGCAACACCGTCCACCACCACCACCAAAGGCCCAATTTTTCTGCCCTGTTCAACAGGTGCATGCAATTACAAATCTTGATCTAATAACTCACAGCAGGGCCCATTCCTGTGCCCACCAAGAGTAACTGTGAGGGCTTACAGTGTTGTGGCTACACCAACATCTAATGGGGCAAATTTCTGCAGAGTATATACGGCAGGCCCCTACTTTCAAACATCCAACTTACAAACGACTCCTACTTGCAAACGGAAGGAGAAAACAGGAAGTGAGAGGAAATCTACCCCTAGGAAGGGAAATTCTATCCTGTTACATTTAATTTGGGGAAAAAGGTATCTCCTCTCTACTGATGCTTTATCACCAATCCTTGTTTCAATTAAAACCCACTTTTCCAAAAACATTTGTCATTGGGACAGAAAGTGAGGTGACATGTTCTGAACAGATGTGCAAAGACAGCAAATGTTACAGGGGTGATAACCCCTCCCTATGTTCT
This sequence comes from Lithobates sylvaticus, assembly GCA_028564925.1. Taxonomy (NCBI): domain Eukaryota; kingdom Metazoa; phylum Chordata; class Amphibia; order Anura; family Ranidae; genus Lithobates; species Lithobates sylvaticus. The sequence continues at coordinate 312,648,715 of CM053031.1, forward strand.
CCAAACGCTTAAAAATAGATTTTTTTGGGATGGAGCTACACTTCATAATGTACCTGTTCAGATTCTACTTAAGAACAAACCTACAGTCCCTCTCTTGTTTGCACCGCCTATATACTGCTGTTCAGAGTATATAGGGTTGTAGGTATAGGGTTTTATTTTGGGTGCGGGGTCCCCCTTAATATCCATACAAGACCCAAAGGGGCTGGGGGGGGGGTGATGGGGTAGCCATGCCATTTTTCTCAAGGATTTTCAGCCATATGGCGGCCAGGACAAGACATGACATTAAAGCCGCAAGTGGTTTTAAATGGCTTCTTTTTTTCCTTTACAAATGTCATTTTGTGCAAGGACAGTTCTAAACACGGAAACACATGCCACTTCACAGGCATACCTTAGACCCCTCAGGTACCATATTTAAGGGAATATTTCACTTTTTTTTTTTTCACTTTATGCATCATTAAAATGACTGCTCCCAAAAAAACTTTAGTTTTTAAAAGTTCTTTTTGCATTGACATATGTCCCCTGGGGCAGGATCCGGGTCCCCAAACATGTTTTATGACATTAACATGCATATTGGACGTTGTAATTAGCAATTTTGATTTCGAACGTTCGCGTCCATTGTAACGAATAGGGTTCGAAAATTTGCGCAAACTTTCGGTCCGTTCAAAGGTTCTGGTGCGAACCGAACCCGGGGTGTTCGGCTCATCCCTACTAAAGAGTTATAGCAACAGTATGCAAGGCCTCAACACATGTAAATCATATATTATTGATACAAATGCAATGGTGATCACACCAGTTTCAACAGTACAGTAATCCGTAAAGACATTTGCTTTGGAGTATACACTTGCAACTGAATGTTTTAACGGCTAGTGGAGCTCTACATGTTACACGACTTGCGCTTCTTCAGGAGCTTCATAGAGACAAGCTTGCTGAAAAAATATAAAAAAATCAAGAAAAAATAAATAAAAAAATGTATATGTATGTGTGTGTGTGTGTGTGTGTGTGTGTGTGTGTGTGTGTGTGTGTGTGTGTGTGTGTGTGTGTGTATGTATGTATGTATGTATATATATATATATATATATATATATATATATATTTATATATATAATTACTAACACATCATAGAAACAGTTTACATACATAATTAGAAGCTCTACAATAAGTTAGATGAACATGGAAGCCAAAGCCAGAGTTAGCCCAGCAAGATTGCCAGTCTGCCACCACAGAGAACCCCTGAATAACCCCACAAGCGATGGGGGCATGTGTATATAATGATAGTGATATCAAATGTATTGTCCTTTTTAAGAGAAAGTAGTAACAAGTAAATGCATACACACTCACCAAAATTATACATGTCGGATATAGCAATGCATGGAGACTAAGCAGCTGCCCCTGCCATAATGCACTAAGACCACATTCAAGGTATATCGGGGTAGTGTCAGGGAAAGAAACTTTTTCCTTCTAGCACAAAAAAAAAAAAAAAAGGATCCCCACATAATTGCAGTAGGGAGACAGCAATAGCCAGCCGGACACTGAATCCCAGGATAAGCCAGAGAAAGCCGGTAGTCTAGTGGGTTGAAAACACAGGCAAAATTTACAGATTTACCGAGTTCCGATTGGTGACTACAGATCGGGGTGTGCTGTAAATAGGACTCTGTTCCCAATAGCACTGCCCTGCTTTCCTGCCACGCCAACCTACACGGCATTCCAGCTGGAGTGTGTAACTACTTCTAGCTCATCTACATGGTAGGTTATTTAACCTATATACCAATTAGATAGATCGGTTGCTATTCGGTATTAATCTAAGGATTCACTATAGGTAAATTTTGCCTGTCTGTTTTCAACCCACTAGACTACCGGCTTCCTCTGGCTTATCCTGGGATTCAGTGTCCTGCTGGCTATTGATGTCTCCCTACTGCAATTATGTGCGGGGACACTTGCTTTCTTGTGCTAGAAGGAAAAAGTTTCTTTCCCTGACACTACCCCGATATACCTTGAATGTGGTCTTAGTGCATTATGGCAGGGGCAGCTGCTTAGTCTCCATGCATTGTTTATCCGACATGTATAATTTTGGTGAGTGTGTATGCATTTACTTGTTACTACTTTCTCTTAAAAAGGACAATACATTTAATATCACTATCATTATATACACACGCCCCCATAGTAGACATGGGCGCCGTCAAAAAATTAATTTTGTTTTGTTCCGTTCCATTTCGTATTAAAAAAAAAATGTATTTCGTAATTCGTGTACGAAATTTAATTCGGATTCGTAAATTTAAACGTTTCTGTTAATTTGGTTTGGAAATTTGTAAACGAAATTTCGTATTTCGTAAACAAAATTTCGTATTTCATACAGAATTCTTATGCATATTAACACCAGTCACGTTTCTGATACTTTCTGTTAATTTGGAAGGGAAATTAGTTTATGAAATTTCGTAAACGAAATTTCGTATTTCGTACAGAATTCTTATGCATAAACACCAGTTACGTTTCTGTTAATTTGGATCCGAAATTCGTAAACAACATTTCGTATTTCGTACGGAATTTGTATGCATAAAAATTTGTATTTCGGATTCGTACGAATTTCGACAAATTTGTTCGGATTTCCGATTCGTACGAAACTAATCGCACATGTCTACCCCATAGCTTGTGGGGTTATTCAGGGGTTCTCTGTGGTGGCAGACTGGTAATCTTGCTGGGCTAACTCTGGCTTTGGCTTCCATGTTCATCTAACTTATTGTAGAGCTTCTAATTATGTATGTAAATTGTTTCTATGATGTGTTAGTAATTATATATATATTTTCTTTATTTTAGCAAGCAAGCATATTTTTTCAGCAAGCTTGTCTCTATTAAGCTCCTGAAGAAGCGCAAGTTGCGTAACATGTAGAGCTCCACTAGCCGTTAAAACATTCAGTTGCAAGTGTATACTCCAAAGCATATGTCTTTACGAATTACTGTACTGTTGAAACCGGTGTGATCACCATTGTATTTGTATCAAAAATATATTATTTACATGTGTTGAGGCCTTGCATACTGTTGCTATAACTCTTTAACCCTGAGACATGGCTAAATGTCAGTGTTTTTAATATTTTTCTATGTAATAATAAATTTATTTTCAGTAGAACATAGTGTTTTTGTGCCTATAAAGTCCAAGCCCTCTTTTTGTTTTTTCTATTTCTCTCACTGGAACCACTAATCAATATGAGGATAGGAGTTGCCTATCTATAAATTTCCATGTCAGATGGCGAGCTTTGCCTAGGAGTAGGGATGAGCTTCGAGTTCGACTCGAACATTGCCTGTTCACCGAACAGCGAACAATTTGGGGTGTTCGTGGCAAATTCAAAAAGCCGCGAACACCCTGTAAAAGTCTATGGAAGAAATCTAAAGTGCTAATTTTAAAGGCTTATATGCAAGTTATTATCATAAAAAGTGTTTGGGGACCTGGGTCCTGACTCCTGCCCCAGGGGACATGTATCAATGCAAAAAAAACTTTTAAAAACAGTCGTTTTTTTGGGAGCAGTAATTTTAATAATGCTTAAAGTGAAACAATAAAAGTGTAATATTCCTTTAAATTTCATACCTGGGGGTGTGTATAGTATGCCTGTAAAGGGGCGCATGTTTCCTGTGCTTAGAACTGTCCCTGCACAAAGTGTAATTTTTGCAGGAAAAAAAGTCATTTAAAAGCACTCGCGGCTATAATGAATTGTCGGCACCCCGTAATACAGAGAACAGTCATTGAAAGTCATTGATAAAAAAAAAATATGCGTAGGGTTCCCCCCAAATTCAATTACCAGGCCCTTCAGGTCTGGTATGGATATTAAGGGGAACCCTGGGTCAAATAAAAAAAAAATGAAGTGGGGTTCACCCCCAAATATCCATACCAGACCCTTCAGGCCTGGATGGATTTTAAGGGGAACTCAACGCCAAATTTAAAAAAAAATGGTGTGGAGTTCCACCCAAAAATCCATACCAGACCCTTTATCCGAGCACGCAACCTGGCAGGCTGCAGGAAAAGAGGGGGGATGAGAGAGCGCCCCCCTCCTGAACCGGACCAGGCCACATGCCCTCAACATTGGGAGGATGCTTTGGGGGTCTGTGACCCCTCAAAGCATAATGTCCCCATGTTGATGGGGACAAGGGCCTCATCCCCACAACCCTGGCCGGTGGTTGTGGGGGTCTGCGGGCGGGGGGCTTATCAGAATCTGGAAGCCCCTTTTAACAAGGGGACACCCAGATCCCACCCCCCCTGTTTGAAATGGTATAGGGGTACAAAAGTACCCCTACCATTTCACAAAGAAAGTGTAATTTTTTTTAAAAAAACACACTGACACAGTTGAGAAAAGTCCTTTTTAAAAATAAAAAAAAGATTCCAGCGATGGGTGATCTCTTCTCCGGGGTCCAGCGATGGCTGATCTCTTCCGATGGTCCAGGGCAGCGCATACTGTCTCCATGGAGACACTGCGGAGACACTGTGGTAATCCCAGGTCTTAGCTGAGGAGGACCGGGCCACCCGCCACCTGAACCCCGACCCCGGCCTGGTAATTGAATTTGGGGGGAACCCCACGCATATTTATTTTTTTTGTTATCAATGACTTTCAATGACTGTTCCCTGTATTACGGGAGCTGACAATTCATTATAACCGCGAGTGCTTTTAAATGACTTTTTTTCCTGCAAAAATGACACTTTGTGCAGGGACAGTTCTAAACACGGGAAACATGCAGCCCTTTATAGGCATACTATAGACACCCCCTAGGTACGAAATTTAAAGGAATATTACACTTTTATTGTTTCACTTTAAGCATTATTAAAATCACTGCTCCCGAAAAAAAGGACCCAGGTCCCCAAACACTTTTTATGACAATAACTTGCATATAAGCCTTTAAAATTAGCACTTTTGATTTTGAACATTCGAGTCCCATAGACTTTAATAGGGTTCTAAAGTTCACATGAACTTTAGGTCTGTTCGCAAGTTCTGGTGCGAACCGAACAGGGGGGTGTTCGGCTCATCCCTACCTAGGAGGGGATTTACAGGTGACCCTGAGAATCCAAAACGAGGAGCTTGAAACTTGATAATCAGCCGGATGAGGTAAGCTTTTTGCTTACATTTGGGTTATCAGACTTCCTTGATCAGTAAGGCCCCTTTCACACTGGGGCGGTTTGCAGGCACTATTGCGCTAAAAATAGCGCCTGCAAACCGACCCGAAACAGCTGTTGCTGTGTCTTCAGTGTTAAAGCCCGAAGGCTTTCACACTGAAGCGGTGCGCTTGCAGGACGCTGGAAAATGTCCTGCAAGCCGCATCTTTGGCTCGCTATGGCTACTTTCACACTGGAGCGGTGGGGGCGCTGGCGGTAAAGCGGCGATATATTTAGCGCCGCTTTACCGGCGTTTTAGCAGCGCATTTCGGCCGCCAGCAGGGTGGTTTTACCCCCCCGCGAGCGGCCGAAAAAAGGGTCAATACCGCCCGCAAACCGCCGCTGCAGCGGCGTTTTGCGGGCAGGTTGTTTCCAATGGGAACGGGCGCTATAGGAGCGGTAAATATACCACTCCTATAGCGAGCCAAAGATGCGGCTTGCAGGACATTTTCCAGCGTCCTGCAAGCGCACCGCTTCAGTGTGAAAGCCCTCGGGCTTTCACACTGAAGACAAAGCAACAGCTGTTTCGGGTCGGTTTGCAGGCACTATTTTTAGCGCAATAGCGCCTGCAAACCGCCCCAGTGTGAAAGGGGCCTATAGGAGCGGTATATTTACCGCTCCTATAGCGCCCGTTCCCATTAGAAACAATGGGGCAGCGCTCCGAACCCGCCCGCAAAACGCCGCTGCAGCGGCGGTTTGCGGGCGATATTGACCCTTTTTCGGCTGCTCGCGGGGGGTAAAACCACCCCGCTAGCGGCCGAAATGCGCTGCTAAAACGCCGGTAAAGCGGCACTAAATATAGCGCCGCTTTACCGCCTGCGCCCCCACCGCTCCAGTGTGAAAGTAGCCTAAGGCATTTTCGAGACAAAGGGTACCTATTTTACTCCCCTTAATCAAACTGTATCGATTAGTGGTTATATGTTATGTTGTCACTGTCTACTGTCCATCAGAGTGTTATAGATAAGAAAGGGAAGAATAGTGCTGTTCAGAGGTATATGTAGTACATCTGCTAGATAAAGTAGTTTAGAGAAAAGAGGGTATAGGCACACGTAGAGAAGACTGGCCAACCATTATGGGCATTAAATTAAGTAAGGGAAAGAAGGGTAAGAGATCCTCAAAAATGCCCTGTGCAAGAGGAGCGCTATAAAATCAATGAACTGAAGGTGCGGTTCCACCTATACTGATCCTCTAGATAAATGGTTAAAGTAGACAAGGATCCACAATTGCTAACTGGGTTACCAAAGTCCACAGGGACTAATAATCATGCAGAGTAAACAGCTAGAGAAACAGCTACTGTATCTGTGTGAGCAGGATGGATCAAGGGTGACAATTAACGCTGGATATAAAGGGACATTTTGATGTTAAGTTGTGGGATGAATTTGGGGTCAGGCACTACAACTAGTAAAGTCAAAACAGAGAAATGAGAGTTAAAACAGAATACTTTATATGTTGTCAGAGAGGAAAGATGGGATGAGCACTATTGCTGCCCATCTGATCATAGAATCATAGAATCTAGAGTATGTAAAGTATGGGATTACAATACATGGGATGCAAAGGATATCAGAACAAAATAAGGAAAGCAGAGTTTAACCTCTTCGCGCCCACGCTATAGCCGAAAGACGGCTGCAGCGCGGACGCTCCCTGCAGGGAGGACTTCTCTGGACGTCCTGTTGTTTACTTCCCTAATGCGTGCTCCTGAGAGCGCGCATCGGGGAAGTTCTGTGCTGGCCGTGTCCGTCGGACACAGCCGGTCACAGATCGCTGTAAACGGCCAATCACAGCGCCCGTTTACAGCGAGATCGGCGTGTCCAATGAGAGATGATCTCATATGGAAACATATGAGATCATCTGTCAGCGCCACTCTCCACTCTCCCACAGACAGCATGTGAGGAGAGAGAGAGAGAGATGAACGGCTGCAGCGCCGTAAGTAAAAAAAAAAAAAAAAAAACGAAATGTGCGATCTCTCCCCATCTGTGTCCCCATCCGTCACCTGTCCCCATCTGTGTCCCCATCCGTCACCTGTCCCCATCTGTGTCCCCATCCGTCACCTGTCCCCATCTGTGTCCCCATCCGTCACCTGTCCCCATCTGTGTCCCCATCCGTCACCTGTCCCCATCTGTGTTCCCATCCACCTGTCCCCATCTGTGTCCTCATCCATCTGTCCCCATCTGTGTCCCCATCTGTGTCCCCATCTGTGTCCCCATCTGTCCCCATCTGTGTCCTTATCTGTCCCCATCTGTCCCCATCCATCTGTCCCCATCTGTGTCCCCAGTGCACCTGTCCCCAGTGCACCTGTCCCCAGTGCACCTGTCCCCAGTGCCATCTGCCAGTGCCACCTGTCCCCAGTGCCACGTATAAGTGCCATCTGTCATCAGTGCCACGTGTCATCAGTTCCACGTCAGTGCCATCTGTCATCAGTGCCATATCAGTGTCACGTGTCATCAGTGCCACATATTAGTGCCATCTGTCATCAGTGCCACATATCAGTGCCACCTGTCAGTGTCACATGGCATCTGTTATCAGTGTCACGTGTCATCAATGCCACGTATCAGTGCCATCGGTCATCAGTGTCACGTGTCATCAATGCCACGTATCAGTGCCATCTGTCTCAGTGTCACGTGTCATCAGTGCCACGTGTCGGTGCCATCTGTCATCAGTGCCACATGATATCAGTGCCACGTATTAGTGCCATCTGTCACCAGTGCCACATATTAGTGCCATCTGTCAGTGTCGGGTGCCATCAGTGTCACGTGTCATCAGTGTCACGTGTCATCAGTGCCCCATACTAGTGCCATCTGTCACCAGTGCCACATCAGTGTCACGTGTCATCAGTGCCACGTATCAGTGCCACGTCAGTGTCACGTGTCATTGTCCAGGGCCTTCAAAAGTGTAATAGGTAGTCAACAAGTTAGATATGTAATTTATGCTCCTAGAACACGTGATGGCGCTCCCTGCATGTTGGGCTTCTCTAAGTGGCCAGGCTGTGAAAAAGTCCCACATATGTGGTATCGTAATACTCAGGAGGAGTAGCAGAATTTATTTTGGGGTGTGATTTGTGGTATACACATTCCATGTGAGAGAAATAACCTATTACAATGAGCATTTTGTGGAAAAAAATTAAAAATAAAAAAATAATTCATTTTGCAAAGAATTGTGGAAAAAAAATGACAACATCAAAAAGCTCACCATGCCTCTTACTAAATACCTTGGAATGTCTACTTTCAAAAAAGGGGTAATTTGGGGGGTATTTGTACATTCCTGGCTTGTTCGGGTCACAAGAACTGAGATAGGCCACCAGTGCATCAGATGTGATCAATTTTGTATGATTCGCACCACAGATTGTAGAGTCTCTAACTTTCACAAAGACCAAATAATATCCACTATTTGGGTTATTTTTACCAAAGATATTGTGGCCAAAATTTATGAAAGAAAAATTAACCACTTCCCGACCGCCCCATGTATATATACGTCAGCAGAATGGCACGTACAGGCAGAATCACGTACCTGTACGTGCCATTCTTCAGGCGCGTGGGGGGTCCGATCGGACCCCCCCCCGCCGGCGGGGACGGTCGGGATCGCTTCAGGAGCGATCCGGGATGAGGGGACGGCCAGTGGTTTCTGGCCACCCCCTCGCGATCGCTCCTGGCGAATCAGATGCTTCCTCTGTCTGTGTCAATCAAAACACAGGCAGAGGAAGTGATGTCACGCTCGGTGCGCCGGTCTATGTGACCGGAACGCCGAGCTGTCAACATGTACAGGTTAGTGCACCAACAGTACACTGACACCAGTACACATAGGCACACACAACACCCCCCTGTCACCCCCAGATCACCCCCAGATCACCCCCTCCCCCCCCCCCCCCCCCAGTCACAGTGTCACTAATTGCAGTGATCATTTATTTACTGATCACTGCATTTAGTGTCAGTGTGACTGTAATAACTGTCAGTGCAGTTAGTTTTAGGTCCAAGGTAGCCCCCCACCCCCCCCCTAATAAAGGTTTAACCCCTTGATTGCCCCCCAGATAACCCTTTCACCCCCTTTTGCCAGTGTCACTAAGCGATCGTTTTTCTGATCGCTGTATTCGTGTCACTCGTGTCGCTAGGTAACCATTTTTTTTTTTTAGGTAACCGCCATGTTTATATAGGTTCATAAATAGGTTTATAGGTCAGGTACCCCCATATTACAACCTAAATAAAGGTTTTAACCCCTTGATTGCCCCTAGAGTTAACCCTTTCACCAGTGATCACTGTATAACTGTCACTGGTGACGCTGGTTAGCCAGTTAGTTATTTCGTTATTTAGGTTCCCCGTCAGGTTTTTATATAGTGTCAGGTACCCCCATATATTACCTAATAAAGGTTTTAACCCCCTGATTGCCCCTAGTTAACCCTTTCACCCCCTTTTGCCAGTGTCACTAAGCGATCGTTTTTCTGATAGCTGCATTAGTGGCGCTAGGTAACCAGTTTTTTTTTTTTAGGTTAACCGCCATGTTTATATAGGTTCATAAATAGGTTTATAGGTCAGTTACCCCCATATTACAACCTAAATAAAGGTTTTAACCCCCTGATTGCCCCTAGTTAACCCTTTCACCCCCTTTTGCCAGTGTCACTAAGCGATCGTTTTTCTGATTGCTGCATTAGTGTCACTGGTGCCGCTAGGTAGCCAGTTTTTTTTTAGGTAACCGCCAGGTTTATATAGGTTCATAAATAGGTTTATAGGTCAGGTACCCCCATATTACAACCTAAATAAAGGTTTTAACCCCCTGATTGCCCCTAGAGTTAACTCTTTCACCAGTGATCAACATATAACTGTCACTGGTGACGCTGGTTAGCCAGTTAGTTATTTAGGTTCCCCGTCAGGTTTTTATATAGCGTCAGGTACCCCCATATAATACCTAATAAAGGTTTTAACCCCCTGATTGCCCTAGTTAACCCTTTCACCAGTGTTCACCGTATAACTGTTACGGGTGACGCTGGTTAGTTAGTTTGTTTTTTATACTGTCAGGGCACCCGCCATTTATTACCCAATAACGGTTTAACCCCCTGATCGCCCGGCGGGTGATATCAATTAGGTTTTAGGGTCAAATAAGGTCTGCGTCGCCCCAGGTTAGTGCCAGTACCGCAAACACCCACGCGCAAAGCATACACCTCCCTTAGTGGTACAGTATCTGAACAGATCAATATCTGATCTGATCAGATCTATACTAGCGTCCCAGCAGTTTAGGGTTCCAAAAAAACGCATTGTTAGCGGGATCAGCCCAGATACCTGCTAGCACCTGCGTTTTCCCCCTCCGCCCAGCCCAGCCCACCCAAGTGCAGTATCGATCGATCACTGTCACTTACAAAACACTAAGCACACATAACTGCAGCGTTCGCAGAGTCAGGCCCGATCCCTGCGATCGCTAACAGTTTTTTTGTGGTAGCGTTTTGATTCAGTCGCTAACAGTCAGGAGCTTTTTTACCTGTAAATCTCAAAAAAATAAAAAAAAAAAAATAGTTGTCGTTTTATTGTTCTCTCTCTATTGTTGCTCTTTTTTTACTCCATTCTATTCTGCAATGTTTTATTATGTGTTATCATGCTTGCTTTTCAGGTATGTAATTTTGTTTACTGTGTTTTAGTGTTAACCATTTTTTTGTTTTCAGGTGCGCCATTCAGTTGCAGCGCGGATTTATTTATCTTGACAGCAACAGCGTTTGCTCCCACGATACATAAAGACGCGACTCCAACACTGTAGGAGGTGATTTCACCACCACAGTTAAAAAAAAGAGCATATATGCCGAAGCATGGGGGCAGCAGGGGGGGGGGGAGCGATTGGCTCCTAATGCTGCGTACATACGGTCGAAATTCCGACGGAGCCTTGCCCCGTGGAAAAGTGCAACCGTGTGTACATGGCATAACTTTTGTGGGAGGATGCCCCCATGCTTCGGCATATATAAATGGTGCATGTATGCCCATCATTAGAAGTGGGTGGATGAAGGGAGGTATTCTAATGGTGGGAATACCCACCGATCAATCTCTTTTTTTCGTTCAGCCAAGAGGCTGCATGAAAAATAAAGATTACAATATATGTCCAGTATGTTGCTGGACTTTGAATGGTTATACCAGAATGATGCCTGCAGGTTTAGGTATCATCTTGGTATCATTCTTTTCAGCCAGTGATCGGCTTTCATGTAAAAGCAATTCTAGCGGGTAATTAGCCTCTAGATTGCTTTTACAAGCAGTGGGAGGGAATGTCCCCCCTCCGGATATAAACCGCGCCATTGGGAAATTGGGAAAGCGTTTTATCACACCGATCTTGGTGTGGTCAGATGCTTTGAGGGCAGAGGAAAGATCTAGGGTCTAACAGACCCCAATTTTTTCAAAAAAAGAGTACCTGTCACTGCCTATTGCTATCATAGGGGATATTTACATTCCGTGAGATAACAATAAAAATGATAACAAAAGAAAAAAATGGAGGGAACAGTTTTAAAAATAAAATAAAAAAGCTAAATAAATAAAAAAAATTAAAAAAAAAAAAAAAAAAAAAGCACCCCTGCCCCCCCTTCTCTTGCGCAAAGGCGAACACAAGCGTTGGTCTGGCGTCATACGTAAACAGCAATTGCACCATGCATGTGAGGTATCACCGCGAAGGTCAGATCGAGGGCAGTAATTTTAGCAGTAGACCTCCTCCGTGAATCTAATGTGGTATCATGTAAAGGCTTTTAAAGGCTTTTAAAAATGTATGTAGTTTGTCGCCACTGCGTGTTTGTGCGCAATTTCAAAGCATGTCCTGTTTGGTATCCATGTACTCGGCCTAAGATCATATTTTTTATTTCATCAAAAATTTGAGCAATGTAGTGTGTTTTAGTGCATTAAAATAAAAAAAAGTGTATTTTTTCCACAAAAAATGCGTTTGAAAAATCGCTGCGCAAATACTGTGTGGAAAAAAAAAAATGCAACACCCACCATTTTAATCTGTAGGGCCTTTGCTTTAACAATATATATAGTGTTTGGGGGTTCAACGTAATTTTCTTGCAAAAAAAAAATATGTTTTCATGTAAACAAAAAGTGTCAGAAAGGGCTTTGTCTTCAAGTGGTTAGAAGAGTGGGTGACGTGTGACATAGGCTTCTAAATGTTGTGCATAAAATGCCAGGACAGTTCAAACCCCCCAAATGACCCCATTTTGGAAAGTAGACACCCCAAGCTATTTGCTGAGAGCAATGTTGAGCCCATTAAATTTTTTTTTTTTTTGTCCCAAGAGATTGAATAATGAAAAAAAAAAATATATATATTTTTTTTTTTTTTAAAAAAGTTGTCACTAAATGATATATTGCTCAAACATGTCATGGGCATATGTGGAAATACACCCCAAAATACATTCTGTTGCTTCTCCTGAGTACGGGGATACCACATGTGTGGGACTTTTTGGGAGCCTAGCCGCGTACGTCACCCCAAAAACCAAGCACCGCCTTCAGGCTTTCTAAGGGTGTAATTTTTTTATTTCACTTCTCACTGCCAATCACAGTTTCGGAGGCCATGGAATGCCCAGATGGCATAAAAACCCCCCAAAATGACCCCATTTTGGAAAGTAGACACCCCAAGCTATTTGCTGAGAGGTATTGTGAGTATTTTGCAGATCTCGCTTTTTGTCACAAAGTTTTGAAAATTGAAAAAAAAAAAAAAAAATATTTTTTTTTTTTTTACTTTCTTCATTTTCAAAAACAAATGAGAGCTGTAAAATACTCACCATGCCCCTCAACAAATAGCTTGGGGTGTCTACTTTCCAAAATGGGGTCATTTGGGGGGGTTTTGTGCTATTTTGGCATTTTATGGCCTTCGAAACGGTGATAGGTAGTGAGGAGTGAAATCAAAAATTTGCACCCTTAGAAATCCTGAAGGTGGTGCTTGGGTTTCGGGGCCCCGTACGCGGCTAGGCTCCCAAAAAGTCCCACACATGTGGTATCCCCATACTCAGGAGAAGCAGCAAAATGTATTTTGGGGTGCAATTCCACATATAACTATGGCATGTGTGAGCAATATATCATTTAGTGACAACTTTTTGAAATTTTTTTTTTATTTATTTTTTTTTGTCTTTATTCAATCACTTGGGACTAAAAAAAAAAAAATATTCAATGGGCTCAACAGGCCTCTCAGCAAATAGCTTGGGGTGTCTACTTTCCAAAATGGGGTCATTTGGGGGGGTTTTGTGCTATTTTGGCATTTTATGGCCTTCGAAACTGTGATAGGTAGTGAGGAGTGAAATCAAAAATTTGCACCCTTAGAAATCCTGAAGGTGGTGCTTGGGTTTCGGGGCCCCGTACGTGGCTAGGCTCCCAAAAAGTCCCACACATGTGGTATCCCCATACTCAGGAGAAGCAGCAAAATGTATTTTGGGGTGCAATTCCACATATAACCATGGCATGTGTGAGCAATATATCATTTAGTGACAACTTTTTGAAAACATTTTTTTTTTTTGTCTTTATTCAATCACTTGGGACTAAAAAAAAAAATATTCAATGGGCTCAACATGCCTCTCAGCAAATAGCTTGGGGTGTCTACTTTCCAAAATGGGGTCATTTGGGGGGGTTTTGTACTTCCCTGCCATTTTAGCACCTCAAGAAATGAGATAGGCAGTCAGAAATTAAAAGCGGTGTAAATTCCAGAAAATGTACTCTAGTTTGTAGACGCTATAACTTTTGCGCAAACCAATAAATATACGCTTATTGGCATTTTTTTTACTAAAGACATGTGGCTAAATACATTTTGGCCCAAATGTTTGATTAAAATTGAGTTTATTGGATTTTTTTTTATAACAAAAAGTAGAAAATATCTTTTTTTTTCAAAATTTGCAGTCTTTTTCCGTTTATAGCGCAAAAAATAAAAATCACAGAGGCAATCAAATACCATCAAAATAAAGCTCTATTTGTGGGAAGAAAAGGACGCCAATTTCGTTTGGGTACAACATTGCATGACCGCGCAATTACCAGTTAAAGCAGTGCAGTGCGAAATTGAAAAAAGACCTCTGGTCCTTTGGCTGCCAAATGGTCCGGGGCTGAAGTGGTTAATATACAGAAAAGAAACGTTAGAATGTTTAGAAGTTACCAAATATCTCTAGTGAGGTTACAGGTACAGTTTTGCTCAGGCTGCAAAGATAACTAAGGCTAAACTCAGATATGGTTACAATGGACATACACAGGCTGTTACTTGAATCTTAGGCAAAATCTTAAAGTGGTTGTAAACCCTCAGAGTAAACTTAATCTTATCAAATACTAGATAACACAAGCAGCTAATCGCTGCCTGTGAAAGTGCACTTACTTGTGTATTTTCCATGAAAATCATCTATTTATCTTTGATGATGTCATGCGCGATTGTGCAGTATGTTCTTTCATTAGCGGCATATATATGTATACATATACATATATGCCGTTTTTGTATTTCCTGTCTGTCTGTAATTGTGTGTGAGCGAGATTCCCCTCTGAACAGCACAGAGGAGAAGTCTCGCGATGCAGCTATGATTCCAGTCTTCCTGATACTCCCTCTTGTGAATGAATAAGAAGCCACACAGGGGAGCGCTACGGCGCATGCGCGAGATTTCGGCAGGGATACTAACTAAGGGCGGAAATTACGTCTGCATAGGCTTCAGGAAAACAGAACTAAGAATGGCGCGGACGATACCCGGAAAATACTACAGAATCAAACATAAAAAAAGGTACTTCTAAAGCTCGTTTCGGAGTAATTCAGATATCTCTTGCTTGGCAATGTAAAATAACATTGTAATATTAGAAAATTAAGATTTTGTTGGCGGGGTTTACTTCCTCTTTAATATAGAAGAAAAGTAGGGAAAAGTAAAGAGAGATAAGGGAATACATTACACAGGAATCTTACATGTCCAGTCCATGAGGCCTAAGAGAAAAGACAGTGATCTGTGTCCCATTATATATACACTTTTAACCGCCCCCCCTTCAATATACTAAAACTGCTACATTGAGTCGATGGGGGTGGGTGCTCTCTTACCATCTACCATTTTATGCCTGTTCTCTTCCCACCTCCCACCTCCTTTGAAGTGACATTATTCTACCAATGGTCTAAGAGAGGCTTTTGTCAGATAACTACTCAATATAAAATTCCACAGCTGGGTATGGTGTCTCTGTTGCTTCTAAACATGTTCTGAAACTATAGAGTCATTGAAAGATCACTGTGAATCCCATTAATAATAAAGTCCATCACCTTCAGGGCCCAAATCTCCACTACAGTCCCCCCTGAAGTTCATTCTTGAACTTATGCCCTTCCTTAATGATCCTGTACCCACAACAGTCCAGAAGCCCCGACCCTTCCCCACCACCACTGAGGCCTCCTCTTTATTTCTTGAACACGCTGGAACCCATCGAGGTAGACTTGAGACAGCAAAGCAATCCTGATGTTTTTGAGACTTCACATCCGAACCATGAGTGCCTGTACTGCCTTGGAAGAGCGGAACTCCAACATTGATGGCGGGATCCTGGCATATCTAGTCCTGTAACTAGGGAATATGGTGTAATGATTGTAACGATTGGATCAACAATTGAGACAGCACTTTTCAGCATGGTGAAGGAGAGTCTTATTCGTGGCACATTTGTCTCAAGAAATTACTTGGTTGTGGTTGCTTCTTCAGGTGTGGTCAGGCGGGCAGACCTCTAGACAGTCGTGCATGAATACAAAAAAAGAGAAGAAGAATGTCAGTGTATAGATATTGGAGGAATGCCGGACAGGAGTAGAGGGTTAGCCATTAAGACTAAATGCTTATAAGGGGTGCACTGTGGACAAGTAAAGTGGGATCCCCATGGGGAACAGAGTCCGAGCAACAGCCAGTATCATCCATTGCCCTTGATGGTAGGGATAGTCAACACTGCCTGCTATTGCCAGGTTCCTGGGTTCACCACACCTGCTCACGGGGCTCAGGTTAAAGCAGTAGGCAGACTAGGGGAGGTAGAATTACATTAAGACATAAGACCTGGATGTCCAGGGATACTTTGTGAAATATGGTACTTGTATGTTTGAGGAAATCATTCTATAGGACCCACTGGACTCTTAAAAACAGAGTCAAGCAAGAGTAAAGCCTTACAATTCATAGCTCATCTCTGATATTCAAACAAAAGTTCCAGAAGACTAATACATTTACTTTTAAAGATATAGAAGAACATTATTAGCTAATGGACTGGTACCATCACTTAAAGTGATTAAAGATAAGAATATGAAACAAAGAAAGAAGAGGAAAAAAAATAAGCACAAAATTAAAAAACACATACAGGTTTAATGCTGCTTCAACCCAGATGTCAAAGAGCATCTGCATTCATAAAAACAAACAAACAATATATAACTGTCCTATAAAAATTATTATAAAGTGCCTTGAAAAATAATACATTACCGCTGTTACAGCAGCAACTTAGCAAAAAATAAAGAGGAACAAAAAAATTAAAATAGGTAACTCCTCTCCCATATTAGTGATCAACAGGTGGACAGGATCACTGTCACTAAAAATTTACAAGTCGGGTACAAAAAAAATATTAAAAAAAAGGAGAATAAAACAATGGTTGCCAAAAACCTTTAGAATTTAGTCAAACCCGACTGTACTTTATTGCTCAATTTTTTTTTAGAGGCTTTTTTCCAAAAAAACAAAAAGAAAAATATAGTTCTAGGGCCCTCTTTTAAATGTGCCCAATACTCTACATCGGTCTCTTAATAGCTACCCACATCAGGACAGCAACAGGGTGGAGTTTAATAAAGCTGTGGCCCTAAGACGGTACCTGAATGAACTTTTCCCACTAAGAAACCTTTGTTTGAGATATTTGGATTAACCTCTTTTGATCTTGAGATCACCCAAATTGTCCACTTCACTCCTCCTAAGACATCCTGATTTCCAGCTCCCTTGTTACCTCCTCCCATGCTCAACATCAGGACTGCTCCAGAACCTCTGGAACTCCCTCACCCCAATATGTCTGGCCAGCTCCTACCCTGTCCACCACTAGGTGATCCCTTAAAAAAAAAAATATTCTGGGAAGCCTACCCCACCTCCACCTAAACTGTTACCTCAGCCAGCTTCATATTCCCAGTTGCTATTATTTTTGTACCACCCTCCTCTCCTTAGATCATAAACCCCTTGAGCAGGGCCCATCTATTTATGCCCTGCACAGAATGTTCTAAAGTCTGTTGCCCAAACTACCCAACTTTTAACTCTGGGGTAATAGTATTCTGCTATTGTGTCCCTGCTATATCTATTCCAAGGACAGGGGAAGATTGTGCAATAGACTCCCCTCTCACCAATATTTGCCATTGAGCGGGTGCACAGAGTCCCCATGAGACCTCTGCCACCCGGGGCCCCACCACGTGCCATTATTATTAAATTGCTCCATTTCAGGGACAGGGAAGCTGTCCTCAGAGCAGCTCGGGGGAAGGGCAAAATCTCCTTTAATGGCAATGGCATTACTATATTCCCGGACTTTTCTGTAGCAACACAGAAACAAAGAGCCACATTTCTATCCATTAAACGCAGATTGGGGGAGCTCCATCTTCCATACGGCATGCTATATCCTGCACGCTTGAGAATAGTATACCAGGGCAGAGCCTATATTTTTATAGACCCCAAGGAGGTGTCCCACTGGGTGGACACCCTGGGACATCCGAATCGCAGAAACCACAACGGGAGGTCTCCCCCACGTTAAAGCTTCCACTTTCTTTATAACCAACCGGGACAACTCTTTTGTATGCCACCCTCTCCTGACAACAAGCACACGGGGGTGTGGGTAGGTGAAGATGGTTTGAATATTCTATTCCCCTCATTCTCTTCCACTCCATTCAGTCTTACATAATTGATGGAATAGAATAAGCTCCATATCCTTTAATGAAGAGAACGCAAGTACTACTGATCTTAAGGAACAACTACTAGCAGGCCGTTTTTTAGTTGGCCACTCTCTCCTCCCCATGATATATATACAATCTTTGTATGCTTGACACTCTTCTCCATCAGACTTAGGGTTACTGCACATACTCATAACACGCGGACAAATGCGGATGGAAGCCTTCGGCTGTGAACTGTTACACGTTCCTCAGGGTTTGATGGGGATCTGCGCCATGGCCCTCATGCTTGGCAAGTTTGGATATGGGAACAAAGCTCTCAGAGGCTGGGGACTGGAAGCCGGGAGGGTTAGGGAGGGGGGGAATGTTGGGAAACTGTTTGTTATGTTTTTTTTTATTTTAGTATTATTACCGCTAATATGCAATACTGGTATTCACAAATTTCTATACCATTGACTTATGACCTCTTTTGCCGCTTACACACGGTCAGAATTCTCGTCGGAAAAAGCTCTGATGGTTTCCCGTCGGAATTCCGACTGAATTTTGCCTACACACGGTCTTGCCTACACACGGTCACACCAAATTCCGACGATCAATAACACTGCAGCATACAACACGTTGAACAGCGCTATTAAAGGGAAGTTTCATACTTCCGAGCATGCGTCAAATTGTTTCCGAGCATGCATCGGAATTTTGCGTGTCGGAATTGCATACACACGATCGGAAAATCCGATAAAAAGGTTTTCCGTCGGAAAAATTAAGAACAGGTTCTCAATCCAAAGTCCGTCAGAAATTCCGACAGAAAAAGGCCGATGGGCATACACACGGTTGGAAAATCCGATGAAAAGCTCCCATCGGACTGTTTACATCGGAAATTCCGACCGTGTGTACGCGGCATTAGGCCCGCGAGGCACTACATTGATAACTCTGATCTATATGGTACTGATACAAATGTCTAGGGTGGGGTGCTCTTCTCATGGCGCGCCAGACCCTGAAAAGTTGGGACCCCCGGGCGGGCTCTGAGAAGTGGGCTCCACCATACATGATTTATTTACACAAATGTCTAGATTACGCCTAGTATCATGGAATGTTCGGGGGCTTAACCCCAAGGTGAAACGTTCATTGATGTTTGAATATGTAGCAAGACACAATCCACATGTGATCCTCCTCCAGGAAACCCACCTCCAGCGATCAAGAGTTATGGCCTTAAAGAGAGCAAAAATTGCTTACACCATACACTCCACATACTCCACATATGCCAGGGGCACATCCATCCTTATAGCCAAATCAGCTTCTATCAGCATCAAACAAGTTAAAATTGATCCAAATGTCTGCTATTTCATCATTGTACTTGAATGCCTAGGCAAGCCCTACACGATAACCAGCCTATACGCTCCCCCCCATTCACTAAAGCTTTTTTGAACGGGTGATGAACTCTATACTGGCGATGGTGGAAGGCCCCCTGTTGATAGCGGGTGACTTTAACACGGTCCTTGATAATTCTATGGACAGGTTTAAATGTTCTACGATATCCCCCACACCCTTATGTTCATTCCTGACACAATTTGACCTGGTGGAGACCTGGAGATGGAAGCATGGGGATAGGAGGGAGTACTCGTGTCAATCTGTAACACATGGTACCTTATCCAGGATTGATTTGTGTTTGGTCTCATCCGACCTACTGAATAGAGTGAATGAGATCAGGTACCTCCCTAGGGCGGTGTCTGACCACTCCCCTCTGATGGTGGACCTCACCCTAGGTCCCCCCCACCTCCTAACGGATGTGGCGGCTAAGTCCCTTGTGGCTGGCAGTTCAGGCGGTTGTAGACCAAAGTGTAAATTAAATGAAATCCTACTGGATACTTAATCGACAGGGCGCCTCCGTCCTGATGACCTGGGATGCCTTTAAGGCCACCACACGAGGCGCTTTTGCCGCGGCAATTGGTCAGGCCCGCAAGGCATCCCAGTCCAAACTGATGGAAGCAGAAGGGGATCTTAGGGAGGCAGAGGCCGCCTATTCTACGGCCCCCTCCCCTGAGACGTATGCCACTTGGAAACATAAGTCCAGAGAATTGCATTTGGTCCTCTTAGAACGCACCCAGAAGAAATTGCTATACCAGAATCAACAAATCTTTGAGTTTGGTGACAAAAATAGTCGATTACTGGCATATTTATCTAGGCCTGACTATCAGCCATGCAGCATCTTGTGAATTAAAAATCTAGAGGGCATAATAGTGGAACAAAACGAGGAGGTGATAGATGCATTTGTATAGTTTTATTCTTCACTATACGCTACCAGGGCCAACTACACCATTGTGGAGCTGGACGACTACTTAGCTAAAATCTCATTACCGAAACTTCAGGGTGAACAGTCCTCACTGTTGGATCAACCACTGACAGAGGAGGAAATAGGTGAATCCATACAATCCTTTGCTAGGAATAAAACACCAGGATTGGATGGATTCCCTATAGAATGGTATATGAAATTCAGAGACATGCTAATACCACATTTACTTAAAGTATATAATTTTGTGATGAGGACAGGACAGTTACCGCCTTCCATGTCAGAGGCATTGATTGTCCTCATTCCTAAGCCCCATAAAGACCACCTACTCTGTGAATCATACAGACATATATCGCTGATTAATTCTGATGTTAAGATTCTAGCCAAGGTGCTCGCCCGGAGATTAAACACGGTCATTACTACTATCATTGGGGCGGATCAGACTGGGTTTATTCCTGGGCGATCCACCTCTATCAACCTCTGAAGACTGTTTACTAACTTACAAGCTACTCATGATAAAATGGGCTCTAGAGCCCTGCTGGCCTTAGACGCACATAAGGCTTTCGATTCGGTCGAGTGGCTGTATCTGCTTGAGGTCCTGGTGAAATTCGGGTTCGGTCAAACCTTTATTAGATGGGTACAACTACTTTATTTGAAACCCACTGCTAGATTGAAGGTAAATGCATCGGTGTCTGACCCCTTTCTCATAAAGAGAGGCACCAGACAGGGATGTCCCCTGTCACCGCTACTATTTGCGCTGGCAATAGAACCTCTGGCGGCACTGATAAGATCCAGCGGGGAGGTTCCGGGACTGACGATTGGGGAAAGTATCATTGTACACGGATGACATGTTAATATACCTGTCGGACCCCCAATCGTCTCTCCCAGCCCTGCTAGAGATTATCAGGAGGCTTGGCCACTTTTCCGGGTTCCAGGTTAACTGAGACAAGTCCATTCTGTTTATGATGGATCGGGAGGCGACGGTAGTACTACCTCCCTCCTGTCCATTACAAATAGTCACCTCCTTTCGATACTTAGGGGTCATGATCCAACACCCAATATCTTCTTATATAAAAATTAATCTGGACCCTTTCATTGGTAGAATGAAAAATACATTAAAGACGTGGACTAAACTCCCCCTGACACTGCTAGGCAGAATAAATATATTTAAAATGATTTTCTTGCCAAGATTCCGATACATCCTGAGTAACTCACCAGTATACCTTACAAAAGCTAAATTCAAGGAAATAGACTCAGTACTTATTATGTTCATCTGGAAAGGGGGAGCAGTTAGGATAGCAAAAAATACCTTGCAACTACCAGTATTGGAGGGAGGGCTGGCATTGCCTTGCCTCCAAACATACTACATCTCTTCACAATTGACCCACGCACATTGGTGGTTCTACCCAGAAGCCAACAATGCAGCCACGGCCCTGGAAGCAGCTATACTCACCTCCTACGAATCCCTCCAAAATGTAATCCACCGTATGTGGGGGAGAGAGGGCACCTCTATTCTGGCGATGACTCTAAAAATCTTTAAACTAACGAAAATGCTACCATCGACTGAGCGCAAAACCTATTCACCAAACACCCCATTATGGGGAACCCAAACCTGCGGGAATTCTCCCGCAGATCTGACGGGGCACACTGGTCAAAAAGAGGGGTGAAGACAATAATGCACTTATTCTTAGACAACAGGTTCCGATCTTTTGCCGAATTCCGCCAGGACTATCAGCTACCACGTACGGCCTAATTTCTGTATTTACAGATACGCCACACAGCGGCTGCGCAGTTCGGCCTGCGCAACATAAATGTTCAACCCTCTCCGCTGGAACGAATGTTAACGGATCTGTCTCATACTAAGCTAGTCTCGACATACTACATATCCTTATTGCATTCTACTACTCACAGACTTAGTAACACCGCCAATAAATGGAAAACCGACATCCCAGAGTTGACGGAGGACATCTGGCAGGAAATACTTCCACTCCAGATTCCCTCGGTCATCTCCTCTCGGGATTAGGTTATACAGACAAAACTGTTATATAGATCCTACTTCACACCAATATTATTGTTATTATTATTACCCTCGGCACTATGTTCCAGATGCAACTTGGCTGATGGCACATTCTTCCATCTGATGTGGGAATGTAACCAGATTAGGAAATTTTGGTCGGAGGTCATGGCCTTTATTAGCTCCTTGACTCAAATACCCAATGTATGCAACCCTCTGAGGTGCCTATTGGGCTATATTGACAATGAGGGTCTATCTAAAAAAATGCAAACATTTCTGAGGATAGTACTATTCTATGCTAAATAATCGATCACTATGCATTGGAAATCACAATCCTCACCTACTATAGCCTTTTGGCTCACTATTATTAATCAGGCTATACCATTGTACAAGTTAACATATGAATCCAGAGGGTGTCCAATAAAATTTCTAAAGGTATAAGAACACATGGGTTAGCTCCGAGAATACTATCCCACCTGACAATTAAAGATTATCGAAAAATATATTTTTTCAAAGGGTTTATTATCATAGCACAAAGATATCTATGTAAGGTTGTTCTGTACTGATCAAATGTATACCAGTTTGCTGTATATGATCTTGGTTTGAGCGATGTTCGCTCTATAAATGTATGTATTGTTGTTTGTTATGTAACGAAAACAAATAAAAAATTTACCTTAAAAAAAAAAAAAAACAGGTACACTCGTTTCTTTATAGAGGCTGCACACCTTCTCCCTCCTTTTTCAATTCGGTAATCAGACCATGTTATCCTTCACCCATACAAAATAAACTGCCTATACTATTCAGACCGGACTCACATGAATGACAGGGGCATAGTGCAACACTGGGGCACTGGTCTTCCTGGCATGCAGGACACAGACCACTAGTTAAGGTACACAAGGAGTCTAGGACAGGAAGGACACCTATAGGTATTAACTGAGGAGAATACGGCATGATCACACATATATCGGAAGTGAGGGCCCTTGGAACAGCCAAGAGCTGGGCACACCCCATACAATCTTCCTGCACAACTTTTCTCCAGACTCAACCAAAACTATACAATACAAAGCCAGACCTAACACTTTCAACTTGTATGCAATCCGGCAGGCCCTCGTACTTCACATCTGCAGGTAAATCTAAAGGAAATTGGAAAACAAAAATTGCATAATGTGTATCCAGCTCGAGGAACTGCTGCTACCAGACACAACTGGCCAACAGGCGAAAAAATCCCTTCCAGCACTGAGGAGCTGGGATCCCTGAACAGTAGCGGGTACATGAGCCGACCGGTGTGACTTTAAACACACAGATATTCATTAGGTAATTGGTAATGTAGCACTGACTCCCGAAGGAGCTGCTGGTTTGAATTGGGCCTGCACTCTACCAAGAAACCCCACTAACTTGGCTCAATCCCCTTGGCACAGCTGTGGTGCAATGCAATACAATACATTATAAGACAATGCAAAGTACCTGTATTGTAACCTTAGGATCAACTGGCTCCACCCGGTGGGGAAAAGTAGCACGCCACACAACTGAATACTTAACCAGAAATATTTTTACTGCAGAATATTCAAAAGGTGATTACAGAAATTGTGCTGTCATCCCAACATAGGACGACAGCACAATGAATTTCAATATGAACAATTTAAGATAAGATAACATATATATATATATATATATATATATATATATATATATACATAACTGGGAGCTCCCCCTACTTTAAAGAGTATGTGTTCTGCTTCGCGTTATTGAACTGTTGTATAACACTAGTCAGACATCTTAACAATAATTCAGAAGTCAAGAAATGTAAGACATCAGATCTGTATGTATTCTTTTTCCGAATAACTTTGTAAAACTACAACATAAGCATAAACAAAACATGTGTCAGTACATTAAATCATTATACAGCAGCTTCACTCTATCAGTGAGTGTACTCACAGACAATTCCACCATTAGTCCAGAAATAGATGAGAGCTCTTCTGCCTGCAGTCTGTTAGATCAAGGAGCAGTCATAAAATGAAGGAAATACAGTTCCAGGTTAAAGGTTACTGCCTTTTACTGTGAAGAAGATACCATTTCCTTCCTGCAAGCTGTGGCAAAATAATAGCTAACTCTGACCACTAGATGGCAGCAACGTCAAACCAACATTGCAGTATAATCTGTAACAGCACATAGCCCATATTACTATGACAATATGGGCAGAACACTATGCGTGAGATCTCACTTAGAGTACTTAGTCCGTGATCTTCTTTCTTCGCTAGCTAAAGTAACTCCTTTGTGGTTTGTAATCCTTCTCACTCATTGTGTCAGGACCTCCGCTGACCCCCTGACGTTTTTATTCCTGTTTTTTTATTTTTTTTTATTTTATATATTTTTCTTTTTTGCAGGCCTATTTGCTCTATGTAGGATGTTACAGTTTTTCATTGGTCTTGGTCTCTTGATTTTTACGAGTACGGCGTTCATTTACTATGTTAATTATGCCTTAACAGTTTGGGGTGCAGAGGATGGAGCGGGCCTTTGCTGCACTCCCCCACACTAGATCAGGCTAACTGAACGGTTTAGCCTCTCCTGGTATGGGTGTTACCCTCTTTGTGGGGTACTCCGTGTTTTTTGTCCTTGGTGGGGTGAATCTGACTTTGCCCCGACCTCAGGACGACCCTTTTTCTGTCCCCACTCCTTTCCTTCCTCTTTTCCTACTTTTCTTAATCTCTTCTTTATTTTTTGCAGCTTTGGAGACGGGATCTCTCGTCCAAGGTAATTATCAAGGTGCTGGACAGCTTGCGGGTTCCGTTGCTCTGAGACATTGTACTTCTAGCATGAAGGTAAGTGCTCCGTTATCATGTGCCCTTTCTCACACTCTGCTCCATGGCTGACATGACCTCCCGCGGTAATTCCCTCCGCATAGCTTCTCACAACGTTCAGGGTCTTAATTCCCCCCTAAAACGTAAAAAGATTTTTCAACAATACCATGCCCAAAATATAGACATTTTATTTTTGCAGGAAACTCACTTCCCTAAATCTTATCAACCATCCTTCATTCACGCTAAATTCCCTAGATTTTACCTAGCCAACTCCGAAAACAAATCCAAAGACGTGGGTCTATTTTTCTCCGGTAGGACACAATTCACCCTGGTCTCTGAATTTAAGTATCCTGAAGGCAGATTCCTTCTTATTAAAGTGCTAATTTCAGAAGAACTTTACTCCCTCATTTCTTACTACGCACCTAACAAAGGCCAAGCAAAGTTTTTTCGATCTCTTCTCCAAACGCTAACCCCTCTAACGGAAGGTATAGTCATCTATGGAGGTGACTCCAACCTAGCGTTTGATGCGGGCATTGATAAATCGCGCCCCCCAAACAAAAACCGGTTACGTCCGACCAGGCAGAGTCTACAGGTGGCCAGACATTTATTCCATTTTGGCTTGGTGGATATATGGAGGGAACTTAACCCTAGGGCTAGGGATTATACACATTTCTCTAGCCCCCATCAAACCTTTGCGAGAATTGATCATTTCTTTATGCTCCAACAGCATATCCCGTTGGCACAACGGTCGGTCATTAGGGACTCTGTTTTGTCGGACCATTCTCCATCCTCCATCCTCCATCTTTATCAGGAGGCTCTACTTCGCGCCCAGGGTTCCGATGGAGACTTAACGCCTCCATTCTTAGCAATCCAACACAGGCTCAGGAGATTGAAAAGCACATTCAGGAGTATTTTAGAATCAATGACGTTGATGCGATCTCCCCTGCTATACTATGGGCGGCCCACAAGGCCACGATTAGAGGTCACCTAATCCAAATATCTTCCAGACTGCGCAAGGCTCGAAAGGCAGAAATTGATAGGTTGGAAAGTGAATTTTCAACACTAAGCAAACTACATAAATCCAAACCTTCCTTACGCTCTGCGGATCTATACAATATCAAAAAGTTTTTTCTATGGGTCTTGTCTTTTTCTTGTTTGACATTCTGTATTTTGGTGTCACATCACTTTTGTCAAATGTAACTTATACTATTTTCACACTGTTGTATTTCTTCGATCATTCAATAAAAATTTATTGAAAAAAAAAAAAGAGCTGCAGGGCAGCCAGTCGACGCTAGTTTCACTAGTGTGCCCTTAGAAGCCATCACAGCCATGCCTACTAATGGCATGGCTGTGATTGGGCAGTGCAGCATGTGACCCAGCCTCTATATATAGTCCAGACACACAGCACACAGCGTCATTCTGCTATAGACAGGTTCCTGTGCTGCTAAGAGAGGATTTGAGGAGTTAGTGTGATAAAGTCAGTCAGTCAGTCCACATTCCTTTTATTTTCTTCGAATTAGTTAGATCAGTGAGCGATCTAGATAGCTAGAGTAGAGTAGGGAGTTTCTTTAATAAGGAAAAGAAAGAGGCAGAGAGAATTATTGAAGAGATTCCTAAATCAATTGTACCCTGGCTGGGGTGCAGTGCACAGTCTTTTAACAGTGCCATGAGGCCAGTGGCAGACAACATATAAAAGTTTTACCTGCAAGCTCAGTGCACCATTAGGACCAACACTGCATATAGTAAGAGATACACCATAGTCTGTGGGTATTCTGATATTGGAAAAACATTGCAAAAAAAATTAATTTTGCTGTGTTTTTTTTTCCCCAATAGCATTTTCTGCGTTTTCATAAACGCTTTAGACACTATCCGTGTATTCTGATATTGGAAAAACATTGCAAAAAAATTTAATTTTGCAGTGTTTTTTTTTCCAATAGCATTTTCTGTGTTTTCATAAACGCTTTAGACACTATCCGTGTATTCTGATATTGGAAAAACATTGCAAAAAAAAATAATTTTGCAGTGTTTTTTTTCTTCCCAATAGCATTTTCTGCGTTTTCATAAACGCTTTAGACACTATCCGTGTATTCTGATATTGGAAAAACATTGCAAAAAAATTTAATTTTGCGGTGTTTTTTTTCTTCCTAATAGTGTCTAAAGCGTTTATGAAAGCGCAGAAAATGCTATTAGGAAAAAAAAAAACACTGCAAAATTAAATTTTTTGCAATGTTTTTCCAATATCAGAATACACAGATAGTGTCTAAAGCGTTTATGAAAACGCAGAAAATGCTATCTGTGTATTCTGATATTGGAAAAACATTGCAAAAAAATTTAATTTTGCAGTGTTTTTTTTTTTCCCAATAGCATTTTCTGCGTTTTCATAAACGCTTTAGACACTGTACGTGTATTCTGCTATTGACAAAAACACCCATTTAGGGCGAGATCATAAATTTTGAAAATATGAGGAGATCATCAAAAAGGGGACGTGGCCCGGGTCGTGGTGCTGCTGGTGGCGCTCCTGTTGCAGGGAGAGGACGTGGTCGATCTGTGCCAGCTACACGCACTAGTGAAACACCTTCCTCAGGTTCGAGTAGGCGTCAGAGCCTGCAGCGGTATTTTGGTGCGCCTAATGAGGCTGTACGAATGTTGAGGCCAGGACAAGTACAGGCGATAGTAGATTGGGTTGCTGACAGTGCCTCCGGTTCCTTCACATTGTCTCCCACCCAGTCTCCTGATGAAAGTTCAGAGTTGGCACCTGCAGCCGATGTCCATCAGTCTTTCACCTCACCCCCTTGCAAATCAGCCAATCAGTCTGAGCCCCAAATCATGCAGCAGTCTCTTCTGCTTTTTGATGACTCTGTTAGCAGGGTTTCCCAGGGCCATCCACCTAGCCCTGCCCCAGAAGTGGAAGAGATTGTGTGCACCGATGCCCAACCACTTATGTTTCATGATGAGTACATGGGAGGACCATCGCAGCACATCTCGGATGATGACGAAACACAGGTGCCAACTGCTGCTGCTTTCGCCATTGTGTAGACCGACAAGGAGGGCAGGGGTGAAGACTGGGTGGAAGATGATGTGGAGGACGATGAGGTCCTTGACCCCACATGGAATCATCGTCATGCAGGTGACCAGTGTAGTTCGGAGGAAGAGGCGGTGGTCGCACAGAGCCACCAGCACAGCAGAAGAGGGAGCAGGGTGCAAAAGCGGAGCGTCCGTCCCCTAGACAGTACGTCTGCTACTGCCCAATGCAGCAAGGGACCGAGCACACCAAAGCCAGGTCCAAGGAGTTCCCTAGCGTGGCAGTTCTTCAGACAATGTGCTGATGACAAGACACGAGTGGTTTGCACGCTGTGCAATCAGAGCCTGAAGCGAGGCATAAACATTCTCAACCTGAGCACAACCTGCATGACCAGGCATCTAAGTGCAAAGCATGAGATGCAGTGGAGTAGACACCTCAAAAACCAAGAAAGGTCTCTGGCTCCTCCTGCTTCCTCTTCTGCTGCAGTCTCGGCCTCTTCATCCACCTCTGTAGTGACAGTGACACCTGCCAACCCGCAAACAGAGGATCTGCCAGCAACACTACCACCTGGGTCACCAACCATCTCCACAATGTCCCATGGAAGCGTTCAGCTATCTATTTCCCAAACACTGGAGCAGAAGAGGAAGTACCCCCCTAGCCACCCGCGATCCCTGGCCCTGAATGCCAGCATTTCAAAATTCCTCGCCTTTGAAATGCTGTCATTCCGTCTGGTGGAGACGCAGAGTTTTAAAAGGCTGATGTCATTGGCTGTCCCACAGTACGTCGTGCCCAGCCGCCACTACTTTTCCAGGCGAGCTATCCCTTCCCTGCACAACCAAGTAGGGGACAAAATCAGGTGTGCACTGTGCAATGCCATCTGTGGCAAGGTCCACCTAACTACGGATGCTTGGACCAGTAAGCACGGTCAGGGACGTTATATCTCCCTAACAGCACACTGGGTAAATGTAGTGGCGGCTGGGCCTGAGGTGGATAGCAGTTTGGCGCATGTCCTTCCACCACCGAGGATTGCAGGGCACTTCAGTTTGCCTCCTGTTGCTAACTCCTCCTACTCCGCCTCCTCATCCGGTCAGCGTAACACCTTCACCACCAACTTCAGCACAGCCAGGGCTAAACGACAGCAGGCAGTTTTAAAACTTTCCTGTTTGGGGGAAAAACCCCACACCGCGCAGGAGTTGTGGAGGGACATGGAACAACAGACCGATGAGTGGTTGGTGGCAGTGAGCCTCAAGCCCGGCCTGGTGGTGTGCGATAATGGGCGAAATCTCGTAGCAGCTCTGGGCCTTGCCGGTTTGACGCACATCCCTTGCCTGGCTCATGTGTTGAACTTGGTGGTCCAGAGGTTCCTGAAGAATTACCCCGATATGCCAGAGCTGCTGCAGAAAGTGCGGGCCGTCTATGCACACTTTCGGCGTTCTCACCCTGCTGCTGCTCGCCTGTCAGCGCTGCAGCGTAACTTCGGCCTTCCCGCTCACCGTCTCATATGTGACGTGCCCACAAGGTGGAACTCCACCTTGCACATGCTTGCCAGACTGTGCGAGCAGCAGCAGGCGATAGTGGAGCTTCAGCTGCAGCACGCACACGTGAGTCGCTCTGCGGAACAGCACCATTTCACTGCCAATAACTGGGCCTCCATGCGAGACCTGTGTGCCTTGTTGCGCTGTTTCGAGTACTCCACCAACATGGCCAGTGCCGATGACGCCGTTCTCAGCGTTATTATCCCAGTTCTATGCCTCCTTGAAAAAACGCTTCAGGCAATGATGGAAGAGGATGTGGCACAGGAGGAGGAGGAGGAGGAGGAGGAGGAAGAGGGTTCATTTCCAAGGCTTTCAGGGCAGTCATTTACAAGTGGCTACGAGGGTGGGTTCCTGCACCAACAAGCGCCAGGTACACAATTGTCTGGCAGCAAGGGCACAGTTCTGGAGGATGACGAGGTGGAGGATGAGGAGGAGATGGAGGAGGAGGAGGAACCATGTTCACAGCAGGGTGGCACAGAGACCAGCTCATGTCCATCACTGGTGCGTGGCTGGGGGGATACAGAGGACACAGACGATACACCTCCCACAGAGGACAGCTTTTCCTTGCCTCTGGGCAGCCTGGCACACATGAGCGATTACATGCTGCAGTGTCTCCGCAACGACCGCCGAGTTGCCCACATTTTAACTGGTGCTGATTATTGGGTGGCCACCCTGCTGGATCCCCGTTACAAGGACAACATGCCGTCCTTAATTACCTCACTGGAGCGTGATCGTAAGATGAGCGAGTACAAGCGCACGCTGGTAGACGCAATGCTGGTGGCATTCCCACTTGGAAGCAGGGGTACAGTGGAAGCACAAGGCGAAGGCAGAGGAGGAGGAAGAGGTCGCCAACGCAGCCGGGGCACCGCCAGCACCTCGGAAGGCAGGGTTAGCATGGCCGGAATGTGGAAAAGCTTTGTCAGCACGCCACAACAACCAGCACCACCAGCTGAGATGGAACGTCTTAGCAGGAGGCAGCATTTCACCAACATGGTGGAGCAGTATGTGTGCACACGCCTACACGTACTGAATGACGGGTCTGCCCCCTTCAACTTCTGGGTCTCCAAATTGGACACATGGCCTGAGCTTGCCCTTTACGCCTTGGAGGTGCTGGCCTGCCCTGCCACCAGTGTATTATCTGAACGTGTATTTAGCACGGCAGGGGGCGTTATCACAGACAAGCGCAGCCGCCTGTCCAGAGCCAATGTGGACAAGCTCACGTTCATTAAAATGAACCAGGCATGGATCCCACAGGACTTGGCCATACCTTGTGCAGAATAGACACGTATACCGGTGTTCTGGCCAAAACTGTCTTGCTATCGGATAGTGTCCGGCCACTTACTGCGCAGGTGCAGTGCTTGCGCAGTACGGAGGACAAGGAGATTCACAAAATCTCCAAAGATGAACGTCGCCTGCGCAGTGAGTGCAGGTTCAAGCCCGACCATCCAAGTGGACATACGGTAGCACATAGTAACAGGGCCCGCTTGGCTAGGCTTCAACCTTGGATGATGTGGCTTGAACCTGGAGTCACCGCGCATCGTCTTCGGAGAGTTTCGAAATCCCCTTGTCCTAAGTACTGAGCAAGCGCAGTACAGGGCGGACACTATGCGACGGGGGACAGAATTCAACACATCATTCACCACTAGCCTTACCCAGCCATTGTTGTATTTTTGAACCAGTGTTGGCTACCTCGTCCTCCTCCACCGCCGCTTCCACCAACACCGCCACATCCACCGCCACCTCAACCTCCTACTCCATTTGAATTTCGTCCTCCTAGGTCAAGATTATAATTTTTTCATTTTTTTAAATTTCCAAGCATTTTATTTTCCCACTATCTTATCCATTAAGTTGAATAATTTTTTCCAGAAAGTGAGTATTCTGGGGTATTCCCACCATATGTGCGGTAACGTGCCGTTGAGTTTCTGAGGTTCTTAATGACTTCCTGTACCTCTTCTGCTGAGAAGGGGGCCTCCAGCATTTTTTTGCTGGAGTCCGGGTCCCCATTAACTTCAATGGGGTTCGGAGTTCGGGGTCAAGTTTGGGTCAAGTTCGGTCTCGAACCCGGACTTTTTTCCGAAGTTCGGCCGAACCCGCCGAACCCGAACATCCAGGTGTCCGCTCAACTCTACTCCTGACAGCTGACAGATAATGGTTTAATTTTACCTTCTGCATCCTTCAGTCTTTTTCCCAACTGATGAACGTCCTCCTGTAATATTTTGTTTTCTAGTACCAATTGCTAGTGGATAGCCTCAGAATTTGACATAGAAGCTTCTAAAGTACATTTGTTACCTTTGGTTATTTCTAGCACTTCTTTTAGGGATGTAACTTGCACTTTTAAATGTTCATACTGTTTTTCTAACCACCTGGCCGCAAAGATTAGCAGCGTTTTTCCCATGCGCTTACTTCAGCTTCTTTCAGTGAAATTTAATTTCACATCCTCTCCCGTCAGTGGGACAGAAAGTGTCCCTTCTGCCTGGAGACTTTCCTCCCTTAATGCCAGCATGTCCATTTCCTCTCCATGTCGTGGTGGCCTACTTTGTATTGGAGTTCTACACCCCCTCTTGAAGTGTCCGGGTCTGTGGCATTTGAAGCAAACCGGTTTTGGTTTTTGGCCAAGATCTGCACTGTTCAACTGATCAGTGACAATGCAGATCCTTTGAGGTTTCTTTGACTCCTAATCTGCTAAATTCCTTTCAATAGCAGTTGCAAGTGACAACAAAGAGGAGAGGGGCTTATCTCTCCAGTCTGGATTTGCGGTCATCAATTTTTCTCTGATGTTTCCTCTCAACCCGGTCATGAAGCTATGTATCAATATGGGTGATATGACACTGTTAGTAATGTCCTCACCAGCCCATTCCACGGCTTGTTTAAAGTGATTGTAGTATGTCATACAATCTTCCTGTGGACCTTGGATCACTCCTGACACCTTGGTCCAAGACTGAGGAGGATAGACTGTTTTAATCAACTGCGCCAATTGCTTAGTGTGTATATCTCCTAGATGGCTGGAGTCAACATAGAGAGTCCGTGGAATATAAGTTTTACTGAGGATTTCATCCAAGTCCCCATCTCCACAAACCCTTTTCATTATTTGAAGCATATCACCCCAGTTTGCATTGTAGCTTGCCTGGATGTCCAGCAGCTCTTTGGCAAATTTTAATGGGATCTGTCCTTGGATGGGGCATAACACTCAGAAATCCCTTCATCTCGGAGGGAGTCCACGGCACATGATGTGTCACCTTTCTAGTGGATCTCCCACGGTTATCATAAACCACCTGTTCTCTTACAGGATAGACAGATATGTCATCTGAAAAATATATCAGTTCTGGATTGGTCTTTTGGGATTCTGTCACAATCCCAATAAGACTGGGGAAGATTGTTGCTGCCAGGTGGGGGCTCTTTATCCAACTGCAAAGTGCCCTGAAGGGTGGCATTAACAGTCCCATGGTACACAGGTGTGCCCACATTGGGTGATATCCTTTCACCATTAGAGGGACACCACACATGTCCTTGCTGTGGGGTGCTAGTTACTTGGGGGTATAAAGGTACATAGGCCGTGTACTCTGTAGCAGAACTGCCCGTATTGATTACAGCAGCGGAATGGCTTGGTAACTGTCGTCTAAGGGAAAATTCTATCTTGCAGTCAGTAATATGGTCTCTGGAACTGGGGAGACTTTACTCCCTTGATTCCAGCATTCCCTTCCCTGTGCTTGCTGTGCTATCTCTTTCCTTTTGTTTCAATTCTTCATATGAAGAGTTTTTCTGTGATTCATTGGGGGTTTTAAATGGGGTGTTAAACTTGGCAGCAACTTATGGCTTCCCCTTTTTGTCATCTGTTGATAGATGACAATTCTTATCAGCTTCTGAGTATTTTTCCACCAAGGACCGGGCGATTGTATAAGGCCCAATCCTGACAATTCCTCATCGCTCCCCTGTTTATCACTGTCACTACACTGGGGATGTGGTTCTAGTGGCTGTCCCTGCTTGTCCCTACTTTACAGCATAATTTGGTGCGTTTTCTTCTTAAATCCCACCGTAAAAACATTAATTTCCCCCCGACTCAAGCATCCATATAGCCCAAGTATCTTTTTCATATGGCCGTGTCATCTATTTGTGGTGAGCACGGTACAGATTTTCCCATACTTTAGGTTTAAATGTACCTCTCTTAGAAAAACTTGTTTTTGTCCACCTATCCCATTCACAAATATATTTTACAACCCAGGGCCTATATTTATCTATCATCTCTTCTCTTGGGATCATTTGATAGGGTTTACCCCATTCAGACCCATCTTTGAAGCGATTCAATTACCCATCCTTATGGACACTTGGACCCTGACCTGATTTCCCAACCTTTTATAGGTTTTTCCTCCAGAGGTAGCTACTCTCCGGACTGTGATTGACAGGCACTGCCCCTGTCACCGTTGCTACTTTTCACTACTTGTCAGAACAATATTTTCCCTGCGACTGACGATAGTCCTTCAAGTCAGCCTGGAGATATTTCCAGAACTCTTTAGTTCAATCACCCCGTGGATTTTTTCAAAGTATTCTAAAAAAGTAGGGCTATTACTTTTGTTATCTCCAGAATGATTAGAGCAGACTTAGATAATCACTAAAGTATATTATGCATGCTTGGAGTACAGAAGGCAGTTAACTGAGGCACACTCATTTGCAATATGATTTGTATCTGTTACAGTATAGCCAATGCTCCCAGGTCTACTTACAAAGCTTACAATTCCCAGTTAGTAATTGCAAAGAAGAAAGATTTATACCCAAGATCATTCAGTGTGATTTAGTCTCCGTTTCCACTGATGCAATTTGTCATGCGACTTTGGACACAAAGTTGCATTACAAGTCGCAGCCCATTGATTTCAATAGCACCCATTCCAATCAATGCGATAGCACAATAGCACAAACCGCCCCTGCGGCAGCAGGCGATTGCCCGTGTCTGTAAGCACGGTGCCGGGCATCTGTATGCCTGTTGGACCCCTCACGGTAGGCATCCTGGGTCCTGGTACAGACTGCACGCCTGGAACACGGTACATTCTCTGGGAAGTTTTCACTTTTCTCCAACACTGTGAAATAACGAAACCATCTTCTTCTCCTTCTGCAACACACTCTCACGCGGTGCCTCGTGCAGGAAAATAACAGCACAGACTCCTCCCACTGGTTGCTTGGGCTGCGTAACTTTGCGGGCTTTTCGGCAAGGGCTCCTCCCACGCTTACGCACCTCTGTGAAAGTCTCTGCCTGAGTCTACACCCTCTATTCCATTAAGTTGTGAGGTAACAGTAAATCCCGGACTGCGAGCCCCCACGTGTAGCGGCCATAACCCCTAGAGGCAACCTTAAATTTTCTGGGCTTACCAATTACCTCCTCGTAGCTTGTCTTTTGTTGTCTAGGGGTTCCCAGGGTTAGTACCCAGTAACTTCAGAAGCTGACACACAAAAGTCCTTTTTTTTTTCCAAAATAGATTTTTATTGACATATTGTAAATTTACAATTCAAGCTTTCCATAACATGTTATGTGAGGTCAGATAAACAACAGGGATATAAAACAAAAAGAAATGTCTCTTTAAGTGAGACGATTGGTGTACAGCAAACACGAAAAAACTCTGAG
This sequence comes from Lithobates sylvaticus, assembly GCA_028564925.1. Lineage (NCBI taxonomy): Eukaryota > Metazoa > Chordata > Amphibia > Anura > Ranidae > Lithobates > Lithobates sylvaticus. The sequence continues at coordinate 312,683,920 of CM053031.1, forward strand.
AGTATAACGGTTGACACGGAGTAACCTATGAATAGCTAGTGTAGTTGTCCTGCAGGTTATCCTGTATGGTAGTTAGGAGGGTAAGGGGGCTTCTCCACACGGACACCCCTAATAGGACGAATGACTGTGCCCTTATGGTGACGTCCCCAGGTCTCCTGCCATTTAAGTTATCCATCTCAGACCCCGCCCCCTATGATGTCACAGTCCCGGAGAATGCTGGGACTGTGACATCATAGGGGGGCGGGGTCACCATGTGACATGAGCATGTGACCCCGCCTCCTTGTCCCTATATAAGTCACAACACAGCGTGTCTCTGCCATTCCGGCCAGAGAGAGCAACGAGTCAACATCGGAAGAAGAAGAGGAAGAAGAAGAAGAAGACGGCGCAGGAAGCGGCGACAGCGGCAAGAACAGAAGAGACCATGGAAGACCCCCGAAGGCGGATCGAGACCCCCAGACGACGGCGGCGACGACGAAGAAGAAAGCCGGGCTCCTCCGCTCGGTAAAAGAGCTAGGTAAAAGAGCAGAAGAGAGCGGAGGAGTCCGGCGAGAAGACCCCCGGAGCAGTTCAATAAAATATTTTAAAAAAATTGTGTTTTTTTTATTGACACTTTTACACCTTAGGTGAATGGGTAGGGGTACATCGTACCCCATACTCATTCACATAGGGTGTGGGGCCAGGATCTGGGGGCCCCCTTATTAAAGGGGGCTCCCGGATTCCGATAAGCCCCCCGCCCACAGACCCCGACAACCAACGGCCAGGGTTGTCGGGAAGAGGCCCTTGTCCTCATCAACATGGGGACAAGGTGCTTTGGGGTGGGGGGGCCGCACAGCCCCCCTTTCCCCAGGGCACCCCCCATGTTGAGGGCACGCGGCCTGGTACGGCTCAGGAGGGGGGGCACTCGCTCGTCCCCACCCCTTTCCTGGCCGGCCGGGCTGCGTGCTCGGATAAGGGTCTGAGATGGATTGGGGGGGAACCCCCATGCCGTTTTTTCGGCGTAGGGATTCCCTTTAAATCCATGCCAGGTGACAGGGCTAGCGCGGTGGCATTCACTGCCTTCACTAGTCCCGTCTACCTGCAGTTACGTTCTAAATGAACAGACTTTTCTCCGTGTGTGGGCAAGTCCATTCATTTTCAAAAGTCCAATGGACTTTTTCCGCGGATTGTCCGCCGGAGAAGTCCGGGCATGTGTGGGCAAGTCCACAGCTCGGAAAGTCCGGCGGAGCTCCGCTGGAAAGTCCGGTGGTTTGTCCGCTGGACTAGGTCCGGCGGACAATCCCGCCGGAAAGTCCGAGCGTGTGTACTGGGCATTAGGGGGAAAAGATCTTAACTAAGTCTGGGGAGTCAACCCAGTCAAACCATTGTTGCCATTTTTGGCATATGTACGTCTTGTCATTCTGACGAAGTGCTAGAGTAGTTTCGTATATACAGTGTTCATGTGCGGTCCGGATTACGTCGGTTAGGTTGTAGGGGGATTGGATCTTTCCATTTCCTGGTTATGCTGAGCCTAGCTGCCAAGAGGATGTAAATAATGATATTTTTTGATGGGTTTGAGAATCGGTCAATGGTCAAAGATAGTAGTGCCAAGGCTGGATTTACCTCAATGGTTAGTTTTGTGACTGCAGACATTAGTTGGAACACGGAGTGCCAAAAGAGAGATAGTTTGGGACAGTCCCAAAATGTATGTAGAAGGTTGCTTATGTGTCCACATTTCCTCCAGCATGAGTAGGGATGAGCCGAACACCCCCGGGTTCGGTTCGCACCAGAACCTTCGAACCGACCGAAAGTTCGCGCGAATTTTCGAACCCTATACGTTATAATGGACGCGAACGTTCGAAATCAAAAGTGCTAATTACAACGGCCAATATGCATGTTAATGTCATAAAACAGGTTTGGGGACCCGGGTCCTGCCCCAGGGGACATATATCAATGCAAAAAGAACTTTTAAAAACTAACGTTTTTTCGGGAGCAGTCATTTTAATGATGCATAAAGTGAAAAAAAAAAAAGTGAAATTTTCCTTTAAATATGGTACCTGGGGGGTGTCCAAAGTATGCCTGTGAAGTGGCATGTGTTTCCCGTGTTTAGAACTGTCCTTGCACAAAATGACATTTGTAAAGGAAAAAAAGAAGCCATTTAAAACCACTTGCGGCTTTAGGTTTGTTCTTAAGTAGAATCTGAACAGGTACATTATGAAGTGTAGCTCCATCCCAAAAAAATCTATTTTTATGCTTTTTGGAGAACATAGGGAGGGGTTATCACCCCTGTAACATTTGCTGTCTTTGCACATCTGTTCAGAACATGTCACCTCACTTTCCGTCCCAATGACAAATGTTTTTGGAAAAGTGGGGTTTTAATTGAAACAAGGATTGGTGATAAAGCATCAGTAGAGAGGAGATACCTTTTTCCCAAATTAAATCTAACATAATAGAATTTCCCTTCCTAGGGGTAGATTTCCTCTCACTTCCTGTTTTCTATTTCCGTTTGCAAGTAGGATTCGTTTGTAAGTTGGATGTTTGAAAGTAGGGGCCTGCCGTATATACTCTGCAGAAATTTGCCCTATTAGATGTTGGTGTAGCCACAAGACTGGTGGGCACAGGAATGGGCCCTGCTGTGAGTTATTAGATCAAGATTTGTAATTGCATGCACCTGTTGAACAGGGCAGAAAAATTGGGCCTTTGGTGGTGGTGGTGGTGGACGGTGTTGCCACAAGACTGTAAGCCCTCACAGTGACTCTTGGTGGGCGCAGGAATGGGCCCTGCTGTGAGTTATTAGATCAAGATTTGTAATTGCAAGCACCTGATGAACAGGGCAGAAAAATTGGGCCTTTGGCGGTGGTGGTGGACGGTGTTGCCACAAGACTGTAGGCCCTCATAGTTACTCTTGGTGGGCGCAGGAATGGGCCCTGCTGTGAGTTATTAGATCAAGATTTGTAATTGCAAGCACCTGATGAACAGGGCAGAAAAATTGGGCCTTTGGCGGTGGTGGTGGACGGTGTTGCCACAAGACTGTAGGCCCTCATAGTTACTCTTGGTGGGCGCAGGAATGGGCCCTGCTGTGAGTTATTAGATCAAGATTTGTAATTGCAAGCACCTGATGAACAGGGCAGAAAAATTGGGCCTTTGGCGGTGGTGGTGGACGGTGTTGCCACAAGACTGTAGGCCCTCATAGTTACTCTTGGTGGGCGCAGGAATGGGCCCTGCTGTGAACTATTAGATCAAGATTTGTAATTACCCGCCCCTGTTAAACAGGGGCTGAAAAATTGTGCCTTAGGCACTGGTGCTGGTGCCACAACACTGCAACCCCTCACAGAGACTGTACTTGGAGCACAGCAGTCACACGTGTTGCGAAGCATTTTTTTTAAAAAATTGTAAGTACACGCCCTGTTAAACAGGGGCTGAAAAATTGTGCCTTAGGCACTGGTGCTGGTGCCACAACACTGCAACTCGGCCCTCACAGATACTGTACTTGGAGCACAGCAGTCACACGTGTTGCGAAGCATTTTTTTAAAAAATTGTAAGTACACGCCCCTGTTAAACAGGGGCTGAAAAATTGTGCCTTAGGCACTGGTGCTGGTGCCACAACACTGCAACCCGGCCCTCACAGATACTGTACTTGGAGCACAGCAGTCACACGTGTTGCGAAGCATTTTTTTTAAAAATTGTAAGTACCCGCCCCTGTTAAACAGGGGCTGAAAAATTGTGCCTTAGGCACTGGTGCTGGTGCCACAACACTGCAACCCGGCCCTCACAGATACTGTACTTGGAGCACAGCAGTCACACGTGTTGCGAAGCATTTTTTTTAAAAATTGTAAGTACACGCCCCTGTTAAACAGGGGCTGAAAAATTGTGCCTTAGGCACTGGTGTGGTGGCATGGATCATTGAGGAGGAGGAAGAGGATAGTCAGTGAACATAAGAGGACAGTCACTCAGCATCAGCATAGGCAGTCTTGAAGGGATGTGACATTAAAAATTATTCGGTTATATCCGCCTCAGGTGCCTGGTAGCTGGTGGTGATCCAAGACTGATTCATTTTGATGAATGTCAGTCGATCAACCGAGGCGGTGGACAGGCGCACCCTATGATCAGTCACAAATCCTCCAGCAGCACTGAATGTGCGTTCGGAAAGAACGCTGGAGGCAGGACAGGCCAGTAGCTCAATTGCATACTGTGCAAGCTCTGGCCAGTGATCCATCCTCAGGACCCAGTAAGCCAGAGGATTTTCGGTGGGAAAGGTGTCCAAGTCTGACCTTGCCCCAAGGTATTCCTGCACCATGTATATCAGACGCTGGCGATGGTTGCTGGAACCGATCATACCTTGGGGCTGCGGACTAAAAAATTGTCTGAACGCATCGGTCAGACGTCCACCTTCCCCACCGCTCCTTCTGCCACTGACCGAAGCCTCAGCAACTCGTCGCCCAGGACCAGGAGTTTGTAGCCTCCCAGTTTCTGGGAACGCGTTGCACAGACCTTTCTGCAAGGCCTCCCTGAGATGTCTCATCCTCTGCTCCCTCTGCGACGGCAAGATAAGGTCCGCAACCTTACCCTTGTACCGCGGATAAAGGAGAGTGGCCAGCCAGTAATGGTCCCTCTCCTTGATCCGAAGAACACGAGGATCCTTCCGCAGGCTTTGCAGGATCAGGGAGGCCATGCAGCGTAGGTTAGCTGAGGCATTCGGTCCGGAGTCTTCTGGGTCACTGAGGATGACATGATCGCCAGCCACCTCCTCCCAGCCACGTACAAGTCCACTGGTTTGTTGGGACTGTACATCATCCCTAAAAGACTGCTGCTGCTGATGCTGAGTGCCAGGCTCCACCTCCATGCTCACACAATCCTCCTCCTCCTCCTCCTTCTCCTCCTCCTCATCCTCTTCCTGTGTGATGGGTGGGACAGAAGGAACACTGTCCGGATAAAGGGGGCCTTGAGAGGCAAGGAAGTCCTCCTCTTCCTGCCTCTGTTCTGCCTCAAGTGCCCTGTCCATTATCCCACGCAGCGTATGCTCCAACAGGTGGACAAGAGGGACAGTGTCACTGATGCATGCACTGTCACTGCTCACCATCCTCGTGGCCTCCTCAAATGGTGAGAGGACAGTGCATGCATCCCTGATCATGCTCCACTGACGTGGGGAAAAAAAACCAAGCTCCCCTGACCCTGTCCTGGTGCCGTAGTCGCAAAGGTACTCATTGATGGCCCTCTGCTGCGTGTGCAGTCGCTGCAGCATGGCCAACGTTGAGTTCCACCTGGTGGGCATGTCACATATTAGGCGGTTCTTGGGCAGGTTCAGCTCCTTTTGCAGCTCAGTCAGCCGAGCACTGGCATTATAAGATCGGCGGAAATGCACACAGACTTTCCTGGCCTGCCTCAGGACATCCTGTAAGCCTGGGAACCTGCCCAAGAACCGCTGCACCACCAGGTTGAGGACGTGAGCCATGCAGGGCACATGGGTGAGCTGCCCCTGTCGCAGGGCGGAGAGGAGGTTGGTGCCATTGTCAGAAACGACCATTCCTGGCTTAAGCTGACGTGGCGTCAACCACCTCTCGGCCTGCCCCTGCAGAGCTGCCAGAACCTCTGGCCCAGTGTGGCTCCTGTCCCCCAAAACACACCAGCGCAAGCACGGCATGGCATCTTTTTGCCTGCGTACTTGCGTAGCCCCTTGTACGCCTACGGAGCACCGCTGGTTCCAAGGACAGAGCACTGGAGGAAGAAGAAGAGGAGGGGGTGGAGGAGAGAGGTGTGTCACAACCAGTAGCAGTAGTAGCGTTTTGGAGGCGTGGTGGCGGAACAACCTCCAACACTACTGCACCTTGTCCTGCATCCCTCCCAGCTGCCAATAGAGTGACCCAATGGGCCGTGAAAGAAAGGTACCGTCCCTGTCCATGCCTGCTGGACCATGAGTCAGCGGTAATATGCACCTTACCGCTGACCGCCCTGTCCAGCGAGGCATGGACATTGCCCTCCACATGCCGGTAGAGAGACGGAATCGCCTTCCGCGAGAAAAAGTGGCGTTTGGGAACCTGCCACTGAGGAACCGCACATTGAACAAACTCACGGAAGGGGGCCGAGTCTACCAACTGAAAAGGCAGCAGTTGAAGTGCTAGCAATTTAGCCAGGCTAGCATTCAACCGCTGGGCATGTGGATGGCTGGGAGTGTACTTCTTTCTACGGTCCAGCAGCTGGGGCAGGGAAATTTGCCTGCTGCAATCGGACGTCGGTGTACTGCAAGTACTTGGTTGTGACACACCTAATTCTACACCTTCAGTCCTCTCAGAGCAGCTTTCAGAGAGGACTGAAGGTGTAGTGGGGATGGAGATCCCAGCTGAGGAGCAAGGAGAGGTCCGCTTAGTTCTTTGGTGTGGGTCTTTTATGTGTGCCTGCCAACGAGCTGCATGGCAGGTCGCCATATGTCTGGTCATGCTTGTCGTGCCCAAGCGGCTGATGTTTTGGCCACGCGAGATACGCTTGAGACAAATATTGCAAATAGCAGTGGTGCGATCTGCTGCACTCGTCTCAAAAAAGGCCCACACCAAAGAACTTTTCTGATAACGTGCAGAGGCAGCGCCCTGCACAGGCGGAGCTCTGCGGTGTTGTACAGTTGCTGTGCTGGCCTCTACCTGGCCTCCAGGGGGCATCCTGCCTCGTTGGACATGTGACGCCGCATCCTCCTCCTCCTCGTCCTCCTCCTCATCCTCTCTCCCTTGAGGCACCCACGTGGAGTCAGTGACCTCATCATCCCCTCCCTCTTCACCACTAGAGCAAACCTGGCAGTAAGCTGCAGCTGGTGGAACAGTACTGCCAGATTCCTCAAGCTGGGTATCGTCATCCGAGCCTTCGAATCGTTGGGCATCCTCCTGGAGCATGTACCCAACACTGTGCTCAAAGAGTTCGGGGGACTCCTCAGGAGGACATGGTGGGTCTAGGGAAGGGGTGGCTGATGATGCTCTGTCAGTACCCTGAGCCTGGGGTGAGAGAGGATGAGGAGGATGAGGAGGGCTTGGTCATCCATTCTACCAAGCCTTCAGCATGATGCGGCTCCACATGTCCAGCTGCCGAAAACAAAGACGCGCGTGTCCCATGGCCACGTGCTGATGACGATGCACGACCACGTCCACGTCCACGGCCACGTCCACTAGAAACAGAGCCTGCCTGCCCTGTGTTCTTGGCTCTGCACGCTCTGCCTCCCCTTGGCGGTCTTCCAGCCATTGTAGTCGGTAGTCCTGTGGGTGCTGCTGAGAAGAATATATAGGAGCTCTGTGTGATGCCACTAACACACTAGAAGTCCTATGGGTGCTTCTGCAAAGAAAATAGAGGAGCTCTGTGTGATGCCACTAACACACTAGAAGTCCTGTGGGTGCTGCTGAGAAGAAAATATAGGAGCTCTGTGTGATGCCACTAACACACTACAAGTCCTATGGGTGCTTCTGCAAAGAAAATAGAGGAGCTCTGTGTGATGCCACTAACACACTAGAAGTCCTGTGGGTGCTTCTGCAAAGAAAATAGAGGAGCTCTGTGTGATGCCACTAACACACTAGAAGTCCTGTGGGTGCTGCTGAGAAGAATATATAGGAGCTCTGTGTGATGCCACTAACACACTAGAAGTCCTATGGGTGCTTCTGCAAAGAAAATAGAGGAGCTCTGTGTGATGCCACTAACACACTAGAAGTCCTGTGGGTGCTGCTGAGAAGAATATATAGGAGCTCTGTGTGATGCCACTAACACACTAGAAGTCCTGTGGGTGCTTCTGCAAAGAAAATAGAGGAGCTCTGTGTGATGCCACTAACACACTAGAAGTCCTGTGGGTGCTGCTGAGAAGAATATATAGGAGCTCTGTGTGATGCCACTAACACACTAGAAGTCCTATGGGTGCTTCTGCAAAGAAAATAGAGGAGCTCTGTGTGATGGGACTAACACACTTCAAGTCCTATAGGTGCTTCTGGGAAGAAAATAAAAGGTCTGTGTGATGGGACTAACACACTTCAAGTCCTATAGGTGCTTCTGGGAAGAAAATATAGCTCTGTGTGTGTGATGGGACTAACACACTTCAAGTCCTATAGGTGCTTCTGGGAAGAAAATATAGCTCTGTGTGTGTGATGGGACTAACACACTTCAAGTCCTATAGGTGCTTCTGGGAACAAAATATAGCTCTGTGTGTGTGATGGGACTAACACACTTCAAGTCCTATAGGTGCTTCTGGGAACAAAATATAGCTCTGTGTGTGTGATGGGACTAACACACTTCAAGTCCTATAGGTGCTTCTGGGAACAAAATATAGCTCTGTGTATGTGATGGGACTAACACACTTCAAGTCCTATAGGTGCTTCTGGGAACAAAATATAGCTCTGTGTGTGTGATGGGACTAACACACTTCAAGTCCTATAGGTGCTTCTGGGAACAAAATATAGCTCTGTGTGTGTGATGGGACTAACACACTTCAAGTCCTATAGGTGCTTCTGGGAAGAAAATATAGCTCTGTGTGTGTGATGGGACTAACACACTTCAAGTCCTATAGGTGCTTCTGGGAAGAAAATATAGCTCTGTGTGTGTGATGGGACTAACACACTTCAAGTCCTATAGGTTGCTTCTGGGAAGAAAATATAGCTCTGTGTGTGTGATGGGACTAACACACTTCAAGTCCTATAGGTGCTTCTGGGAACAAAATATAGCTCTGTGTGTGTGATGGGACTAACACACTTCAAGTCCTATAGGTGCTTCTGGGAACAAAATATAGCTCTGTGTGTGTGATGGGACTAACACACTTCAAGTCCTATAGGTGCTTCTGGGAACAAAATATAGCTCTGTGTGTGTGATGGGACTAACACACTTCAAGTCCTATAGGTGCTTCTGGGAACAAAATATAGCTCTGTGTGTGTGATGGGACTAACACACTTCAAGTCCTATAGGTGCTTCTGGGAACAAAATATAGCTCTGTGTGTGTGATGGGACTAACACACTTCAAGTCCTATAGGTGCTTCTGGGAAGAAAATATAGCTCTGTGTGTGTGATGGGACTAACACACTTCAAGTCCTATAGGTGCTTCTGGGAACAAAATATAGCTCTGTGTGTGTGATGGGACTAACACACTTCAAGTCCTATAGGTGCTTCTGGGAAGAAAATATAGCTCTGTGTGTGTGATGGGACTAACACACTTCAAGTCCTATAGGTGCTTCTGGGAAGAAAATATAGCTCTGTGTGTGTGATGGGACTAACACACTTCAAGTCCTATAGGTGCTTCTGGGAACAAAATATAGCTCTGTGTGTGTGATGGGACTAACACACTTCAAGTCCTATAGGTGCTTCTGGGAAGAAAATATAGCTCTGTGTGTGTGATGGGACTAACACACTTCAAGTCCTATAGGTGCTTCTGGGAACAAAATATAGCTCTGTGTGTGTGATGGGACTAACACACTTCAAGTCCTATAGGTGCTTCTGGGAACAAAATATAGCTCTGTGTGTGTGATGGGACTAACACACTTCAAGTCCTATAGGTGCTTCTGGGAAGAAAATATAGCTCTGTGTGTGTGATGGGACTAACACACTTCAAGTCCTATAGGTGCTTCTGGGAACAAAATATAGCTCTGTGTGTGTGATGGGACTAACACACTTCAAGTCCTATAGGTGCTTCTGGGAAGAAAATATAGCTCTGTGTGTGTGATGGGACTAACACACTTCAAGTCCTATAGGTGCTTCTGGGAACAAAATATAGCTCTGTGTGTGTGATGGGACTAACACACTTCAAGTCCTATAGGTGCTTCTGGGAACAAAATATAGCTCTGTGTGTGTGATGGGACTAACACACTTCAAGTCCTATAGGTGCTTCTGGGAACAAAATATAGCTCTGTGTGTGTGATGGGACTAACACACTTCAAGTCCTATAGGTGCTTCTGGGAACAAAATATAGCTCTGTGTGTGTGATGGGACTAACACACTTCAAGTCCTATAGGTGCTTCTGGGAAGAAAATAAAGGTCTGTGTGATGGGACTAACACACTTCAAGTCCTATAGGTGCTTCTGGGAACAAAATATAGCTCTGTGTGTGTGATGGGACTAACACACTTCAAGTCCTATAGGTGCTTCTGGGAACAAAATATAGCTCTGTGTGTGTGATGGGACTAACACACTTCAAGTCCTATAGGTGCTTCTGGGAACAAAATATAGCTCTGTGTGTGTGATGGGACTAACACACTTCAAGTCCTATAGGTGCTTCTGGGAAGAAAATATAGCTCTGTGTGTGTGATGGGACTAACACACTTCAAGTCCTATAGGTGCTTCTGGGAACAAAATATAGCTCTGTGTGTGTGATGGGACTAACACACTTCAAGTCCTATAGGTGCTTCTGGGAAGAAAATATAGCTCTGTGTGTGTGATGGGACTAACACACTTCAAGTCCTATAGGTGCTTCTGGGAACAAAAATATAGCTCTGTGTGTGTGATGGGACTAACACACTTCAAGTCCTATAGGTGCTTCTGGGAACAAAATATAGCTCTGTGTGTGTGATGGGACTAACACACTTCAAGTCCTATAGGTGCTTCTGGGAAGAAAATATAGCTCTGTGTGTGTGATGGGACTAACACACTTCAAGTCCTATAGGTGCTTCTGGAAGAAAATATAGCTCTGTGTGTGTGATGGGACTAACACACTTCAAGTCCTATAGGTGCTTCTGGGAACAAAATATAGCTCTGTGTGTGTGATGGGACTAACACACTTCAAGTCCTATAGGTGCTTCTGGGAAGAAAATATAGCTCTGTGTGTGTGATGGGACTAACACACTTCAAGTCCTATAGGTGCTTCTGGGAAGAAAATAAAGGTCTGTGTGATGGGACTAACACACTTCAAGTCCTATAGGTGCTTCTGGGAAGAAAATATAGCTCTGTGTGTGTGATGGGACTAACACACTTCAAGTCCTATAGGTGCTTCTGGGAAGAAAATATAGCTCTGTGTGTGTGATGGGACTAACACACGTCAAGTCCTATAGGTGCTTCTGGGAAGAAAATATAGCTCTGTGTGTGTGATGGGACTAACACACTTCAAGTCCTATAGGTGCTTCTGGGAACAAAATATAGCTCTGTGTGTGTGATGGGACTAACACACTTCAAGTCCTATAGGTGCTTCTGGGAAGAAAATATAGCTCTGTGTGTGTGATGGGACTAACACACTTCAAGTCCTATAGGTGCTTCTGGGAAGAACATATAGCTCTGTGTGTGTGATGGGACTAACACACTACAAGTCCTATAGGTGCTTCTGGGAACAAAATATATGATCTCTGTGTGATGGGACTAACACACTTCAAGTCCTATAGGTGCTTCTGGGAACAAAATATAGGAGCTCTGCCTGCCTGCCACGAACACACTACAAGCCCCTCTTTCTCAATCAATCTTTGTAACTGAATCTATCTAACTCAATCTCTGTAAGTGAATCTCTCTACCTAACTAAATCCAGCAGAGTGACACAGAACGATCCTGCTCAATCTGCGCCGGAACAGCATGTGACCGGCGCAGACGGCGTGGCGGCCTTTTATAGGGGGAGGCGTGTACTACAGCCCCTGAGCTGTAATTGGCTACAGGCGTCCTGCCTGTAGCCAATTATGGCTCTTCGAGTTTCCGGGGCTGTGATTGGCCAAGCATGCGGGGTCACAGTGCATGCTTGGCCAATCATCAGCCAGCAATGCACTGCGCCGGCCGCGCCGGCCGCAATGCATTGCGGGGCCGCTCGCATTTCACGAACGTGATGCGAGCGGCCAAAATAGTTCTGGGCTCGCCGAGCGAGCGAACGCCCGGTGCTCGATGCGAACGTGGGTTCGCATCGAGCACCGGGCCCATCCCTAAGCATGAGTTGTCAGTTGTAGAGTTGAATTTGGATAACCTGTCGGGTGTTAGATACCAACGGTAAGTCAGTTTGTACGCAAGTTCCCATAGTGTGGAGCAGCTGGTGGCTTTGTAAGTGGATTGACCTGCCTTTTCCCATTGAGCTAGAGTAAAGTTTTGGTTTAGGTCTTTCTCCCAACTGTTAAATGCATTGGAGCTAGTCATTGTAGTTTTAGATGAAGTAGATTATAAAACATTGTTATGCCTTTCAGATGTGTATTAGGTGATTTGAGGTAAATCCCGGCTTTTTGAGGTAGTTTACATGTCTGTTGTTTAAGAGTATGGAGACAGTGTAGGGTGCGTATGTACAAGAAAATGTCTGAGTTGGGGAGCTGATATTCCCTCTGCAAAGTGGGGAATGTTTTGGGTTTGTCATTGTTATAAAGGTCAGAGATGTAGGAGATACCTTTGTCGAGGGGTAATGAACCCCACCCCTATCAGTATAAATATAAGCTTATTTTGGGGAAAGCTATTGCAGGGGGCACATTTGCAACTGGGGCTCTTTCTCAAAGTGGCGATTTCTATAAGCACTTCTGCGAACGCACAAAGCGAAGGGACACAAGAAAATGCTTTGAAAAACACCACACAGACATCAGGTGACCTTGCTTACTCCTTTAGGTCTTTCTCCTTGTAACATGCACTCTCTACCAATGCTTTTGACAGCTCTATCCTCTATCCTAAAAATATCGCTCCTTCACCCCTCTTCTCCCCCCCACAGCATATATATATCACCCTCACTTCTGTCCTCTCCTTATTACTGCACCCACCAACTCCTACTAATTATAGATCCACACACACTAAAAATCTCCAAGACCCTGGGGCATGTCCCTTCATATAAATCCCACTCCCATATTACCTCCCTCACCCTCCTGCTTCTCCTAACCTCTGGAGATATATCCCCAAACCCCGGGCCTCCATCATTTAACTGTACCCCATGCACCCATCATCCTGCATCCTTTGGCAGCAGCCGCAATCAACACAATTTAGTTCCCATTTCTATTCTTCCCAAGACCAGACTCCCTTTCTCTTGTGCACTTTGAAACTCCCCTCTGTCTGCAACAAACTCACCTCTCTCCATGACCACTTTATTGCCAACTCATTTAACCTACTCGCCATTACCGAAACCTGGCTCCACGACTCAGATACTGCGTCTTCTGCTGCCCTATCCCATGGTGGTCTTCTCTGGACTCACTCCCCCAGATCCAATGGAAGTAAGGGAGGAGGTGTCGGAATCCTTCTAGCCCCACATAGCACCTTTCAGGTACTTCAGCCACTTCCCTCTCTGTCACTCTCCTCTTTCGAAGCACACTGCATTCGTCTTTTCACTCCAATTTTTCTAAGGATAGCTGTGATCTACAGGCCCCCTGGACCAGTATCAACTTTTCTTAATGACTTCTCTGCCTGGCTACCCTAGTTTCTTCCTCTGAAATCCCCACAATCATTCTTGGGGACTTCAACATCCCTATAATACTAACACTCCTGCCACTTCCAAACTTCTCAGCCTAACCTCCTCCTTTGACCTGAAGCAGTGGATACATGCCCCTACTCACTCCGAAGGCAATATCCTTGATCTTGTTTTCTCTCACCTTTGCACTCCATGCAACCTTTCTAACTCTCCATTCCCTCTCTCTGATCACCACCTTATTATTTTCACTCTCTCCCTCTCCTCCACCTCTTCTCTCTCCAACTGCCTAAACGTTACCCGCAGAAACCTACATCATCTCAACCCTTCTCTTCTCTACTCTGCTATCGACAACCTCTACGACAAAATCTCACCCCTATCCTGCACCAACCTAGCCACTTCTGTCTACAACACTTCACTTCTTGCCTCACTGGACTCACTGCCCCCCCTCACTACACACAGAATCAAGCCCTGACCCCTTCAACCTTGGCAAACAGATGTTACTAAAAGTCTGAAAAAACATAGTCGTGCTCATGAGCGCCTGTGGCGTAAGACTAAGTCTCAGAGAGATTTCAACCAATATAAATCTGCCCTCCAAAAATACAATTCCAGCCTCCTCTCTGGCAAGCAGACATATTTTATCACTCTGATTAGCAACTTATCTTCCCATCCCTGTCAACTCTTCTCTACCTTCAACTCTCTACTTCGTCCTCCACCGCCTCCACCTGCCAACTCACTCAATGCCCAGGAGATCTACAATCACTTCAAACAGAAGATTGATACAATTTGCGTCGAGATCTCCACTGTTCTGATACCCTCCACGCTTTACACTTCATGCCCACAAGCACAACCATTACTTCCCTCTTTCAACCCCACCACTATAGACAAAGTTGCTAAACTACTTGGTAATGTCCACCTTACCACCTGCCCTCTGGATCCTGTTCCCTCACAAATGCTACGTTCACCCTCTGGCTCTATGCTACACTCTCTAACCCACATCTTCAATCTCTCCCTCTCTTCTGGCATCTTTCCCAACTCTCTAAAACATGCACTTGTCAGACCCATACTTAAAAAGCCTCACTGGACCCATCAAATCTTAACAACCTACGCCCCATCTCCTTGCTCCCCTTCTTATCCAAACTCCTCGAACGTCTGGTATACAACCGACTGGGCGTCCACCTCGCTGATAATAGCCTTCTTGATCCCCTTCAGTCTGGATTTCATCCTCAACACTCCATAGAAACTGCTCTCCTAAAACTAAATGATCTACTAACGGCCAAAACCAATCGACATTATTCTGTACTCCTACTCCTGGACCTCTCTGCTGCCTTTGATACGGTTGACCACCCCCCTCCTCCTCAAAAAACTCCACGCCTTTGGTCTCCGTGACTGTACTCTTCGCTGGTTCTCTTCCTACTTATCCAACCGCACCTTTAGCGTTTCTTACAACTCTACTTCCTCCTCTCTTCTTCCTTTATCTGTTGGGGTCCCCCAAGGTTCTGTTCTTGGACCTCTTCTATTTTCAATCTACACCTCCTCCCTGGGTCAACTGATAGCCTCCCACGGCTTCCAATACCATCTTTATGCTGATGACACCCAAATCTATTTCTCTACCCCTCAGCTCACTCCCTCTGTGTCCTCACATATCACTAATTTACTATCAGATATATCAGTCTGGATGTCACACCACTTCCTCAAACTCAATCTACCCAAAACCGAACTTATAATCTTTCCTCCCCCACATGCCCCTTCCCCTTCCCCTGATCTCGCTGTCAAAATCAATGGCACAACCATAAGCCCATGCCCACATGCCAAGGTTCTAGGTGTAGTCCTGGACTCTGAACTCTCCTTCAAGCAACACATCCAATCACTGTCCAAATCCTGCCGCCTCAATCTCTGCAACATCTCCAAAATACGCCCCTTTCTAACCAATTACACAACAAAGCTCTTAATTCACTCGCTGGTCATCTCTCGCCTTGACTACTGCAACTCCCTTCTCATTGGCTTACCTCTACATAGTCTATCACCTCTTCAATCCATCATGAATGAATGGAAAGAAGAGATAGTGGCGCGCAATCAATTCAAACTAAATTAAGTAAATAAGGGAAAAGCAGGTAACGAGGACATGTAACCAATGGCTATAAAAATAGCAGATATAAAGTGGTTGGAATAAAGTGCATCAAAAGGAGATGATGATTCAGCTAGTAAACATAGAGTGATGTGCCAATAGTTGAAGAAATAAATAGCAGATAAATGATAAAATATCTAAACAACATCAGAGCAATGTTTAAAAAAATAAATAAAATTGTCGCATAATAAACGCAGTGAACAATAAATACAATGAGTCCGTGACTGGGTGAATGTGATGGTTCACAAAGATAAAATAAGGTAAAGAGTGGCTGGAAAAAATCCAGTAGGTAAATAAAAAATAATCAATGAATAAAATCGCAGAGTAACTGCAAGCAAATCGCAGATGGAAGTCGCAATTGAGAAATAACTATATAGTGGTGGTAGTGGGTGCGTCCCACATTAAAATCGTGACTGAAGTGAAAAAAAATGTTTCAAACGTACAAATATGACAAATAAAAACAGATCACAGCGGGTATGTAACAATAAAAAAGTCCATAAATATCATAGGTGCATCAAGAAAGTTTGTTTCCAAGTGCAGTGCAAGTGGTAATAGTAGTAGATCTTGATGTACGGTGTTTTAACTGTGGCCATCTTGTGGCTATCCTGTGCTGTTATCCTAGTTACGTGCAGTCCTAGTGGGGAAAATTTGAGTGGCCCCTTACCTTACGGCTGTAAGGTTACAGCATTAGTGTATGGATCTTTGTGGTCCTTGGTGACCTTCCTCCAGTCGGTCCCAGCTGGGTATCCTAGGTCCTGTTAGTATTTCCTTAGCATAGAGGTGTATCCAGGTGTGGGGGGGGGGGGGGCTCACATCAATGTATATAGTTGATGTAGCTCAATGTATAGCTGATGACTATGAAACGTGTTTGCTCGCAAGGGTAGAGTAACCTTGTGGTAGTTGCGGAAGAACTGGGGTAGGGTAACATAAGAGCGCACACTGAGGTGAAACCAACAGAAAAGATCAGCAACAGGGCTTGGGTGAGCAGCTGACCAGTAATGGGGTAAGTTCAGCAAGCAGGTGTTTGAGCGCATTACCAGACCAGACTGTGAAATTCGCTCAAAGTGGTTGTGTGGGCTAGTCAATGGTGTTGATATGTAGATTTCTCTTGGTTTCCTCTGAATGTAAAAGGATTTGGTTTACCTTGAGGGTCTAATTGAGTATGTGGTGGATCCGGCAGCATCCCCCAGGCATGTAGGAGTTTGATTCCGCCCTCCAGCGTGGAGATGGTGTGTGGTATGCCATTGTAAGTAGCCAAGATTGTGGCGGGATGGCGCCATTTGTACGTGATTTTGTGGTTGGTCATGGTTTTAGTAATGGTTTTGAGTTGTCTTCGCATTTGTAGAGTATATTGTGATAAGTCAGCGTACAGTTGGATGTTTGAGTACGGCGCTGGGAGTGGAGCCATTTCTCTAGCTTTGATCAGGATTTGTTCCTTTGCTTGGAAAAATGGATTCTAAGAAGCACATCTCTAGGTATGTCTGCTTCTAGATGGCGGGGTTTAGGAAGTCTATGGATGCGATCGATAGTGAGTTTGATCGGGGATAGATCAGGGAGCATGCTAGAGAACATGGTGCTGGCAAAGTTGTGGAGGTCTTTAGGTATGACAGATTCTGGTATGCCTCAGATTTTTATATTATTGCATCTGGAGAGATCTTCAAGATCTGCGATTTTTGCTTTAATCCAGAGGGTTTTGCTCTGTGTATGCATTTACCAGATCGTTAACTGTTTCAGTGCAATCCTCCATTTTATTTTCAATATATTGCATCCTGTTGTCCATATGTTTCATTTCTAATGAGAACCTGTTGATCAGGGCTGACAGGTTGGTCATGAGAGAGGATTGCAAGGACAAGAGCATGATTGATCTTTCCTTGGTGGTTTGCGCATTTGGTTCCCCCCTGTACGCATGTCCTTCATTGTGGTGTCAAGCACTGGTTGCCCTGATGTTGGGAATTGTGCTATGGAGAATTGCAGTGATGATATAGCATAATCATTATGGAGGCCTGTACTTACTGCGTCTGAGGCCTGTTCATTCAGATCCATCCGCATCCTCGATTTGGCAGGGCTTTGTGAGGCTGGGGATTCCGATAAGGAGGCAGGAGGGAAAGGAGATGGGGATCCATCTCTCCTTTTGTGCGGATGATGGCCTGGGGTGTTGTTGTAGGCCAGGGACTGCCGCGCTGTTCCTCCGGCGGCGCCATTTTGGGCCTTCCCCTGTGTGCGGCGCGGCTGAAAGGAAAACGATTCCAGCCGTTTCCGTCCCTTTTCCTGGTTCCGTTTTAGGGACATCCTGTTGGAGGAGAGATGTGAGAGGTTTGGGGAGCTGATAGCGGGGTGTAAAGGGCCCAAATGTCACTGTAGTCTGGTCCGGTGTGCGGAGCTCACAACTCAAGCAGCCATTTCCTAGTGCGCGCAAGCCACACCCCCCACAAAAGTCCTTTTTGAGGATTTTTATTTTGCAGGGGTAACATCCAACAATAACACAGTCTCAGGTGGGAATAGAGGGCACGGGTGATAAAACTCAGGCACTTTCAACTGCTGACATCAATTGAATGTCTATAGTTAGCCCAGAGAGTAGCCACTCGCAACTGGGCGCTTCACTGCTGGATAAACCTCTAACCATAGATTTAGCAGCCAACATGTGATCCAGAGAATTAGAAAAGTCTCTGCCACAGACTAGATTGTGACTGAAGATAAGTAGGAACCTTTCTCACAGTACATGGATCTCTCAGCCTTCTTGGCGATAATGTGAGAAGTGTGGATTCTCTAGTGTCCATACAACTCAGCTCCCAGGCTCTTACCGAGCAGCCAGCTTCTTGGCCCTCCTCCGAAGAGTCCTCCCCTGGTCGCTTGCACGAGTTGCCGTGTGCCTCTAATACCGAGAGCACACCGGGACACTTCCGAATCCTCCTTCAGTTACTGGGCCTCGAACTAGCCAGTTTCGAGGCTCGGGAACGGACGGATCCCCACCCCAGATGATGAGGGCCTCTGGGGCTGGTCAGGGTGACCATGCTTACGGGGACGGCAGACACTTCTAGGTTCGGGACCCCTCGCGGGTTGGTCCGGACCGGAACAAGGAATCAATGCAGCAGCCGAACCCTGAACACGTGCCTTCAGCATCTTAAATACCCCTTCCCGGAATACACAGCGGAGCCAGACGTGCCCATTGATTGGCTCCAGGAAGATTGGTACCTAACACGTCCAACCAGGCTTGGTTTTCAGCCTGTCACAGGTGCCTTACTGCACCTATGACCAGGCAGAACTTCAGTACAGCCCAGCCAGACTGATGCCAAAGTAAAAGACCTGTACAATTAACCCCAGAACTCTGTTACAGTTCTCGAAAGCTAAATTTACATTTATAGCACACACTTTAGACAAGTGTCGGCGTTACACTAATAAGGCTAAAGGTGTGCCCATTTGATTTAACAAAAAACGTACCCTTTTGCCTTCTAGACATGCTAGCGGATGATCATGGTCGTTTTCTTTTTCTGAAGGGCTTTCTAGGCAACACCCAATGTACCTTAGCAAATATATATTGTCTGAATCATAACCAACCTACCCTCTTCTTCCAAATTCTCACTAAATTGTCACAATTTGCCAAAGGCATAATCATCCTCGCAGGGGACATAAACATGCCTCTAGACCCCATTCTGGACACCACCTCCCATGGTCGTTCTAGCATTTCATTTAAGCGCTTGTCAATCGTTAAAAAAAGACTCCTAGACCTTCAACTGTTATGCCGCGTACACACGATCGGAATTTCGGCCAGAAAAAGACAGATGAGAGCTTTTCATCGGAAAATGCGACCGTGTACAGGCTCCATTGGAATTTTTCTGGCCGAATTTCCGACAGCAAAGAATTGAGAGCATGTTCTCAATTTTTCTATCGGAAATTCTGATCATCTGTAGCAATACTGACGCGCAAAATTCATATGGATGCTCGGAAACAATTAGACGCATGCTCGGAAGCATTGAACTCGACTCGTTGTAGTGTTGTACGTCACTGCGTTCTTGACGGTCGGAATTTGGTGTGACCATGTGTAGGCAAGACAGTTTGAGCGGCAATCCGTCGGAACTCCGTTGGGAAAACCATCAGAGCTTTTTCCGACGAGAATTCCAATCGCGTGTACCTGGCATTAGACGTCTGGCGTATACTCCACCCTAAAGAAAAAGATTTCTCCCATTTTTCTAGAACACACCAATCTTACTCCCGAATCGATAATATTTTTCTAGATCACTACCACTAGGCATGGGCCCGGTGTTCGATTCGAACCCATGTTCGAATCAAACATCGGGCGTTCGCCCGCTCGGCGAGCCCAGAATGATTTGGGCCGCTCGCATCAAATTCGTGTGATGCGAGCGGTCCCGGCCCGCAATGCACTGGGCCAGTTGCAGTGCATTGCTGGCTGATGATTGGCCAAGCGTGCACTGTGACCCGCATGCTTGGCCAATCAAAGAGCCAGCGGCGAGGAGAGCAATAATTGGCCACAGGCAGGATGCCTGTGGCCAATTAGAGCTCAGGGGGTTTAGTACACGCCCCACAGTATAAAAGGCCGCTGCGTCGGCGGCCTTGCATGTTGTGTTGTGTTCCAGCGTCAGCGTGTCAGTGTTATGTGCTGCTGACTGCTGACCTTATGTGCTATGATTCTGGAGATTAGTGTGTGCGTGCTGTTAGTACAGCATTGCAGTATCACATCTGGGGGGTGTCTATAGTATGCCTGTGAAGGGGGGCATGTTTCCTGAGCTTGGAACTGTCCCTGCAAAAAGTGTCATTTTTGCAGGAAAAAAGCTATTTAAAATCACTCGCGGCTAATGAATTGACGGCTCCCGTAACACAGAGAACAGTGATTCATTGAAAGCCATTCATAAAAAAAAAGTCATTGATAAAAAAAAAAAAAAAAAAAAAATGCGTGGGGGTCCCCCCAAATTCAATAACCAGGCCCTTCAGGTCTGGGATGGATAATTAAGGGGGACCCCAGCCAAAAATAAAGATAAAAAATGGTGTGGGGCCCCCCTCAAAATCCATTCCAGACACTTGAGGTCTGGGATGGATTTTAAGGGGAACCCCAGCCAAAAAAAATGGCGTGGGGTCCCCCTCAAAATCCATACCAGACCCTTATCCGAGCACGCAACCTGGCAGGCCGCAGGAAAAGAGGGGGGGGCGAGAGCGGCCCCCCCTCCCTCCTGAACCGTACCAGGCCACATGCCCTCAACATTGGGAGGATGCTTTGGGGGTCTGAGACCTTGCACCTTGTCCCCATGTTGATGAGGACAAGGGCCTCTTCCCCACAACCCTGGCCGGTTGGTTGTGGGGGTCTGCGGGCGGGGGGCTTATCGGAATCTGGAAGCCCCCTTTAACCAGGGGACCCCCAGATCCCGCCCCCCCCCCCCCTGTGTGAAATGGTAAGGGGTACAAAAGTACCCCTACCATTTCACCAAAAAAGTGTCAAAAATGGTAAAAATGACAGGAGACGGTCTTTGACAACTCCTTTATTAAAATCTTCTTTCTTCTGGTCTTCCTTTCTTCATCCTTCGGTTTCTTCATCTTCTCCTTCCTTCATCTTCTTCCATCTTCTTCTTCCATCATCTTCTTCCTCCGATCCGCTTCTTCTTGCTCTGGTCTTCTCGTCCGGCATCTTCTTCCATGGCGTCGGCGTCTCTTCTGGGCCGCTCCGCGCAATGGAGGCTCCCGCTGTGTGAGGCTTCGCTCCATCTGACAGGTCTTTTATAACGGAGGGCACCTGGTGACCCCGCCCCCCCTCTGACGTCATGGGGACGTCATGGGGAATTCCCTATGGCTTTCCCTGTGACGTCAGAGGGGGCGGGTCACCAGGTGCCCTCCGTTATAAAAGACCTGTCAGACGGAGCGAAGCCTCACACAGCGGGAGCCTCCCATTGCGCGGAGCGGCCCGACAGAAGAACAGACGCCGACACCGATGCCGAAGAAGATGCCGGACGAGAAAGACCAGCGCAAGAAGAAGCGGATCGGAGGAAGAAGAAAATGGAAGAAGATGCCTGAAGGAGAAGATGAAGAAAGAAGATGAAGAAACCGAAGACCAGAAGAAAGAAGAAAGAAGATTTTAATAAAGGAATTGTCAAAGACCGTCTCCTGTCATTTTTACAATTTTTGACACTTTTTTGGTGAAATGGTAGGGGTACTTTTGTACCCCCTTACCATTTCACACAGGGGGGGGGCCGGGATCTGGGGGTCCCCTTGTTAAAGGGGGCTTCCAGATTCCGATAAGCCCCCCGCCCGCAGACCCCACAACCAATGGCCAGGGTTGTGGGGAAGAGGCCCTTGTCCTCATCAACATGGGGACAAGGTGCTTTGGGGGTCTTAGACCCCTAAAGCATCCTCCCAATGTTGAGGGCATGTGGCCTGGTACGGTTCAGGAGGGAGGGGGGGCGCTCTCGTCCCCCCCTCTTTTCCTGCGGCCTGCCAGGTTGCGTGCTCGGATAAGGGTCTGGTATGGATTTTGAGGGGGACCCCACGCCATTTTTTTTTGGCTGGGGTTCCCCTTAAAATCCATACCAGACCTCAAGGGTCTGGTATGGATTTTTAGGGGGACCCCACGCCATTTTTTTTTTTTTTGGCTGGGGTCCCCTTAATATCCATAGCAGACCTGAAGGGCCTGGGTATTGAATTTGGGGGGACCCCCACGCTTTTTTTTTTTTTTTTTTTATCAATGACTTTTTTTTTAATGAATGGCTTTCAATGAATGACTGTTCTCTGTGTTACGGGAGCCATCAATACATTAACCGCGAGTGATTTTAAATGACACTTTTTGCAGGGACAGTTCTAAGCACAGGAAACATGCGCCCCTTCACAGCAAAAAAAAAAATGACACTTTTTTGCAGGGACAAGTTCTAAGCACAGGAAACATGCGCCCCTTCACAGACCATACTATAGACACCCCTCAGGTTCGAAATTTAAAGGAATATTACACTTTTATTGTTTCAATTTAAGCATTATTAAAATCACTGCTCCTGAAAAAAAGCGTCCGTTTTAAAAAAAAAAATGTCATTGATACATGTCCCTGGGGCAGGACCCAGGTCCCCAAACACTTTTTATGACACTAAAAGAAAATTCCAACACTTCTCACAGAAACTGTATGAGTGGGGGAACTGTCACGTACCTAGGGATGGAGCCCAGAATGCAGGGAGCGGCCTCTCGTATGCCTCTGGCTCGTGAACCCCTGAAGGTGGGAACAGGGGCCCGCGAGTGCAGGGGTGCACAAGTGCCTGGCAGATGGCAGCTGTGGGCTTGACTGGAACCGTGCAGGTAACAGGAACACAGGAACTGCAGACAGCACTGTAGGTTCTGAGGTTTGCAGGAACTTCTGGAACAGCAGGCTGAAGAGAACACGTGCTTGAACACTGGAACGCCGGACGTGGTCAGGCAGGCCGGGTCAACACTGGCAGGCAGAGCAGTTACAGGCAGAGGCAGACACTGGCAGACAGAACAGGTCCAGGCAGAGGCAGGCGGGTTGTCAGAGTACAGGCAGGGTCGGCAACAGACGGGCAACAACAGGACCAGAGGAGCAGGCAGAGAATAGTCAGACAAGCCGGGGTCGGAGGCAGGCAGCAGGCAGGTGTAGTCAGGAACAAGCCGGGAAACAGGAATCAACAGCCACTTAATGATAGCAGGGGTCTCAGGAAACGCTGTAGACCGGACAGCAAGAGGCCTCAGCCACAAGCTTCCTCTTATAGGCTCTTTGGCGCCAATGGCTAATTGACGGCGCGTCGGCGCACACGCGCGCGCACGCGCGCCGACGCCAATGCGCGCCGACAAGCGCTGATTGGGTTTGAAGGAAGTTCTGTGGGCAGGCCCTCCTGGGTCACTGGGATGTCTTCCTTGACATTGCCCCCCCCCCAAGGGGCAACCTCCGGATGCCCAATTGTGCCATCTTACTGGGATGGGACCTCTTGAAGGCAAGGATCAGTCTTCTGGCGTGTATGTTGGCCTCCGGTTCCCAGGAGTTCTCCTCGGGTCCATACCCCTTCCATTTTACCAGAAACTGAACCTGGTTATCCCTTCTCCTACAATCCAGGATGGATTCTACTTCGAATTCCATTTCTCCGTTAATGATTACAGGTGCGGGGGGAACAAACTTTCGGTTGGCAAATGGGTCTGGCACCACAGGCTTGAGCAGGGCCACATGAAAGACCGGGTGAATCCGGAAGGACTCCGGTAACTTCAGCTCGTAGGCTACATTGTTGATTCTCCTCACTACGGGGAAGGGCCCCACGAACTTGGGACCTAGTTTTCTGGATGGGCATGCTAATTTTAAATTCAGAGTGGATAACCAGGCTTGGTCTCCAGGTTTGAGGTCAAGCTCCCCTCTTCTCTTTTTATCATAAACCTCCTTGTTGTAACTCTGTGTCCTTGCCATAGTTTCTTGTAGTAGCTTGTTGTTGGACTCCAAAAATTTGAGGTGTTCCTGGGCGGCTGGTACCGGGCACTCCGGAAAATTGTTCGATAGAAATAGAGGGTGGAACCCGTAATTTGCAAAAAACGGGGATTGCTTAGTGGCTGAATGGACAGAGTTATTATAAGCAAACTCAGCAAGGGGAAGCAGCGGGACCCAGTCATCCTGGGAAAATGAGGAAAAGCAGCGCAGGTACTGCTCCAGCGTTTGATTGGTTCTTTCCGTCTGACCGTTCGTTTGAGGATGGTAAGCAGAGGAGAAAGACAGGTCAATCCTTAGTGACCCACACAGAGCTTTCCAGAACTTAGACGTGAATTGTGACCCCCGATCCGACGTGATATTTGCTGGTATGCCATGGAGCCTCACTATTTCCCTGATGAAGGTCTTCGCCGTCTCGGCGGCAGATGGTGTGCCCCTCATGGGCAGAAAGTGGGACATCTTGGATAGTCTATCCACTACCACAAAGATGGTAGTGCAACTTTCTGAGGGCGGTAGCTCCACAATAAAATCCATGGAGATCATCCTCCATGGTCTCTCCGGGACGGGGAGCGGCTTCAACAACCCCCACGCTCTGGTCTTGCTGCCCTTATTCTGGATGCAGGTAACGCACGCCTCCACATACTCCTTACAGTCCCTTCGCCATTGCGGCCACCAGAATGTGCGCTGGAGCAAATCGGAGGTCTTGTACACCCCGAAATGGCCAGCCAGCATATGGTCGTGGCAAGAGCTGAGGACCGAGGCCCGTGCTTCCTGGGGCACGAAGATCCTGTCCCCGAACCATAAGAGACCATCTCTGGCTAGTAGAGCGGTGTCAGGTGGGAGAGGAGCGCCAGTGGACGCTTGTCTAATCTGGGTAAGTAAGTCCCCCTGGAGTAGGAGGAAATTCCCTGAAGACAGGACAGTGTCTGGGGGCGAAAGGGCTTCAGGCTCGCTGTACATCCGCGACAACGCGTCAGGCTTGGTGTTCTTCGATCCGGGACGGTAAGTTATATGGAACTGGAATCTGGTAAAAAAAAGTGCCCACCTGGCCTGCCGCGGTCTCAGTCTTCTGGCGGCTTTCAGGTATTCCAAGTTCTTATGGTCAGTATAGATAAGAATCGGATGGGTTGCTCCTTCCAGGAGGTAGCGCCACTCCTCGAGTGCCGCCTTGATTGCCAACAACTCCCGATCGCCGACATCGTAGTTCCGTTCTGCCTCTGATAATTTACGTGAAAAAAAGGCGACCGGGTGCAAAAGGGCTTTGGGTCCCTGTCTCTGGGAGAGCACTGCCCCCACCGCTATTTCTGAGGCATCCACTTCCAGAATGTATGGCAGGGTGGAGTCGGGGTGTTTCAGGACTGAGGCAGAAACGAACAGGTTCTTCAGCGTGGTGAAGGCCGCCTGGGCTTCGGTGGACCACTGGAACTTGAGACCCTGTTTGGTTAACCTGGTTATGGGGGAAATGATGGTGGAGAATCCTCTTATAAATTTTCTATAAAAATTTGCGAAGCCCACAAACCGTTGCACTCCTTTCTTATCGGTGGGGGCTGGCCAATCTAGGATGGCTGAAACCTTCTGAGGGTCCATCTCAATGCCCTCCACGGAGATGATGAGGCCGAGGAAGGGGATACTCCGCTGTTCAAAGACACACTTTTCGGGCTTGGCATAAAGTCCATGGAGTCGTAGTCGTGTCAGTACGTTCTTGACGTGTTCTCGGTGCTCAGCTAGAGAGGAGGAAAAGATTAGAATGTCATCAAGATAAATAACAACAAATAGGTCGAGAAAGTCTCTGAAGATGTCATTCACGAAGTGTTGGAATGTGGCGGGGGCATTACACAGGCCGAAGGGCATAACTAAGTACTCAAAATGCCCGAAGCGTGTGCGGAAGGCAGTTTTCCACTCATCTCCACTCCGTATACGAACAAGGTTGTAGGCCCCGCGAAGGTCCAACTTGGAAAACACTGCTGCAGACCCCAGTCTCTGGAAAAGTTCTGGCACTAGGGGCAGGGGGTAACGGTTCTTAACCGTAATCTTGTTGAGAGCCCGGTAGTCCACGCATGGGCGTAATGAGTGGTCCTTTTTCTCCACAAAGAAGATCCCCGCTCCTGCAGGTGAGGTGGAAGGTCGGATGAACCCCTTCTGTAGGTTGTCGTCAAGGTAGGTCTTTAATGTCCCCAGTTCCAGTTCAGATAAGGGGAAGATTCTCCCAAAAGGGATTTCTGCTCCTGGGAGGAGATCAATGGGACAGTCGTATGGCCTGTGTGGCGGGAGAGTCTCTGCACCCCTCTTGCTAAAGACGTCCAGGAAATGGTGATAAACTTCGGGTACCGCTTGACGGGTTTCGGCCTCAACCTCCAGGCACAGTAGGGAAGCAGGCGCCTCACCGGGTCCAGGTGAACAATGCTGATGACAGTAAGGAGAGGGGAACTCAATCTTCCCTAGGACCCAATCGATCTGCGGGTTATGGGCCCTCAACCAGGGCATGCCCAGTATGATGGGAAATAACGGGGACTTGATGACATCTAAGCACAGCAGTTCTTGGTGAATCCCGGCAATGGTAGCTGGTAGAGGAGAGGTCACGTGGGTTACTGGTCCAGATTTAAGAGCGGACCCGTCGGCCAGGTGTACAGAAAGTTCCTTTGCTCTTGGTCGTAGGGGGATGTGGTACCTGGAGGCGAAGGATAAGTCCAAGAAGCCACTGCATGCCCCAGAATCAATAAATTGCGCTGGTTTGGATGTTCCCTTCGGGAAGCTGCAAGACAATGGGAACAGCCAGGTGAGACATAAGGTTAGGTGACACAGGAATACAGGCGGGAGAAATGGAGAAGCACTTACGGAGCTTTGCTGGGCAGGCTCGTACAAAATGTCCTGGTTCTCCGCAATACAAGCAATGGTTGCCGACCCGGCGGCGTTGACGTTCCTCAGGGGTCAGAGAGGGGCGGAGCAAGCCCAGCTGCATGGGCTCCGGGGCATCGAACCTGGCGGTAGCAGAAGCTGGGGGAGCTGGATACGGAGGACTGGGCACACGGGGAAGCATCCAAATGGGACGGGAAGATCCGGCGGACCTCTCAGCACGTCGCTCCCGTAGCCGTCTGTCTATTTGGATGGACAGTTCCATGAGGGCCTCCAAAGTGTCTGGTATGCCCACACGGGCTAGTTCATCCTTTAGAGGATCTGAGAGACCCATGCGAAACTGGTGGCGTAATGCAGCATTATTCCAGTCTGTATCGGCGCTCCAGCGCCTGAATTCCGTCGCGTAATCTTCCACAGGCCTACGTCCTTGCTGCAGAGTATGCAGGGCTGTCTCCGCGGTAGCGGTTAGCTGCGGGTCTTCATAAAGTAAGGACATGGCCTGGAAGAAGGTGTTTAAGGTATTCAGTGAGGGGTCCTTCTTTTCCAAGAGCCGATGGGCCCAGGACTGGGGTTCATCTGACAGCAGGGAGATAACAAACCCAACCTTGGTGGCTTCAAGGGAAAAAGTCCTTGGTTGTAAGGCAAAAAGGAGCTCGCAAGCATTGCGGAATGTCCTGAATTTGCTCCGGTTGCCGGAAAACTTCTCAGGCGGGGGAACCCGGGGTTCCGGTGGCAACATCACCACAGAGGGTGTAGCAGGAGTCCCAGGGGCAGCAGAAGCGGAAGCGGACAGGACTTGGACACGTTCCTCCAGGTTAGCGTAACCTTCCTGCAAATTCTTCACCGCCTGGGCAAGTCCTGCAAGGTGGCGGCAGAGATCTTCCATGGGCGAGACTCCCTGCGTGGGCTCGGACATGGCTGTCCGGTACTGTCACGTACCTAGGGATGGAGCCCAGAATGCAGGGAGCGGCCTCTCGTATGCCTCTGGCTCGTGAACCCCTGAAGGTGGGAACAGGGGCCCGCGAGTGCAGGGGTGCACAAGTGCCTGGCAGATGGCAGCTGTGGGCTTGACTGGAACCGTGCAGGTAACAGGAACACAGGAACTGCAGACAGCACTGTAGGTTCTGAGGTTTGCAGGAACTTCTGGAACAGCAGGCTGAAGAGAACACGTGCTTGAACACTGGAACGCCGGACGTGGTCAGGCAGGCCGGGTCAACACTGGCAGGCAGAGCAGTTACAGGCAGAGGCAGACACTGGCAGACAGAACAGGTCCAGGCAGAGGCAGGCGGGTTGTCAGAGTACAGGCAGGGTCGGCAACAGACGGGCAACAACAGGACCAGAGGAGCAGGCAGAGAATAGTCAGACAAGCCGGGGTCGGAGGCAGGCAGCAGGCAGGTGTAGTCAGGAACAAGCCGGGAAACAGGAATCAACAGGTACTTAATGATAGCAGGGGTCTCAGGAAACGCTGTAGACCGGACAGCAAGAGGCCTCAGCCACAAGCTTCCTCTTATAGGCTCTTGGGCGCCAATGGCTAATTGACGGCGCGTCGGCGCACACGCGCGCGCACGCGCCCGCGAAGCGGGCACACGCAGTCGCGCGCCCGCCCGCATAGCGGGTGCGCGCGCCCGCCGACGCCAATGCGCGCCGACAAGCGCTGATTGGGTTTGAAGGAAGTTCTGTGGGCAGGCCCTCCTGGGTCACTGGGATGTCTTCCTTGACAGGAACAAACCAAGCAGACAACTGGCGAGATCTCTTAAAGCAAAAACAGACTTTTCGGCCGGACTATCCGGCGGACTTAATCCGCCGGACAATCCGCCGGACTTTCCAGCGGAGGTCCGCCTGATTTTCTGAACGTGCGAACTTGCCCACACACGCCCGCACTTTTCTGGCGGGCTTTTTCGGCGCACTTTTGAAATGAACGGACTTGCCGACACATGGAGTAAAGTCCATTCATTTTTAACGTGTCCAGGTAGACGGGACTAGCGAAGGAAGTCAATGTCGCCGCCTCGATCGGCGAGATTAACACCTTGCTAGCCCCGTCACCTGGTATGGATTTAAAGGGGAATCCCTATGCCGAAAAAATGGCGTGGGTGTCCCTCCCCAAATCCATATCAGACCCTTATCCGAGCACACAGCCCGGCCGGTCAGGAAAGGGTGTGGGAACGAGCGAGTGCCCCCCTCCTGAGTCGTACCAGGCCGCGTGCCCTCAACATGGGGGGTGCTTTGGGGAAAGGTCC
Organism: Lithobates sylvaticus; assembly: GCA_028564925.1. Taxonomy (NCBI): domain Eukaryota; kingdom Metazoa; phylum Chordata; class Amphibia; order Anura; family Ranidae; genus Lithobates; species Lithobates sylvaticus. Next base: position 312,712,802 of record CM053031.1, read on the forward strand.
ACAGTCCCAGCATCCTCCGGGACTGTGACATCATAAGGGGCGGGGTCACCATGTGACATGAGCCAGTGACCCCGCCCCTTGTCCCTATATAAGTCGCCGCACAACGTGTCCCTGCCATTAAGGCCAGAGAGTGCATCGTGTCAACATCGGATGAAGGAAGAAGGAGAAGAAGCAGAAGAAGCTGAAGAAACAGAGGGCGCCGGCGACAGCGAAAGCAACAGAATACCAGGCCAACGCTAGTAAAAGAGCTGGAAGAAGAAAGCGAAGGCCCGGCAAGAAAGAGCTAGTAAAAGAGCAGAAGATAGCGGAGCAGTCTGGCAAGAAGACCCCCGAAGACAGAAGAAGAGAAGACCCCCGGAGCTGTCTAATAAAGTATTTTAAAAACCTGTGTTGTGTTTTTTTTATGTACACTTTTTTTCCCTAGGTGAATGGGTAGGGCTACATGGTACCCCATACTCATTCACATAGGGTGGGGGGTCGGGATCTGGGGGCCCCCTTATTGAAGGGGGCTCCCGGATTCCGATAAGCCCCCCGCCTCCAGACCCCAACAACCAACGGCCAGGGTTGTCGGGAAGAGGCCCTTATCCTCATCAACATGGGGACAAGGTGCTTTGGGGTGGGGGGCCGCGGGCCCCCCTTTCCCCAAAGCACCCCCCCATGTTGAGGGCACACTGCCTGGTACGGCTCAGGATGGGGGGGCCCTCGCTCATCCCCACCCCCTTTCCTGACCGGCTGGGCTGCGTGCTCAGATAAGGGTCTGATTTGGGGGAGACCCCCACACAGTTTTTTTCAGCGTAGGGATTCCCCTTTAAATCCATACCAGGTGACGGGGCTAGCAAGGTGTCAATCTCGCCGATCGAGGCGGCGACAATGACTTCCTTCGCTAGTCCCGTCTACCTGGAGTCACGTTCTAAATGAATCGTTCATTTCAAAAGTCCAGCGGACTGGCACACAGACGGGCGGATTGTTTTAAATAATAATTTTGAGTCAAAACTTCTTTCTAAGTCCGCCGGAAGAAAAAGTCAGTCGGAGCCGACACACGGTCAGATTGTCCGGCGGACTCTAGTCCGATCGTGTGTACGCGGCATAATTGACTCATTTACACTTTTTAATGGGACCAGACAGGGCTGCCCCTATCTCCTCTCCTATTCACCCTCACCCTAGAACCCTTCCTGGCCACAATTAGACATAACAACATTAATATCCATGGTATCCAAGTAGGCAACAAGACCCACAAATATGCAGCATATGCTGACGACATCTTATTTTTTATCCAGCAACCACGCATCTCACTACCTAATTTAATGTCAGCTTTTTCTACTTTTCAAACGCTCTCTAACTTCAAAATTAATCTTTCCAAGTCAGAAATCTTAAATATCAACCTCCCTAAACGGGAAGAGAAACTCTTAAGGCCCCTCTTACAGTTTAGATGGGTACAACAAAGTATGAAATATTTGGGAATATATCTCACACCCAACACTCACTCCCTTTTCAAACATAACTACATTCCTCTATTAAACAATGTTAGAGAAGATTTAAGAAAATGGATCAGTCTTTCACACTCCTAGGCTAGGTAAAGTGAATATTGTCAAAATTAACATATTCCCTCGAGTTCTATTTTTCTGTTAAATGATTCCATTGGGTGTTCCTGTAGGGTTCTTCACCACACTACAAACCATGATCTCCTGCTTCATCTGGAGGAACAGCCACCCCAGAGTATCTAGAGACATATTATTTTGCTTCAAGGACTCGGGGGGACTGGCTCTCCCAAACTTCAAGGCCTATTACTATGCTGTCATATTGTCTAGACTAGCTGAATGGAAATATGCTGTTAACTCCAAATTATGGGTAAATCTAGAACACTCCCTAAGTAATGCAGACCTCTCGGTTGCACCTTGGTTACCCCGCTTCCATAGACATCTCGCCCAAACAACCTCTTCGCTCACCACTTCTACCTTGGACATATGGGACGCCCTACATAAGAAGTTCTCGTGGTCATATGATTCCCCCTTACTACCGCTTCTTAACCATAACTATTTCTTACCAGGTTTATTGGACCCAGGATTTAAGACATGGTCTCCAGAAGGACCCCTTTTACTACATCATGTCCTTCGTGCCAATACGCTCAAGCCTTTACCTGAAATCCTCAGCTCTAAACCAATCACGTTTCTAGATAAATGGAGGTTTAACCAACTGCAACGTTTCCTCCAAAGCCTCCTTTAACCGCTAAGAGGACTCCGAAACCTAAACGGCATTGAAGAAGTGTTCAACCCAAAAGACCCACCTTTACACTGCATCTCGCTCTTCTATAAAGCCCTCATCAAACTCCATAACACCACGCATCCGTCTTACCTGGCTAAATGGGAAACAGATGTGAAATCATGCCTCACAAAAATCCAAAAGGACGAAGTCCTACAACTAACCCACATCTCATCACTCGTTTCGAAAATGGCTGAAGTCAATTATAAATTACTCACTAGATGGCACTATACCCCATCAAAACGACACCAGATGTTCCCCGCCAATTCCCCGTTATGTTGGAGGAATTGTGGGAACAAAGCAACCCATGCACATATTTGGTGGACGTGCCCAATCACCCGCCCTTTTTGGTCCAACATTATTCAACTAATACAACAGATCTCAGACGTCAATCTTCCCATTGACCCTTGGATCATCCTTTTCCATGCTACCAAGGAGCCTATCGGAATCTTCAAACGCTCACTCATCCCTCACTTGCTAAACACGGCCAAAGCTTTAATGGCCCTTTGGGGCCAACCCAAGATTCCTTAGATGAAAAGTTGGTTACAAAAGATATCAGACGTGCACCTCATGGAAGACATTACCCATAACAACAAGAATACCTCTCAGTGACACGCTTTAATTTGGACCCCTTGGATAAAATTCACAGCTACCCTTTATTATAAAGATCTCATAACACAAACTCATTGAGACTGAGATCATCCCCCAAAAATGTTCTAACTGCTCCCTCCCCTTGAAGGTTGAATCTCCTGAGGTTTACGCTTGATTCTTCTCTTACAAGACACTAAAGGTTTAGCCACATTTATTTTCAATATGTTGCCATGCATGCCAACACCCCCCTCCTCCATATCCCCCCCTTCCGCTTCCCCCCATCTTTTCTCATTTCATTTTCTGAACTTTCTCTCTTTTCTTGATAAACTCTATACACCAAGTTTGCCCTGAATAGATACATAGAAGCATACCTTTACCTGACTAAACGTTATATGCATTGGTGTCGCTACTTTAACAAGCATAGAGCTCATTATTATTTGCATCTGGTCTTTAGATGTTATCATTTGTTCAGGTAAACTATCGCACTTTACATGTACACTCGTATATTCTCTGTTAATTGTCTATCTTTTACCTTTTAATGTTCTAATAAACATTTATTAAATAAAAAAAAAATTCCCCACAGGGGAACCCCCAACCAAATTTTTTTTTAAAAATGCGTGGGGGTCCCCTAAATTCCATACCAGGCCCTTTAGGTCTGGTATGGATATTAAGGGGAACCCCGTGCCAAAAAAAAAAAAAATGGCGTGGGGGTCCCCTTTTAAAATCCATACCAGACCCTTCAGGTCTGTTGTGGTTTTTAAGGGGAACCCTGCACCAAAATAAAAAAATATGGCATGGGGTCCCCCCAAAAATCCATACCAGACCCTTATCCGAGCACGCAACCTGGCAGGCCACAGGAAAAGAGGGGGGGACGAGAGAGAGTACCAGGCCACATGCCCTCAACATTGGGAGGGTGCTTTTGAGGTAGCCTTTCAAAGCACCTTGTTCCCATGTTGATGGTGAGAAGGGCCTCATCCCCACAACCCTTGCCCGGTGGTTTTGGGATCTTCGGGCGGGGGGCTTATCGGAATCTGGAAGCCCTCTTTAACAAGGGGACCCCCAGATCCCGGCCACTCCCTGTGTGAAATGGTAATAGGGTACAAAAATACCCCTACTACTTCACAAAAAATGTAAAAATGTTAAAAAAAAATGTTAAAAATGACTAGAGACAGTTTTTGACAATTCCTTTATTTAAAGTCTTCTTCTTTCTATCTTCTTCGGGTCTTCTTCTTTCCTTCCCTCCTTCTTCCTTCGGTTTCTTCCTCCAACTTCTTCTTCCTCTGCTTCTTCCTCCAATCCTCTGCTTCTTGCTCTGGTGTTCTCGTCCAGCATCTTCCTCCATGGTGTCTTCTTCCCCGCTTCGTCCTTGGGCCGCTCTGCATCCATGGGAGGCCCCCGCTGTGTGATGCTTCTCTTCCTCTGACAGTTCTTATATAACAGAGGGCGGGGCCACCCGGTGACTCCGGCACCTCTGACACACGGGACTTCCCTATGGCTTTCCCCGTGATGTCAGAGGTGGCAGGGTCACCCATTGCGTAACATGTCCCCTGGGGCAGGACCCAGGTCCCCAAACACTTTTTATGACAATACCATGCATATAAGCCTTTAAAATTAGCACTTTTGATTTCTCCCATAATCTTTTAAAGGGTGTTCAGCGGCTTTCGAATTTGCCACGAACACCCAAAATTGTTCAGCGAACTGGCAAACAGCCAATGTTCGAGTCGAACATAAAGCTCATCCCTGATGATAACTGTAGAAAAGATAAACAATTACATTTATTTATACAGAAAAGAAATGTTAGAATGATTAGAAATTACCAAATATCTCTAGTGAGGTTACAGGTAGGCCCCTTTCACACTAGGGCGGGAGCCGCGGTGACGGTAAAGCAGCGCTGTATTTAGCGCTGCTTTACCGTCATTTTAGCCGCGGTATTCGGCCGCTCGCGGTGCGGTTTTACCCTCCGCGAGCGGCCGAAAAAGGGTTAAAGACCCCCCGCAGAGCGCCGCCGTAGCGGCGCTTTGCGGCGGTATTGCCGCGGTGTCCCATTCAAGTCAATGGGAAGGAGCGGTATAGGAGCGGTGAATACACCACTCCTATAGCACTCCAAAGATGCTGCTAGCAGGACTTTTTTGACCGTCCTGCTAGCGCACCGGAATGGGGCCGGATACAGGCACTATTTTTAGCGCTGTACCGCCTGAAAAACGCCCCAGTGTGAAAGGGGCCGTACAGTGTTGCTCAGGCTGCAAAGATAACTAAGGCTAAACTCAGATATCGTTACAATGGACATACACAGGCTGTTACTTGAATCTTAGGCAAAATCTTAATATAGAAGAAAAGTAGGGAAAAGTAAAGAGATAAGGGAATACATTACACAGGAATCTTACATGTTCAGTCCATGAGGCTTAAGAGAAAGGACAGTGATATGTGTCCCATTATATACACACTTGTACCCAGTGCCGATCCTGACCTCCCTGGGGCCCTAAGCAAAATTCTGCTAAGGGGCCCTCTACCTGACCGTAATGCCGTGAGCTATGTAAACCATTTGCCATTGCCACACAGTCACACCTGACACTTCAGTGCTCCCAATACAATCCTCCCTCCTTTAAACAAAACAGTCAAAGAATAAGTACAACAATATAGAACAGAATGCGGTTCAAACAAACACTATTTATTGAATAGAGTACATCAGGATCCCCAGAGAGCCCCCCTCTTACATCAGGATCCCCAGAGAGCCCCCTCTTACATCAGGATCCCCAGAGAGCCCCCTCTTACATCAGGGTCCCCAGAGAGCCCCCCTCTTACATCAGGGTCCCCAGAGAGCCCCCCTCTTACATCAGGGTCCCCAGAGAGCCCCCTATTACATCAGGGTCCCCAGAGAGCCCCCCTATTACATCAGGGTCCCAGAGAGCCCCCCTCTTACATCAAGGTCCCTAGAGAGACCCTCTTACATCAGGGTCCCCAGAGAGCCTCCCCTTACATCAGGGTCCCCAGAGAGCCTCCCCTTACATCAGGGTCCCCAGAGAGCCTCCCCTTACATCAGGGTCCCCAGAAAGCCCCTCCTTACATCAAAGTCCACACAGAGGTCCCCCTTACATCAGAGACCGCTCAGAGGTTCCCCCTTACATCAGAGTCCACACAGAGGCCCTCCTTACATTAGAGTCCACACAGAGGTCCTGCTTACATCAGAGTCCACACAGAGGTCCTCCTTACATCAGAGTCTGCACAGAGCCCCCCCCCCTTACATCAGAGTCTGCACAGAGCCCCCCCCCCTTACATCAGAGTCTGCACAGAGCCTCCCTCCTTACATCAGAGTCTGCACAGAGCCTCCCTCCTTACATCAGAGTCTGCACAAAGCTGCCCCCTTACATCAGAGTCTGCACAGAGCCCCCCTCATTACATCAGAGTCTGCACAGAGCCCCCCTCCTTACATCAGAGTCTGCACAGAGCCCCCCTTACATCAGAGTCTGCACAGAGCCTCCCTCCTTACATCAGAGTCTGCACAAAGCTGCCCCCTTACATCAGAGTCTGCACAGAGCCCCCCTCATTACATCAGAGTCTGCACAGAGCCCCCCTCCTTACATCAGAGTCTGCACAGAGCCCCCCTTACATCAGAGTCTGCACAGAGCCCCCCTCCTTACATCAGAGTCTGCACAGAGCCCCCCCTCCTTACATCAGAGTCTGCACAGAGCCCCCCCCCTTACATCAGAGTCTGCACAACAGAGCCCCCCCCCTTTACATCAGAGTCTGCACAGAACCCCCCCTTTACATCAGAGTCTGCAGAGAGCCCCCCCCTTACATCAGAGTCTGCACAGAGCCCCCCCCCTTATAGGACAATAGGACTGAGTGTCCCAGTCCTATTGTGACCATACAATGCTAGTACTGTCTGTCTCCTATTGTGCCCACACTGCCCAGCGACACTGACCTGCTCTCCTTCTGGTGGTGTTGTACAGCGTGGCTCTCTGTCTCTCTGGGGGTGCGGTACAGCAAAGCTCTCTCACTGGTGGTGCGGGTACAGCCTGGCTCTCTCTGGTGGTGTGGTACAGCGTGGCTTTCTCTTTGGTGGTGCGGGTACAGCGTGGCTCTCTCTCTGGTGGTGCGGGTACAGCATGGCTCTCTGGTGGAGCGGGTACAGCGTGGCTCTCTCTTTGGTGGTGTGGGTACAGTGTGGCTCTCTCTTTGGTGGTGCGGTTACAGTGTGGCTCTCTCTTTGGTGGTGCGGGTACAGTGTGGCCCTCTCTTTGGTGGTGCGGGTACAGCGTGGCTCTCTTTAGTGGTGTGGGTACAGCATGGCTCTCTCTTTGGTGGTGTGGGTACAGTGTGGCTCTCTCTCTGGTGGTGTGGTACAGCGTGGCTCTGTCTGTTGGTGTGGCGCAGCGTGGCTCTCTCTGGTAGTTCGGTACAGCGTGACTTTCTCTGGTGGTGCTGGGACTATTAGTTCCCCAGCACAGTCCTCTCTTTCGTTTTCCATATCTTCTGTAGTAGCTACTACAAGCACTCCTCAGCTTGTTTCCGGGTTTTCTCTTTCACCCCAGCAGAGTGCATGCTGGGGACTGTAGTCTGCTCCCTGCTGAGAACAAGTGGGCCAGCTCTGGGACTACATTTCCCATGATACCCCTCTGGTTGCATCTGATTGGCCCTCCACTGTGGCCGATGGGGAGGGAAGAAGAGCAGGCAGCACAGGAAAGCCTTCTCTTCCCCTGCTGCCGACAGAGAAGAGGAGGGGGGGCGGGGAAAACACTGTGTCAGCAGCAGCCTGCAGCTCTCCCCACTGTGCGGATGCCCATGGCTGGAGGAGGAGAGCGAAACAGACAGCGTGACTCTGAGGCTGAGCTGTGTGTGAGAGAGACATACAGCTCAGCCCATGCAGCCACCAGAGATGACACGGGCACAGCCGCTTAGTGGTAGGCAAGCGGCGGCTGCGGCCTGTGTTACCCATGTTCAGGCCGCGGTCGCTGCTTACCTCCCACTGTGCGGCCTGATCATCTACATGTGTCGCAGAGCCGATCTGCCCTTGGGGGCCCCCCACAGCAGCAGGGCCCTATGCAGCTTGCGTAGTCTGCGTATAGGGCGGATCGGCTCTGCTTGTACCCCCCCTTCCATATGCTAAAACTGCTACATTAAGTCAATAGGGGTGGGTGCTCTCTTACCAGCTACCATTTTATGCCTGTTCCCTTCCCACCTCCCACCTCCTTTGAAGTGACATTATTCTACCAATGGTCTAAGAGAGGCTTTTGTCAGATAACTACTCAAGATAAAATTCCACAGCTGGGAATGGTGTCTCTGTTGCTTCTAAACATGTTCTGAAACTTTAGAGTCATTGAAAGATCACTGTGAATCCCATTAATAATAAAGTCCATCACCTTCAGGGCCAAAATCTCCACCACAGTTAAAAGAAAGTGAGAGAATGATATGCATGTGTTGTGTACAAATGGGGGAAAAAGGTAAGTGATTTTAGAGAGATATTCATGTATGTGCATGAATGCTGGGACTCTTATGCCCCGCACACACGGTCGTAAATTCCTACGGAAAATGTCCGATCGGACCATGTTGTCGGAAAATTAGCCCGTGTGTGGGCTCCATCTGACTTTTTCCGATGGATCCTGCTCTCAAATTTTCTGAGAACAAAATCTGAACGGACTTTTTCCGATCGCGTGTAGAGAATTCCGACGGACAAAGTGCCACGCATGCTCAGATCAAATTAAGAGACCAAAGCTATTGGCTACTAGCCTCTACGTAGTTCCGTCGTACGCAACGAACGTCATCACGTTCAGAATGATCGGATTTTCCGACAATTTTGTCCGACCGTGTGTATGCAACACCAGTGTCGGACAAAATCCCTCGGAAAAAATCAGATGGATTTTGTTAGGGGGGGAGGAGGGGGGGGGGGTCGAGGATAGAAGGGGTTGGGGAGGCGGCTATGTCTGTCTGGGAGAGAAAGGAAATAATCTATTCTCGAGTATTTACTGTGGGGTGCAGAAAAAAAGGTATAGTCTTTCTCGGAGGGGTGCATGGTGCGCCAGGCGTCATGAAGTGTCAGATTTTGGAGCTGTAGTTTGATTTGTCTGAGGGCCTGGTATGGCAGGGTGGAGGTTCCCGAAGAGGAGTCTAGTACGGGGTTCAATGAGGCGTTAAAGTCTCCTCCTAATAGCTCCAGTCCCGATTGGAACAATGAGAGAAGGTTGCCTATTTTCCTGAAGAAAGAAACATGGCGTTCGTTGGGGCAGTAGATGTTGGTTAATGTTATGGGTTTTGAAGCGTAGGTGCCTTTGATAAAGACAAACCTGCCCTCTGGGTCTATGAGCGAATCAGTCTGGTGGAAGTTGGCATGTCTGGAAATTAGTATTGAGACACCCTTCATCTTGGCTTCTGGGTTGGTAGCATGTACTGTAGTGCGATAAATGTGGTTAGATAGCTTAGGCACCGCACCAGAGCGGAAATGCGTTTCTTGAAGGAAAATGAAGTGCACTTTGTATTTGGAAAGGGAGGTCAGAATTTGCAATCTTTTTTCAGGGAGGTTGAGTCCCTTCACATTCAATGATACACATTTCAACGTGAGGGGTGAGGTAGAGGCCGTGTTCTGCCTCATGATAGTGACAGGAAAGGTCTGGGCTGGGGAATACTAAGAAATGGGTAGTTGGCGTGAAATTCGGGCGGCCCGCGGGGGGGGGATTTACGGCGGGGGGGGGGGGGGCGAGCCCCTCTCAAGAAGCCAGAAAGGAGAGGAAAGAGCAGATGGGGCAAAGAGAAAAAGGGGGAAGACTCTAAGCAGGGTGGGGAAGAAGGGATGGGGAGAGAGCACCGGGGAATACATATGGTGTAAGTGGAGAGAAGGGTCGGGTCTAGGGATCTACCAGAGGCGGAAGTAGAAGTACTAATCCACCTATAAAGGGAAAGGCTGGGGGGTCAGCGAGAGTCCAAAAGAGACTCGCTGTGTGGGAACGTAAGTATAGACGGGAGAACCATAGGTGGTCCAGCAGTCCGGGGACCGTGGTAAGTGATCAGTGCTGGAAGTAGACAAGTCTGGCGTTAGGGAGCCAGTGCAGGTTATGAAAGCGGAAGTGAACAAACCCAAAACACATATATGATATATAACCATTCGAAACATATATAACTAGTAAAACACAGGGTGGGCCTCTCCACAACATGTGGGAGGTTCCCTTCCTCTTTCTTCAAACTTACAAATGAGTAACTCTCTGTCTGCAGTTTCCAACTTACATTGGTATTAACTGCCTGAGATCCGCGCCATAGCCAAATGACGGCTACAGCGCGGATCTGTTGTGCCGGGAGTACGTCATATGACGTCCTCCCCTTCTGTGCACTCCAGGGAGCGCGCGCGCGCCGCCGGGAGCGCGCGCGTGCTCTCGCCGTGTCACTGGGCACCCGATGCGCGTGCCCAGCGGCCGCGATGTCCGCTGGGCACCCGCGATTGCCCGGTAACACAGCGGGACCGTGGATCTGTGTGTGTAAACACACAGATCAACGGTCCTGTCAGAGGAGAGGAGCCGATGGTGTGTTCTCTGTACAGAGAAACACCGATCGGTCTCCTCCCCTTGTGAGTCCCCTCCCCCCACAGTAAGAAACACTCCCAGGGAACATAATTAACCCCTCCCAGCCCCCTAGTGGTTAACCCCTTCACTGCCAGTGTCATTTATACAGGAATCAATGCATTTAAATAGCATTGATTGCTGTATAAATGACAATGGTGCCAAAAATGTGTCAAAAATGTCCGATGTGTCCGCCATAATGTCGCAGTCACAATAAAAATCGCTGATCTCCGCCATTACTAGTAAAAAAAAAAATATTAATAAAAATGCTATAAAACTATCCCCTATTTTGTAAACGCTATAACTTTTGCGCAAACTAATCAATAATCGCTAATTGCGATTTTTTTTTACCAAAAATATGTAGAAGAAAACGTATCGGCCTAAACTGAGGAAAAAAAATGTTTTTTTTTATATATATTTTGGGGATATTTATTATAGCAAAAAGTAAAAAATATAGTTTTTTTTTTTAATTTGTCGCTCTTCTTTTGTTTATTGCGCAAAAAATAAAAAACGCAGAGGTGATCAAATACCACCAAAAGAAAGCTCTATTTGTGGGGAAAAAATGATAACAATTTAATTTGGGTACAGTGTCGTATGACCGCGCAATTGTCATTCGAAGTGCATCAGCGCCGAAAGCTGAAAATTGGTCTGGTCACGAGGGGGGTTTAAGTACCCAGTAATCAGGTGGTTAAAGTGACCTTCTTGGGAAGGAAAGAAAAAGAAAAAGAGAAGAAAAAAAAAAAAAGGGGGGGGTGAGGAATAGACAAGCAATGTTTGAGGGAGGACAGAGGGAGAGGAGCTCCATCTGGTAAACCGTTAGGTTTCGTGTCCCAAAAGGCCAGTTTGCCTGTTTTCTAGAGCGGGATGGCCGGGTCTGTGACTACCTTCTGCTACCCTCAGTTTAAAGTGTGTTATTTGCCAGCAAGGATTATAGTGGTTACCTCACGTGTAATTAAGTCCAGGTAAGAAGTAGGCACCCCACACGCACTCTCCAGGGGCACAATCAGTGTTGGGAGCTAAATGCAAAGGGTGCTTTTTCTAGGAAGGCGAGGCCCAGCATCCCTCCTAAGATAGGGAGCCTGTATATTCGTAGTGATCAGTACGAAGCAGGCTGGCCCCGAAACAAGATGAAGCTAGTTGTCCAGGTTAGTGAGAACACAGATCCGGCTGGCCTTAGTGTACCAACTAATCCAGGGCATGGTGGTTGCAGAGGAGAGTGCGTGTGAGGCCTTAATACATAGGTTACCTTTAGGGGAGAAATACAATCATTAAATATGAAGTTGAATGTATGCTGACCTTTGTGGAGACCAACTCAACTCCGCAATGTACCTACGGCACTGCGCGTGGAGCACATTCTAGTAGGCTAGGTCTCGCTCTTGCCTTCTAGTGGTAGACGGCGTCTCCATACCTATGAACTGCTAGGGGTAAAATAACCGCAGAATCTGGCAGTCTTGTGGTGGTGTGCTAGTGCCTCAGGGTGAGGTTGAAGGTGCGTACCGCAAGGGTCTCTCAAGGTGTAGTCGCCGACATATATACCCTAAAATCGGGCAGACACTATGGGAGTCCACAATCACCGTCCTCATGCTCGGGTGAAATGGAAAGTCAGATCAGGAGGGTAAGTGCAGATCGAAGCATTGCCATGCAGGGCTAGGTGCTGTTTCGTGTTAGTCTGTTGCATAGCCGGCGAGAAGGCAGGGCCCGGCTCAAAGAAGCATGTAGATTGAGTCAATATGTGCATGGGGTGTTTCAGAGCTTACCTTCCCAAGAAGATTGTATTATGTGGAGGGAGGGGGTAGCAAATCCTGGGTCAGCTGTCCATTACACCGTCGGCTGCTGATAGGTTCGGTGAAGGGTCATCCAGAGGCTCTGTGGGCGAGGGCTCCGTTCGTTCTGGTCTGGTTATTCTGGCAAATAGAGATAGGCAGGGGAGGGAGGATGGGTGTATTAAAAATAATAAAGGAAACAAAATAAATAAAGAAATAAATAAAAGAAAAGGGAGGGAAGGAACAAAACAAAAATAATGAAAAAAAAATCATAAAAGAGATGGGTGAGGGTATCGGGCAAGGAGCAGGCAGATGAGTGGTGGCGCTCCTGATGGGTTAGTTGCTGCAGTGCAGAGGTAGAATGAGAGTGTTAGATCTCCATGCGGTCTCTCCTGGCCGAAGTGGATAGTGGAGAGCCTGGATTATGTTGGTAGAGATCTCGGCGTGATGATCGGTGGTTTGGAAAGAGTGGGGCATCCCAATGTCTCCTGGATCTCTGCCTCTGGGCTATCGGTAAGGGGTTGATTGAAACTGGCAGCCAGAGCTCTGTCGGATAGTATAAAGAGTGCCATTCTGGAAGCTCAATGGGGGGGATGTCAAGGTGATTGCAGAAGGCGCGTAGATTTTCCGGCATACGGAGCAAGGTCGTGCGCCCCCTCGCAGTCGCAGACAGCCCAAATGGGAATTTCCATCGGTATTGTATGTAATGGGACCATAGGGCTTCCAGCAGGGGGCGCAGAGCTCTTCTGGAGGGTGATCTGGGATAAGTCCTGAAACAGTTTGATTTCTGCACCATTGTGAATGATCCGACCTCTCTCCCGTGCTTTTCTCAGGATTTCCTCTTTCAGGGGGAAATTCACAATGCAGCAGACTACATCCTGGGTGGCTCATTGTCTCGGGGTTGGGGGCGCAATGCACGGTGTATTCTCTCCATCTCTATCGGTGAGTCAGCAGTGCGATCAATCAGATCATTAAATATGTTACTCACAGTTTGTTGGAGGAGTCCTGGGTCATTGTTTTCAGGCACACCGCGGACTCTGATGTTATGCCTGCGTCTGCGGTTGTCCAGGACCTCGACATGTCTGTGGAGCTCTAGAAGGTGGGTTAACTGAGCGTCATATGTCCCCTGGACTTGGCGGATGACTGCAGCATGGGTCTATGAGGTTTCCTCTACTTCGCTGATGCAATGTGCCACTGCCTGGATGTCAGAGCAGAGGTCAGCTACTGCCGCCATCACCGTGCTCTTTATATCTGTGGCGAACTTCTCCAGGTCCAGCAGGCTAGGCGGTTGGGATCGCGGGAGGAAGGGAGTCTCCATACCTGATGCCAGAGACATTTCAGGCGAGTCTGGTGCTTGGGGCCGCGAGTGAGGCCTGTGCTGTTTGACGCTAAGTCCGGAACAGCTCCGGGATGTTTTGGCTTAGTTGTGTCCCAGTATCAGCCGATACACGAGAGACAGAGGAGCTTTTGGTGGATCTGCTCGTGGTGGATCGCGCTTCGGGCTCCCTAAACTGCGTTACACGGTCCCCAGATCGCAGGAGTTCAGATCTCAGGCGGCCATCTAGGTCTCCGTCCAGGCCACGCCCCCCTTGTGTGTGATGTTAGCTCTCTGCAGACCCCCTCCCTTTTCTCTGTCTCATAAAAGAATGTGCTGGGATGAGACATTAGTGAAAAGGACGCCCATTATATGACTACACATATATCATAACAAAATGTGCCGGGTTAATTAATCAAATGATAAACAATGTGATCACAATTATTTTTGATCTGTTTTTCAAACATGGTAAAATTAAGGCTACATTTAACTGTGTCTTACACAGATTGAATATCCTTTGATAAAAAAGGGAAATTAGGTAAAATGAGCTCCTTTAAGGAAATATGTCTGTGGATATATATTAGAATTATGCCTTGTACACACAGTCAGCAATTCGGACGAAAAAGGTCCGATCGGATTATATTGTCGGAAAATCTGATCGTGTGCGGGCTCTATCGGACTTTTTCTATCGGAAATTCAGACAGAAAAAATTTGAGAGCAGGATCTCAAATTTTCCGACAAAAAAATCCGATCAGACTTTTTCCGATCGTTTGTAGAGAATTCCGATTTGACAAAGTGCCATGCATGCTCAGATCAAATTACGAGACCGCAGCTATTGGCTACTAGCCTTAACGTAGTCCCATCGTAATGAACGAACGTCATCACTGTCCAACCGTGTGTATGCAACACCAGTTTAGGGCAAAATCCGTCAGAAAAAAGCCCGACAGATGTTGTTGTCGGAATGTCCGACCGTTTGTACAAGGCATAAGGGTGTGATATTGAGATTATCACTTGAGTATTCATTTCTGATATGAGTTTAACAATTTTATTAACCACTTAGCAACCGGCCCATAGCTGAATGACGGCTACAGGGTGGTTGCTTAACTCCGCTCTCGCTCGCCCCCTGGGGCACGCACCCGAGAACTTTCGTGACCGCCGGGTCCTCTGGACAAATGACGGAGCGATCACATGTAAACTAACCGGCGTGATTTCCGCTTACTTCCTCCCCTCTCCGTCCAGTGTGAGCGGAGAGGGGAGAGATCAGTGGCAGCAGCGCTGTGGGCTGCATGTGTACTGCCCACAGTGCTGCTCAGTGACAGATCCATTGACCCATCCATGCTCACCCATCCATACTCTGCATACTCTGCATACCCACCCATACTCTGCATATCCATTCATACTCTGCATACCCATCCATACTCTGCATACCCATCCATCCATACTTTGCATACCCATCCATCCATAATCTGCATACCCATCCATCCATAATCTGCATACCAATCCATACTCTGCATACCAATTCATACTCTGCATACCCATCCATACTCTGCATACCCATCCATACATCCATGCTCACCCATCCATTCTCAGCATACTCATCCATCCATCCTCATCCATACTCAGCATACTCATCCATCCATCCTCAGCAATACTAATCCATTCATCCATCCATGCTCAGCTATCCCATCCACCCCCATCCATAATTAGCCATACCCATCCATACTCAGCCATACCCATCTATACTCAGCCATACCCAGCCGTACCCAGCCGTACCCAGCCGGACCCAGCCATACCCAGCCTTCCTCAGCCATACTTAATCGTGCTCAGTCATACCCATCCATACTCATTCATGCTCAGCCATCCCCATCTATGGCTCATCCATCCCCATTCATGCTCATCCATGCCACATCCATGCCACTACAGTGCCTCACAAAAGTGTAATAGGTAGTCAAATTAGATTTGAAGCTTATGTCCCTAGAACACCTAACGGTGCTCCCTGCATGTTGGTCCTCTGTATGTGGCCATGCTGTGGAAAAGTCTCACACATGTGGTATTGCCGTACTCAGGAGGAGTAGGAAAAACTATTTTGGAGTGTAATTTTTGGTATGTACATGTTATGTGTTAGAAATATTGTGTAAATGGACAATGTTGTGTAAAAAAAATGTGTTTTCATTTTCTTTACACATTTTCCAAAAACTTGGAGAAAAAAATAACATGTTCAAAAGACTCAATATGCCTCATAGATTATACATTGGGGTGTTTTCTTTCCAAAATTGGGTAATTTTTGGGGCGTTTCCATTGTCTTGGTTCTCCAGGGCCTTCAAAAGTGTAATGCCGCGTACACACGTTCGGACTTTCCGAGGGGGGACTTGCCCACACACGCCCGGACTTCCGAGCGTTTGACTTGCCCACACACGCCCGGACTTCTCCGGCGGACAATCCACGGGAAAAAGTCTGCGGGACTTTTGAAAATGAACGGACTTTCCGATGAGCGGCAAGTCCGTTCATTTCAAAAGTCCAGCGGACTAGCCTACTAACGGCGGGATTGTCCGCCGGACTGCCAAGTCCAGCGGATAATTTTAAAACAAAACTTAAAACCTAGTCCGCCGGACTTTTGGCGCCAAAAGTCCACCGGCGCCCACACACGAGGGGATTGTCCAGCGCACTCGAGTCCAGCAGACAATCCCGCGGGATAGTCCCTTCGTGTGTACGCGGCATAAGAGATAGTCAAGAAATGATATGTGTAATTTATGCTCCACGAACGCCTGATGGCGCTCCCTGCATGTTGGGCCTCTGTATGTGGCCACGCTGTGTAAAGGTCTCACACATGTGGTATTGCCCTTTCTCAGGAGCAGTAGTAAAATGGGTTTTGGGGTGTCATTTGTGCTATGCATATGCTGTGTGTGAGAAATAACCTGCTAATATAACAATTTTGGGGAAGAAAAAGAAAAGAAAATCTTGATTTTGCAAAGAATTATGGGAAAAAATTACAGCTTCAAAAAACTCACCATGCCTCTTACTAAATACCTTGGAATGTCTTCTTTCCAAAAAGAGATCATTTGGGGGGGTATTTGTACTTTCATGGCTTGTTAGGGTCTCAAGAATTGAGATAGGCCCTCAGTACTTGAGGTGTGATCAATTTTCAGAGATTGGCACCATAGCTTGTGGACTCTATAACTTTCACAAAGACCAAATAATATACACCAATTTGGGTTATTTTTACCAAAGATACGTAGTGGTTTAAATTTTGGCCAAAATATATGAAGAACAATTACTAATTTGCCAAATGTTATAACAGAAACAAAGAAAAATATTTTTTTTACAGAATTTTTCAATAGGTACAGTGTTGCCTGACTGAGTAATTGTCATTCAAAATGTGAGAGCACTGAAAGCTAAAAATTGGCCTGGTTATTAAAGGGGTTTAAGTGTCCAGTGGTCAAGTGGTTAATAATATAGATATATTGTAACTGGTTTAGACAACCTTTGGCTGGAAATTAAATCCAGGTTATTGTGGAAATTTGTAAGATGGGATTAGTTTAGATTAAGATAACAATTTGGTAATTTTACATTTATACAATAAACCCTTATTGAGAAAAAAAAGAGATTAAGATGAGGCTGTTAATTGGAATACAGCTGCTATAATATTTTAACAAAGCCAAGATGTATGGGATACATAAGAAGAAATTTACAAAAATGAAATCTAAAGGTCTGATAATAACTAGGGATGAGCCAAACACCCCCCGTTTGGATTGCACCAGAACTTGCCAACAGGCAAAAAGTTTGTGCGAACACCGTTAAAGAGGAAGTAAACCCCCCCCCCCCCAAAACCAATTTGGCCTACAGGTAAGCCTAGATTAAGGCTTACCTGTAGGTCGAATAAATATCTCCTAAACCTACATGGTTTAGGAGATATTTATAAAAAAAAGAGGAATCGCCGTAGACAGCGGCGCGCAGGCGCACTGCGCATGCCGAGTTCACAGCGATATGCCGCTTTCCTGCGCATGCGCGGGAGTGACGTCATCGCTGCTCCAGCAAATCACAGTGCTGGAGTGGCGAGACCCGGAAGTCACTCCTGTATCGATGGAGGCGGAGGAGGATGTGGACGAGGGGCGCTTCGGGGGCTTCGTTCTCCGTAAGTTATTCATAATGAGCTAGTATGCTATGCATACTAGCTCATTATGCCTTTGCCTTGCAGGTCCCGTTTTTTTTTTTTTTTTTTTTGTGAGGAGGGTTTACTTCCTCTTTAAAGTCTATGGGACTCAAACATGAAAAATCAAAAATGCTAATTTTAAAGGCTAATATGCAAGTTATTGCCATAAAAGGTGTTTGGGGACCCGGGTCCTGCCCCAGGGGACATGTATCAATGCATAAAAAAGTTTTAAAAATGGCTGTTTTTTCAAGGGGCAGTGATTTTAATAATGCTTAAAAATGAAATTCTCCTTTAAATTTAATGCCTAGGGGGTGTCTATAGTATGCCTGTAAAGTGGCGCATTTTTCCCGTGTCTAGAACATTACCACAGTAAAATTAAATTTCTAAAGGGAAAAAAAGTAATTTAAAACTGATCATGGCTGTAATTAATTGTCAGGTCCTGGCAATATACATAAAACTCATTGAAAAAACAGCAACCCCCCCCCCCCCCCCCCAGTCCATTACCAGGCCCTTTGGGTCTGATATAAATATTAAGGGGAACCCTGAACCAAAAATGTAAAAAAAAATTGCGTGGGGGTCCCCCCAAAATCCATAGCATGCCCTTCAGGTCTGATATGACTATTAACCACTTGCCGACCGGCGCACACAGATGTACGTCGACAGAATGGCACGTACAGGCAGGAGGGCGTATATATAAGTCCCTCCTTTCTGCCTGTCCGTGCCATCGGGAGCGCGCCGGGAGCGGCACCCTCCCGCGCCGGTCGGGACCCCGTGAGTCCGATTGCGGTCCCCGCGGACTCGATCGCCGCGGGGACATCCGCGATCGTCTCACGGGACGGCTGAACGGGGGAGATGCCGAGATAAACAGCATCTCCCCGTTCTGCCTAGCAACTAGTGACGCCGATCTCTGCTCCCTGTGATTGGAGCAGAGATCAGCATTCACTAGCTGACAGCCACACCCCCCCACAGTAAAAAACACACCCCTAGGCCTACTTAACCCCTACACTGCCCCCTTGTGGTTAACCCCTTCACTGCCAGTGTCATTTTTACAGGAATCAATGCATTTAAATAGCATTAATTGCTGTAAAAATGACAGTGGTCCCAAAAATGTGTCAAAAATTTGTGTCCGCCATAATGTCGCAGTCAGAAAAAAAATCGCAGATCTCCGCCATTACTAATAAAAAAAAAAAATTATTAATAAAAATGCTATAAAACTATCCCCTATCTTGTAAACGCTATAACTTCTGCGCAAACCGATCAATAATCGCTTATTGCGATTTTTTTTACCAAAAATATGTAGAAGAATACGTATCGGCCTAAACTGAGGAAAAAAAAAGTTTTTTTATATATTTTTTGGGGATATTTATTATAGCAAAAAGTAAAAAATAATGCATTTTTTTTCAAAATTGTCGCTCTATTTTTGTTTATAGCGCAAAAAATAAAAACCGCAGGGGCGATCAAATACCACCAAAAGAAAGCTCTATTTGTGGGAAAAAAAGGACGTCAATTTTGTTTGGGAGCCACGTCGCACGACCGCGCAATTGTCAGTTAAAGCGACGCAGTGCCAAATCGCAAAAAGGGGCCTGGTCCTTTGGCTGCAAATTGGTCCGGTCTGAAAGTGGTTAAGGGAAACCCTGCACTATTTTTTTTAACCCTTCAGGTCTGGTATGGATTTTAAGGGGAACTCTGTGCTAAAATTGTAAAAAAAATGTCGTAGGGGTCCCCCCAAAAATCCATTCCAGACCCTTATCTGAGCATACAACCTGGCAGACTGCAGGAAAAAAGAGGGGACGAGATAGCGCCACCCCCTCTTGAACTGTACCAGGCCACATGCCCTCAACATGGGGAGGGAGCTTTGGGGTCTGACCCCCCAAAGCACCTTGTCCCCATGTTGATGGGGACAAGGGCCTCATCTCCATAACCCTTGCCCGGTGGTTGTGGGGGTCTGCGGGCAGAGGGGCTTATCGGAATCTGCAAGTCCCCTTTAACAAGGGGACCCCCAGATCCCGCTCCCCCATGTAAATTGGTAACAGGTACATTGTACCCCTACCATTTCACAAAAAAAAGTGTCAAAAATGGTAAAAAAAGACAGTTTGGGACAAGTCCTTTATTAAAAAAATAAAAATGTCCAGCGATGTAAATACACGTCGCCCGCCGACTGAAAAGGAGAGAAAAAAGCTGCAACAGTTCCGCCTCCATGGGATTCTCCCGCCGACTGACGCTTCACCCGCCGGTGACAGCTGTTATATAGCGGAACTGTTGTGGCTTTTTTTTTTTGCGTTTTTTTTGGGCGGTGTAGATTTACTTTGTGGGACATTTTTTTTATTTTTTTAAAAAAGGACTTGTACCAAGCTGTCTCTTGTCTTTTTTTTATCATTTTTGACACTTTTTTTTGTGAAATGGTAAGGGTACAATGTACCCCGTTACTAATTCACATAGGGTGGCGGGATCTGGGGGTCCCCTTGTTAAAGGGGGCTCCCAGATTCTGATAAGCCCCCTGCCTGCAAACCCCCACAACCACCGGGCAAGGGTTGTGGGGATGATGCCCTTATCCCCATCAACATGCGAGCAAGGTGCTTTGGGGCGGGGGGGTGCAGAGCCCCCCTGCCCAAAAGCACCATCCACCCATGTTGAGGGCATGTGGCCTGGTACGGTTCAGGAGGGGGGCTATCTCGTCCCCCTCTTTTCCTGCGGCCTGCCAGGTTGCGTGCTCGGTTAAGGGTCTGGTATGGATTTTGGGGGGACCCCTATGCCATTTTTTTTATTTTGGTGCAGGGTTCCCCTTAAAATCCATACCAGACCTAAATCTACGACACCATGGACTCCACCCACCATCCTTGGATAAACCATCCCCCTGAGCATAAAAGCCAAAAGTATCGGAGTAATTTTGATTCAGAAATGTCAATGGATGCACAAATAGGATCAGTAGTCAGCGGATCCTACCACCTTCTACGCCTGCTACGTAGACTCATCCCCTTCATTACAGAAAAGGAAAAAGCCACCGTGGTAGGAACAATCATCAACTCTTGACTCGACTACGCAAACTCCCTCTACATAGGACTACCTAAATTCCAGATTGCACACCTACAAGTCGTTGAAAACACGGCAGCAAGACTAGTCACAGGGAAAAAAACATGGGAATCCATCTCCCCTCCCTTAGGATCCTACACTGGCTAACCGTAAAGGATCGGATCACATTCAAGACCCTCTGCCTGACCCACAAATGCACACAAGGAGATGCTCCTCAATACTTATGCGAAAAAATACAACACTACACTCCCAATCGCAACCTTAGATCAACCAACCAAAACCTCCTCCTCGTCCCCAAGTCCCGGTACAAATCAAGGGGAGAACGAAGATTTGCAGTCCAAGGACCACGGCTATGAAACGCTCTACCTACGAACATCCGCTTGGAAAAAGACCATCGGGCCTTCAGGAAAAAACTCAAGACCCACCTCTTCTAAGAAGGAATCAACGCAGGACGGATCAAGCGCCTCGAGGCGATTCAGTTCGCAGTTGCAGCGCTATACAAGTCATTCATTCATTCATTCAGACCTGAAGGGTCTGGTATGGATTTTGGGGGGGAACCCTACGCCATTTTTTTAAATTTGGCGCAGGGTTCCCCTTAATATCCATACCAGACCTGAAGGCGGTGTAAAATTGATGACGTAGGAATCAGCGGCTGTGAGCCCAGTGTAGGACACACTCCCTGAAGACCCATATATTTTTTTTTGTAGATTTGATCCCCGTTTTCTACTGAGTATGCAGTTTATTACCCAGAAGGACACTCTGTATTCAGAGTCATTGGATTCTTTTTCCTCAGCTCAAGAAGCAGAGCTCCATGTTTTAGCAAGCCTGTGAGCTATAAAGAGTATACATTTATATAGATAGTAGAGAATTAGAGAGCTTTTGATTCCATTTGAAGGGCCAGAAGTTTGTTTTTACATTGCCAGGTAAACCAATCAAGCATGCCAAGTTAAATTTATTGGCTGTTTTCAGCCTTCCAGCGTCTTGCTGAGGTAGCCATACTAACATTAAAACTCACACATGGAAGCAGACCAGGTGACTAAGGATGCTGCATTACAGCCCCGGATACTTGCTGGGTCTGTGCAGCCCACATAGTCCACCCTAGTTCTGGCCCAGTATAGCTGGGATTAATAATTCAACTTTAAGGAACCCAGAACGAGAAGAACAAGTGGTCCACAGGGGGCAACTTCTTATGAAACAGGACTTTGGAAAAAGGTGATTATTTATGTCTGCCAGTCACACTTTTCTCCTCAGCTTGTCATCAGTCACAGGCAGTTATGGCTGCCTTAGTAAATGAGCATGGGATAGCACCAGGGTTCTCCACAGTTTTTATAAGATACCACTTGTTCTTGTTTTACCGGTTACCAAAGGTGTTACCAAAAGCTGAACATCCCTTCCAGAGATTATAAAAAGATATATCCAAATGCCCAAGGCAGGATCTTATGAGTATGCATTTTGTCTGTATTGACATGTTTTCTGGATGTCCAGTGGCAAATGCTACTGCAAAGGTCACGGTAAAAAGTGTTATCAGGAGGAGCGTGGCCTGACCGCATAAGGAACAAGCTCCGTTCCTCCACAGCAACACAGAGCGACTTCCAGCATACCAGACCAGCTCCTCTCCTACCATCCTTGCGGGGAATCTTGTCCCCACCTATGGACTATGTCTTGCAACCACAATAGGGATCCCGTCTGCTGACCGAATTCTTCATGCGGCCCGCACAGTTCAACTTTAAACATGGCGCTGGTGCAATGTGGGGAGAGCAGGACCCGCCGCCCACACAGCCCGACACCGAGGGAGATCCTATCTCAGACATGGAAGAAACAGCTGACTTAGAGATGCAGACCCACAGACAGAGGTAAGAGGGCTGCCAACTCCCCAGAACAATTCCCTGCAAAGCTCCCACCAGTAAAGAGTTAGCATGGTGCTGAGACCTGTTGTCCCACAACTGACACTCTCCCTGCACAGTTTCTAGCAGCATTCCCTACATCTGACAACCCAGCATCAGAACACTCTTTGAAAGCTATGTTGCTTTCATTACAGGCTGACATGCAGAAGGAACTTCGCTCCTCCATTACACATGTACATGAACTTATTGATCTATTGGAGGGGAACGAACCAAGTGTATTGAACAGTACTTGTCATCAGCCACTGCAGCCCATTATGCAGTTGTGGACATCCAAGACGAACAGGCAGAAGCCATCAAGCAACTACGCCTAAAAGTCGCAGACCTGGAGGATCACTCTAGGTGAAACAATATTAAAATTAGGGGGGTGTCAGAGTCTGTTAATTCGGCCGAATTAACGTAATTTCTCCATCAATTGTTTCGCAAACTCGTGCCTGCCCTTAAACCGCAGGAAATACTGATAGACCGGACCCACAGGATACATAAGCCACAGCATCTACCACCCTCTATCCCTGGAGACATCCTTGCCCGTGTCTACTTTTTTCACATCAAGAAACAAATCATGCGTGAGCTAGATCTATGCTATCCCTGCCTGACCCTTTCTCCAAAATGGCTCTTTACAATGACATCTCTGCAGCCACATCACAAGCAGGGATGAGCCAAACACCCCCCGGTTCGGTTCGCACCAGAACCTGCGAACGGACCGAAAATTTGCGCAAATTTTAGAACCCCATTAAAGTCTATGGGACTCGAACATTCGAAATCAAAAGTGCTAATTTTAAAGGCTAATATGCAAGTTATTGTCCTAAAAAGGGTTTGGGGACCCGGCTCCTGCCCCAGGGAACATGTATCAATGCAAAAAAAAGTTTAAAAAAATTAGTTTTTTTTCGAGAGCACTGATTTTAATGATGCCTTAAAGTAAAAAAAAAAGTGAAATATTCCTTTAAATATCGTGCCTGGGGGTGTCTATAGTATGCCTGTGAAGTGGCACGTGTTTCCCGTGTTTAGAACAGTCCCTGCACAAAATGAAATTTCTAACGGAAAAAAAGTCATTTAAAACTGCTTGCGTTTTTAATGTAATGTCTGGTCCCGGCAATTTGGATGAAAATCATTGAGAAAAATGGCATGGGTACCCCCCGGCCCATTACCAGCCCCTTTAGGTCTTGTACGGATATTAAGGGGAACCCCGCACCCAAAAAAAAAAGGAAAGGCGTGGGGCCCCCAGGCCCTATATACTCAAAACAGCAGTATACAGGCGGTGCAAACAATTCTTTAGATAAGAATAAGATAATAAGAATAAGATGTAACCCTGTGGGTAGTCAGCCTGGTTCTTTTATTTACCCATAAACAGGAAGCCACACCCTGGAGGGTTTGTCTCCAACAGCTAAACGCCTCCTACAAAGCTTGTGGCCTCACAGGAGCAACACGGGATGTGAATGACCATATAAGTACATGACCAAATAAATGAATTTAACAATACAGGAAGCAATACAATACAATACAGAAGAAAAGTGGTGTCTTCACAGACAGCCAATCAGACATTTGTATTCCTTCAAAAGAGCCAAATAAGCAAATGAAAAATCCTTAAAAGGAATTCAGATGTCGTTTCTCTATAGTTACTGGGTCATCAACCCTGGGAACCCCTAGACAAGGACAACGAGTTACGAGCTGGTGGAGGCAATCGGTAAGCCCAGAATAATTCAGCCGCACCTTCAGGGGTCAGTGCTACACATATTAAAATACATCTAAAACATCTTCATAAAATTTTCCACAACACATTCTAACACCCACTAAACACGATACACCTGAGTGCAGAAAACTGGTTCTCCCCATAAGTAATGCTACCATACAACTACTAGACCAAACAGAGCTTCCGTTCCTAATACACTTGTTTAGGTTCATAAAAAGCTATGCTATTACATACACTCAAGCTCCTTCCCCTACTTTCCTCCTGCCTTTCCTCTCTTCTCTCCCAACTCCGGACACCGCCTCTCCTCTCAGGAGCAGTGTCCATCTGAATGCTCCCTTATAGACATTCGACTTTGAATGTAACCATCAAGTTGTAACCGTACGCCCATTTTCATGTAAGATGTATACTTCCCCCCTCCTTTGTCATGCTCTTTCATTTTGTGAACTTTTACTTTTATTTTCACAGTAAAAACTAAGAAAAAAAAAAAAATAAAGTACAAAGTCCCATAATCTACAGAGAGTAATAGAGGAAACCATTTTTATAGGAGAGTCCTAACTAGAGATTTTTTTTTTACACTCCCTACTGTCTACAATGTAGCAGAAAAGAGTAAGAAACTAGAAAACGTTTGCCTGAACGTTTTCTTATATTTTATCAAGCCCCTAAGGGGATGTTGGACTCTCTTCCTGTGAGATTTGGTTTGGGAGTGTGTTGCTCAGTTGCTTATATTTTGTCTTAGCAGCTGAAGTCCTCCATTCGGATCTCACAGAGAAAGCTGCTGCTCTTTTAAGGTTTTTGACAAACTAATTTATTTATTTATTTTTGTGTAGGCTATAATAATAAAATAACCGGCAGCACAAGAAAGTATATCTATTGTAATAGAAGTGGGGTGGAGGTTCGTTGTTCACCTTTCCTCTCCCCACCCCCCCTGAGTGGTTGAGCACAACAAAAGGAGAGGAGGTGGTTGAGACGGTTGGTCCCAGTTAGAGCATCATGTGTGAGGTAACCTTGAGGGGATGCGGATAGGGCTTTGGCAAGATCTAATTGTTATGATCGTCCATCATGTGGACACCCAATGAAGAAAAGGTAAGGAGACAGAGCCTGGGGGGGGGGGGGGAGGGACCCATAGGGTGAGATAGGGGAGGTAGAAAAAAGAGGGAGAGGATGGAGAAAGAGTGAAACCTTTAAGTAATTAGAAGGGGTGGGGCATCAGGGGGGAGGAGTCGGGCAGGCCCGTAAACTTCTCCCCTTGATAGGCCCACCCCCCACCACATCCCACCGGCCGAGGAGAGTCCAAAGTTCGGGTCTAAACTCATGCACCAGCCTTTATGATACATACTGGTGGTAACATTCAGTGGTCATGAAGTGGGTCCAGCATGCCCAAGTGAATGAGAATTTGTGTGTTCTTTCCTGTGTAATATGGATCAGTTCTTCCATTTCTTTAATTTTAGAAATTCTCCTAAACCATTCCCCAATTGTTGGAGTATGTGCGGAGCGCTAATGGATTGGAATGCATAATATGGCTGCATTCACCATATGCATGGCCAATGACTTGTAGTATTGTTTCTTTGATAAGGATGTGTGATGTAGGAGAAATTTCTCAGGGTTGTAGTCAAGGGTATATGTAGTGACATGTGAGATGATTTCACTGACCTCTCTCCAGAAGGGTTGAAGGCGTTCACAGTCCCACTAGATGTGGTGCATAGTTCCTTACTGCTTTCCACATCTCCAACATGTGTTGGGAATGGAAGGGGAACATTTTTGGAGCCGGGACAGGTTCTATACCACCTTGTAACAATTTTATAGGCATTTTATAGGCATGGCCACATTCAGGGAGCATTTGTGGGCATATTCATAGATGATGTCCCATCTTTCTGTGGAGAGGGGGGTTTGAATGTCCCTATCCCAAGCCGTCTGTGAGGAAGCCGGAGAGAGGGTCAGTGTAGGTGAAAGGAGAGCATAAAGAGTGGATATTAAGTGTCTTTGCATTGTTTTGTGGTGACAAGAGATTCAAAGGGAGTAAGTTGACTGTTCCAGTAGGATTTGTGAGCTTGGGTCGAGAGAAAATTACGAATTTGTCTGTACGACCAATGAGGGAATGATGCAGTTTTGGAAATGTTTACCAGGCTCTCGAAGGGAAGAGGGGCTTCCTTCGAGAAGAAGTGGAAAGCTAGGACATCCTCATATGGCCATTCGTGAAGCAAGAAGGAGTGGGAGTCCCTCTGGGAAAAGCTGGGTTTTGTCTTAGGGGGGTTAGTGGCCCTGGTACCAAGGCAGATAGCCCAGGATTTTATCGCTCCACTAAAGGCCAAGAGGGAGGGGTGGATGAGTAGATGTGTGAGGATCTCCTGTGGCCAGTGTTTGCGAGATATCTAGGGAAGTAAATATAGAGGACCCAAAGTAAGTGATTTCTCCAGGGCCACCCAAATCTTCCTGGTACCATGTACGTTCCAGTCCACTATCCTGGTCATGTGGCACACCAGGTAGTATCTATATAGATTTGGAAGGTCAATTCCCCTACTCTTTTTTTGCAGTGTTAGGCGAGAATTTTTTTTTTTGTAATTCTTTTATTTTTCGTAAAGGTATACAATACAATCAGCATAACCAACAAAGGTACGGAGCATAGGTCACGTTAAGGATACAAAATAAAGTACAAAATACAGTCAACAATTCCAGTTTACTGGCCTTGCATCGTATATAGAGCGTATTGGGGAGAAGCCCCGGTATAGCTATGCTTATAACGTACGTGGCCAGGAATCATCCCGACCACCAACTGACCAACCTATATTTAATGAAAGCGCATACTAAGTTGTGTCTGATGGTAACATATTTTCCATTTTATCTTTAGTAGAGGTCTAAAATAGCACAGACATCCAGTGGGCCCAAGCATGAGATGTGTAAAGAGGTGATAAAGTTTAGGATATGCACAATATCTGAGGGGAAAGCCGAAAGGGGGGGACGGGAGGGTGAGGGGGGATCGAGAAAGGAGGGGTAAGGTCAAGGGTGCAGCGCGGAGTAGACCAGTGTGGGGTGGTTCCCTCTGCCTGGGGAAGGGGGATCGGCCAATTGGGTCAGTTAGTCTTGGCCATCTCCTGGAGATAGAGGTCTGTGTAGATAAAGTGCTGCCAGGGTCTCCATGTCTCCTGGAAGGTCTCCTCTCTGTTGTACAGGGTGGCCGTAAGGTCCTCCATGTCTCTTAGTTTGTTTACTTTGGAAAACCACAGAGACTTTGCCGGCGGGTTCTCAGATCTCCAGCACAGGGGAATACATGCTTTAGCAGCATTTAGAAGCTGAATGGGCAAGGAATTCTTGTATTTCTTGGTGGGTTGTTCCGACAGGTGCAGCAGACAAGCCGCAGGGTTCCCCTCTAGAGAGACGTTGGTCAGGTGCTTGATTACGCGGGCCACCTCCAGCCAGAAAGGGGTGAGTTTGGGGCATGCCCAGAATACATGTAGCATCGTCCCTTCTGCGGTGCCACAGCGCCAGCAGCAATTGGAGACCTGAGGAGAGAAATGGTGAAGAGTAGTGGGTACTCTATACCAGCGAGTTGTTATTTTATAGCAGGTCTCTTGGACTATGGTGGCAATAGAGGATTTCTGGGCAAAGTGGAGAATCTTCTTCCTTTGGGAGTGAGTAAATTGGGTGCCAATTCCGTCTCCCACTTGGCGAGGTACGGGGGGACAAACCCCTCTGCTGGTTGGGTCAGAGAAGAGTAGATACGCAAGAGGCAGTGCCGCGCTGGCTCTTCTCTTTAACAGACGAGCTCTAGTTCCGTGAGTTGACGGGAAATGCCCGGTTGCTGCAGGCAGCTGCTCAAAAAGTTGCCTAACTGCAGGCCGCTCCAGAAGTCCAAGGGAGGGTCCATCGCCAGCGCCCCAGCCCCCGGGGAGAGCTGGCCATATGGCCCTAAGAAGTCACACAAGCGGCACCTAGTGCCCATTGCCAGTCGTTGGAGGTTTTTTTTTTTTTAAACGGCCGTTTTTTCAGGAGCAGTGATTTTATATATATATAATGCTTAAAGTGAAACAATAAAAGTGTAATATTCCTTTAAATTTCGTACCTGGGGTGTGTGTATAGTATGTCTGTGAAGGAGCGCATGTTTCCCATGCTTAGAACTGTCCCTGCACAAAGTGTCATTTTTGCAGTAAAAAAAGCTATTTAAAATCACTCGCGGCTAATGAATTTCCGGGTCCCGTAACACAGAGAACAGTCATTCATTGAAAGTCATTGGTAAAAAAAAAAGTAATTGATAAAAAAAGCGTGGGGGTCCCCCCAAATTCAATTACCAGGCCCTTCAGGTCTGCTATAGATATTAAGGGGAACCCTGCCTCAAATAAAAAAAAAAATGACGCAGGGGTCCCCCTAAATATCCATACCAGACCCTTCAGGTCTGGGATAGATTTTAAGGGCAACCCCGGCCAAAAAAAAAAAAATGGCGTGGGGTCCCCCTAAATATCCATACCAGACCCTTCAGGTCTGGGATAGATTTTAAGGGGAACCCCGGCCAAAAAAAAAAATGGCGTGGGGTCCCCCTCAAAATCCATACCAGACCCTAATCCGAGCACGCAACCTGGCAGGCCGCAGGAAAAGAGGGGGGATGAGAGCGGCCCCCCCTCCCTCCTGAACCGTACCAGGCCACATGCCCTCAACATTGGGAAGGTGCTTTGGGGGTCTGTGACCCCTCAAAGCACCATGTCCCCATGTTGATGGGGACAAGGGCCTCGTCCCCACAACCCTGGCCATTGGTTGTGGGGGTCTGCGGGCGGGGGGCTTATCGGAATCTGGAACCCCTCTTTAACAAGGGGACCCCCAGATCCCGGCCCCCCCCCTGTGTGAAATGGTAAGGGACCATTTCACCAAAAAAGTGACAAAAATTTTAAAAATGACAGGAGACGGTCTTTGACAATTCCTTTATTAAAATCTTCTTGCTTCTGGTCTTCCTTCTTCCTTTCTTCATCCTTCGGTTTCTTCATCTTCTTCCATCTTCTTCTTCCATCCTCTTCTTCCTCCGATCCGCTTTTTCTTGCTCTGGTCTTCTCGTCCGGCATCTTCTTCCATGGCGTCGGCGTGTCTTCTTCTCTGACGGCCGCTCCGCTCAATGGGAGGCTCCCGCTGTGTGAGGCTTCGCTCTGTCTGACAGTTCTTTTGTAACGGAGGGCGGGGTCACCAGGACGTCATGGGGACTTCCCTATGGCTTTCCCCACGACGTCACCAGGTGGCCCCGCCCTCCGTTATAAAAGAGCTGTCAGACGCAGCAAAGCCTCACACAGCGGGAGCCTCCCATTGCGCGGAGCGGCCCAAGAAGAGACGCCGACGCCCTGGAAGAAGATGCCGGACGAGAAGACCAGAGCAAGAAGAAGTGGATCGGAGGAAGAAGAAGATGGAAGAAGAAGATGGAAGAAGATGGTAGAAGAAGATGAAGAAACCGAAGGATGAAGAAAGGAAGAAGGAAGACCAGAAGAAATAAGATTTGAATAAAGGAATTGTCAAAGACCGTCTCCTGTCATTTTTAACATTTTTGTCACTTTTTTGGTGAAATGGTAGGGGTACTTTTGTACCCCCTTACCATTTCACACAGGGGGGGCGGGATCTTGGGGTCCCCTTGTTAAAGGGGGCTTCCAGATTCCGATAAGCCCCCCGCCCGCAGACCCCCACAACCAATGGCCAGGGTTGTGGGGACGAGGCCCTTGTCCCCATCAACATGGGGACATGGTGCTTTGAGGGGTCACAGACCCCCAAAGCACCCTCCCAATGTTGAGGGCATGTGGCCTGGTACGGTTCAGGAGGGGGGGCGCTCTCATCCCCCCTCTTTTCCTGCGGCCTGCCAGGTTGCGTGCTCGGATAAGGGTCTGGTATGGATTTTGAGGCCGGGGTTCCCCTTAAAGTCCATCCCAGACCTGAAGGGTCTGGTATGGATATTTAGGGGGACCCCTACGTCATTTTTTTAAAAATTTAAGGCGGGGTTCCCCTTAACCACTTCAGCCCCGGACCAATTGGCAGCCAAAGGACCAGGCCCCTTTTTTGCGATTCGGCACTGCGTCGCTTTAACTGACAATTGCGCAGTCGTGCGACGTGGCTCCCAAACAAAATTAGCGTCCTTTTTTTCCCACAAATAGAGCTTTCTTTTGGTGGTATTTGATAGCCCCTGCGGTTTTTATTTTTTGCGCTATAAACAAAAATAGAGCGTCAATTTTGAAAAAAATTCAATATTTTTTGCTTTTTGCTATAATAAATATCCCCAAAAAATATATAATTTTTTTTTTCCTCAGTTTAGGCCGATACATATTCTTCTACATATTTTTGGTAAAAAAAAATCACAATTAGCGATTATTGATTGGTTTGCGCAAAAGTTATAGCGTTTACAAAATAGGGGATATTTTTATAGAATTTTTATTTATTTTTAGAATTTTAATATTTTTTTTTTACTAGTAATGGTGGCGATCAGCGATTTTTATTGTGACTGCGACATTATGGCGGACACATCGGACATTTTTGACACATTTTTGGGACCATTGTCATTTATACAGCAATCAAAGCTATTTAAATGCATTGATTGCTGTATAAATGACAGTGGCAGTGAAAGAGTTAACCACTAGGGGGAGGGGAGGGGTTATGGGCTGTGACGTGTGTGTGTTTTTTTTACATTAGGGGGCGGGGCTGACGTCTGACATCATTGATCGGCTTTCCCGATGACAGGGAACAGCCGATCAATGACAGGCAGAGTAGGAAGCGCGGGGAGAGGTTTGTTTACACAGACCTCTCCCCGTTCTTCAGCTCTGTGACCCGATCGCGGGACACCAGCGGCGATCGGGTCCGCTGGTCCCGAGGCCACGGAGCTCCCGACGGGGTCGCACGCGCGACCCCGGCTAGGATTTTAAAGGGCCACGTACAGGTACGTGGTTTTGCCTAGCCGTGCCATTCTGCCGACGTACATGGACGTGAGGCGGTCGGGAAGCGGTTAATATCCATAGCAGACCTAA
The DNA here is from genome assembly GCA_028564925.1 of Lithobates sylvaticus. NCBI lineage: Eukaryota > Metazoa > Chordata > Amphibia > Anura > Ranidae > Lithobates > Lithobates sylvaticus. The sequence continues at coordinate 312,744,022 of CM053031.1, forward strand.
AGGGCCTGGTAATTGAATTTGGGGGGACCCCCACGTTTTTTTTTTTATCAATGATTTTTTTTTATCAAACACTTTTTATGACAATAACATGCATATTAGCCTTTAAAATTTGCACTTTTGATTTTGAACGTTCGAGTCCAATAGACTTTAATAGGGTTCTAAAGTTCACACATGCTTTAGGTCTGTTCGCAGGTTCTGGTGCGAACCGAACAGGGGGGTGTTCGGCTCATCCCTAGTGGGGACACAGAGGAGTGCCGGAAGGTATCTCTGGCCACTGATAAAGTGCTGCCCAGCGTAGGGTGGTCTGCTAGGCCTCGTGGTAAGGGCGTGGCGATCCACAGCCAGCTCTTGGCCGTGTCCTCGGAGTCCTCCATTTCCATGGCTACCCAGTGCTTTGCTTCCGCATGACAGTGCCAGTCCACTATTCTGGTGAGTTAGACCACCCTGTGGTAAGCTTTCATATCCAGAAGTCCAACCCCACCCCTCCTTTTCGCCAGGTGGAGGAGTTGCAGCCTAATGCGTGGCTGGCGATGAGACCAAACAAACGCACGGAACAAAGAGTCAATTTGTTTGAAAAATGCTAGGGGTAGGTGGATAGGAAGCACCTGCATCAGATGTAGAACCTTAGGTAGCAAAGTAATTTTAAGGGCGTTGCAACAACCAAACCACATCAGCGTGAGAGTGTGCCAGTGGAGAAGGTCCGTCTTTAGACAGAGAAGTATTGGTGTAAAGTTTGCTGAATATAGGTCAGCGGGATCAGGGGTAATGTCCACTTCCAGGTATTGGATGTGGTCAGATGCCCATCTCAGCGGGAAGGTCGATCGCAGATTCGCCGATATGTTGAGAATGGAGGATTTGGTTAAATTGATTTTAAAGAGAGATAATGCCCCATATTCTTGGAGGGATTGAAGCAAATTAGGGAGGGAGGTGAGTGGCTCTGTTAGAAAGAAGATCAGGTCATCCGCAAATGCGGCCACCTTGTGAGGCCCAGAAGTTTTCGGGTAGCCAATGATGCCTGCGTCTGCCCTTATTCTGCACAAGAGTGGTTCCAGTGATAATATGAAAATCAGGGGGGACAGGGGGCATCCCTTTCCGTGTTACATTTCGAATATTGAAAAGATCGGACCGCGTCTCGTTTACTTTGACCGCTGCGGTGGGGTGAGAATAAAGGGACAGTATCCACCTCATCATAGATGAGCGGAGGCCAATATGCTCTAGCGTGGCTCGGATAAAGGACCAATCCACGCGGTCGAAAGCCTTCTCCGCGTCAGTAGACAGCAGGAGAAGGGCTCGTTTGGAGGTCCTCTCCGCGTGGATCAAGCTCACCACTCGGATGGTATTGTCCTGTGGCTCCCGTAGTGGCACAAAGCCCGCTTGGTCTCTATGAATGAGAGTGGGGATGTGGGGAAGCAGCCTGATTGCCAGAATTTTGGCAAAGTTTCAGGTCTGTGAGGAGTGCAATCGGGCGGTAACTCCCACACCGCAGAAAATTCTTCCCCTCCTTTTGGAATGAGGGAAATGTAGGCCCTCAGGGAGTCTACCGGAAAGGGATTGCCCTCTGTGATGGAGTTGAGGGCGGAGACTAAGGTTTGTGACAGCAATTCAAAAAAAAGTTTTATAGTATGTTGGGGTTAGCACGTCGGGAGCAGGGGCCATTCTTGGTTTCAAGGTGGCTAGGGCCTCTCCCAATTCGGTGGCCCTGATGGGCTCCTCCAGCTCAAGCAAGACTCGCTTTATGCAAACACTCCAGGCTGCGTATCCGCCCCACAAGTTCTTCCGTGTGTCGGGTTCTTTCGCGTTTTAGGCGGGCCCCTATTTTAATCAGCGTGCCCCTGACAACCGCCTTGTGGGCTTCCCAGACCACCAAGGGGTTGGCGACGGACCCCCATTAATGGAGAAGTACTCGTGCAAAGTGTTCAATATCTCCACGCGGGTTTCCTCCGATTGTAACAGGGCTTCGTTCAGTCTCCAAGATAGGGACACACATCTCCGGTCCCAGCTGCAGTGTCATATGAACTGGCGCATGGTCCGAGAATGATATGACATTGATGGAGGTAGACACCACTCTGGATAAATCCTTGTGTGTTATCAGCAGATAGTCTAACCTTGAATATGTGTGATGCACCTGAGAGAAAAAGGTGTAGTCTCGGTCTTGCACATGGAGCAATCGCCAGGGGTCTACTAGGTGTAGAGTGTGGAGATCTGCCTTCAAGGGCTTTAGGCGGGAATAGGATAGGCGAGAATATTTTATGCGGGGTGTAGAATTCTTCCAGATAAAGGCAGAACACATTTTGCGGTAGGCTAAGAAAAAAGCTGGGGAGAGATGCATAGGAATGGTTTGCATGAGATATAATAATCTCGGCTGAATGATTACAAGGAAACGTTCAAGCCCATCCACTCCTTAAAATTGGACATATAGAGGTCTGACAGCCGAGTGGTGATCTTAATTGCCATATATGTGATGGATTCCTTCTCCCATCTAAATGGAAAGGCATCCTGACAGTGAGTTACTTCCTGAATGGGAAGCGTTACGTTCAAGGCATGCGATTTTGAGTGATTAATCTTGAGGTTGGATATGCTGCCAAAGTACTAATCTTTCAATAGATTGGGCAATGAGATGTGTGGCGATTTCAGGTACAATAAAATATCTTCCGCAAAGGCGGCAACTTTGAATTAACTTCTACCGACTGTCAGGCCCCCAATTTCAGGATTAGTTCTTATTCTGTTGAGAAGGGGCTCCAGAGTCAGAATGTAAATTGGGGGGGTAATGGACATCCCTGGCATGTACAATTGCTGATGGAGAAGGCATTTGACAGGTGGCCATTAACCCTTACATTAGCAGAGGGATTTGAATACAAGGCCAGTGCATATGCGAGCATATGCAGCGCCAGGCCTACTGCCACTAGCACCTCTCGCATATAATCCCAGGCCACTTTGTCAAATGCCTTCTCAGCATCTAGAGAGAGAAAGAACCCTTGTGAGGAAGAGGACGTGAGCCAGTGGTGGAGATTAAGGTGCGAACAGTGTTGTCCCTGGCCTCCCTTCCAGGGACAAATCCTACCTGATCTAGAGAAAATAGTTTGGGGATCAGAGGGAGAAATCTGTTGGCTAAGATTTTAGCGTAGATTTTGAGATCTACGTTCAGAAGGGAAATGGGCCTATAGTTTGAAACTTGGGTGGGGTCTTTACCTTCCTTTGGGATCATGGCTATGTGTGCCATAAGCATTCCCTCTGGCAGCACTTAGGGGTCTGAGAATGTATTAAAGGTGGAGAGGAATTTAGGGGCAAGGGAGTCTAGGAATGACTTGTAATACTGAAGCGTGAACCCGTCCGGGCCTGGGCTTTTACCAATTTTCATCTGTTTAATTGCCAGTTCCAGTTCTCCCATAGTAAGAGGAGACCCCATGTCCTGGGCTTGCTGGGGAGCTATTCATTTCAGAGAGTATTGTAAAAAGAATTCTCTAATGCGTTTGACGCGTGTGGTTAAAGGAGATGTTCCGGGGTGATTCTGGTGTAGGTTATATAGTTTGGAGTAAAATTTTTCAAATTCCTTTGCTATATCATCGTTCCTGGATAAAAGTGTTCTACGAGCATTTCTCAAGTGGTGAATTGTGGATTAATTTTTGGATGCTTGAATCGTACGGGCCAAGAGGCGTCCGCTTTTGTTCCCATGCTCATAGAAAACCCTTTGGCCAAGTATATAGTGTCTTCTATAGTTCTAAGTTTGTTTGCCTAGTTCCTCCAGAAGGAGAGAGCGTGAGTTGTTGTGAATTTATGAAGAAACACATCTAATATTCACTGGCAGAGATGAGAGATTCAGTAGGCCTAAAAAAAATTGAAGTGACCTATTTCTCTTGAAAACCTTCCAGAGAAAAGAAGAGGAGCTCATGTTTTTTTTTCTTTACAAGTCTCCAATATGTCAACTATTGAAAAGTTTTACAAGCAGGTGTTGAGCCAGAAAGAAAATAGAAATAATGGTACCCTTTGTCACCAAACAAAAGATGTGTACTTATTTTGTTGATTAGTTTGAGAAGGCCAAACTTACTAGGTATCATCACTTGGAGGTGTTCCGTGACTGGGAAAAAAAACATTGTGCTCAAGTAAAGACTGATTGGACAATTTACAACCATGAAGACAAAATTCAATAGCTGACACCTTGTCCAACAAAACCTATTGTGTGAAGTCTTAGAAAATTGTGGACACAGCTAAGCTATCTAAAACATTTATTGGACTGCTCAAAGTCCATTTCAAAACATGGTTTTAAAAGTAGAGGCAAACCAGACATATTTTCAAAATATATATATATTCGAAGTACAGTGAATATAAATCATGCAAAGTATATGTGATATGTGTAGGTCACAAAAGAAAACTATAATTTTAGTATCCGATGAGTTGATGAAATCGGTTATAAAAAAAAATACATATGAAAATATAAGGTTATTAATAGAATTGTTTTAGGAACAAATTAGTATTAAGACAAATATATGATCATGATATGAATGTATAAGAATTGAACCTATGCTTAGATAAACAAATATTGATTGGATACCCAAATTATACAGGTATCCAGATAGATAAAAATTGTATGTGATGTTGATTTATATATATATATATATATATATATATATATATATATATATATATATATATATATATATATATATATATATATTATATAGCCTATGTCCTTTTCAAATGGACTAAATTTTTACAACTATACAGTGATGTGAATATATATCACCATTTTATGCAAGTGATTAATCAATAATTATGCTAGGCGTATTTGATGGTATGTGGTTGGTAGAATTCCCAGTTTGAGAGATTATTTTCACTAAGGTACAAATAATACACCATATAAAATAAAATATATTAATTTACAAAGAAGCAGCAAAACACATGTGGGACACCTGGTGGTTGAAGGTGCAATTGCATTAAAAACATGTAGACTACTGGGAAAGGTGATCATTAAGTCTGCCTGCCAATAGGAAAGGGACACATACCTTTTGGGCTGAACGTATTACAAGTTTTATAATCTTATTGTTTTGAGAGGGTATTTAAGAAGCAAGAGAGATAGTCAGGAGAGAGAGCTCAGGGGATCCAACCTGGGGAGAGCTCAGGGGGATTGAACCTGAGAAGCCCAGGGATTCACCCTGGGGGAAGGGACAATGGGAGTAACATCTTCCCAGATAGACTGACAACCATGCATGAAAATATGCTTTAACCTCCAAGGAGATTCCTGAACCTGGTAGCCATCTTAAATCCAGACTAATAGCCATTTTGGAATGGGTAAATATAACATGTTGATTTTATCTAGTATGTTCTCTTAATTATTGATGTATTGAATATTCTAGTATTGATAATCATTCTCCAGAATCAATAATCGCCTTTTAGATTTTTCTCTAATATTCAATGTTTTCATTATATATTATTTTTGCATAGTTACCAAATTTTATTGACAAACAAATGTCTAAATTATTTTAGCATTGTTCAACGTTACTTACCTGCAGCATAGTAACGGCTGGGTGTGTGAAAAATACAGACATTCTGTTAAATTGTCAAGTATAAGGTTATTGATTCTACTGAAGAAGTTATCATGGTGATATTGTGTCCAAGGTACTACTACGCCCAGTTTAGGCTATTTCCATTAATTGTCAAAATGTTCAAGTAATGAAATCTGTATTTTAATTCCATGTAAATATTTATTTTCTGTCAACCAATAAATGTAACTATTAAGTATGATCACTCGTCTCCGTGAACAAGTTTCACATATATAGACTGTGTCATATAGATTGATTTTGTATCTTAAAAATATCTTCGTTAAAAAATTACTTAATCAATATGTGCGGGAAAAAATATGTGCGGGAAAAAAGCACAACAGAGTGTAATAATTATTGTAGGGTAGAATGCACGTGCGACTGTTTGTTGGCTGTTTGTAATGTTTTGATTTTCTTGATGAGAGGAAATGGCTTATTGGTGTAATCTTTTGGCTTTCCCAGCTAATGCAATGAGTTCCCCACACATTACGCACTTATGTGCTTCCCAGAGGGAAACCGCAGAGATGTCTGGAGTAGTGTTTTCCTTGAAGTAAAGATTTATGCAGGATTTCAAATATTGTAACGTCGTTGGGTCATTGAGCGGAGAGGGGTTCAGGCTCCATGTTTTGGTTATAGCACATGACTCTGGGTAGGAGAGAGTGATCGTGATGGGGTGGTGGTCAGATAGGAACATCGGTTCTTTAGTTGTTTGTTGGAGTAGGGGCAGGTCTGTTTGGGATAGAAAGAAATATTCTATTCTCAAATATTTACCATGGGGTGCCGAGTAGAAGGTGTAAGCTTTCTCGGAGGGATACATCGTGCGCCAGGCATCATGGAGTGTCAGGTTTTGGAGTTGTAATTTAATTTGTCGGAGGGCTCGGTATGGCATGGTAGAAGCTCCCGAAGCGGAGTCCAGGACAGGGTTCAATGGGGCGTTAAAATCACCTCCTAGTAGGACCAAACCTGACTGAAATGAGGAGAGGAGGTCACCTATTTTCCTGAAGAAGCAGACATGGCGTTCGTTGGGGCAGTAAATGTTGGTTAGTGTTATTGGTTTTGAGGAGTATGTACCTTTTGATAAAGATAAACCTGCCTTCTGGGTCGATAACTGAGTTAGTCTGGTGGAAGTTGGCGTATCTAGAGATTAGTATGGAGACAGCTTTTTGTTTTAGCTTCTGGGTTGGTGGCATGTAGTGCCGTACGGTATATGTGATTAGATAGCTTAGGAACTGCATCAGAGCAGAAATGAGTTTATTGAAGAAAAATTAAATGGGCTTTGTGCAGTGGTGTAACTAGAACCTTCAGGGCCCCGGTGCAAGAAACCATGAAGGGCCCCCCTGAACCCCAGCCGAGGCCCTTTCCTCCGAGTCCGGAGGTGGAACTCCAGGGCTCGTCACAGGTATGACTTTTGTGAGCCCTGTAGTTCCACCACTGGTATCAGCAGTTTTTTTAATTATTTTTTACAATTTTTTAGGAGTCCCGTTGGGGGAATTTGGTGAGATATCAGAGGTCAAAACAGACCTATGATGTTACACCTTTGAGACAAAGAGGAAGAAGGGAAAGGGAAATTGGGTCCCTGTCCTCTGGTGAGAAATGGGCCCTGTCCCCAGGAGAGATTGGGTCCTTGTCCTTAGGGGAGATGGGGTCCCTGTCCCCATGTAAGTAGGAGTCCCTGTCCCTAAGGGAAATGGGGTGCCTGTCCTCTGGGGAGAAGAGAAGTGGGCCCTGTCCCCAGAGGAGATGGGGTCCTGTCCCCAGGAGAGATTGGGTCCTTGTCCTTAGGGGAGATGGGGTCCCTGTCCCCACGTAAGTAGGAGTCCCTGTCCCTAAGGGAAATGGGGTGCCTGTCCTCTGGGGAGAAGAGAAGTGGGCCCTGTCCCCAGAGGAGATGGGGCCCTTGTCCCCAGGGGAGATGGGGTCCCTGTCTTTAGGGGACATATCTCCCAGAAAGACCTGTCAACATCTGTGTATGGCGGGGAGGAGGGGGGGTGCTGGCAGACAAGTCTGCGGTGTCCTTTGGGCAGCCAACTCTCATAGGGCTGCACTGCATCTGTGTGCTTAAAGTTTGTTTGCCCGGGAGAAGCATGCAGTGCAGTGTGAGCCGGACTCAGGGGGCGGGAATCTGGCTGGGGAGGACAGACACCGAACTGAGCAGCACTGCATGGAGCAGGAGAGGGGGACTCGGAGGAGCGGCAGAGGACACAGGTTGTTTGGGGAATGCACAACTAAAGAGCAGCCAGTGCGGTAGTCGAGCGTGGAGCTCTGCTAGTCACCCCCCACCTCCAGCCACCCGTGCGCCCGGGGCCTAACCGCCTATGCTGTCACCGCCCATATGTAGAGGGGGCCACATGGGCCCCTTGCAGCACAGGGCCCGGTTGCGCTCGCGACTGCTGCACCCCCTATAGTTACGCCCCTGGCTTTGTGTTTAGTGAGGGAGGTCAGGACTTGAGACCTCTTTTCGGGAAGATTAAGTCCCTTTACATTCAATGACACGCATTTCAATGTTAGGGATGGGGTAAAGGCCACGTTCTTTCTCATGGTCATGGTGGGAGGAGATTGGGTGGAAGGGTGCCTAGGAGAAGTCTGTTGGCGTGGAACTCGGACAGCCGGTGGGGAAATTCGGTGTGGGGGGAGCAAGCCCTCCTCAGAGATTGGGGAGAGTGTGAGGGGGAGGACAGAACAGGCGGGAACAGAGATGTGTGGGAAAGGCTCTGAGAGGGGGGAAAAAAGAAAAGGGAGAGGAGACGCAGGGGGAGTTAGGGTAGAGGAAGTCCAGGGTCTAGGAATTTACCAGAGGTGGGGATAGAGATACTATTCCACCTATAGGGGGGAGGCTGGCACGTCAGCTAGAGTCCAAAGAAGGAGCGCTGAGTGGGGATGCGAGAGTGAACAGAAAAACCACAGGTGGTTCCACAAGCCAGGGACCGCGGGGTATACTTGGTGTGAAAAGTAGAAGGATATGGCATTGGAGAGCCAATGCAGGTTGTGAGTGTGTATGTTAACCAGAAGAACTAACATAAAACATATAACCAGTAACAGCATACTTAACTATTAACACACAAAGAAAGAAAGCACCTCCAAAACATGTGTAAGGTTTCTGCTTCTTTGTAGGTCTATGGATAACTTGATACCCGAAGGTCCTATTTTACATCTATACCAATATGTTCAATGTAGGTTAGGACTTTCTTCATATTTCACAGTACCCACTCTAAGGGATATATAGTAAAAACAAAGAAAAGAAAAAAAAAAGAGGGGGGATGGGGAACGAGTAGGAAACAATCAATTCAAATCAAAGGGAGGATCTATCTTGATAAGTCTCTATACCGTGTATCCAATGAGGGGCACTTGTATCCCTCAGTGCATATTCTACTGTGGTCTATAATGGTGGAATTGTATCTGTGGTTCCTGCTACTATTATTAATCTAGATGGAGGGGGCAGTGTGTAGCCTACCCTGCAACCTCCTTGTGTCCAAGAAACTCTAGAAAGAGCCGTCAATGTAAGGTGTGCTATGTACCAGCAATGGTTATAGAGACTGTACCCTTCTCTGCTAGGTTGGGCAAGGGTTCTGATACACCATGCACACTCTCCGACGGGATAATCAGTGCCAAGAGACCAGAGACAATGGTCACTTTACTGGAAAGTCCCGCTCAACACGTGTACCAAACGAGTGCCTCTATGGTATTTAGGAAACAACAAGGAGCAGACTGAAAATGCAGTCAAAGTGATACAGGTTGCCAGAACTGTTAGGGTAGGGACTCCATTGAGCACTAGCTCGTGCATCCCCAAAGTTTATATCTTGTTTAGAAGGGGGTCGCAAATAATGTTTATGGAATTGAGACATCACTTAACCTTCTGAAATCATACCTTTCCTTACATTATGCCTAGGACATATTACATCAAGCAAAATATTGAGATCAATCAGTGTCCCCAATTTATGATGGTGGCTAGAGCCACATCTGTGTGGTTGGCAAAGGCTAAAACAGTTAGGGTGTATTGAGTTTCTTGAGGCAGTGCATCAGTGTACTAGGGTAGGTAGGTAGGAGTTCAATACAGGTGCCCACAATGCTGTAGTTGGTGGTAGGTGTATCCAGTAATATGGCCGCAGGCCAGGAAGTCCGCAAGCGTCATTTTCATGTTTTAGGGAAATATGAGACGGATCTAGAAGATCCTGGGTGAGATCTCCTGAAAATCCTCTGTTGAAAATCCTCTGCATAGGGGAGGAAAGGGAAGGATATGGTCTGGTGGTACATGTGGATCAGGACATCATAGATACAAAGTTCATCGAGGCTTACCTTCCCATTGAGGTTAACTGATGAAGGGGCAAATCGTAGCGGACCCGTGGGAACCCAAATGTCAAGTCACCAATCAGCCATTGTTGAGTCTAGGAGGTAGGCATTCCGGAGGAACTGTGTGCCGAGGAGCCATCCCTTCCAGCCGAAGGGGAATACAGCTGGCTGGTCTAGCAGGCCTATCAAACGGAGAAAGATATGGAAAGAAGGAATGGGGCTGGAAAGGAAAAAAAAGGAAGAGATGAAGACAAAATATAAAAGTGGGGTGGGGAGGGTGATCAAAGTGGAAACTGGTGTTGGGAGGCACTTACGCTGGACAGGCTACATCAAAGCAGGGTTAGGATTAGGGTGTCTCTAGTTAGATCTCTGCGTTGTCTCCGATGTCTCTAAAGATCTTTGTCGCTGGGCTTTCGGCGACGGGTTGAGCGAAACAGGCAGCCATGGTTCCGTCGGATAGTAGAAGGAATACATTTCCGGAAGCTCGATACGAGGGAGATCGAGGTGATCACAAAAGGCATGTAGCCCTCTTGTGGCCGCGGACAGCCCGAATGGGAATTTCCAACGATATTGTATATTCCGGGTCCACAGGGCCTCCAGCAGGGGACGCAAAAGCCCATCTATTCTGTAGGGTTATCTGGGATAAGTCCTGGAATAATTAGATTTCTGTGCCATTGTGAATGATCCAACCTTCCCGTGCTTTCCTAAGGATTTCCTCCTTCAGGGATCAGGGATGATAAGCTTCACACGTCGATATACAGAAAACCGACTGACCGATGCAGCTATCTCCATAATTCCAGTTTTCACCCCCAACACACTGAACGAGCCATCATACACAGCCAGGCCATCAGATACTACCGAATATGTACAGACCCAGAAGACAGAGATAAACATCTCAGAACACTGGCAGACTCCTTCCATAAGAAAGGTTACAAAGACAAAACCATCAACAACAGCATAAACACAGCCTTGAAAACCCAAAGAGAAAATCTCCTTCAATACAAAGAGAGAAAAACAAACAACCGAGTACCTCTAGTCATCACATACAACCCAACACTAGAAGGGATCAAAAAGATAATCAAAGATTTACAACCCATTATACCAGAGGATGAAACTCTGAAAAAAATATTCCAACAACTCCCATTATTGGCTTTCAAAAGTCACAAATAATAGAAGCAAACCCTGCAATAAAAAACGCTGCAAACTATGCAACCAGATCAATCTATCCAAAAGTGTCACACACACAGATGGGACCTTCAATATCACAGGCTCATACAACTGTACTTCCAGTAATGTGGTATACCTAATCCAATGCAACAGGTGTAGCAAAAGAATCTTATGTTGGTGAAACAGGACAGAAGTTACAAGTAAGGATGAATTTGCACAGACATACCATCAAGGAACATAAGGAAGATGGTCTCTGCACACCTGTGGGACATCATTTCTCACAACCGGACCACACTATAGAAGACTTCAATGTTTTAGTTCTTAAAGGGAATTTCAGAACTATCCAGGAAAGGAAAACATTTGAGCTAAGAATGATACTTCTTTGTGACACAAAAAACAATGGCTTAAATTTGGATATTGGTTTCCTCACCCACTATACTAGAGTTTTATGACCCCCCCCCCTCCTCCAGTCTATAGCTTTCCCTCTGTCTTATCTCACTTGCTGATAGCTTTATTACCATTGCCATACTATTGATTTGTATATGTATGTGTTTGTTTTTCTTTTCCTACCCCTCAGAGATTTTTCCTTTTTTTTCCTTTTGTTTTTAACATTTTACCTTCTGCTAAAACTTTTGTGAATCAGCACTGCTTAGACCTTGAAGAAGGGGACACACCCCGAAAGCTCGTCCATGAAAAATGATATGTTAGTGCAAATAAAAAAAGTATCACGGACAGTACTCAATTTTCTCCTTCAGGGGGGAATTCACAATGCATCAAATTACATCCATGGGCGGTTTATTATCCCTGGGTTGGGGATGTAATGCACAATGTATTCTCTCCACCTCTAATGGAAATTTCATTGGGCAATCAATCAGGTCATTAAATATGTTACTCACAGTTTGTTGAAGAAGGCCAGGGTCATTGTTTTCAGGCAGACTCTGATATTATGTTTGCGCCCACGGTTGTCTAGATCTTCAACGTGTCTGTGAAGATCTAGAAGGTGTGTGAGTTGAGCATCATAGGTCCCCTGTACTTGGCGAATGGCTGCTGCGTAGGTCTGCATGGTTTCTTAAATGTCACTGATGCGGTGTGCTACTGCCTGAACATCAGCGCAGAGATTGGCGATGGCAGCTGTCACAGTGCTCTTTATGTCAGCGCAAATTTCTCCAGATCTAACAAGGGTCAAGCTGGTACTTTGCCTCAACACTGGTCGTATGATTGCGCAATTGACCTTCAACCTGGTGCCATACCCCTTCGTGGCCAGGTTTACCCTTTGTCGGTCTTGGAGCATAAGGCCATGGAGGAGTATGTTGCAGACCCACTTTCTTAAGGTTTCATCCACAAATCCTCGTCTCCTGCTGGTGCTGGTTTCTTCTTTTGAAGAAGAAGAGTGGTGTACTGAGACCTTGTATTGATTATAGGGGTCTCAATCATTTCACGATTAAGAATGCCTATCCCATTGCAATGACTACGGAGTTATTTGACCGCCTCAAGGGAGCAATGGTTTTCATGAAGCTTGATTTGAGAGGGGCACACAATCTCCTCAGAATTAAGGAGGGCGACGAGTGGAAAACTGTGTTTAACACCAGAACAGGTCATTATGATTATGAGGTCTCGTAATGCCTTTTGGCCTTTGTAACGCTCTGGCAGTTTTCCAGGAGTTTATTAACGATGTCCTCCGCGATTTGTTGCAGTTATGTGTGGTGGTTTATCTCGATGATATCCTCATATTTTCCAAGTCCCTGGATAGTCATTACACAGATGTCTGTTGTGTGCTTCAGAGACTAAGAGAGAACAATCTCTATTGTAAATTGGAGAAGTGCGAATTCCATTGTGAACAGGTTAAATTCCTGGGTTATGTCATTTCCACTGCTGTTTTTTCGATGGACCCAGAGAAACTTTCAGCAGTCCTATAGTGGCCTTGACCCGTGATTTTACATCCTCTGCAGCGTTTTCTTGGCTTTGCCAACTATTATCGGAAGTTTAACTTCTCGTCTCTGGTCAAGCCCCTGACTGATATGACCAGAAAGGACGGCAACCCACAGAGTTGGTCCCGGAGTCCATTAAGGCCTTTGAGAGTCTCAAGGCTGCCTTTGTTTCTCCTCCTGTGTTGGCACATCCTGATCCTACTTTGCCTTTTTTCCTAGAAGTTGATGCTTCTGAGACTGGAGTTGGCACCCTTCTGTCTCAACGTCCTAACTCTGAGAGCACTATGCATCCATGTGGCTAATTTTCCAAGAAATTGTCTCCTGCAGAGTGCAATTACAAGATTGGTGACAGAGAGCTGTTAGCGATCATTTTAGCCCTCAAAGAATGGAGACATCTCCTTAAAGGTACCACTGGTCTGGTTCTCATTCTTACTGACCATAAGAATCTCACATTATTTTCTGAGGCTAAGCGCCTCTCTCCCAGAAGGGCGTGATGGGCTCTTTTCTTGTTGAGTTTTAATTACATTGTCTCATTCTAACCGGTACTAAGAATGTAAGGGCTGACGCCTTGTCACAACAATTTCGCACCAGTCTCACTTCTCCTTTGGGTGACAAAATTCTTGCTGCTCAGGTCGATGCTCCTCCTGAAAACCTTGTGACCGCTGCTTTGTTCCTGAGAGTCTCCGTACTGCCGTGCTCCAGACTTACCATTCTCCCAAGGCTGCTGGCCACCCTGGGAAGAATCAACTCTTTTGGGCCATTTCCCAACAATTCTGGTGGCCTAGTCTATGTGCTGATGTAACCGCCTTCGTAGCTGCCTGTTCTGTGTGTGCTCAGAGTAAGACTCCACGACACCTTCCAGTGGGCCTCCTACAACCCAAACCCAATGGAGAGAGACCCTGGACCCACCTGTCTATGAATTTCATTGTGGAGTTAAGCAACTCCCAGGGCAACACAGTTATCCTTATGGTGGTTGACCAGTTCTCGAAAATGTTGCATTGTTTTCCACTCAAGATGTTGCCTACTTCTAAGGAACTGGCTTCTATTTTTGCTCGGGAGATCTCTGTCAGGGGTATTCAGTTTGTGTCCCGGTTTTGGCGAGCCTTTTGCTATATTTCTGACCTTCATAACAACTGGTCAGAACTCTAATGCCCCGTACACACGGTTGGATATTCCGATGGAAAAAGTCAGATCGGATTATGTTGTCGGAAAATCCCATAGTGTGTGGGCTCTAGCGGGCTTTTTCCGTCGGAATTTCCGCCGGAAAAAATTTGAGAGCAGGATCTCAAATTTTCCAACAACAAAATCCGATCAGACTTTTTACGATCGTGTGTGGAGAATTCCAACGGACAAAGTGCCACGCATACTCAGATCAAATTTTAAGACCAAAGCTATTGGCTACTAGCCTCTACGTAGTTCCGTAGTACGCAAGGAACGTCACCATGTTTGGAATGATCGGATTTTCCGCCAACTTTGTCCGACCGTGGGTATGCAACACCAGTGTCGGACAAAATAAGTCGGAAAAAATACGACGTATTTTGTGGTCGGAATTTCCGACCGTGTGTACGGGGGCTTACTGTGGGCGGAGTTTTCTCACAATAGTGCCTTGAATTTAGCTTCCTTATTGTCACTGTTTATGGCGAACTATGGTTTCCAACCTTCCATGTTGCCTGACTTGTTTGTTCCGCAGAATATTCCTGCATTACAGGAGCATCTCTGTGGTCTTCGTTTCACTTGGGCATAAGTTCAGGAAGCTTTGCAACATACTAACGATAGGTACAGACTCCTTGCTGACCACAGACCCTGCCTGCGCCTTCCTACCGGGTTGGGGACAGAGTCTGTCTGTCGTCTCGCAACCTCCCACTTCGTGTTCCTTCTTTGAGGTTCGCATTTATTGGGCCTTTCCGTATCCTCCGCAGGATGAACCCAGTGGCTTACGCCTTGGATCTTACTCCTAGTATGTGCATGTCAAATGTGTTTCATGTCTCTTTATTGAAACCTTTGGTCTGCAACCGCTTTACCACCTCAGTGCCACGTCCTCACCCTATAGAGGTTGAGAACCATGAGGAGTATAGAATACAATCCATTGTTGACTCCCGTAGGTTCCGTGGGCGCATACAGTACCTGGTGCATTGGAAGTGGTAAGGTCCGGAGGAACACTCTTGGGTCTCTTCCTTGGACGTACATGCCCCTGTCCTCCTCCGTGATCTCCATAGACGTTTTCCCATCAAGCCCGGTGGTCCTCCAAAGAGGAGAGGTGGTTGAGGAGGGGGTACTCTCAGGGCTGGGCTCAGCCCTTCCTTCTCTGAGCTGTCTGCTCAGCTGTCAGCTAATTACCAGCTCCTATCTCTCCACAGTGACTCACCTAATTTCCATCCGGCTTGTCAGTCCTGCCTACTTAAAGCTATCCAGCTCACTTGATCTCTGCCTTTGCCTTTGTGAACATCACAGAGACTTTCTCCTGCGTTCCTGTTGAAGACTTGCTCGACTGATGTTCCTTCTGTCTCCCGATCCTGCTTCCTGTACTACTACGTTTATCTCTGGCCCTCTGACATTAGCTTGGCTGACTCCTCGATCCGGTTACTGAACTCTGGCTTGTTTTGACTAAGCTTACTCTGTTTACCTTATTATTATTATTAAACAAGTGTGATTTAATTATACTTCTGTCTCGGTCTGATTCATGGTTTCTGACACATACACACAGATACACCCAGATACATTACACCCCCCATACACACAGATACACACAGATATATTACACCCCCATACACACAGATTGTCAGAGGTACTCACCCGGGGCCGATATGCTGAGAGCTGCTCCCCTTGCGACTAAGCGCACGATGCCTCTGGAGTGGGTACAGAGGACACCGGGCTCAAAGATGCACGGGTTGCCAGCAGGAGTGTAGCAGGTGGTGTGCAGTAGCGTCGTAGACCAGGAGAGGCTGAAGCTGCACTGGGAGTAGACACCTGGCAGGGTTGTGATCAGGTAGAGGTTGCAGAGGTACCAACACGTATACTGAAGGAGGACCCTCGGGAGCATAAGAGAACTGCAAAGTCCTGAACACTGAGCAGGAGATAGTCCAGCAAGCAGGCCGAGGGTCAAACACAGGCAACCAGGCAGTAGAAGTATCCAAAGGGCAAGCCGGGGGTCAAACACAGGTAAGTAACTCAGAGAATGTCCAGGAGGCAAGCCGGGGGTCAAGCACAGGTAATCAAGCAGTAGAGGTGTCCAGAAGGCAAGCCAGGGGTCAAACACAGGTAAGTAACTCAGAGAATGTCCAGTAGGCAAGCCGGGGGTCAAGCACAGGTAATCAGGCAGTAGAGGTGTCCAAAAGGCAAGCCGAGGGTCAAACACAGGTAAGTAACTCAGAGGAAGTCCAGTAGGCAGGCCGAGGGTCAAACACAGGTAATCAGGCAGAGAGGTATCCAGGAAGCAAGCCAGAGGTCAAACACAGGTAAGTAACTCACGGAAGGACCAGTAGACAGGCCGAGGGTCAAGCACAGGTAATCAAGCAGTAGAGGAATCCAGGAAGCAAGCCAGGGGTTCAAACACAGGTAAGTAGCGGTAGCGGTAGTCAGGAGGATTCCGGGTCGGCACTGGTAGTCAGGTAGATGCAGGGTACAGGATACAGGATACAGGATACAGGATACTGGACTGGAGACAGGACTCAGAAGAGACAACAAACCAGCAATTTGGAAGCGGACAGGGAAGGCCTTTTATAGGCCAGGTAACTGGTCAGGTGGGATACCCGGACGAGTGCGCATGCGCACTCGTCTTCCGTCAGCGCCGCGCACAGTGGTGAGGCGTACTGGCTGGGTTGTGACAGATACCCGAGAGCCGCGGACCCGCGCATGCGCACCTGTTACCCGGCGTACCTGTAAACTCCGTTGCGCCGCTCTACCGCGCGTGCGCAACCCTGGAACCCGGCGGAGAGACCTGGTATTTTCCTGACAGTGCCCCCCTCCTAAGGGCAGCCTCCGGATGCCCACTTCAGGATGTCTTTGGTGGTATTCCCGGATTAAGCGGGGGGCATGAATGTTTTCGGATGGCTCCCAGGAGCAGTCTTCTGGGGGATACCCCTTCCATTTAACAAGATATTGGACCTGCCCTCTTCTTCTTCGGAGATCCAGAATTTTCTCAAGCTCGAATTCTTCCTCTCCTTGGATGGTGATGGGAGGAGGAAGTGGTGTTTGCCTATCAGGGAAAGAATTAGCAATTATGGGTTTCAGCAAAGAGGCATGAAAAACTGGGTGAATCCTATAGGAACTGGGGAGATCTAGTTCAAAGGCCACTGGGTTGATCACCCTCTTGACCTCAAAGGGGCCGATGAACCTGGGACCCAATTTCCGAGAAGGACAAGGGAGTTTTAAATTAGCGGTTGATAACCAAACTTTCTCACCAATCTGGAAAGGCGGACATTCCTTCCTGCCCCGGTTGTATTGTACCTCATAACCCTTCTGTGCTTCCTTCATGGCCTGTTGGATCCGGGTGAAGTTGTCTTGGATACTTTTGACTAGGTCCTGTGCAGCTGGAGTAGGGACGTCTGGAATGGAATCTGGAAGAAAAGAAGGGTGATAACCGTAGTTTGCCCAGAAGGGCGTCTGATTAATGGCAGAATGCAAAGAGTTATTGTAGGCAAACTCCGCGTAGGGTAGTAAGCCTGACCAGTCATCTTGGGAGTAAGAGCAAAAACACCTCAGGTATTGCTCGAGGGTTTGATTCGTGCGTTCAGTTTGACCGTTGGATTGGGGGTGATATGCTGAAGACATGGAAGTCCTGATTTCAAAGGATTTGCATAGATCTCTCCAGAACCTAGAGGTGAACTGTACCCCTCGGTCCGAGGTGATGTTAGCTGGAACTCCGTGTAACCTTATAATTTCCCTGATGAAGATGTCAGTAGTAGCAGAAGCCGAGGGGGTACCTTTCATGGGTAGGAAGTGAGCCATCTTTGAGAGACGGTCAATGACAACCAGAATCGTGGTGAAGGAATCTGAAGGGGGTAAATCCACGATGAAGTCCATGGAAATCTCCTTCCATGGACGTTCCGGGACAGATAATGGATGTAACAGACCCCAGGATTTAGTGTTGGACCCCTTGTTCCTTTGACAAATGTTGCAAGAGAGAACGTATTCCTGACAGTCTTTTCTCCAGCCCGGCCACCAGTAAGATCGACCTACCAAGTCCACTGTTTTCTGTACTCCAAAATGGCCGGACATCTTGTGGTCATGAAGGGTCTGCAGAACTTGGAGTCTGACAGGAGGAGGGACAAAGATTCGGGCATGGGCCCAGAGTAAATCCTGCTTCCTTTCAAGAAAAGGTAATGTGGGAGAAGAGAATTGGTTGGAAGCCTGTTTGAGGGCTGTGGTTAAGTCAGGCTGAATGGCATGGAGAAAATTGTGGGCGGACAGGATAGTAGCAGGTTCTTTCGAGGATTCAGTGTCCAGAAACATACGGGATAAGGCATCCGCCTTGCCATTCTTGGAGCCAGGACGGTAAGTGATGTGGAAATTAAATCGGGAGAAGAACAAGGCCCAGCGGGCCTGTCTGGGTCTAAGGCGTTTTGCAGCCCTGAGGTACTCCAAATTGCGGTGGTCAGTGAAGATGAGGATGGGTTGGGAAGCCCCTTCAAGCAGGTATCTCCATTCCTCGAGAGCGAATTTAATCGCAAGTAATTCCCGGTCGCCTACATCATAATTCTTTTCAGGGGGACTTAGTTTTCGGGAGGAAAAGGCGACTGGGTGAAGGAGGGCCTTTGGGCCACTTCTCTGCGATAGGATTGCTCCTAAAGCAGAGTCTGAAGCGTCCACCTCTAGGACGTAAGGGAGTTCGGGGTCAGGGTGCTGTAAGATGGGTGCAGAGGAAAAGAGTTCCTTGAGCTTCTCAAAAGCGCTCTGCGCTTGGGGAGTCCACTGGAACTTAACTTGCTGGCGAGTCAGTTGGGTGATTGGGGACACAATGGCGGAAAATCCCTGAATGAACCGTCTATAAAAGTTGGCAAAGCCGATAAAACGTTGGACTGACCTCTTGTCCGTGGGAGCAGGCCAATCCTGGATGGCCTTCACTTTTTGGGGATCCATCAGTACTCCTCCGGTAGTTATGATGAAGCCCAGGAACTGGATGGTATCAGTCTCGAACTCGCATTTCTCTCCTTTGACGTAGAGCCCGTGTTTGCGGAGGATGAGAAGAACTTTCCGGACATGTTGACGATGGGCTTCTAGGGAATCGGAGAAAATCAAGATATCATCAAGATATACAATGAGGAAGTTATCCAAATACTCACGAAAAATGTCATTGACAAGGTGCTGGAAGGTAGCTGGGGCATTACAAAGTCCAAACGGCATGACCAGGTACTCAAAATGGCCGAATCTGGACCTAAAAGCCGTCTTCCACTCATCCCCAGAGCGTATTCTAACTAAATTGTAGGCCCCACGAAGATCCAGCTTGGTAAACACTTTGGCAGTCCTGAGCCGTTGAAAAAGTTCGGGAATGAGCGGAAGTGGGTACCTGTTCTTGATAGTAATTTTATTGAGTTCCCTGTAATCTACACAGGGTCTGAGGGAACCGTCTTTTTTTTCAACAAAGAAGATCCCAGCCCCTGCTGGCGAAGAAGATGGTTGGATGAACCCTTTGGCAAGATTCTCGTCGATATATACCCGTAGGGCTTCAAGCTCAGTTTCAGACAAAGGGAAAATCCTTCCGAAGGGGATCTCAGCCCCTGGTAGGAGATCAATCGGACAATCGTATGAGCGATGAGGGGGAAGAACTTCGGCCTTTTTTTCATCGAAGATGTCCATGAAGTCTTGGTAGGGTGTTGGGACGTGTTGCAGGTCCTTGGCACTGGGTTGCAAGGCAAGATGGGTGAGAGGTACTGCGGGTTGATCCGGAAGGCAGTGCTGCAAGCAGTAAGAGGAGGAGAACTCCACTTCCTTGTTGACCCAGTCAATCCGAGGGTTGTGAGCCAGTAGCCAGGGGTACCCCAGGATGATGGGGAACATGGGAGAATGGATAATGTCAAAACGTAAAAGTTCCTGATGACCTGATTTGGTGCAAGTCAGGATGGGAGCGGTTTCCTGGGTAACCGGTCCCGAGCAGGGTGGAGAGCCATCAGCTAGCTGGATCTGAAGAGGTTGTTTCTTGGTAGCTAAAGGGAGGTTCAGGTGTCGTGCCAGGGTCAGGTCCATGAAGCAACTGCAGGCTCCAGAGTCCAGGATGGCTCCCAACTGGAAAGACTCTCCCGCTACCTGTAGGGAGAGTGGAACAGACAGATGAAAATGCGGCACTTTAACAGAGTGTGAACTTGAGAGGGACCCAGAAGGACACTTACTGGGTCTTATGGGGCATTTCTGTAGGTAGTGCCCCGTGCCCCCACAGTAGAGGCAGAGGTTGGCTTGACGACGACGGAGCCTTTCTTCAGCAGATAGGGGGGACCGTGCCAGGCCCAGCTGCATGGGTTCCCCATGAGGAGGGGAGCGAGAGTTCCAAGAAGGAGAAGGTGCTGGAGGGACCCGGGGCATCGTCCAGGTGGGACGAGGGCTCTGCAGTCTCTCTGCTCGCCGTTCTCGTAGTCGACGGTCAAGTTTAATGACAAGTTGGCAGAGATCTGTGAAGGTACTTGGGATCTCTCCTCGGGCCAGTTCATCCTTTAATACCTCGGATAGCCCTAAACGGAATTGATATTTTAGGGCTGATTCGTTCCAGTCAGTATCAGCTGCCCATTTGCGGAAATCTACTACATAGTCCTCTACAGGTCTTCTCCCCTGGGATAGGGTATGCAGGGTGGTTTCTGCTGTACCTGTGCGTTGGGAGTCCTCGTAGAGTGCTGCCATAGTGGAAAAGAAAGTCTCTACAGAATTCAATTGTGGGCTTTTCTGTTCCATCAAATGGTGCGCCCAGGATTGAGGGTCATCAGAAAGGAGAGAGATGATGAACCCTACTTTAGTGGATTCCAACTGGAAGGTCCTGGGTTGTAGGGCTAGGTGAAGCAAACAGGAGTTTTTAAAAGAGCGAAATTTCCTTCGGTCCCCGGAAAAACGTTCTGGTGTGGGGACCCTGGGATCAGGATGGGACACATCATAGGCAGGGAGAGCACCTCCAGGTGTTGATAGAAGAGTGGAGGTGCTGGCTACCGGGGGTGACTGGTCCGCTTGGTTTGGGGATAAGGTCAGATGCTGAAGACGCCCCTCGATCTGAAAGTATCCATCCTGGAGGCGTTGTACAGCCTGGGTAAGGGTTGTCACCTGCTGGCATAAGGCCTCAAGGGGTGAACCAGCTCTGTCGGCCTCGGACATTGGCTGGTTTGTACTGTCAGAGGTACTCACCCGGGCCGATATGCTGAGAGCTGCTCCCCTTGCGACTAAGCGCACGATGCCTCTGGAGTGGGTACAGAGGACACCGGGCTCAAAGATGCACGGGTTGCCAGCAGGAGTGTAGCAGGTGGTGTGCAGTAGCGTCGTAGACCAGGAGAGGCTGAAGCTGCACTGGGAGTAGACACCTGGCAGGGTTGTGATCAGGTAGAGGTTGCAGAGGTACCAACACGTATACTGAAGGAGGACCCTCGGGAGCATAAGAGAACTGCAAAGTCCTGAACACTGAGCAGGAGATAGTCCAGCAAGCAGGCCGAGGGTCAAACACAGGCAACCAGGCAGTAGAAGTATCCAAAGGGCAAGCCGGGGGTCAAACACAGGTAAGTAACTCAGAGAATGTCCAGGAGGCAAGCCGGGGGTCAAGCACAGGTAATCAAGCAGTAGAGGTGTCCAGAAGGCAAGCCAGGGGTCAAACACAGGTAAGTAACTCAGAGAATGTCCAGTAGGCAAGCCGGGGGTCAAGCACAGGTAATCAGGCAGTAGAGGTGTCCAAAAGGCAAGCCGAGGGTCAAACACAGGTAAGTAACTCAGAGGAAGTCCAGTAGGCAGGCCGAGGGTCAAACACAGGTAATCAGGCAGAGAGGTATCCAGGAAGCAAGCCAGAGGTCAAACACAGGTAAGTAACTCACGGAAGGACCAGTAGACAGGCCGAGGGTCAAGCACAGGTAATCAAGCAGTAGAGGAATCCAGGAAGCAAGCCAGGGGTTCAAACACAGGTAAGTAGCGGTAGCGGTAGTCAGGAGGATTCCGGGTCGGCACTGGTAGTCAGGTAGATGCAGGGTACAGGATACAGGATACAGGATACAGGATACAGGATACTGGACTGGAGACAGGACTCAGAAGAGACAACAAACCAGCAATTTGGAAGCGGACAGGGAAGGCCTTTTATAGGCCAGGTAACTGGTCAGGTGGGATACCCGGACGAGTGCGCATGCGCACTCGTCTTCCGTCAGCGCCGCGCACAGTGGTGAGGCGTACTGGCTGGGTTGTGACAGATACCCGAGAGCCGCGGACCCGCGCATGCGCACCTGTTACCCGGCGTACCTGTAAACTCCGTTGCGCCGCTCTACCGCGCGTGCGCAACCCTGGAACCCGGCGGAGAGACCTGGTATTTTCCTGACACAGATACACACAGATATATTACACCCCCATACACACAGATATATTACACCCCCATACACACAGATACACACAGATATATTACACCCCCATACACACAGATACACACAGATATATTACACCCCCATACACACAGATACGCCCAGATATATTACACCCCCCATACACACAGATACACACAGATATATTACATCCCCCATACACACACACAGATACATTACACCCCCCCATACACACAGATACACACAGATATATTACACCCCCCATACACACAGATACGCCCAGATATATTACAACCCCCATACACACAGATACACACAGAAACATTACACCCCCCATACACACACAGAAACATTACACCCCCCCCATACACACCCAGATACATTACACACCCATACACACACAGACACATTACACACCCAGATACATTACACCCCCATACACACACAGACACATTACACCCCCCATACAAACACAGATACATTACACCCCCCATACACACACACAGATACATTACACCCCCATACACACACACAGATACATTACACCCCCTACACACACAGATACATTACACCCCCCCATACACACACACAGATACATTACACCCCCATACACACACACAGATACATTACACCCCCCCCATACACACACAGATACATTACACCCCCTACACACACAGATACATTACACCCCCCCATACACACACAGATACATTACACCCCCATACACACACACAGATACATTACACCCCCCCCATACACACACAGATACATTACACCCCCCATACACACACAGATACATTACACCCCCTATTCATTACACACACAATCATCAGTATTGAGAACTCCCAATCAATTTGCAACCTTCAGATGACAGAGAGAATTAAATGGATTACTAACCCCAGAAAAGGCAGATGGAAGGCTCTGACAACAGCTGCACATGCCAAGCAGCTCAGATGAGGTTGGGGCCCCATTGGTGGGTGTTCTTGGGGCCCCTATCTAGAAAGGAGCCCTAGGCCTCTCACACATGTCCAGGCAGAGCACACACAGCTTGCAGTCTGAGCTGAGGAGGAGGTGAGGAGATAAATCATCAGTGATCTGGTCAGGCTGAGCATAAGCAGACGCTGTCCAGGCAGCAGGTGAAAGGTAACAGGCAAGCTGCGGTCTCAGGGGCCGCAAACACCATCACTTCCTGACACTCCATGTTGTGTATGTGACTCCCGGCCCTGGGACATGCAGCGTAGCACCCTTGATTGATTGTGTGCACTTGCCTATAGGTAGCACCAGCCCTGCCAGAGGGGGGGGGGCACTTGACCCACCTTTCCCCTACCTGCAGACGCCCATGATAGCAGGTATGGTTAGTATTGATCAAAAGATAGGAGATTGTAAAGGAAATTTGTAAGTTCTATATATAATTGTATTCTATTTTGTATGTATTGCACACTGCCCTCACTGTGCACACGGCACTAATAATGTTTTCATTACATGTTTGCATTCTTTTGAGTCCTGATTAGAATTAGCCTCCCTATGTCACGCCCCTTGTTCCCATATAAGTACAATTGTAATATCAATGTGATACCTATGTAATCATGTGTATAAAAACCTTAAATTGCGTCATAATAAAGCAGAACAGTTATTTGGAAATATGCGGATTGTATCTTTTGTGTCTGTTCCCTACTGCAGTAGATATTATTAATTTTGAACCGCTAATCAATATGAGGATAGGAGTTGCCTATCTATAAAATTCCATGTCCGTATATAAATGGGAAAAAATAAATAAAACAAAATTGAAAATTCCTATCAAAATACTTACCATAATTTTCCTTTCCTGATGGACTCCATGGTAGCAACGTGTGTGTTTATGTAAGAATGGGGGTGGTGCTGCGCTGTTCCCCAGGGAAGTGGGTGTGGCTACTGCTAGCTAGCAGTATCGGGGTAAATGGAAACCCACTATACTAAAATGGTGGTAAAGAAGACAGCTGTGTATGAGCTATCTTAGGAGAACAATGTCCTTATTAGATTGGGTACCTCCCAAACAGTATACAATATTAGATATAAAGACCAATAGACACTAAATTATAGCACTAATAAATATCAATAAAATCAGGTACGAGAGTGTTGTAAAAAAACTAATAGCACCTAAAATAGCAATAGTAACATAAAATCACCATGGGCAGGTACATAAAATATATAAAACTAGACGTACATAAAAATTAATTAATATAAGTGAGCATATAAAATGTGGGTAAACGTATACAATGTGAATAAAAAATATAAAATATCAAGGAGTGCATAAAGTGCATAAAATTGTCCTGGGCGTGCTAGTGCTAGAGAGAGTCCCGGAGCAGAAGGAGAGAAAAGGATTAGCGCAGGGACTACATGACAGGTGTGGACAGCACAGTCATCATATTGGAAAAGAAAGATTTGTCCCCTTTAAGAAAAGGGGAGTGGCTGGAGCAGGGGAGGCACTTGGGTTAGAAAGATAGGAGAAAGGAGGGGAGTGACATCATTAGGGAGCGACGGTGGAGAAGATTCCCACCCACCCTCCCGAGTATGGTTAATTATAATGGGGGCGGTAAGGACAGCCCGTGGCAGGGATTGGGTCTTTGGAGGAGGAGAATATGGATGTTATATGCATATATAACATGGTTGTTACCCATCTGTGGTATGGGGTTAACATGGTTGGTACCCATCTGTGGTATGGGGGGTAACATGGTTGGTACCCATCTGTGGTATGGGGGTAACATGGTTGGTACCCATCTGTGGTATGGGGGTTAACATGGTTGGTACCCATAGGTGGTATGGGGTTAACATGGTTGGTACCCATCTTGTAGTATGGGGTTAACACGGTTGGTACCCATCTTGTAGTATGGGGTTAACATGGTTGGTACCCATCTTGTAGTATGGGGTTAACATGGTTGGTACCCATCTTGTAGTATGGGGTTAACATGGTTGGTACCCATCTTGTAGTATGGGGTTAACATGGTTGGTACCCATCTGTGGATGGGGTTATCAGGTACCTTCCGGGCAACGAGGGGTTGACCCGGAAGGGGTAAAAAGGTAGGTCACTGCGAAATCGAGTACCGTCTCCGGGTCTGGGGGCTTGCGACTGGAGGCCAAAAAAGTTAAAAGAAGTTTGTCGCAGTGACCAGTGGTTTGTGTTACCCTCGAAGACCCCAATAGGAAATAAAAGCGGGGTTTAAGAGTTATTTAAAAGGTTATTTGTTTAATTGAAAGTAATTGTTAATAAAAGGCCGTCAAGGCCATTTACTCCAAGATCTTGTCATGTCATTTGTGAGGGGATTTGGAGGGTTGGATATTAGGTTTAACGGGTAGCTTAAGCGACTGTGGTTAGGTCCTTCACATGTCATGTGCACAGCATATAAATAAAGCTGCGTGATCGGTGAGGAAATAAATGATTGTTGCAATCACACTACAAGATGTGTGATAAGTGATAGGCGGAAATATGTGCAAATAATGCAATATAGTGAGAGAAAGAAAATATATATCTAATAAATATAAAGTGCAAAAAATGCAGACATCAGCAAAAATGCAGAAATAAAGGCTGGATGAGACTAGTCTGTGTGACTAGAGAAAACAACCGTATAAAATAAATACAAAGTGCAAGTGCAAAGTGCACAGAGATAGGCTATATGCAGTAAGCACAATAGTAATATAACGTTGTCAAATGAATAGTCATCAATGACTATGCTGCATGCATGCAAGTCAGTGGCATCAGAAAGTAATCAGCAGTCTATAATGTGATTTTCTTCTGGTGAAAAAAATGGGCATAAGATGTGTTATCCCTGGACCAAAAAGAAATCTGTGCGGTGGGGTGTCCTTAGCAGTGGGGGTAAATCCTCTTCGTGTAAGTACACTAAAGTAAGCAATGGACCTTTACCTTGCGGCAAAGGGTTAACCGCATAAGAAACAATGGAATAGTAGTGTCAGCTTCCTTCTCCCTCAGTCACAGCGCCTGCCTGGGTGGATGGGTTTCCTATCCCTGACCCAGGTGTATGTTCCCTTGTTCTCACGGCCAGTGCCGGAGTATATGCAAGAAATGAGGAGTAGCTTCCCCTTCCCCCCTGATTAAGTCACATGGTGTGACGTCATGCGTAGGGACAAGGAAAGGCACTCAAACTGACAGAGGCAATGAGCTCGGCGCTCGTATCAGATAAGAGAAAAATAAAATATATATATTTTTTTTAATTATGTTTGTGAGTACCGCTCTTATGAATGAATGAATTAATGAATAATTTGTATAGAGCTACAATGCGAACCAAATCGCCTCAAGGCGCTGTATTAGTGCTTTGTTGTCAAGCTTCTTAGAAGAGGTAGGTCTTGAGTTTTTTCCTGAAGGCCTGATGGTTTTCTTCCATGCGGATGTAAATATTGTTTGTAAATAAACTTTATACCTATTGTTGAACATACTACACTATACGGCTACTCCTCATTTCTTGCATATACTCCCATGATCCATGTGGTCCCGTGAGCACAGTGGGGTAGGAGTGTCTGAGCAGGTTGCAGCAGCTGATGTGAGCAGGTTGAAGGTCCTCCAGGAAAGCTGGAACTGCAGCAGATGGCTGAGGTGACAGCAAATCAGCGACCAGAGAACCGGTGGATTCAGGAGCAGCAGCTACAGGACCTCAATAGGGTACAGCACACTCGGAGGCAGAAGAATAGTCAGGCAAGCCGGGTCAAGCAGGTTGGCAAGCAGGCAGATGCAGCAGGCTGGAGCAAGGTCAGGCAGGGTTTGGCAACTGAGATCAGGCAGAAAGTCTTAAGCAGGGTCAGGCAAGCCGGGATCGGGGGCAGAAGAGATCAGAGTAGTCAGACGGAAGCTGGGTCAAAAATCACAGGATCAAATAAGCAGGAGTCAGTAACTAGAGTACAGAGCTGCAGACGAACAGCGCTGCACAAGTGTAGCTGCAAATCTCTTAAAGGGCCATTGGCGGCAAACAGTGCTGATGGATCCCTGACACAGGCGGTGGAGAGTCCATGTCTCTAGAGGCATCCATCAGGGCTGTAAAGACACATAGATAAATACCAGGGACAGGACAGCATCTGCCCACCTGTCCCCAGAGAGCAAGGGGAAGTCACCGCAATAGCCTGCAAGCATTCCCAAAGCCTGCAGGGCATTTCCCCTGTTTAAATAAGGCACCCCTGTGACATCACCGCCATGCCGTACCAGGCGCCCGTGCGCGTACACGATTAGCGTAATTTTGCCGCTACCGCACATGCGCCAAACAAGCCTCATTCTCGTACCGGACTCGCGCCTGCGTAGTACGGCCGAGAAACAAAACAGGAAGTAAATGACGGCTGGAACGCAGGAGGAACCAGCCGCCATGCCTGTGGTCTGCACAAAACAAACAGGAAAATAAAAGGGAACACATAGACGGGGAACAAAGGAACAAAAACTGCTGCCATGTAAAAAGAGGAAACATCTCACCACTCCCACCACGATTGTATCCTGGCCGAAGGTAAGAAGAATACACCAGACTTCTTGGGGCAATAGGGTCATCTGCTAATAGCTGGCTATACGACCAATGCGCAGCCTGCCAGCCACTGGCTAGGATTCTGGCTTCTTCCAGCGCCTCTTCCAGTGCCTACTGCATTTAATGGTACACAGGCTGCATTTAATGGGACATGGGCTGCATTTGGACACAGGCTGCATTTAATGGGACACAGGCTGTATTTTATGTGACACAGGCTGCATTTTATGTGACATAGGCTGCATTTGATGGGACATAGGCTGCATTTGATAGGACACAGGCTGCATTTGATGGGACATAGGCTGCATTTGATAGGACACAGGCTGCATTTTATGTGACACAGGCTACATTTGATGGGACACAGGCTGCATTTTATGTGACACAGGCTGCATTTTATGTGACACAGGCTGCATTTGGTGGGAGACAGGCTGCATTTTATGTGACATAGGCTGCATTTGATGTGACACAGGCTGCATTTGCTGGGACACAGGCTGCATGTAAGGAGGGACTCCGCTGGGGGCAAGTGATGTAAGGACGGACTCCGCTGGGGACACCTGATGGCATCTGGTGGCAGTCGACGTGGCTAGTGACATGCTCAGGGCTCCCACTGATTCTGCATTATGGTGAGTTGAATGATTTCATTTTTTATTACAATGTAATAATAGAAATAATGCGCTTCAATCATCCTGACACCATAACAACCAGATGTTTGGAGTATCATTATCTGCTGATTGTTAAACTTTCTAGAATACACATATTTCTATTGTTGTGGAGGATCTGGGCCTTCTGTCCCTCCATCCCTCTCTCCCTCCATCCCTCGTTCATCTCAGACGCTAACCACACCACCTTAGAGCCACGACCACTATTTTGCTGAAATCACGCCCATTTTCACCAAGTGGGAGTTGTCAAAAAGGAAGGTCTGGCACCCCCCCTCCATCCAAAAACGTCACCAGCCGCCACTGTATATAGTTGTATATAAAATGGATTTATCTTTCAAAAAGTGTTTCCCAGTGCTGAACTTTTCACCCAATTTCTACATTACTGCATTTGTTAATTTCATAAGCCAGTATAAAGGAATAGTAGTGGGAAAAAAAAGCACTTGGGATTTAATTTATCTTTTTTTGTATAATTCTCCATTAACCAGTTAAAGACCATCCATCACATATATACTGCAGCAGGACGGTTCTATTGTGCCAAACAACGTACATGTATGTTGTTACATGCAATAGATAGTGTGGGCATGCGCCCGCTGGATGGAGGATGAGCTGATGTCCGCCAGCCACCCACAATCGCTCCACAGAGAAGAAGAACAGGGATCTTCCTATGTAAACAAGGCAGATCCCCTGTAAAGAAACGAATAGAAACCGCCTGGCACACATGCATTCGCTCGTGGGCAACTGCGGATGCCCGCGCGTGGTGTCCTGTGCGCGTGAACGCAGGAAATCGCACTCTGTGCCAATTGGCGCCAGACAGCCTACTTAAAGGGGGTCGCGACCACCGGTCTGTGCTGATCGGTCTTCAGCTGTTATCCTGCTGCTCTGAAACCTGTGTTTGTTCCGTCTGATTCCCGTTGCTGACCCTGGCTCACGTTGACCCTGCTTCTGGACTCTGCCTATCTGATCTCTGGTTCCTGATCCTGGCTTCCTATCTGACTCGTCTCTGCCTGTTGCTCAAGTACCTTGCTGCCTGCCAGCTGACGATCCCGGCTTCCTCCCTGACCTGCTTCAGCCTAATGTTCCTGTACCCTGCTGCCCGCCTGTTGACGAACCTTGCTTTCCTTATGACCTTGCTTCTGCCATCTCACCAGCCACGACCTGCTCTGCAACTACAATCCTGTGATCAGCTGCAAACTGCTCTGTGACTACAATCCTGTGACCAGCTGCGACTTCCTGCTTCAAGCCTTAAAGTCTTCACCTACAGGTGCACTCGTGTGCCTCCGATCCTTCGGCTCCTTCTGTTTCACCCTCAGCGGGACCTGGGCTGGAGAAACAAGAGAGGCCAACCTCGTCATTTCAGTCTCCCTTTAGGTACGTGACAGTACCGATCAGCCAATAATGGAGTCTAAAAGGGAGGCCTCTCTGTTGCCAACCCTCTGTGAGACTGTTACCGCACTCTCCCATGTAGGGCAGGGGTTGCATATGGACTTGGCCTGTATCCATAATTAGCTACAGCATGCACCCAGCCTGTCTCTCACATCTGAGCATTCAAGAACCAAAGACTCTGCTGCTCAAACTATGACCTTTCCCCAAGCTGAACTATCCTACCTTCCTGAACCCAGGGTACCATTGCCCAAAAGTTTTTCTGGGGACCAAAGTAAATTCAGGACTTTTAAAAATGCATGCAAACTTTGCTCCCTTGCACATTCTCTATGGAGGAAGTGGAAGTGGGATTTCTCATTTCTTTGTTGTTGGAAGAACCCCAGGCCTGGGCATTTCAAATTCGGGAACAACACGACCCAACCCTGGCTTCAGTCGAGTCCTTATTTACCGCTATGGCCCAATTATATGCCGATCCCTTTCATCACCAGATGGCTGAAACCTTGCTGAGCCACTTACAACAGGGTTCCAGGCCTATACAGGACTATGTCTCAGACTTTTGTTTGTGGAGTACAGATACCAAGTGGAACAGTTCAGCATTGCACTTCCGATTTCGGCTTGGCCTGTCAAAAGTCATCAAGTGAAAATTGTGAAAATACCCCCCTCCCTGAATGACTTAATCCACCTTTGTATCCAAATACAGTTGGAAATAGCCAGGAATCGTCACCTATTGCCTGCCTGTTCGGTGGATCCATCACCTGCCTCCTTCTTGACTTTTCCTAAAGATGTTGCGGACGTCAAGAAGGTTCCACATGCCAGCTTTCCTAGGCCTCCTCTGTCCCAACAAGAAAGGTCTTATCGCTGCCGCAATAATCTCTGTCTTTACTGTGGCGATGAAGGACACTTCCTACAGACCTGTGCCCAAAGACATTGTAGGAAACCCCTCCTTCCATCTGCTACAATTGCGGCACTAAGTTCCAGCCAACTCCACACCCTGCTGCCAGTCTCTCTTCAGTTAAATGGGAAGACTCTTGCTGTTTCCACCATTGTGGACTCTGGGGCCTGCAGCTGTTTTGTGGACTCTGCCTTTGCGACCATACATGAACTACCTCTGTGTACTAAGAAAGACAGCTTTATAGTCCACCTGGCAGATGGTTTGGGTATTTAATTGGGACCCGTCACATTAGAGACCAAACCCATCCTATGCCTCACCGCTTCTGGGCATCGTGAGCTTCTACGTTTAGATGTCATTACATCTCTGCTATTTCCTGTCATTCTTGGGCAGCCCTGGTTGAAGGCACATAATCCCCTCATTAATTGGGCTACTGGAAAAGTGACTTTTTCTTCTGATTATTGCAGAGAGTTCTGCCTTCCTCCTCCACCTATTTCTGAAGAACCGCTTCTCTGTATCAATATGGACCCTGAAACTGTTAAATTGGTGCCTTCAGTGTACGATGATTTCCTGGACGTTTTTAATAAAAAGAATGCCGACACCCTTCCACCTCGGAGACCATACGATTGTCCTATCGAACTCTTACCTGGTGCAAAAATCCCCTTTGGCAGGATTTACCCAATCTCAGAACCAGAATTGGGGGAGTTGCGGAAGTACATTGATGAAAATCTTGATAAGGAATTTATCCGGCCATCCCCGTTCCTTCCTTCCGGATCAGGGATATTCTTTGTGGAAAAAAAGGACCACTCCCTTCGGCCCTGTATTGACTACCGGGACTTAAACAAAGTAACCATCAAGAATCAGTATCCCTTTTAGGTCTCGTTTAGGGCACTTTGAGTACCTGGTGTTGCCTTTCGGACTTTGTAATGCTCCAGCCACCTTCCAGCATTTTGTAAATTATGTTTTCCGGGACTTTCTTGATTTGTTCACTATTGTTTATCTTGATGACATTCTAATTTTTTCCACCTCTTTAGAGTCTCATCGAGTTCATTTGAAGAAGGTGTTAAGTAGGCTAAGGGAACATCATCTTTATGCTAAGGCAGAGAAGTGTGAGTTTGAGAAGTGTACCATCCTGTTCTTGGGGCTCATTATCCCTGCAGACGGAATCACCATGGATCCACAGAAGGTTTCTGCAGTGCTCAACTGGCCTCCCCCTACTGGTAAGAAGTCTGTACAGCGGTTTGTGGGGTTCGCTAATTTTTATAGAAAATGTATTAAAGACTTTTCCAGCATCATATCCCCTATAACCCAGTTAACTAAGCTATGCATGACCTTCTCATGGACCTCAGAAGCTCAGATTGCGTTCGAGAAACTGAAAGGCCTATTCACATCTGCACCCATCCTGAAACATCCAGATCCTGCTCTGCCCTATGTCCTTGAGGTAGATGCCTCTGAAATAGCCATTGGAACCATTCTTTCCCAGGGACAAGGGGCAAAATCTCTGCTTCACCCTGTCACATTTTTCTCCAAGAAACAAAGTGTTCCAGAAAGGAACTACAAAGTCGGTGATCGGGAACTACTTGCCATCAAGTCAGCCCTTGAAGAATGGCCTTACCTGCTTGAGGAAGCCATACACCCTATTCTTGTATTTACGGATCACAGGAACCTAGAATACTTAAGAATAGCGAAAAGATTAAGACCCCACCAGGCCAGATGGGCTCTCTTTTTTGCAAGATTCAACTTTCACATAAACTACCGGCCCGGGTCCAAGGATGGGAAGCCGGACGCCCTTTCACGCATGTTCCAAGATACAATAGTTTTTCCCGAACCTGACACCATCTTGCCTGCAAAAACTTCCTTTTGCTACAAACTGATCTTATTTCCCAAATCAAGACAGTAGTTCTGAATCATCCTCCCTCCCAAGAGCTTCACCTGCAACTTAAGGATAGACATGTGCGATTTGTTTCGTACGAATTCGTAATTCGTACGAATTTTTCAAAATACGTACGAATTTACGAATCCGTAGTATGAATTTTTTCGAATACGAATTCCGTACGGAATACGAAATTCCGTTTACGAATTCCGTACGGAATACGAAATTCCGTTTACGAATTTCGTCGCCGAATTTATTCGAATCCGACTACCAAATATCGAATTTCAACTAATATGAAAGAAATTATTATAGCGGATATAAAGAATGATTCGAATGAATTTGAATGGATTTGAATGGATTCGAATGACAAAGTGTCATTTTTGCAGGAAAAATTCCGTTTACGAATTTCAGCTCCAAATTATTCGAATCCAACTACCAATATCGAATTTTAACTAATTAGAAAGAAATTATTATAGCAGATATAACGAATGAATTCGAATGAATTTGAATGATTCGAATGACAAAGTGTAATTTTTGCCGAAAAAAAAAGCTATTTAAAATCACTTGCGGCTATTGCCGGCAAATGAATTGTCGGCTCCGTAACACAGAGAACAGTCATTCATTGATATAAAAAAAAAGCGTAGGGGTCCCCCCAAATTCAATAACCAGGCCCTTCAGGTCTGGTATGGATATTAAGGGGGACCCCAGCCAAAAAAAAATAAAAAAATGGCGTGGGGTCCCCCCTAAATATCAAAAAAAAAAAATGGCGTGGGGTCCCCCTCAAAATCCATATCAGACCCTTATCCGAGCACGCAACCTGGCAGGCCGCAGGAAAAGAGGGGGGCCCCCCCCTCCCGTTGATGAGTATATATATATACTCTATAGTATGCCTATGAAGGGGGTCATGTTTCCCGTGCTTAGAACTGTCTCTGTACAAAGTGTCATTTTTGCAGGAAAAAAGGCTATTTAAAATCACTCGTGGCTAATTGCCGGTTCCCGTAACACACAGAGAACAATTCGAATACAACAACTAACAAATATCTAATTTCAACTAATATGAAAGAAATTATAATAGCGGATATAACGAATGCTTCGAAAGCTTCGAATGATTCGAGATTCAGTATATCTAATATAGAGAACTGTTCCTGCACAGTGTCATTTTTGCAGGAAAAAAAAGCTATTTAAAATCACTCGCAGCTATTGCCGGAAAATGAATTGTCGGATCTGTAACACAGAGAACAGTCATTCATTGAAGTCATTGATAAAAAAAAGCGAGGGGGTCCCCCCAAATTCAATAACCAGGCCCTTCAGGTCTGGGATAGATATTAAGGGGGACCCCAGCCAAAAAAAAAATGGCGTAGGGTCCCCCTCAAAATCCATACCAGACCCTTGAGGTCTGGGATGGATTTTAAGGGGAACCCCAGCCAAAAAAAATGGCGTGGGGTACCCCTCAAAATCCATACCAGACCCTTTATCCGAGCACGCAACCTGGCAGGCTGCAGGAAAAGAGGGGGGGACGAGAGCGGCCCCCCCTCCCACCTGAACCGTACCAGACCACATGCCCTCAACATTGGAAAGGTGCTTTGGGGGTCTGAGACCCCCAGATCCCACCCCCCCCCCTGTGTGAAATGGTAAGGGGGTACAAAAGTACCCCTACCATTTCACCAAAAAAGTGACAAAAATGGTAAAAATTACAGGAGACGGTCTTTGACAATTCCTTTATTAAAATCTTCTTTCTTCTGGTCTTCCTTTCTTCATCTTATCCTTCCGGCATCTTCTTCTTCCATCTTCTTCTTCCATCTTCTTCTTCCTCCGATCCGCTTCTTCTTGCTCCGGTCTTCTCGTCCTTCTCGTCCGGCATCGGCATCGGCGTCTCTTCTGGGGTTACCAGGTGCCCTCTGTTATAAAAGACCTGTCAGACGCAGCAAAGCCTCACACAGCGGGAGCCTCCCATTGCGAGGAGCGGCCCGAGAAGTGACGCCGATGCTGGACGAGAAGGACGAGAAGGACGAGAAGACCAGCGCAAGAAGAAGCGGATCGGAGGAAGAAGAAGATGGAAGAAGATGCCGGAAGGAGAAGATGAAGAAAGGAAGACCAGAAGAAAGAAGAAAGAAGATTTTAATAAAGGAATTGTCAAAGACCGTCTCCTGTAATTTTTACAATTTTTGACACATTTTTGGTGAAATGGTAGGGGTAATTTTGTACCCCCTTACCATTTCACACAGGGGGGGGTGGGATCTGGGGGTCCCCTTGTTAAAGGGGGCTTCCAGATTCCGATAAGCCCCCCGCCCGCAGACCCCCACAACCACCGGCCAGGGTTGTGGGGATGAGGCCCTTGTCCTCATCAACATGGGGACAAGGTGTGGCGCTAAGCAAACGTGTTTGAACAATCGTCGTAGGCGAAAACGGGAAACATCACGACTACTAGACTCAATGTTCAAATTTAATGTGAAAGTGGACCGGACATCAATCCGTTGCCGTAAATTCAGAGAATATACTTATTCAAAAGATATTCAAGTGAGTGTAATGTGAAAAATTCTAAATTAAATCAACAACAAAGAACTTATTAATCAATGACAGTGAACAGTACCGATGATAGTTGTAGAGAGTTCTCTGCATCAAAAAGTCGTCATATGGAGAAACGGCCAGATAATAAAACCATTAGACTCCGTATGGATAGTGGAAAATAGTATGACCACTATAAACGTTCTCAATATACCATCAGTTAGAAAAATGTGGTGTAACACATGAAAGGTATACTACAAAAATGGTGATAAGTGACTAAAAGCAATAATCAAATGGTAATTAGACACTCTTGGATATGTGTGTGCGAGAGGCCAACCCCAATGTGTATATGCAATAACACATTCGTAGCCACGCATGAATAGGTGTAAAAATATAATGGCTCGTAAATGGAGAGAGTTACTTATGCCAGCTAGAATTTTATATAAACCAATACAATCAACTCATTTAGGGTGTCTATACAGGACACACTGTCTCATTATGAGATGGTATGAGACCAGATATTGGTATACAACTGTCCATAGGCTATATGAGTTCAAATAATAAGTGAACAATCAAAGTTTCCGTTTGAAAGGTTTGAAAGCTGCGTCCTCTTTGTATCGGATTCAGTTGCAAACACAGTGGTATAGAAATGAATTCGGTACGCTTACCATATCAGATGGACCCACTGACCGGTGGTGAGGGGTCAAACGAGCCTGAAACTGCTTAGACTTGGTACCGCACTGGGTCACGACACCAGGGATGGAGCTGAGAGAGCGTATCGGTCTTCACTCACCCAATGGAAAGGGATCCAAAAAGTCGGTTAACAGGCAGGCGTTTCGCAATTGGACATCGATCCTCAGGACGTGTAGAGGTATAAAAACAAAGAAAAAAAGAGAGAGGGCCTCCTCATAGTGTAAAACAGGTCCAGAAAAGGACTCAATTTATTGCTGGGAATGCGTTAACATCCGCAATGCATTTTCGGTAAAATTCTTCATAAAAAATGCAATTTAAAAACAAAACAAAGACAATAAAAGCGCAGTGGTAGCAGTGTGACTGCAAGGTTCTTCCGACGCGTTTCGTCTAAGAAAGACTTCAACTGGGGCACAGGTTCCGCTCAGCATGTACCAGGATAGTGGGTATGGAGAGGGGAGAGAGTAACAAAAGATGGACCCGTATAGTGTAGTAGGTTTTGGATAACAATGAATGAGCTTTATTGTATAAAAAGGGGTACTCACATAAGCAGTATTATCACAGTGTAAATTCAAAATGAGCGCCGAGCTCGTGGCCAGTGCGTCACTTCCGGGGTCCGTATCCTGGTACATGCTGAGCGGAACCTGGTCCTGAACACCAGGAAGCATCCAGACCAACTACCATATAGGCTCCATACATCCCGGATAGGAGAGGAGTATCGTGCAGGAGACCCCAGAGCAACATCCCCCTGAGAGACCCAAGAGCACCCCCCAGAGAGTCCATCTTCTTGGCATCCACATACATTCTGCTTACCTTGCAGCAGGAAGGTAATTAGGTAGGACACCCACGGGTGTCATTAGCACTGAAGACTTCAGCGCTATCACCACCGCGGGCAAGCTCATTCACCACTACCTATCCCCACCTGGCACTCGGCACCACAGTGCAGCCCAGATTGGATCACATCTGTCATCACTAGCTCTACGTTGTCTATAGAGCTATATGTTATATGGACTGTCACCTATATTGTTTTTTGTGTTGATTTTCTCAATCACACTACACTATCACTTGTATTTGTCGGTACCCTGATTACCTCCATTTGCTGCCAATTATAGTACTATTACTGACACTAGTCGCCACCATTAGTACTATTACGTGCAATTGCTGCTATTCCATTCACCAATACTGCATTGGTTTCTACCACTCCCTTCATCCTTCCTTTTTCTATACCTTATGGTCGTTGCTATAATCTGAGCCACTGGTCATCACTCTATTATTACTTTATTTATTGCTTTATTGCTTCACAGCGACCTAGTGATTATTTCTTATTCTATAGTCACTTTATTCATTTTTTTGCATACTAATATCATTTTTTTGCATACTAATTTTTTTATGCACTATAGTGTGTTTTTTATCACGGTTTTTGCACACCAGCCACTATATATATATATATATATATATATATATATATATATATATATATATATACGTATAAGTTTTATGCTCATCTTGTATATTGATTGTTGCCATACAGTTGATTTTAGCCTATTGCATTATATGATTATATATAGACTTTTAGTTGCCTATTATAATTAGTTTCACGTTTTATATGATGCTGTGAGTTTATGATGTAAGCAGCACTTTGTTTTTTTGAGTATCAATAATACTTTTTTTTAAATTATAATCTTTATTAATTTTTCCATCCACAAATAATACATAATTTACACTTCATCTCAAATATTCAATAAATAATATTCTTTTTTACATACATATTATTCATGGCTCCAACTTATGCCCCTTTTAAAAAGAAAACTGTCTATGCTCCATCTACTAGGAAGGAGGGAGCCGCCTACACAGTGAAACTTCCCAAATTTGAACTAACTCGTTGTCCCCCTCTTTCCACGCTAAATTTCCCCCCCCCTCCCCCCACCCCCCTCTATTCTAGCTGTATCTGGTGTATTCCCTCTACCCACGGTCTCCACATCCTTTCAAATTCCTTCATATTGTATCTCCTTATGTACACGGCTCTCTCCTTCGGGATGGTTTCATTCATTATGTCAATCCAGTTTTTTACTGTAGGTGGCGCCTGTGATTGCTGATCTCAGCATTATCAACTTCCTCGCTTGGTACACGCCTCTTAATATTGCCACTGTTGTACTTTTCGTTTCTCCCTTTTCCTGTCTATACCCCAAAATACAAAATCCAGGTTCCTTTTCCAATTCCCTGTTGTATATACTCTTCAATACTTCTATCACCCCTTCCCAGTACCGAAAGAGCTTGGGGCATCTCCACATCATGTGGATAAGATCCCCCAACCCCTGGCACCTCGGGCATTTATCATTAGGTCTTCTTCCAAATTTACATAGCATCTTTGGGGTATAGTACACTCTATTAAGTAGCATTAAGTGCGAGAATCTCTGTGCGGGTGAAACCGATATCATCGGGCTTAGTTCTAATATTCTCTTCCATTGTCCCTGTGAGATAGCTCCTACATCCTGTTCCCATTTTTTTTTCACCTCCGGTAGCTTTTCTTCTCCCAGAGTCCCTCTGTTTAATAGTTTATATATTATAGATATTAGTCCTTTGGTAGATCCTGGCATCCCAATAACCTGTAACGCTGGTAATTCTTCCCATACCATAAGTTGGTTTCTGAACTGGGCTTCTAGGGCGTGTTTGATTTGAAGATACTTAAACTGTGTATTCTGGGAGATCTTAAATTCACTTTTTAATACTTCGAATTTTTTAATGGACTGGCCCTCGTACAGTTGACACACTTTTTTAATTCCCCTGTTTTCCCACTCCCTAATTTTACCTATTGCACTTAGTTCCTGTAAATTACTATTGTTCCAAACTGGGGTATATGTATTAATCTCCCTATACTTTAACTTTTTTTTGACGACTTTCCATATTTTACTGACCATTTTTATTGTTGGGTTCACAAACCCAAATGACCCTGCCTCTACGGTTTCTATTATGGTCTCATGAAGAGTGCCCATTAAAAGGATTTTTCCGTTAGGGGACCCACCCCCTTGAGCACAGCATCCCGCTAATTGTTGTAATTGAGAGGCTAGATAGTATAGCTCGGGATTGGGCAATGCAAGACCCCCTTCCCCTAATGGCAATTGCAGAGTCCGAAGCCGTATTCTTGCCTGTCCCCCTTTCCAGACCAATTCCCTGAACAGGCTCTCTATTTTATCAAACCATTTTCTGGGGATCCATATAGGGGCATTGTGAAGCACGTACAATAGCTGGGGCAACCAAATCATTTTTATTAATGAACATCTCCCGGCCCTAGACAGTGGGAGAGATTTCCAAATTTTTATTTTCTCCCTAAACTTCCCTAATATTGGTATCAAATTATTATCCACATATTGGTTGGGGTCCCTTGTTATCCTGATCCCTAAGTATTTAAGGGAGTCTACAACTACTAATTTAGGGCTATTCCATAACATCCCTTCCCCTATTTCGGCCATCGGAAGGAGCTCTGACTTTGTCCAGTTGATCTCTAAGCCCGTAAAGCTACCAAACCTCTCCACAGCTTTCATTGCTTCTTCCAGAGAATGTTCCATGTCCCCCAAGAAGAGCAATATATCATCAGCATATAATGCTATACGTTCTTCTCCTATACTCCTACGAAAACCTACAATCTCAGGGCTCCTTCTGATATGTTCCGCCAGGGGCTCCATTGCTAATGCAAAAAGTAAGGGCGACAAAGGGCACCCCTGCCTAGTTCCCCTTTCCAATTTTATTTGATTTGAAAATCTATTATTTATTTTTAATCTAGCTACCGGTCTGTCATAGAGCATTTTGATCCACCCGATCAGCCTGGGCCCAAATCCAAACTCTTCCAGGATGCGCCAAATATATTCCCACTCTATGGAGTCAAATGCTTTGGTCACATCTAATGCTAATATCGCCTTCAACCCTTCATTATCTGTTGGTGTTTGAATATTTAAAAAAGCTCTCCTTATGTTTGTACTGGTTGATCTATTTGTTATAAACCCAGACTGATCAGGGTGAACCAATTTTGAGATAACTTTGTCCATTCTAGCTGAAATAACTTTCGCTAAAATTTTAGCGTCCGTACATAAAAGGGAGATTGGCCTATATGAGGCGGCATCTAGGGGGTCCTTCCCTTCTTTATGGAGCACAATGATGGTTGCCTCTCTCATTGAACCAGGGAGATAGCCCGCCTCCATTGCCCCCCCCCCCAAGGCCTTCAATAGTTCGGGAAGCAGGATATCTCCATAGTATTTGTACGTTTCTGTTGGCAGACCGTCCGGACCCGGCGACTTTTGATTCGCCATATCAGCCACAGCCTGTTGAAGTTCGAGGAGCGTTATTGGGGAATCCAGACCATCTCTTTCTTCCTGTGTTATCTTTGGAAGGGCTAGATTCCCCAAGAAGCTCTCCATCACTGTTCTCCCAGCTCCCCTTACCCTTGCGGAATATAAGTCCCTATAGAACTCCTCAAAGCTTTCTAGTATACTTTTGGGATTCGAGGTTACCCCCCCTTCTCTACTCCGAATTGCTAATACATTACTGGGGGCCCTGTTCGCCCTTGCCACCTGGGCTAACATTCTCCCCACCATCTCTCCTTCCATGAAGGCCTCCTGCCGCTGTAACAGCTGTTTAGTCTCAACTCTCTGTATTACGCATAGTTTATATTCCTGTTGTTTTTCCAGCCATTTTTTTTTCCCCTCCGTTGTTGGGGCTAATATATAATTCTCCTCCGCTGCAGCCGCTTCACCCCTTTTATTTTCTTCTTGTGCCCTTACCCCCTTATTATACTTCGCTACCTGCTGAATTAATAATCCCCTCAAAAAGGCCTTCAGGGTATCCCATAGAATCCCGGATTCTGCTGTATTTGCATTGATTTCAATAAATTCTCTCAGTGTTGATGGAATGGTATCTATATTTTTCAGTATCTCAAACCAACACGGGTTAATTTTCCACCCCCTCTGTATATCCTCCCTCCCTATCTTTAGACCAAGCGTAAGGGGTGAGTGATCTGAAATCCCCCTAGGCCAATACTTGACTTCTTCCACCAACTCCAGTGCCTTATCATTTCCCATAACCATGTCGATTCTGGAGAGAGTAGAATGCGTGGCCGACCAGCAAGAAAATTGCTGAACGTCAGGGTTCCGTACCCTCCAGAAATCTATCCAACCCACCTTATCCATTATCTTTGTAGTTTCCACTGTCCTCTGGGCTGGAAATCTATCCATATTGTAATCCAATACCTGGTTGAAATCTCCTATTATTATAATTGGTATTCCCTGCTTATCCAGCAGGAACTCATTTAGTTTAAGCATGATCTCCATTTTAAATGGGGGGGGGACATATACATTTGCTACCACCATCTTTTTATCTTCAATTTGACAACAAAGAAATATATACCGGCCCATTTCGTCTGAGATGGCCTGCGTGCAGGAAAAATTCACTCCTTTCTTAATCATTATACTAACCCCTCTACTATATGATCCATGAACCGAGTGGTACTGATATTGGTATATCCCATTCTGCCTTTGTAATTGCTGGGCTGTTTCTTTTGTTAAGTGGGTTTCCTGCAGGCAAACCATGTCAATCCCAAAGCTACTCATCATTGAAAACACTATTGCCCTCTTACCCGCTGTGCCCAAACCCCTTATATTCCACGACCCCATTCTTAATATTTTAGCTTGCATCAAACTTCACCCAGTATCTATATATATTTTTAACCAATCGTGTTTCATCTCTATACCAGTGTTTTCACATATTATCCTAATAATTCCCCCTTCGAAGCTCTTTGTGTCTTCCTTCTTTCTTCCCCCTTCTGTGCATCTACTATGATACTCTATAATTCTCTCTTTTATATCAGTGAATGTACCCTTTTTCCCTGAACCTTTTACACACCTTTGATCTGCAATAGTACCCATACCCCCCCCCCCCCTCCCTCCCCCCTCCCCACATCCCCACCTCTCTAGGTGAACCCCCAAGGGGCTACCAGTGACCTTAACCCATACTGTTGACCCTTTCTTCACTTTCTTCACATACACCCGTATCATCATCCTCTCGTGCCCGCCCTCTGTGCAACCTCCCCCCCCCCAACCCATCCCCCCCCTTTATGCAATCTATTCAGAGTAGCATGGCGTGTCACAGTGCCAACAACCTTTCCCTGTTCTCCTCCACCCATTTCTCCACCCCCCCTGGATCCTCAAAGTACCGGGTTTCCCCCATGGCAATTACCCTCAGTTTGGCCGGGTATAGAAGAGCATACTGAATTTTGAATTTTTGTAATGACCGTTTGACCTGGATGAATTCTGCTCTACGTTTTTGGAGCTCCTGAGAAAAATCTGAATAAAAAGAAACTTTAATCCCATTAAAGAAGATATTCCCCTTGTCCCTGGCTTTTCGTAGAAGTGTCACTTTATCCTTGAAATTAAGGAACTACATTAACAGGGTTCGTGGATAGCCTCCTTCTGGTGGTGGACGGAACGGCACCCTATGTGCTCTTTCTATGCTAAATGATCCTGTGAAGGATTCTCTCCCGAAAGTCTCAATTAACCAGCCTTCTAAGAACTCAGTTGGGTTGGATCCTTCACACTTCTCGGGCAGTCCTACTATCCTAATATTATCTCTTCGGCTCCTATTCTCAATTTCCTCCAATTTGCAGGCTTGCCGATGTAGCTGTTCCCTTATAGTCTTCATCTCTTTAACCAGAGGAGAAACATCATCCTCCACCTGGCTGATCCTGCCTTCCAGTGCTGTAGTTCTCTCGGCAATCCTTTGCATATCTTGTCTTACCCGTGCCAGGTCCTCCTTAATTCCCCTCATCTGTTCACACAGGTCTTTAAGTGAATCATTAGAGGTTTTTACTGCCCTGAAAACATCCATTAATGTAGGTTCTTTCTCCATAGGCGGGGCAGGCCCTGCCACGGGACCGGCTGTTTCTGTATTTACTTTAGGGTTTTGATCTGGTAGCATGGTGTTTTTACCACCCTGTATCTGTGCCTTTGCCCCCTGACCTCTGGGTGTTACGGCATTTGGTTGACTCTGCCCTTGGCTTTTTCTCTCTCCTGTACCTCCTTGTTGGATTTTCGGCTGGGTCCCCTTTTTTGGCGGAGACTGCGACATGGGTTGCCCAAGTATGTGCCCTGTTGAGTGAGCAAATTGTTCTAGTCTTGCTGCCGCTGCCATGCCT
The DNA here is from genome assembly GCA_028564925.1 of Lithobates sylvaticus. Taxonomy (NCBI): domain Eukaryota; kingdom Metazoa; phylum Chordata; class Amphibia; order Anura; family Ranidae; genus Lithobates; species Lithobates sylvaticus. The sequence goes on from CM053031.1 coordinate 312,787,088, forward strand.
GTCTGCTGAGCATTTTTATCTTTATCCTTTGCTGAGCGTAATTGCTGCATTTTCCCTCTTTCCCTCAGGGGACCTTCGGGGGACCCAACAAAAAAGAACAATTCTGAACGATGGTCACTCCAACCTGGGTCGCAGGGTAGGTTGTCTTGACCCAGGCCACCCAGCCAATTAGAGGAATGAATAAACCAGACAGTCTTTTTCTCGTTTAAACGTGTAGGTTGCCAGGTGGGTAGTCAGCTGGCGTTCACCTATAGGCTACAGTTCTTCACCTGATGAGAACCTATAATCATATGGTATCACTGCCCGCCGGGCAGGGGGTGTATTCCTCGGAATACATCCAAAATATATTTAATATAGAAAAACAGTTTTCATAAGAAGGCACAAGCAACCAAGTCTATAATTTACTGGTATTCAGAATGATAGCTACAGATCTGCTCCTATAGGAAACCGAGACAATCAGATATACACAAATCTCTTCCTTTTCCCCCTGCAAAGATGCCGGGCCTTTGGTATTTTCCACATAGTATTTTCTCCTATGTATATAGTTTAAATATGTACAACTGTATATCTGTATATACAACTGTATATCCCCACAGGGGATCAGCTGGTTATGTGGTCATACAAGGCAGCCTGGTTGAAGATTTTTTTTTTTTTTTAATATTATAAAAAGTTTATGTCTTGGAAAAAAAAAAAAAAAAAAAAGGAAAAAAATAAGGAGAGGGGTAATAGCTCAGAGGAGGTCAGGCGGGCAGGCAGGCAGTTCCTAAAATAAATGTGCATATGTAACATGAACAGTCCTTCTTGCCCGAATGGTATCAGCAGGAAACCACAAAAAAAAAACAAGAATTTTCCTTTTCCTTCTCTTTTTCCTCCCTAGGCGCCATTAGCCAGGTCAGCCATATTAACCAGATACAGGACAGTCTATGTCAAAGCAGCATCCGATCACACACTTTTTCTTGTTTCATGTATTTTAAACTTCCATTACTAGTGTTTACTGGTGCTCACGCGACCGACCCTGGTAATGCCCGTCTCTCCATCCATGTGTCTGTAGATGTGTGCGCTGGTATACAGTAAACCGCCTATGTCTCTGGAGGGTATGTTGTCTCCTCGCCGTATAGCTTGTACTGCTTATCGGCTTGTCGGCTTGCCTGCTTCCTCTATGACCACGGGCACCCCCGCCGCTCTCTCCACTCAATGCGAACAGGGTATCGGGAGTAGCGTGTGACGTCACCTCCAGCCCTCCACGTCCTCACGCGGTCTCAAACCTAAGGCTCAGGGAGAGCCAGGGAGCTCCGCAGCCCACGTGTCGCCGGCACCTGTTGCAGCTCTATGGTGATGTTACGGCCGTAGAGCTGTGTTTACCAGGGGAGGGGTTCCCCGGGCCTCGCGGCATGTAAGCGAGTCGGGAGGTCAGGAGGGCACATTCGGGCAGCTTCTCACTCCTCTCCCTCACGCATCCCTCTGCACACTGCGCCGCTCAACACTCACATCCGGTCACGCCCCCAGTGGTTACTGATCAATAATACTTTAGTTGTGCTGTTAACCACTTGCTTACTGGGCACTTAAACACCCTTCCTGCCCAGACCAGTTTCCAGCTTTTGGTGCTCTCACACTTTGAATGACAATTACTCAGTCATGCAACACTGAACCCAAATTATTTTTTTGTCCTTTTTTTCCCACAAATAGAGCTTTCTTTTAGTGGTATTTGATCACCTCTGGGTTTTTTATTTTTTGCGCTATAAATGAAAAAAGACCAAAATTTTGAAAAAAAAAAACACATTTTCTTTGTTTCTGTGATAAAATTTTGCAAATTATTAATTTTTCTTCATAAATTTTGGCCACAATTTATACTGCCACATATCTTTGGTAAAAATAACCCAAATTAGTGGAAATTATTTGGTCTTTGTAAAAGTTACAGACGCTACAAGCTGTGGTGCGAATTATACAAAATTAATCACATCTGATGTGCTGGTGGCCTATCTAATTTCTTGTGACCCGAACAAGCCAGGAGAGTGCAAATACCCCCCAAATGACCCCTTTTTTGAAAGTAGACAATCCAAGGTATTTAGTAAGAGGCATGGTGAGCTTTTTGATGTTGTCATTTTTTTCCCACAATTCTTTGCAAAATGAATTATTTTTTTATTTTTTATTTTTTTCCACAAAATTGTCATTGTAATAGGTCATTTCTCTCACATGGCATGTGTATACCACAAATGACACCCCAAAATACATTCTGCTACTCCTCCTGAGTATTACGATACCACATGTGTGGGACTTTTACACAGCCTGGCGACTTAGAGAGGCCCAACATGCAGGGAGCGCCATCACGTGTTCTAGGAGCATAAATTACACATCTAAATTGTTGACTACCTATTACACTTTTGAAGGCCCTGGAGCACCAGGACAATGACACGTGACACTGACGTGGCACTGATGACAGGTGGCACTTATGACACGTGACACTGATGTGGCACTGATGACAGATGGCACTAATACGGGGCACTGATGACACGTGACACTGATGACAGATGGCACTAATACGGGGGCACTGATGACACGTGACACTGACAGATGACACTAATATGTGGCACTGCTGACAGATGGCACTTATACGTGGCACTGATGACAGATGGCACCGATACGTGGCACTGATGACATGTGACACTGATGACAGATGGCACTGATACGTGGCATTGATGACACGTGCCACTGATAACAGATGGCATGTGACAATGACAGGTGGCACTTTTGACAGATGGCACTGATACGTGGCACTGATGACAGATGGCACTGACGTGGCACTGATGACACGTGGCACTGATATGGCACTGATGACAGATGGCACTGACGTAGCACTGATGACAGATGGCACTGACGTGGCACTGATGACAGGTGGCACTGGGGACAGGTGGCACTGGCAGATGGCACGGATGGCACTGGGGACAGGTGGTACTGGGGACAGGTGGCACTGGCAGATGGCACGGATGGCACTCTGGGGACAGGTGGTACTCTGGACAGGTGGTACTGGGGACAGGTGGCACTGGCAGATGGCACGGATGGCACTCTGGGGACAGGTGGTACTGGGGACATGTGGTACTGGGGACAGGTGGTACTGATGACAGGTGGTACTGATGACAGGTGGCAGCGGGGACAGGTGGTAATGGTGACAGGATGGCAGCAGGTACAGATCACTTTATTTTTTTATTTTTTTATTTTTACTTACAGCGCATTGGCGCCGTTCCTCTCTCCCTCCTCACACGCTGTCTGTGTGAGGAGGCAGAGCGGCGCTGACAGATGATCTCATATGTTTGCATATGCAAACATATGAGATCATCTCTCATTGGACAGCCCGATCTCGCTGTAAACGGCAGCTGTGATTGGCCGTTTACATCGATCTGTGACCGGCTGTGTCCGACGGACACGGCCAGCACAGAACTTCCCCGATGCGCGCTCTCAGGAGCGCGCATTAGGGAAGTAAACAGGAGGACGTCCAGGGACGTCCTCCCAGCAGAGAGCGTCCGCGCTGCAGCCGTCTTTCGGCTATAGCGCGGGCGCATAGTGGTTAAAGTGTATGTCACGCCAACATTTTATATTCCTGATATATTCCTGCTGTACCATATACTTGTGTGAAAATGTATCCTGTTCTCTTTGTATTGCTTCTTTTGTGTGAACTCCCTGGTGTCCCTGTCAGTCCTCCTTATTTCCTATTTCAAACTGATCATGCCAGGCATGGAAACACATCCATCCCAGTGTAGTCAGTTTGCTTATTTGAATTCCACATGGGAGCACAGCCTGCCTGTACTCCATTGGTCAGAGGTCATGTGATCACTTGGGAAAGAAGACAAAAATGTATTTATGTTTTTAATATATACACATAAACATATAAACGCTTTCCTTGCTTTTCTATTTTAGTTGTAGTGGGTTGTTTTACAAGGTCAGGGTTCACATTTATCTTAAGATTCCATTCTTTATCTGTTTGGACTTCATTCTGTAGGACACTCCCTGAATTATATGGTTTTTAGGTGAATTATTAACTTCTGATCTGTTACCGCCTATGTTGGAAGGACACGATATAAAGTACTTTCTTGAAATGATTTATGAACTTTTATTTCAATAAACTTTTATTGAAGTTTTCACAGAAAAAGAACAAATAGACAAGTTGTAGGAGTATATTACAATAATATAGTGGTAGTGTAGGTACAAAAACATAAACATCTGAGTTACAATACAGTCACATGGTCTACAAAAGACGACAATTATGGACGAAAAAAATAGACAGATATATCCATAACAATAACAACATTAGGAGTTAAGCCAAGATATGCACGGTTTTGACACATACTCAATCTTTTTCAGTCCAAACTGTAGAGATAACATTTTTTCATATCCAAAAGTGATTTTAATAGATGCCACTACCTTGGTCAGATTATGAGCTGTGTCTGTCCTCCAGTGTCTGGTTATAACTGACTTAAAGCCCAGAAGTATATGTGCAACTATCGAGCAAAAGTTCAGTGGAAAATTATCAATTTCTACGTTTTGGATAGCTAGTAGAGTTGAGCGGACACCTGGATGTTCAGTTTCGGCGGGTTCGGCGGAACCTCAAAAAAAAGTCAGTGTTCGGGACCGAACTTGACCCAGAACTCCGAACCCCATTGAAGTCAATGGGGACCCGAACTTTTGAAGACTAAAATGGCTGTAAAAAAGTCATGGAAAGGGCTAGAGGGCTGCAAATGGCAACAAAATGTTGTTAAGAGCATGGCAAGTTCTCTGCAAACAAATGTGGATAGAGTAATAACTTAAAATAACATAAAAAAATATAAAAATAATATGCTGGAGGCCCCCTTCTCAGTAGAAGAGGTACAGGAAGTCATTAAGAACCTCAGAAACTCAACGGCACGATGCCACACATATGGTGGGAATGCCCCAAAATACGCCCTTTCTGGAAAAAATTATTCAATTTAATGGATAAGATAGTGGTAAAATAAAATACTTGGAAGTTAAAAAAATAAAAAAAATTATAATATTGACCTAGGAGGACGAGGTCCATATGGAGTAGGAGGTTGAGGTGGCGGTGGATGTGGCGGTGTAGGTGGAAGCGGTGGTGGAGGAGGACAAGGTAGCCAACACTGGTTCAAAAATACAACAATGGCTGTGTAAGGCTGGTGGTGATGTGTCGAATTCTGTCCGCCTGTACTGCGCTTGCTCAGTATGTAGGACAAGGGGATTTCGAAACTCTCCGAAGACGATGCGCGGTGAGTCCAGGTTCAAGCCACATCATCCGAGGTTGCCGAGCCAAGCGAGGCCGTGCCTAAAGCGTGGCGAGCGAAGCGAGCCCGTGAGGGGCCCTGTTACTATGTGCTACCGTATGTCCACTTGGATGGTGGGGCTTGAACCTGCACTCATCTTCGGAGATTTTGTGAATCTCCTTGTCCTCCGTACTGCGCAAGCGCTGCGCCTGCGCAGTAAGTGGCCGGACACTATCCGATGGCCTTACAGTTTTTGTCAGAACACCGGTATACATGTACAGTGGGGATCGAAAGTTTGGGCACCCCAGGTAAAAATGTGTATTAATGTACATAACGAAGCCAAGGAAAGATGGAAAAATCTCCAAATGGCATCAAATTACAGATTCGACATTCTTATAATATGTCAAAAAAGTTAGATTTTATTTCCATCATTTACACTTTCAAAATTACAGAAAACAAAAAAAATGGCGTCTGCAAAAGTTTGGGCACCCTGCAGAATTCATAGCATGCACTGCCCCCTTTGCTAAGCTGAGACCTGCCAATGTCATGGATTGTTTTCAGTCATCATCTGGGAAGACCAGGTGATGTCAATCTCAAAGGTTTTAAATGGCCAGACTCATCTGACCTTGCCCCAACAATCAGCACCATGGGTTCTTCTAAGCTCACAAAGCTGGAGAAGGCTATAAGAAGATAGCAAAGCCTTTTTTAGATGTCAATATCCTCTGTTCGGAATGTAATTAAGAAATGGCAGTCATCAGGAACAGTGGAAGTGTCATGAACAGGTGAGACCAGATTGTGTGGACTGCAAAGGAGAAACCCAAAACACAAGTAAAAGTAAATAAGATTAACGTTTATTGAGATAAGTGATATAAATAAGCAAACACCCCAAAATACAACAGTGCTCAGCCACAAACAGAAACCCACAGACAACAGATACATATGTACAGGCACAGGGAAGTACCGAAATCAACACGTCAGCCAGGCCAGGGTCATACACGGAAAGATCAAGGGATAACAAGGGCAGTCCAGAATCACAAACGATTAGCCAAGCCAGGGTCATGCACGGGAGATCAGCAGATGAACAAGGGCAGGATGGGAGAGGGAACTAAGGATGGGAAAGGCAACAAGGAGCAGGAACTCAGGAACACAGGAACACAGGATCAGGATCAGGATGGGCAGGTTACAGGTCACAGGTTCAGGGCACATGGAAGAGAGATACCAAAGCAAGTGTGTGAGGGCTGGCCGGGTATTTATAATCTGCCAGTGATTGGCCTCATGTGACAGCTGAGCGCAGAAAGAGCTGTCTGCTCCACACTGCCAGGATCCATCCGCTGGTGGACGCCAGTACTGCGGCCCAAAGATGATATCCCAGCAGGGAAGGCCTCTCCTGACAGTTATAAACTGCCAGGAGACACCTGCTGGTGGACCACAGTACTGCACGCCAAATGATGGGTCTTACCAGCGGACGGATCCATTCCTGACAGTACCCCCCCTCAAAGGAGCGGCCTCCGGACGCTCCAACTAGCTGCTGCTGGGACAAGTCCATGGCATCGAGGTGGGCAGCGGGCACTTCAAGCTGGGCAGCAGGCACTTCAAGCTGGGCAGCAGGCACGGGCACTTTAGGCTGGGCAGCAGGCATGGGCACATCAAGCTGGGCAGCAGGTACAGGCACATCAAGCTGGGCAGCAGACAGGAACACTTCGGGCTGGGCAGCAGACAGGAACACTTCGGGCTGGGCAGCAGACAGGAACACTTCGGGCTGGGCAGCAGACAGGAACACTTCAGGCTGGGCAGCAGACAGGAACACTTCGGGCTGGGCAGCAGACAGGAACACTTCGGGCTGGGCAGCAGACAGGAACACTTCGGGCTGGGCAGCAGACAGGAACACTTCGGGCTGGGCAGCAGACAGGAACACTTCGGGCTGGGCAGCAGACAGGAACACTTCGGGCTGGGCAGCAGACAGGAACACTTCGGGCTGGGCAGCAGACAGGAACACTTCGGGCTGGGCAGCAGACAGGAACTCATCAGACTGGGCAGCAGACAGGAACTCATCAGACTGGGCAGCAGACAGGAACTCATCAGACTGGGCAGCAGACAGGAACTCATCAGACTGGGCAGCAGACAGGAACTCATCGGGCTGGGCAGCAGACAGGAACTCATCGGGCTGGGCAGCAGACAGGAACTCATCGGGCTGGGCAGCAGACAGGAACTCATCGGGCTGGGCAGCAGACAGGAACTCATCGGGCTGGGCAGCAGACAGGAACTCATCAGACTGGGCAGCAGACAGCAACTCATCAGACTAGGCAGCAGACAGGAACTCATCAGACTGGGCAGCAGACAGGAACTCATCAGACTGGGCAGCAGACAGGAATTCATCAGACTGGGCGGCAGACAGCGGGTCATCAGACTGGGGAGCTGGCAGCGGGTCAACAGACTGGGAAGCTGGCAGCGGGTCATCAGACTGGGAAGCTGGCAGCGGGTCATCAGACTGGGAAGCTGGCAGCGGGTCATCAGACTGGGAAGCTGGCAGCGGGTCATCAGACTGGAAGGCCGGGACATCAAACTGGAAGGCCGGGAGCGGGTCATCAGACTGGAAGGCAGGCAGCGGGGCATCAGACTGGAAGGCAGGCAGCGGGGCATCAGACTGGAAGGCCGGGACATGAGAAGAAAAGGCAGGCAGCGGGGCATCAGACTGGAAGGCCGGCACCGGGACATCAGGCTGGAAGACCGGGACATCAGGCTGGGAGACCGGGACATCAGGCTGGGAGACCGGGACATCAGGCTGGAAGGCAGGCAATGGGACATCAAAGTGGAAGGCTGGAACGTCAGGCTGGAAAGCCGGCAGCGGGTTAGACTGGAAGGCTGGGACATCAAGCTGGAAGGCTGGAACATCAAGCTGGGGGGCTGGCACCAGGACATCAGGCTGGAAGGCTGGGGCGTCAGGCTGGAAGGCCGGCAATGGGACATCAGACTGGAAGGCTGGGACGTCAAGCTGGAAGGCTGGGACATCAAGCTGGGGGGCTGGAATCAGGGCATCAGGCTGGAAAGCTGGGGCATCCGGCTGGAAGGCTGGGGCATCAGGCTGGAAGGTCGGCAACAGGACGTCAAGCCGGAAGACTGGAGCGTCAGACTGGGTGGCAGGCACTGGAGCGTCAGACTGGGTGGCAGGCACTGGAGCGTCAGACTGGGTGGCAGGCACTGGAGCGTCAGACTGGGTGGCAGGCACTGGAGCGTCAGACTGGGTGGCAGGCACTAGAGCGTCAGACTGGGTGGCAGGCACTGGAGCGTCAGACTGGGTGGCAGGCACTGGAGCGTCAGACTGGGTGGCAGGCACTGGAGCGTCAGACTGGGTGGCAGGCACTGGAGCGTCAGACTGAGTGGCAGGCACTGGAGCGTCAGACTGAGTGGCAGGCACTGGAGCGTCAGACTGAGTGGCAGGCACTGGAGCGTCAGACTGAGTGGCAGGCACTGGAGCGTCAGACTGGGTGGCAAGCACTGGAGCGTCAGACTGGGTGGCAAGCACTGGAGCGTCAGACTGTAACAGGTTGGTTGGTGTGGAGGCAGGTTGGGTTACTGGCAGGATTGTGTGGGTCGGAAAGAACTTTCGCTTCTTTTTTGGTTTAGCCACTGCAGCTTTGTACGTAGGTGCAGGGCTGTAGGAAAAGAACGTATCTGGGCAAAATGAAGACCAGGGAACTGTGGCTGGAGAGAGTGAGAGAGAGTAGTAGGAAAATGAAAGAGAAATAGTTAAAGAGTAAAAGTAGAATAAGTAAAAAGAGGAAGTTAGAGTAAGTAGAAGTAATAAGTAGTAGTAAAAGTAGTTAAAGTAAGTAAGTAGTAAGAAGTAGTAAGAAGTAGTAGTAGTAATATAGAGTAAGTAGTAGAGATGTAAAGTAGTAATAACGTAAGAGTAAGAAGGTATAAGATAAGATCAAAAGGAGATGTAAGTAGAGTTAATGAGTAAGAGTATAGTATGTTAGTAAGTAAGTTAGTTAATAAAGTAGTAGAGTAGTAGTAGTAGAAATGTTTATGTAGTAGAAGTAAGTAAAAAGAAAAGTTGAAGTAAAGATATGAAGGTTAGGAGAAGTAGTAGAAAGAGAAGTATAGTAGTAGTAGTAGAAAAGTGAGTAAGAGTTAGAGTAGAAATAGTAGAAGAGTATAAAGTAGAAATAAAGTGTTAGTAGAAAAGTAGTAAGTAGAAAGAGTAGAAACAAGTAGGGTTTTGTGGGCTTGTTACAGGTAGAGGAGAAGAGGCAGGTGGGTTAAAGGCAGGATAGGTGCAGGGAGTAGAAACAGGGTATTGATACTTTGTGGGGAGCAGGGTATATTGGACGGTAGCTGAGGTTGCCTGCGGTGATGGGAGAAAGGACGCCTGAGCTGGCAGGCGTTTAGTAATGGGTCTGGGTTGAGGAGAGCTGACAGAAGCTGGGCATAACAGGTCTGACCATGCCTGAAGTATAGGCAACACAAAAGTGAGCTCACATACCCTCCGTCTGACCAGGGACTGCACTTCAGCTATACAATCCTCCAACAACTGTTTGGGACAAACTGAATAGTGCTCCACAAAGGATGCAGCGTCATCCTCCAATAGCCATACCAAGGACGCAACCTGGTTAATGCTGAAGGGGGGAGAAAAGTCATCACAACCCTTTGGGATACAAGGCAGAACCAGCTCTGTACACATTCTAATCAAAGGCTGAACATCCTCCAACAATATACTGCCCTGATCGACCACAGTGTGAGCTAAACGGATAATCTCCAGCAGCTGATCACTGGACCATCCTTTCAATGTCTGCCAGAGGTAGTCAGAACTCTTTGTTGCCAGCAGAGCATAATAGGCAATTATATCTGAATCCATTCCAAAAATGGGAAACAGAACCGAGATGGTTCCCCTGTGCAGCCACTTCTGGTCAGAGATGGCCTTGGTATACTGTCATGAACAGGTGAGACCAGATTGTGTGGACTGCAAAGGAGAAACCCAAAACACAAGTAAAAGTAAATAAGATTAACGTTTATTGAGATAAGTGATATAAATATATAAATAAGCAAACACCCCAAAATACAACAGTGCTCAGCCACAAACAGAAACCCACAGACAACAGATACATATGTACAGGCACAGGGAAGTACCGAAATCAACACGTCAGCCAGGCCAGGGTCATACACGGAAAGATCAAGGGATAACAAGGGCAGTCCAGAATCACAAACGATTAGCCAAGCCAGGGTCATGCACGGGAGATCAGCAGATGAACAAGGGCAGGATGGGAGAGGGAACTAAGGATGGGAAAGGCAACAAGGAGCAGGAACTCAGGAACACAGGAACACAGGATCAGGATGGGCAGGTTACAGGTCACAGGTTCAGGGCACATGGAAGAGAGATACCAAAGCAAGTGTGTGAGGGCTGGCCGGGTATTTATAATCTGCCAGTGATTGGCCTCATGTGACAGCTGAGCGCAGAAAGAGCTGTCTGCTCCACACTGCCAGGATCCATCTGCTGGTGGACGCCAGTACTGCGGCCCAAAGATGATATCCCAGCAGGGAAGGCCTCTCCTGACAGTTATAAACTGCCAGGAGACACCTGCTGGTGGACCACAGTACTGCACGCCAAATGATGGGTCTTACCAGCGGACGGATCCATTCCTGACAGGAAGTTAAAGCAAGATCTGGAAGACCAAGAAAAATATCAGACAGAGCGGGGTGGGAGCGGGAGATATTCTCGGCTGTTCAATTCAATCGTTTCTTTGAAAATATTTTAATTTGGAAAAGATTTATCGATGATATTTTTATTGTCTGGACCGGAACTCGAGATGAACTATCGCAATTTTTATCATGCCTTGAAATTAATTCCTATAATCTAAAATTTACGATGACCTGTGATCAGGTCACTGTGAACTTTCTTGATATTAAGATTTACGTTAATGAGGATAAAACCATTGTCTCTTCTCTATATAGAAAGCCTTCTGCAGGCAATACTATTCTTCACGCTGATAGTTCTCATCCCGAGTCCCTTGTCCAGAGCATACCATTTAGTCAGTACCTAAGATTGAAAAGGAATTGCAGCAAGGAAGCTGATTTTGAATTGGAAGCCAAAGCCTTACAGGCCCGTCTTCTGGAACGAGGCTATAGTAAAAATTGCCTTAAACGTTCGTACAATAGAGCAAAACAGAGGGATAGACATCAATTAATCCACCAAGTGAAACCACGTAAATCTGAATCCAAAGTCCGCCTAATCACCACTTTTGTTGGTGAACACAAAAAAGTACGCCACATTTTTGAGAAATATTGGCATCTTCTTTCGACAGACGATGTCCTTTCAAAATATGTGGGCGCTCACCCACAAATTACCTACCGCAAATCCACTTCTTTAAAAGATCGACTAGTTCATAGTCATCTTACTTTAAGAACTAAGATACATCGAAAAGGTACCTCTCCCTGTGGAAAATGTGAATTCTGTGATTTATTGATTAATTCCACTGAAATAATGCTGCCCTCTGGTCAAACCTTTAAGCCAAATTTCTATGCAACATGCAAGACTATTGGGGTTGTCTACCTCATGACATGTACGTGCCAGGCTTTTTATGTAGGGAAAACTAAACGACCCTTCTTTCACAGAATCAGAGATCACGTATCCCTTATAAAAAGAAAAAGATGGAGACTCCCATTAGTCGACATATGGGACTCTACCATTCATTCGATATTTCACAAATTAAGTTTTTTGCGCTAGAATTTGTACCAGACTTTGATCGCGGAGGTGACATTGATAAAACTCTATTACAAAAAGAATCAAAATGGATTCATAACCTTAGAGCCACTGTCCATCCAGGCCTGAATGAATCTCTGAGCTTCAAACCCTTCTTATAGGGCTAGGTCGCCATTGTCAATTTTCCCTATGAGATTTTTTCTTCTCATTTAAAATTATAAATCATTATGTGTATTAATTTTATTATATTTTTTGAGCATTAATAAAATGATTTCTCAGATGTTCATCACGTATTGGGTCTGTGCTGTGTTTGCTGACCTTTGGTGTTGGGGTTGAGGGTTTATGGCAAGATCCACAGCTCCACTGTATTATTTTACAATTATTGGCCATGTTTGGTCATGGTCCCTTTAAGGAGCAATTTTTTGCAGCCTTATATACATGTGAAGCTAAAATGTTTTGAAATGGGGCTTGACTGCCTCATATGGACACTAGAGGCGTCACTGGGAGTCCCTAGACCCTACAAGTCTATTTGACTCCCAACTGGGCGCCGCTTTAGTCACTTCGGGGTTAAACGCATGCGCAAACTGCAGCCGTTTTCTTGGTTACATAATTTCAAATATGTTCCAAGGAAATAGGGGTAGCTGATATGGATTTGTTTTGTGACCCAAATCAATTCTAAAATACTGTTCACATCCTGCTTAGGGATATAGATCTTTTATATCCTTCTGCTGTCTTGTATTGACATTATTGTCAGTCCATTTCCCGACAACTCCCTTTGCTGACAGTTCATCAGATGTGGCTTTACATCCTGGGATTCCTATTGGCTTTCAGCACTGAGGTCAGTTCATCTGGCTTCCTGTTGAGGGAAGCACTTCCGGTTTCACGGCTGTCACTTCCTGTGCGCACCTGCTGTGACACTATCTGTCCTCACCTGACCACTTGGCGCCAAAATTTTGGCGCCAAAACGGCGGTGGAGAGGGTTATTTAAGGGGAACTGTTTGGTCTGTCCAAATGTGCAGCTCAGCGGAGGTTCACTCCCAAAACGATGCTTGGTAAAGGTAACAGATCTTAGCAGACTATTTGCCACCTACTTCTACCGGGAATTGATCACTAAAATGCCTCTTTTATTCTATTTAAGGGGTTTAAGTACCTCACTCTGACCTCCCTATCTTCCGGATAGTCTCTTATCCAGGCTGGCACCCTGAGTGGATGCAAACCCTCAATATAGGTAAATATATGTTCAGGGCATGGTGATCTGTTCTTGGTTTGTTGATGGCAATTATATCTGTATGATATTTCCCTGATGGACTAAAGAATTTCCTTTTAAAATATTCCATAGATTCAAACTTGGACTTCCTCTCTGGCAGTCATGAGCATTTTGTCTATATGCTCTTATTACCTTCAACATAGCATATCAAGCAAATACTTTCCAGGTGGGTTCCCCCTTTTTGGGATAATATAATATATCTATTTCTACTTTCTTCAATACCATAATAATCTAAGCATCTTTACTAATATACCCCATAGATGGATTGCAAAACTGATATAGTTTTGGATATTATTTCCCTCTCTATGATGCACTCATTACAACCCCATGCATTCAGCATTTATGTGGACTGCGGAATTCTCTCCCGGAACACCCAGGTTAGCATATGAGCCTACAAGCTCCACCCACTCCCCTTTTACGTGATGTTCATTTCTATACTATTCTACCTAGGCAGTGTCAATTTTGTGTGTTCAATGTCTGACTGTATTTCTCTATTTCAGTAAATATTATATGACATTACTTAACTCTCCTGAGGAAGCCCAAATTTGGGTGAAACATGTTGAGAAAAAGAGCAATAAATGAAAACTTCATCTCTGTTCAGTGATGTATTGTTTTTAAATGTTTTCATAGACATATGATGTCAAAAGTGCAATATCAAGTTATGTTGTGATTTTCAATAAGCAATTTTTCATATTTAATATTTTTTGTATCATTGCGCCCTAAAAGTCCCAAATCTGTTCATGGAACAAAATTTTGACTTAATTTAAGGGATGAGGTGCTATACCTTAGCTTTCAGCAACTTAGCTCATCTTCTAAAAATATCAGACAGAACAGCTCGCAGGATTGTGAGAAAAGCAATTCAAAACCCACGTTTGACTGCACGATCCCTCCAGAAAGATCTGGCAGACACTGGAGTTGTGGTACACTATTTCACTATAAAGAGATACTTGTACAAATATGGTCTTCATGGAAGAGTCATCAGAAGAAAACCTCGTCTACGTCCTCACCACAAAAATCAGCGTTTGAACTTTGCAAATGAACATATAGACAAGCCTGAGGCATTTTGGAAACAAGTTTTGTGGACCGATGAGGTTAAAATAGAACTTTTTGGCCGGAATGAGCAAAGGTACGTTTGGAGAAGAAAGGGCACAGAATTTAATGAAAAGAACCTCTGTCCAACTGTTAAGCATAAGTCTGTCCAACTGTTAAGCATGAGGGTGGATCAATCATGCTTTGGGGTTGTTTTGCAGCCAGTGGCACAGGGAACATTTCACGAGTAGAAGGAAAAATGGATTCAATAAAATTTCAGCAAATTTTGGATGGTAACTTGATGCCATCTGTGAAAAAGCTGAAGTTAAAGAGAGGATGGCTTCTACAAATGGATAATGATCCTAAACACACCTCAAAATCCACGGGGGATTACATCAAGAGGCGTAAACTGAAGGTGTTGCCATGGCCTTCACAATCTCCTGACCTCAACATTATTGAAAATCTATGGATAGACCTTAAAAGAGCAGTGCGTGACAGACAGCCCAGAAATCTCAAAGAACTGGAAGACTTTTGTAAGGAAGAATGGGCAAAGATACCTCAAACAAGAATTGAAAGACTCTTGGCTGGCTACAAAAAGCGTTTACAAGCTGTGATACTTGCCAAAGGGGGCAGTACAATATATTAACTCTGCAGGGTGCCCAAACTTTTGCAGACGCCATTTTTTGGTTTTCTGTAATTTTGAAGGTGTAAATGATGGAAAAAAAAATCTAACTTTTTTGACATATTATAAGAATGTCTAATCTGTAATTTGATGCAATTTGGAGATTTTTCCATCTTTCCTTGGCTTCGTTATGCACATTAATACACATTTTTACCTGGGGTGCCCAAACTTTCGATCCCCACTGTATATTCTGCACAAGGTACAGACAAGTCCTGTGGGATCCATGCCTGGTTCATTTTAATGAACGTGAGCTTGTCCACATTGGCTCTGGACAGGCGGCTGCGCTTGTCTGTGATAACGCTCCCTGCCGTGCTAAATACACGTTCAGATAATACACTGGCTGCAGGGCAGGCAAGCACCTCCAAGGTGTAATTGGCAAGCTCAGGCCATGTGCCCAATTTGGAGACCCAGAAGTTGAAGGGGGCAGACCCGTCATTCAGTACGTGTAGGCGTGTGCACACATACTGCTCCACCATGTTGGTGAAATGCTGCCACCTGCTAAGACGTTCCATCTCAGCTGGTGGTGCTGGTTGTTGTGGCGTGCTGACAAAGCTTTTCCACATTTCGGCCATGCTAACCCTGCCTTCCGAGGGGCTGGTGGTGCCCCGGCTGCGTTGGCGACCTCTTCCTCCTCCTCTGCCTTCGCCTTGTGCTTCCACCGTACCCCCGCTGTCAGGTGGGAATGCCACCAGCATCATGTCTAAAAGCGTGCGCTTGTACTCGCGCATCTTACGATCACGCTCCAGTGAGGTAATTAAGGACAGCACATTGTCCTTGTAACGGGGATCCAGCAGGGTGGCCACCCAGTAATCAGCACCAGTTAAAATGTGGGAAATTGGCGGTCGTTGCGGAGACACTGCAGCATGTAATCGCTCATGTGTGCCAGGCTGCCCAGAGGCAACGAAAAGCTGTCCTCTGTGGGAGGTGTAACGTCTGTGTCCTCTGTATCCCCCCAGCCACGCACCAGTGATGGACATGAGCTGGTCTGGGTGCCACCCTGCTGTGAACATGGTTCCTCCATCTCCTCCTCATCCTCCACCTCGTCATCCTCCAGAACTGTGCCCTTGCTGCCGGACAATTGTGTACCTGGCGCTTGTTGGTGCAGGAACCCACCCTCGTAGCCACTTGTAAATGACTGCCCTGAAAGCCTTGGAAATGAACCCTCTTCCTGTGCCACATCATCTTCCATCATCGCCTGAAGCGTTTTTTCAAGGAGGCATAGAACTGGGATAGTAACGCTGAGAACGGCGTCATCGGCACTGGCCATGTTGGTGGAGTACTCAAAACAGCGCAACAAGGCACACAGGTCTCGCATGGAGGCCCAGTTATTGGTGGTGAAGTGGTGCTGTTCCGCAGAGCGACTCACGCGTGCGTGCTGCAGCTGAAGCTCCACTATCGCCTTCTGCTACTCGCACAGTCTGGCCAGCATGTGCAAGGTGGAGTTCCACCTTGTGGGCACGTCACATATGAGACGGTGAGCGGGAAGGCCGAAGTTACGCTGCATCGCTGACAGGTGAGCAGCAGCAGGGTGAGAACGCTAAAAGGGCTCACAGATGGCCCGCACTTTCTGCAGCAGCTCTGGCATATCGGGGTAATTTTTAAGGAAGGTGTTGGTGGTGAAGGTGTTACGCTGACCAGATGAGGAGGCGATAGAGGATGAGGAGGCGGAGTAGGAGGAGTTAGCAACAGGAGGCAAACTGAAGTGCCCTGCAATCCTCGGTGGTGGAAGGACATGCGCCAAACTGCTATCCGCCTCAGGCCCAGCCGCCACTACATTTACCCAGTGTGCTGTTAGGGAGATATAACGTCCCTGACCGTGCTTACTGGTCCACGCATCCGTAGTTAGGTGGACCTTGCCACAGATGGCGTTGCGCAGTGCACACCTGATTTTGTCCCCCACTTGGTTGTTCAGGGAAGGGATAGCTCACCTGGAAAAGTAGTGGCGGCTGGGCACGATGTACTGTGGGACAGCCAATGCCATCAGCCTTTTAAAACTCTGCGTCTCCACCAGACGGAATGACAGCATTTCAAAGGCGAGGAATTTTGAAATGCTGGCATTCAGGGCCAGGGATCGCGGGTGGCTAGGGGGGTACTTCCTCTTCCGCTCCAGTGTTTGGGAAATAGAGAGCTGAACGCTTCCATGGGACATTGTGGAGATGATTGGTGACCCAGGTGGTAGTGTTGCTGGCAGATCCTCTGTTTGCGGGTTGGCAGGTGTCACTGTCACTACAGAGGTGGATGAAGAGGCCGAGACTGCAGCAGAAGAGGAAGCAGGAGGAGCCAGAGACCTTTCTTGGTTTTTGAGGTGTCTACTCCACTGCATCTCATGCTTTGCACTTGGATGCCTGGTCATGCAGGTTGTGCTCAGGTTGAGAACGTTTATGCCTCGCACAGTCAATTGTTCGGGTTCGGGTCCGGGACCCGGACACCCAAAAGTCCGGTAAGGACCCAAACTTTAAAGGTTCGGGTTCGCTTAACCCTAATAGCTAGGGCTGTGGTTGATGGAGTTAAGATCCCAGTGGTTTTACTTTGGAGGTTATTATAAAGAAGGGAAGTCCTTTTCAAAAAGGTTGGCTGGGAGCTGTAGTAATTCCATAATTGAAGGGAAAGGTATAAGAGCGGTGGAAGAATAAGACATTTTTAATAAAGGACTTGTCAAAAACTGGCTATTGTCTTTTGTCACACTACACAATTTTTTTTGGTGAATGGGTAGGGGTACAATGTACCCCATACTCATTCACATAGGGAGGGCTGGAATCTGGGGGCCCCATGTTAAAGGGGGCTTCCAGATTCTGATAAGCCCCCCACCGGCAGACCCTGACAACCACCGGCCAGGGTTGTCCGGAAGAGGCACTTGTCCCCATCAACATGGGGACAAGGTGCTTTGGGGGGACCCCAAAGAATCCTCCCCATGTTGAGGGCATGTGGCCTGGTATGGTTCAGGAAGGGGGGGCGCACGCTTGTCCCCTCCCTTTCCTGACCTGCTGGGCTGCATGCTCGGATAAGGGTCTGGTCTGGATCTTGGGGGGACCCCCACACCATTTTTTGTTTATAATTTTGTAATTTTTTTGTCTTGATTTTTGAATAGCCAAATTTTTGGAATTCCACACGATAATATTATTGAATACTTACATACCATTGCATGCATTTAAAGAGTTAAAATTATGGAATAAACCAAACTGATGTGCATTGGATAATTATTCTGCTACAGTACAATGCAAGTTTTCAGCAGGTGATACCATCAGTGGGCTAATGTTTTATTCTTTTTAATCTATACAACAATGTTTTGCATTTTAGGCATTAATATTATGGTACCAACCATGCTCATGTGGCAATGGCTATTAGGCATTTGCCTATTGTCAGCATATGCTGCTGATAAAGATGTAAGCTTTGCCATTTTTATTTTCACAGTATATAGCTGGTTGCTAAGCAAGGGCCTGGAAAGCCGGCTGCCGCTTTTTTAACAACGATGAGTCATCATCTGTCAGCAGGGTTTCCCACTGACAGGTGAATGTAAAAAAACTAAAACTTCCCGAAAAAAAAGATGGCATTGGGTCCCACGTGCATACCAGACCCTTTAGGTCTAGTATGGATTTGCCTAAAAAATGCCTCCCCTGCAGCCCCAGTGTGAAAGCCTGAGTGCTTTTACACTGGGGCGGTGCGTTGGTAGGATGTTAAAAAAAAAGTCCTGCAAGCAGCATCTTTTGGGCGGTGGAGGAGCTGCAATGTGAAATGGCTCTAAGATCTGAATGATGATCCCGGGGGGGGGGGGGGGGGGGGGGTTTACGACAAGATACTTGTGCTGCAAATTATACTGGTGAGTGAGCACACAAGTCATGGGGTGAATCCTTTGGCTTGGTCATGTGCAAAAGCACAAAACTGCATTTGGGCACCATGGGGTTTTTTTTCTTCATGTGATGGTCGTGTGGACAGGTCTTACAAATTTTTCATGTTTTCTAATACACAGACTCATGACATAGAAAAAAGAGAATTTTAGGGAATTGAATTGTGTGTTAATACTGCCAACATCCTAAATAGCATCATAGAGAGAGCATGCACCAAGGTGCATTGGGAGATGCCCCCTTGGACTTTTAATGGCAACAATTAAGTATAAAGGGTCAAGATAGATAAAAAGGCACAAAGGTGCCAACTTTATTATTGTACAAATAGTAAAAAAAAAAAAATATATATATATATATATATATATATATATATTGCGTATAAACACAATTGGCTTAAAATGTATTGTAGTAGTTTATCAATGAACCAACATAGACAGACAATAAAAATGATATCAAAAGTAAAAATTGGATCCTACTCCAGATATTAGAAGCACTTCATATTAAATCACATATATATATATTAATACAGGTGAGCGAATATACATAAATGTTAAACCAAGATAAAAATCTTCATATAAATGTCCCGTGAATGCTAGGTAATCCTAAAAATTGAAAAAAAGGAAGTGAGACACCGCGCTGGTCCCTACCTTAAAGCATAATAATCACTAATGATAATCAAATAGGTGACATCAACATATAAATATAAGTGAGAATTAGAAATGATAATAAACCATAAACCCTAAAGCGGCAGCTGAAAAATTGTGAGATATGCACAATAAATAAACAGAATGATACAAAAAGCCGTGCTGATACCTAAATTAAAAATAAACTAAATGGTGCAAATAAATAGTGATACAAGCCTAAAGCAATATCATGTAATGTAGTCCAAATAATGACAATGAAAGTCCAGTGAATGGGTGAATGGAGACCTAAAGCAATTAAAGTGATATGGTCTAATGGGTAAAAAAACAGAAGTCAAATATGAAAACATGAATCCAGAGGTGATAAAGGTGAAAATCCAAAAAACAGTGACTGTCGTGATCCACCACCATAAGTTGAATGTGCTTACCAGAGGGCAAGCTCAAATAAGCCCATAAGTAGATGTCAGGATGAATCCCAGCCAGATGGACCTCAAATGTGGCCTCCTTCACAAGGTTAACCAGGGACGGAAACCACGCTAGCAATCCTCCTTGGGACCGATTGTACCAAGGGCAATCTCCAGTGACACTGAACCCACAATCTCTTTCCAGCACAGCTCTCCTCATGTGTGGAGTCCGGGGCTCAGAGGACACAAGTTCTGCACTGTACAGGATGCCTGGTGCTGCTCATACAATATAATGTGTGTCCTATCCTAAAAATTGAAAATTCATATCATAATACTTACCGTAATTTTTCTTTCCTGATGGACTCCATGGCAGCAACGTGTGGGGTTTAGTCCCGCCTCCATTACCCTATAGGACACTACTCCCATAAATCTTTGCTCCCTGCCCACGGCCGTGTTCGATAACTAGCCTACTCCAGCCATTTGGGAGGGAACTCCTGCTGCCATGGAGTCCATCAGGAAAGGAAAATTACAGTAAGTATTCTGATAGGAATTTTCAATTTTCCTGACAGACTCCATGGCAGCAACGTGTGGGAAATAACTCGCCAAAAACACACCCGGGTGGGCAAAATGCTGAACAAAAAAAAGATGTATTTAACGCTGTCAACCGACAGAACTTTCAAACCAAAATTAACAGAAGATAAGGATGCAGGTTCAACACAGTAATGGGTCATAAACGTATGTATTGAAGACCAAGAAGCTGCCCTGCAGATTACTTCCGGCGCCACGTGACGAGAGGCTTCCCATGATGTGGAAAGACTCCTGGTGGAATGTGCCTTCACTGCCTCAGGAGGAGCCAAGACCTTCTCTCTGTAAGCCCACTGGATGGCTTGGACCACCCATGCAGCAATGGATCTAACAGAAGCTTTAGAGCCCTTATTCTTTCCATGAAAAAGAACGAAGAGGGAGTCAGTCTGACGAAATGAAGCTGTAACATCCAGATATTCTTTCAGCGTAGCTCCCATGTCAAGAGGATGTGGATCCGAACCTCCATCAGACATGAAGGTAGGTAGAGTGATCTCCTGGTTTTCATGGAAAACAGTGGTTACTTTGGGATTTGATCCCAGCATTGGAATGAGGACCACTCTATCCGGGAAGAAGGTGAGGAAAGGTTCCTTGGAGCCTAGCGACTGAATCTCTGAAATTCTCTTCGTCGACGTTATGGCCACCAGAAAAGAGGTTTTAAGTGTTAGTTCCTTAACTGAAAGTGATTTGTTGAGTTGAGTAAAGAAATCCAACACCAGAGGGAGGTCCCATTTTGGAAACCTAGGTTTCCTCTGCAGCCTAAGCCTGACTGCTCCTTTGAAAAACTGTTGGACCAGAGGATGATTGGCCCATGTGACTCCAGAGAATGCTGAAATACCATGTGACTAGTAAACTTTGCCCAGATCCTTTCATACATTGGTACCTCTTCTTGCACTAAGGAGAGTGAGAATAACTTCTATTGGACAGCCTAACGCTTCCAGCCTTCCCCTCTCAAAGACCAGGCCCTTAGGCGCAGGTGATCTGGACAGGGATGCAACCTCGAACCCTGGGACAGGAGGTCTGGTCTGGATGGTAACGGAATCAGATCCTTGACACTGAGGAGTGTCAGAAGCATAAACCAAGGCCTGTTGGGCCAGTAGGGGATTATTGCAATTACCTCTGCTGTCTCTGACATGAGTCTCTTCAGGAACTGTAGGATGATCGGGATTGGAGGAAAGGCATACGCCTTGAGGAACCACCTTTTCTCTGTCAGGGCATCTACCCCGTAGGCTTGAGGATCTCTGTACCTTGAATAGCACTTTGCTAGTTTTTTGTTGCAGGGTTCGGTTCCACTTCTTGGAGAAGGGAAAGACTTCGGGTACCCCCCTGCCTTCTGATGTATGCCACTGCTGTGGTATTGTCAAATCTGAGGTTGACCGAGGCCCCTGGAATCAGGTGACGGAAAGCCAGAAGAGCCTGGAAGGCCGCTGTCAGGAAAATCGTGGTTCCAGGCGGTTGATTGGCGCGCGCCGACGCGCGCCGACGCATGGTGGTGTGCGCGTTCCCGTGAGCGCGGGCTTGCGTGCGCGCGCGCGCTGGCGTCCAAGGGCGCGCGCCCTGTGATTCACATCCACCTGTATGGACTGTTGGCGCCAATGGGGCTATTTAATCAAGCAGCACCTGCTGGCTAGTGCTGCCTGATCTTCAGTATACCTGATACTCTGCACCAGCCACTACCTGGTTCCTGTGATCTCTCAGTGATCTGTTTGTTCCTGTGTTATACCCTGCTTACCTGTAAAGACCTTGGCTTAACCCTTTGGACTATCCGGATTTCCGCCTGCCTCAGACCTCTGCTTGACCGACCATTCTCCTGCCAACTCCTTTGTACTGTGCTGTTTGAACGTTGCCGACTTCTGCTTGGATTTGGACTTCTTATATCTCCTGCTCAAGGGACCTGTATCTGCTTATCCTGTATTATATCCGGCTTACAGTGAGTTTCACCACCTGTATTGGGAACCCCATCACCATCCCTTACCCGCTGAGTGACGTGAGTTTACCTGCCGTTATTTCACCTCGCTGTCAGAAAACTCTACATACCGGAACTTTACCTTACTACTTGTGAACCCTGCTTGCCTGCACTTCACCTCATCAACAGCGGACCGCCATCACCAACTTCCGGACCCCTACACCAGGCTCCCTTACCCTTCCTGACTTCCGTGCCTCCTGTACCCACCTCCAGGGGCCGTCAGTCGGATCCGTACGGGAGACCTCCTCCTGCCCAATTGGACTCATCTGTCAGGTACGTGCCGTTTGTGATAGTATCAGGCAGCCATGACCGAGTCCGGGCAGGGGGTCTCCCCCATGGAGGAACTAGGCAGACATCTAGCGGGTCTCACCCAAGCAGTAAAAGGCCTACAGGAAGGTTACACCCGTTTGATGGAACAGGTTCAGACTTTGTCCGCTAACTCTCAAGGAACGTCTTCCACGGGACTTCCCCAGCCACCTTCTGTAATTATGTTACCCCCAGAACCCAAAGTACCCCTACCCGAGAAGTTTTCTGGGGAACGAAGTAAGTTCCGTGCCTTCCGCAACGCATGTGAGCTGTATTTTGCCCTACAGCCACGGACTTTCTCTCTGGAAGCTACTAAGGTGGGCTTCATCATCTCCCTCCTGACAGGGGAACCCCAGACCTGGGCCCACCGCCTGCTGGAACAGAAAGCCACATCCTTGGAGTCCTTTAATAGTCTCTTCACTGCTATGTCACAGCTATATGAGGACCCTCAACCCACCGTTACGGCCGAAGTCGCATTACAGTCCTTACAGCAAGGTCGCAGAACGGCCGAGGACTATGCCGTCGAGTTCAAACGTTGGAGCTCTGATACAGAATGGAATGATGCGGCGTTACGCCATCAATTTCGCAAAGGATTATCAGACCCTCTGAAAGATGAACTGGCTCGAGTGGGGGTTCCTCCAACTTTGGATGAACTTATCAACTTATCAGTGCAAATTGACCGCCGTCTCAGGGAAAGACGGGCCGAAAGAGCCTCCGGGCCTTCTTGTCCCTTCTGGATGGTCCCCAAGGTCACCGGGCCACCCGGTGTGGCTCCTTCAGCTTCATCTACTCTAGCGACAGGAGCTCCGGAACCAATGCAGATTGGGTTGCTCAGACCTTCTTTGACTCCTGAAGAGAAGATGCGCAGACGGGCCCACAACCTGTGCCTATACTGTGGTGAACCTGGACATTATGCAAGAATGTGCCCCAACAAGACACGTAAGTGCCTGCCCTCTTCTTCCTTGTGTGCACCTGTCTTGCTTCCAACTGGCACTCACCTGGCGATCTCCATTATTTTACAGCTCTCCGGCCGGAGCATTCCAGTATCGGTCATCATTGACTCAGGAGCATGCAGCTGTTTCATTGATCAAGCCTTCGCAACCAGCCATGGCATTCCTCTTCAACCCAAGACCCGAGGTCTTTCAGTACACCTGGCCGATGGATCCACCCTTAGTTCCGGTCCGGTAACCCAAGAAACCACACCTCTATTAGCCACTATAGACTTTCAACATCAAGAATTTCTCTGTCTGGACGTCATACCATCTCCACTTTTTCCAATCATACTTGGAATGCCCTGGTTGCGGGCCCACAACCCCAATATCAACTGGGCCACAGGGGAAGTCCAGTTCTCTTCTGAATATTGTCGGCAGAATTGTCAATGTCAAACCTCTGTCAAACTGGCTCCTCTTCTCTGTATGGGGTCTGATGCTGAACTCCATCAGTCCATTCCTGAACCCTACCGGGACTTTGTGGATGTATTCAGTAAAAAGGGGGCAGAAACTCTTCCTCCCCACAGGCCTTATGATTGCCCCATAGAATTATTACCTGGAACAGAAGTCCCCTTTGGAAGGATTTTTCCATTAACGGAACAGGAATTGGGCACTCTAAAAGACTACATAGATGAAAATCTAGCAAAAGGCTTCATCCGCCCCTCCACGTCCCCGGCCGGCGCGGGCATCTTCTTTGTTGAGAAAAAGGACCACTCCCTACGCCCTTGCATTGACTACCGGGAATTAAATAAAATTACCATCAAGAATAGATACCCTCTACCACTGGTGCCAGAACTCTTCCAAAGACTGGGGACAGCCAAAATCTTTACTAAACTGGATCTTCGCGGGGCTTACAACTTAATCCGCATCCGAAAAGGGGACGAGTGGAAAACGGCTTTTCGCACTCGATTTGGACATTATGAGTATCTTGTCATGCCTTTCGGCCTGTGTAACGCTCCTGCTACGTTCCAACATTTTGTCAATAACATTTTCCACGATTATCTGGATCTGTACGTTATTGTTTATCTAGATGACATCTTAGTTTTTTCTACTTCTTTGAATGATCACCGCAAGCATGTCCGAAATGTTCTTGCCCGCCTGAGACAGCATGGATTATACGCCAAACTTGAAAAGTGCAGTTTTGAAATCCACACCGTGCAATTCCTGGGATTAATTATTTCTGCTGATGGAATAAAAATGGACCCTGAAAAGGTATCCGCTATCCTGGATTGGCCAGCACCCATGGACAAAAAAGGAGTACAACGCTTCGTTGGCTTTGCCAATTTCTACAGAAAGTTTATTAAAGGTTTTTCCTCCATCATTTCCCCTATTACCGAACTCACCAAACAGGGGACTCGATTTCTCTGGACTCCCGAAGCACAACTGGCCTTTGAAGAGCTCAAGAGACTTTTTACTTCGGCCTCCATTCTCAAACACCCAAACCCAGCTTTGCCCTTCGTATTAGAGGTTGACGCCTCCGAGATTGCAGTAGGTGCCGTGTTGTCCCAACGACAGGGTGCCAAGGCCCTTCTTTATCCTGTGGGTTTCTTCTCTCGCAAACTGACCTCGTCAGAACGAAACTACGATGTGGGCGACAGGGAACTTCTTGCCATAAAGGTAGCATTGGAGGAATGGCGCTATCTACTCGAAGGTGCTGCGCACCCTGTTCTGGTTTACACCGATCATAAGAACTTGGAGTATCTGAGGACGGCCAAAAGATTAAGACCTCGGCAGGCCAGGTGGGCTCTATTCTTCTCACGGTTTCAGTTCCACATAACCTATCGACCAGGTTCCAAGAATACCAAACCAGATGCTCTTTCCCGAATGTTTTTGGATACCGAACAGGCCCCACTTCCCGACACCATTTTACCTTCTGGGAACTTCTTGCTCTTACAGGGGGATCTTATTTCTCAAATCAAACAAGCCTCTGTTGGGATGCGTCCTCTGGATGGGATGTCCGTTAAGGACGGTCTGTTCTGGCATGAAGACAAAATTGTAGTACCAGAAGAATTAAGGGTGCATGTACTAGAGTTATGCCACGACCACAAACTGGCAGGGCACTTCGGCACTCAAAAAACAACCAATCTGCTGCAACGTACTTTCTGGTGGCCTCATCTGACCCGGGATTGTAAAAGATATGTTGAGTCATGCAATGTTTGTGCACGAAACAAAACTAGCCGGACAAGAGCCTGGGGTCTATTAAAACCTCTACCAGTCCCAGAAAGGCCATGGAATATGGTTTCAATAGACTTTATTGTCGAACTTCCCCCATCGGAGGGGTTTTCTTCTATCTTTGTCGTAGTAGACAGACTATCAAAGATGGCCCACTTCCTGCCCATGAAGGGCACCCCGTCAGCCATGGAAACAGCCAAAACATTTATCAAAGAAGTGGTAAGATTACATGGAATTCCAAAAAATATTGTTTCAGATCGTGGTGTCCAGTTCACCTCCAGATTCTGGAAGGCCCTCTGTGGATCTTTGGAAATTGAATTGGCATTCTCCTCGGCATATCATCCACAGACAAATGGGCAGACTGAGAGAACTAATCAAACCCTAGAACAATATTTACGCTGTTTTTCTACTTTCTCTCAAGATGACTGGGCTCCTCTGCTTCCCATTGCCGAATTCTCATACAACAACTCTCTACACTCATCCATCAATCAGACACCGTTTTTTGCCAACTACGGCTACCATCCATCTTTTCTACCTCAATCAATACCTGAATGTTCAGTGCCCGCAGTATCCAAAACCTTGGACTTTTTCTCCACTAACAATAAAGTACTGCAGGAGACCATGACTAAAGCCCAGGAAACTTACAAAAGAACCTTTGATGAAAAGAGACGTGGGGAACTCATCCTGGAACCCGGTAACCAGGTCTGGTTGTCCACCATCAATTTGAAATTGGCATGCCCTTCCCGGAAACTGGGTCCAAAATTTTTAGGGCCCTTTCCTGTAAAAAGGAAAATTAACAATGTCGCTTATGAACTTGATCTACCCACTTCCCTAAGGATCCACCCAGTTTTCCATGTTACTCTCTTAAAACCCGTGATTCCAAATTCATTTGTGGGCCGTAGGACCGGTCCCCCCAAACCTGTCATTATCAACAACGAAGAGGAATTTGAGGTGGAATCAATCTTAGATTGTAGGAAAAGACGTGGTCAGATCCAGTTTCTCATCAAATGGAAGGGGTATGGGCCCGAGGACAACTCATGGGAGCCTGAGGGAAATCTACATGCCAGTGAGTTACTACGAACTTTCAAAGACTCTCATGCTTCCAAATTGGCGCAACTGGGCATCCGGAGGCTGCCCTTAAGGAGGGGGCACTGTCAGGAAAATCGTGGTTCCAGGCGGTTGATTGGCGCGCGCCGACGCGCGCCGACGCATGGTGGTGTGCGCGTTCCCGTGAGCGCGGGCTTGCGTGCGCGCGCGCGCTGGCGTCCAAGGGCGCGCGCCCTGTGATTCACATCCACCTGTATGGACTGTTGGCGCCAATGGGGCTATTTAATCAAGCAGCACCTGCTGGCTAGTGCTGCCTGATCTTCAGTATACCTGATACTCTGCACCAGCCACTACCTGGTTCCTGTGATCTCTCAGTGATCTGTTTGTTCCTGTGTTATACCCTGCTTACCTGTAAAGACCTTGGCTTAACCCTTTGGACTATCCGGATTTCCGCCTGCCCCAGACCTCTGCTTGACCGACCATTCTCCTGCCAACTCCTTTGTACTGTGCTGTTTGAACGTTGCCGACTTCTGCTTGGATTTGGACTTCTTATATCTCCTGCTCAAGGGACCTGTATCTGCTTATCCTGTATTATATCCGGCTTACAGTGAGTTTCACCACCTGTATTGGGAACCCCATCACCATCCCTTACCCGCTGAGTGACGTGAGTTTACCTGCCGTTATTTCACCTCGCTGTCAGAAAACTCTACATACCGGAACTTTACCTTACTACTTGTGAACCCTGCTTACCTGCACTTCACCTCATCAACAGCGGACCGCCATCACCAACTTCCGGACCCCTACACCAGGCTCCCTTACCCTTCCTGACTTCCGTGCCTCCTGTACCCACCTCCAGGGGCCGTCAGTCGGATCCGTACGGGAGACCTCCTCCTGCCCAATTGGACTCATCTGTCAGGTACGTGCCGTTTGTGATAGCCGCCCTCAACTCCAGGACGTTTGATACTGTCCTTCTGGAGGGAAGATCCCAAGTGCCCTGAGCGACTTCCGCCAGGCAGTGGGCCCCCCATCCCCTGTTGCTGGCATCTGATGTTATAGTTACCCATGAGATGGGAAGGATGGAATGGCAGTTGCAAAGGTTCTCCTGTTGTAGCCACCATAGAAGGGAGTTCTTTATGGATGAAGTAATCCGAATCGCCTGGGCTTTGTTGCCTGTCCATTGCTGAAGGAAGCCCTTCTGAAAAGGCCTCATCCTCCACTGCGCCCATCTCACCATCGGAATTGTTGCGACCATGGTGCCTATAATTCTCAGGCACTGGAGAGCATGAAGGTAGGAAGCCGCAAGAGCCGGACGGATTCTGTCCCTTACCACTGAGATCTTTTCCTCCGGTAATGAGATGGTGCCTCTGACTGTATCGAACAGAGGCCCTAAGAACAGTAGGGACTGTGATGGAATCAGCTGGCTCTTCTCCAAATTCAGTATCCAACCGAACTCCTGTAGAGTGGAGATAACTTGCCTTCTGTGAATTAGAAGCTGTTCTTTGTCTTGTGCCAATAATAGAAGGTCATCTAAATAGTGATGTAGACAAATTCCCTTGGTTCTCAGAAGAGCTACCACTGCCAACAGAGATTTTGAAAATACATATTACTACTGTGAAGCGAAGGAATTGTTGATAGTTTTAGGCAATGGGAACGTGAAAATAGGCGTTTTTGAGATCTATGGAGATCATCCAATCTCCTGGTTGGACGTTATGTTGTATTGTGGACAGTGTTTCCATTTTGAACCTTTCCTTCTTTATAAAGGTGTTTAGATTGGTCAGGTCTATGACCGGCCTCCAGGCCCCGCTTTTTTTCTGGACCAAAAAAATGGGAGAGTAGATTCCACTCCCTCGCTGGTCGGCCGGAACATGGATAACAGCGCCTTGAACCAATAAAGGTTCTATGTAAGTCAGAAGGACTTGTCTTTTTTCTTCTGTAGCTGGAAGAGAAGTAGGAACCCACCTGAGCCTGGGGGTTTCCCTGAAGGTCCAAGCATGACCCAAGGAGACCGTGTTGATGGTCCAAAAGTCTTGGATCGAGGCCGCCCAGACATGACGAAAGTGGAAAAGCGGAGCCCCCACCTGACCTGTCTGAGCGGGCCCAAACTCAAAAGGATTTGGTCGGCTCCCTCTCTCCCTTGGAATCACTTTTCGCTGTCTTCTTAAAAGATGATTGTCTTGATTTACAGGATCTGGAAAATTTCCCGGCCAGGTCTATAACTGCGAGCTTCCCTGGCTCGTTCCTGGTACTGCCTTCTTGGGAAAGATCTTCTTTGACCTTGAGGTCGTCGGTCTTGGGGAAGGAACCCCGACTTCCCACCAGTGGCCCGGGTAATTGCCTCGTCCAACTTGTTTCTGAACAGAGAGGACCTTTCAAAAGGGATTTGACACCAGACTTGTTTTGAGGCTGGGTCAGCCAACCAGGGGCGAAGCCACCGCCCCCGTTTGGCAGTGACAGACGAAAGCATTACCTGAGCCGCCAGGCGTATTATGTCAATAGAGGCTTCCCCAAGAAAAGCCGACGCAAGCCTCAATTCCTGAATAGGCGAGCATCTGGCCGTATCATCCGAGATGCCTCTTAGTGTCTCGTCTACACTATCGGTCCATACTTCCATTGCTTTAGACATAGCGGCCAAGGCAAGAGCTGGCTTACAGGCCATGCCTGCTGTTAGGTACACCCTCTTCAGGTCTGCATCAATCCGACGGTCTAACACATCTTTAAAGGATACTGTGTCCTCTAAGGGGAGTGTCACATGCTTCACCAGCCTCATGACAGCTGCATCTATCAAGGGAGCAGACTCCAAGTGCTTCACTTCTTCCTCCTTAAAAGGATAGAGCTTGGAGATTTTGGAAAGCATGGAATTTTTCTTCTCCACCTTGCCCCACTTGTCTGTGACAATCTCGCCAAGTTCTGCAATAAAAGGAAAATTAACATGCTCCTTCTTTAATTGTTTAAATCATTTTCTTTGTTTGGGAGCAGCTTCTACTGGGTCTTCCCAATTAAGAGTTTCTCTAATAGCCTGAACCAAGGGTGGGAGCAGAGCAAAATCAAATCCCACAGGAGGGCTATCTTCATCCGAGTCACTATCAGATATGGCAACGGAAGGGTGGCTCTGAACCGAGGACTCCCAAGTATCTTGCAACTGGGTCTCCCTTACTGGAGAACGAGACTGCTCCGCCGGAGGTGCACAGGAATGGTCATCCATATTTCTAAACGACTCCTTTACAACGCTTTCCTCCAGGGATTTAAGTTGTTGATCTGTATCTCCTCTTTCCTTAGAAGCTTTGGTAAAACAGAGATTGCATAAGTATTTTCCTGGAGGAACTTGACTTCTGCATCCCCAGCAGGAGTTAGTAGAGCGACTGGAGTGAGAACATTCCTCACCACGGTGTCCTGATTTAGAGAAAGAACCGTAATGTTTTGATTTGGAAGAGGATTGCCGGTGCGGCGACTTGGAGGAGTCGCTTCCTCTGTGGGAGCTGCCATGTTGATCTGATCTAGAAGGGCTGAGGAAAAAACAGAAGACAAAGACCACACACAAAACAAGACATCAGGCAATAGATAAACAACCAGGCACACACCCTTCCCTAATTACCAGCTCATTAGGTAAAAGACATATTCCCAATACCTTTTTTGAGAGGGCTGGCCACAGACAGGCAGTGGGGAATCCATGTCCTCAGCGATATCCATCTGAACTGAGAATGACAAAAGATCAGTGCAAAGGACAGGAAAGACACCTCTGACCTGTCCCAGAAAAGCCACTTACCAGCAGCTGCAAACACAGGGCCTGGGGAAGTCACTGAGATAACCTGCAAGCATTCTCAAGGCTTGCAGGCTAATTCCCCAGTTTAAATAGCGCACCCTTGTGACGTCACCGCCATCCTAATGCGCATGCGCGAATAGCGGCAAATTGCCGATATTGCGCATGCGCGAAACAAAGCCTCAATCTCATACCGCGCTCGCACATGCGCAGAATGGCCGAAAAACAAAAGCGGAAGTGATACGGCGGCTGGAACACAGGAGGAACCAGCCGCCATGCCTGAAAAATAAAACACACATGCTACAAAAACAAACAAATGGAACCGCACAGGAGATAAAACATAAACTGCTGCCATGAAAAGAAAACCACTCCACCACGATCTACCAGGCTGAAGGTAAGACCGGACTTCTCCAGGGCAAAACGGATCACCTGCTAGCAGCTGGCTATCCAACCGGTGCGCAGCCTGCCTGCCAGTGGCCAGGACAAGGGCCTCTTCCTAGCGCCTCTTCCACTGCCGCCTCCATACCCTGCTAATAGCTAGGGCTTAGAGGAGTCATGTGACTATTCCGACCCAGAGTCGCAGATCGGCCGATCAGGATCGTGGGGAAACCATCTTCAGGTAGAAAGACCACCACTAAGTCCTTCGGAGGAGGACAAAAAAAGAACACGGCCCTGGGCAGGGAGCAAAGATTTATGGGAGTAGTGTCCTATAGGGTAATGGAGGCGGGACTAAACCCCACACGTTGCTGCCATGGAGTCTGTCAGGAAAGTTATTTTTGCTCTTTGTGCCACACGTGCAGGAATTCAAACTGAATAGAAAATTCACTCGTGAGCAATCAGATCCTTCACCACACTTTCTGTGCAGGCCTATACGAAATGCACTTACCAGACTCAGCTGGTTTTCAAAGCATATATCTCTCTAGTAGGTATGACTCCTTAAACAGCAATTCACAGCCACTCTCAGTGTATAGTCACAATAAAAGAAAAGAACGCCTCATAGCGTAATCTAGTCTGGATAGTTTAATGATTCATTAAAACATATAAATAAAATACTCACAAACAGACACATTAGTCAGGCATGTCTTAAAAAAGCATCACACTGTGCGGTCGGATCTGCCCCCACACCACTCCAGCAGTGTTCCCAGGAAGGAGAGACCCCCAATGGTTAGTGACAGAGGGGTGCTGCATAGCTCCGCTCTGACGCGTTTCAGTTGTAACTTTCTTTGGAGAGCGTAGCTACACAGCGCAGCACATCCCCATATATTAGCTGTTAAGAGGCACTTCCTCAAACAGTCGCATCTGCACTGACGTCATCTCCGCCCGTTAGCACCAGTACGCAGAGCAAGACTCACTGTCCAATCTGCGACAGGCAGACGAAAAGTACGTCAGCACATAGAACCAACCAACACACACATACCGCAATTCGTATTCCGGCAGTGTAATCTGATTCTCATATTTAAACAAATACTAAGCTGCTAAAAGATCCTATTAGGAATCATTTGCATATACATATATAATGTCACTGCAATCCACTGCAATCCTGTAGAAGGTGCATCTCTTGTAGACAGGTACACACCAAAATGCGTGGTATCACTGAATTTCAATGGCCTACTAATTCTAAGGTATTTAAAATCAAGAATTTTATTTCCTGTATGACCACACATGTAGTGTATGCCCTGCTATGTCCATGTAATCTGTTGTACATAGGACGCACTAAACGCACTTTATCAAAATGGGTGTCGGAAAATATTAACAATATAAAAATAGGGAATAAAGAACATAGTGTATCCATGCACTTTAAAGTAAAACACAAAATGGACCACTCAGGATTAAAATAGATTACACTGCCGGAATACGAATTACGGTATGTGTGTATTGGTTTGTTCTATGTGCTGACATACTTTTCGTCCGCCAGTCGCAGATTGGACAGTGATACTTGCTCTGCGTACTGGTGCTGTCGGGCAGAGTAGACGTATGTGCAGATGCGACTGTTTGAGGAAGTGCCTCTTAACAGCTGATATATGGGGATGTGCTGCGTAGCTACGCTCTCCGACGAAAGTTACGACTGAAGCAACACTGCGGGAGCGGTTTGGGGGCAGATCCGACCGCACGGTGTGACGCTTTAAGACATGCCTGACTAATGTGTCTGTGAGTATTTTATTTATATGTTTTAATGAATCATTAAACTATCCAGACGAGATTACGCTATGAGGCTTCTATTCTTTTCTTTTATTGTGACTATACACTGAGAGTGGCTGTGAATTGCTGTTTAACCACTTCAGCCCCGGACTAATTGGCAGCCAAAGGACCAGGCCCCTTATTGCGATTCGGCACTGCGTCGCTTTAACTGACAATTGCGCGGTCATGCGACGTGGCTCCCAAACAAAATTGGTGTCCTTTTTTTCCCACAAACAGAGCTTTCTTTTAGTGGTATTTGATCACCCCTGCAGTTTTTATTTTTTGCGCTATAAACAAAAATATAGCGACAATTTTGAAAAAAATGCAATATTTTTTACTTTTTGCTATAATAACTATCCCCAAAAAATATATAAAAAAACATTTTTTTTCCTCAGTTTAGGCCGATACGTATTCTTCTACATATTTTTGGTAAAAAAAGTCGCTATTAGCGATTATTGATTGGTTTGCGCAAAAGTTATAGCGTTTACAAAATAGGGCATAGTTTTATAGCATTTTTATTAATATTTTTTTTTTTACTAGTAATGGCTAGATTTTACTAGGAATGATCAGTGATTTTTATTGTAACTGCGACATTATGGCGGACACATCAGACATTTTTGGGACCATTGTCATTTATACAGAAATCAGTGCTATTTAAATGCACTGATTCCTATGTAAATGACAGTGGCAGTGAAGGAGTTAACCACTAGGGGGCAGGGAGGAGTTAGTGTGACGTGTGTGTTTTTTTTTACAGTAGGGGGCGTGGCTGACGTCTGACATCACTGATTGGCTGGTCCCGATGACAGGGAACAGCAGATCAGTGACAGGCAGAGTAGGAAGCGTGGGGAGAGGTTTGTTTACACAGACCTCTCCCTGTTCTTTAGCTCTGTGACCCGATCGCAGGACACCAGCGGCGATCGGGTCCGCTGGTCCCACAGCCGTGGTCACGGAGCTCCCGACCGGGTCGCACGGCCCCACGGCTAGGCAATTAAAGGGCACGTATATATACGTGCTTTTGCCTAGCCATGCCATTCTGTAGACGTATATCTACAGGAGCCGGTCGGGAAGCGGTTAAGGAGTTCTACTTGCTAGAGAGATATATGCTTTGAAAACCAGCTGAGTCTGGTAAGTGCATTTCGTATAGGCCTGCACAGAAGGTGTGGTGAAGGATCTGATTGCTCACGAGTGAATTTTCTATTCAGTTTGAATTCCTGCACGTGTGGCACAAGGAGCAAAAATAACTTTTAGGATTACCTAGCATTCACGGGACATTTATATGAAGATTTTTATCTTGGTTTAACATTTATGTATATTCGCTCACCTGTATTAATATATTTATATGTGATTTAATATGTGCTGCTAATATCGGGAGTAGGATCCAATATTTACTTTTGATATCATTTTTATGTACTGTTATTCTGTATAGTAGCTGCTGATATATACTAATTTGGTATTCAATAGGCGCTGAGGGAGTAGATTTTTGATATTACTTTTGGAATCTTGCTCTATTTTGATATATTTTGAGATTGTTACCGACAGCTGCCATGGACTCTGTGCAATTTATTAAGAATCGTTCTATTATTCTAGAAACTGTATTTTCTATAGATACAACACAACATACAATTGAATATGTTGATCATAGACAATTATTAATCACACTCGGGTTCACATTAGAAAAACAAATTTGCACATGGTGGGATATCTGTACCTTTGAACAATATTTAAAAGACAAGATCATCATGCGAAGCCTGAGGTGGGAAGTGACCCCACAAGATGGACTCACTGATGAGGGGTCTATGAATGAATGGCCAGCTTGTTTTAAAAAGGAAAAAATACAAAATGAAACTGCTAGAAACAAAAATAGCAGATCTACAAATTAAACTAGACTCTATAAAAGATACACCACAGGCTCTAGACTTTAATACTGAGATAAAGAAAAAAATTGAAAAAAATAGATCGAGATTAGGGTTAAACGAACCCGAACTGTAAAGTTCGGGTCCGTACCGGACTTTTGGGTGTCTGGGTCCCAGACCCGAACCTGAACTATTGGCTGTAAGTTTGGGTTCGGGTCCGGTGTTCGGCGATGTATTGGCGCCTTTTACAAGCTGCAGGGCAGCCAATCGACGCTAGTTTCACTAGTGTGCCCTTAGAAGCCATCACAGCCATGCCTACTAATGGCATGGCTGTGATTGGGCAGTGCAGCATGTGACCCAGCCTCTATATATAGTCCAGACACACAGCACACAGCGTCATTCTGCTATAGACAGGTTCCTGTGCTGCTAAGAGAGGATTTTAGGAGTTAGTGTGATAAAGTCAGTCAGTCAGTCCACATTCCTTTAATTTTCTTCTAATTAGTTAGATCAGTGAGCGATCTACATAGCTAGAGTAGAGTACAGAGTTTCTTTATTAAGCAAAAGAAAGAGGCAGAGAGAATTATTCAAGAGATTCCTAAATCAATTGTACCCTGGCTGGGGTGCAGTGCACAGTCTTTTAACAGTGCCATGAGGACAGTGCCAGACAAAATATAAAAGTTTTACCTGCAAGCTCAGTGCACCATTAGGACCAACACTGCATATAGTAAGAGATACACCATAGTCTGTGGGTATTCTGCTATTGGAAAAACATTGCAAAAATGTTTTATTTTGCCGTGTTTTTTTTTTTTCCCAATAGCATTTTCTGCGTGTTCATACACGCTTTAGACACTGTCTGTGGATTCTGATATTGGAAAAACATTGCAAAAAAATTAAATTTTGCTGTGTTTTTTTTTTCCCAATAGCATTTTCTGCGTGTTCATACACGCTTTAGACACTGTCCGTGTATTCTGATATTGGAAAAACATTGCAAAAAATTTTAATTTTGCTGTGTTTTTTTTTTTCCCAATAGCATTTTCTGCGTGTTCATACACGCTTTAGACACTGTCCGTGTATTCTGATATTGACAAAAAATAAAATATTTCAGTGGTTTGTGCAGGAGAGCGGCATATAATCGATCGATATTTCTTCTATTGTATATTGTCCCAAAAAAAATTGTAGTGACATTTTTTTTCCCCAATAGCATTTTCTGCGTGTTCATACGCCTCCTCATCCGGTCAGCGTAACACCTTCACCACCAACTTCAGCACAGCCAGGGCTAAACGACAGCAGGCAGTTTTAAAACTTTCCTGTTTGGGGGAAAAAACCCACACCGCGCAGGAGTTGTGGAGGCACATGGAACAACAGACCGATGAGTGGTTGGTGGCAGTGAGCCTCAAGCCCGGCCTGGTGGTGTGCGATAATGGGCAAAATCTCGTAGCAGCTCTGGGCCTAGGCGGTTTGACGCACATCCCTTGCCTGGCGCATGTGCTGAACTTGGTGGTCCAGAGGTTCCTTAAGAATTACCCCGATATGCCAGAGCTGCTGCAGAAAGTGCGGGCCGTCTGTGCGCACTTTTGGCGCTCTCACCCTGCTGCTGCTTGCCTGTCAGCGCTGCAGCGTAACTTCGGCCTCCCCGCTCACCGTCTCATATGTGACGTGCCCACAAGGTGGAACTCCACCTTGCACATGCTTGCCAGACTGTGCGAGCAGCAGCAGGCGATAGTGGAGTTTCAGCTGCAGCACGCACGCGTGAGTCGCTCTGCGGAACAGCACCACTTCACCGCCAATAACTGGGCCTCCATGCGAGACCTGTGTGCCTTGTTGCGCTGTTTCGAGTACTCCACCAACATGGCCAGTGCCGATGGCGCCGTTCTCAGCATTACTATCCCAGTTCTATGCCTCCTTGAAAAAATGCTTCAGGCGATGATGGAAGATGATGTGGCACAGGAGGAGGAGGAGGAAGAGGGTTCATTTCCAAGGCTTTCAGGGTAGTCATTTACAAGTGGCTACGAGGGTGGGTTCCTGCACCAACAAGCGCCAGGTACACAATTGTCCGGCAGCAAGGGCACAGTTCTGGAGGATGACGAGGTGGAGGATGAGATGGAGGAGGAGGAACCATGTTCACAGCAGGGTGGCACCCAGACCAGCTTCTGTCCATCACTGGTGCGTGGCTGGGGGGATACAGAGGACACAGACGATACACCTCCAACAGAGGACAGATTTTCCTTGCCTCTGGGCAGCCTGGCACACATGAGCGATTACATGCTGCAGTGTCTCCGCAACGACCGCCGAGTTTCCCTCCAAGAGTTTAGACACTGTCTGTGGATTCTGATATTGTAAAAACATTGCAAAAAAAAATTAATTTTGCTGTTTTTTTTTTTTCCCAATAGCATTTTCTGCGTGTTCATACACGCTTTAGACACTGTCCGTGTATTCTGATATTGGAAAAACATTGCAAAAAAATTTAATTTTGCTGTGTTTTTTTTTCCCAATAGCATTTTCTGCGTGTTCATACACGCTTTAGACACTGTCCGTGTATTCTGATATTGGAAAAACATTGCAAAAATTTTTAATTTTGCTGTGTTTTTTTTTCCAATAGCATTTTCTGCGTGTTCATACACGCTTTAGACACTGTCCGTGTATTCTGATATTGGAAAAACATTGCAAAAATTTTTAATTTTGCTGTGTTTTTTTTTCCCAATAGCATTTTCTGCGTGTTCATACACGCTTTAGACACTGTCCGTGTATTCTGATATTGGAAAAACATTGCAAAAAAATGTAATTGTGCTGTGTTTTTTTTCCCAATAGCTGATATTCCTCAATTCTGATATTGGAAAAACATTGCAAAAATGTTTAATTTTGCTGTGTTTTTTTTTCCCAATAGCATTTTCTGCGTGTTCATACACGCTTTAGACACTGTCCGTGTATTCTGATATTGGAAAAACATTGCAAAAAAATGTAATTGTGCTGTGTTTTTTTTTTTTTCCCAATAGCATTTTCTGCGTGTTCATACACACTTTAGACACTGTACGTGTATTCTGCTATTGACAAAAACACCCATTTAGGGCAAGATCATAAATTTAGAAAATGTGAGGAGATCATCAAAAAGGGGACGTGGCCCGGGTCGTGGTGCTGCTGGTGGCGCTCCTGTTGCAGGGAGAGGACGTGGTCGATCTGTGCCAGCTACACGCACTAGTGAAACACCTTCCTCAGGTGCGAGTAGGCGACAGAGCCTACAGCGGTATTTTGGCGCGCCTAATGAGGCTGTACGAATGTTGAGGCCAGGACAAGTACAGGCGATAGTAGATTGGGTTGCTGACAGTGCCTCTGGTTCCTTCACATTGTCTCCCACCCAGTCTCCTGATGAAAGTTCAGAGTTGGCACCTGCAGCCGATGTCCATCAGTCTTTCACCTCACCACCTTGCAAATCAGCCAATCAGTCTGAGCCCCAAATCATGCAGCAGTCTCTTCTGCTTTTTGATGACTCTGTTAGCAGGGTTTCCCAGGGCCATCCACCTAGCCCTGCCCCAGAAGTGGAAGAGATTGTGTGCACCGATGCCCAACCACTTATGTTTCATGATGAGTACATGGGAGGACCATCGCAGCACGTCTCGGATGATGACGAAACACAGGTGCCAACTGCTGCTGCTTTCGCCATTGTGCAGACCGACAAGGAGGGCAGGGGTGAAGACTGGGTGAAAGATGATGTAAAGGACGATGAGGTCCTTGACCCCACATGGAATCAACGTCATGCAGGTGACCAGTGTAGTTCGGAGGAAGAGGCGGTGGTCGCACAGAGCCACCAGCACAGCAGAAGAGGGAGCAGGGTGCCAAAGCGGAGCGTCCGTCCCCTAGACAGTACGTCTGCTACTACCCAACGCAGCAAGGGACCGAGCACACCAAAGCCAGGTCCAAGGAGTTCCCTAGCGTGGCAGTTCTTCAGACAATGTGCTGATGACAAGACACGAGTGGTTTGCACGCTGTGCAATCAGAGCCTGAAGCGAGGCATAAACGTTCTCAACCTGAGCACAACCTGCATGACCAGGCATCTAAGTGCAAAGCACGAGATGCAGTGGAGTAGACACCTCAAAAACCAAGAAAGGTCTCTGGCTCCTCCTGCTTCCTCTTCTGCTGCAGTCTCGGCCTCTTCATCCACCTCTGTAGTGACAGTTACACCTGCCAACCCGCAAACAGAGGATCTGCCAGCAACACTACCACCTGGGTCACCAACCATCTCCACAATGTCCCATGGAAGCGTTCAGGTCTCTATTTCCCAAACACTGGAGCGGAAGAGGAAGTACCCCCCTAGCCACCCGCGATCCCTGGCCCTGAATGCCAGCATTTCAAAATTCCTCGCCTTTGAAATGCTGTCATTCCGTCTGGTGGAGACGCAGAGTTTTAAAAGGCTGATGTCATTGGCTGTCCCACAGTACGTCATGCCCAGCCGCCACTACTTTTCCAGACGAGCTATCCCTTCCCTGCACAACCAAGTGGGGGACAAAATCAGGTGTGCACTGCGCAACGCCATCTATGGCAAGGTCCACCTAACTACGGATGCGTGGACCAGTAAGCACGGTCAGGGACGTTATATCTCCCTAACAGCACACTGGGTAAATGTAGTGGCGGCTGGGCCTAAGGCGGATAGCACTTTGGCGCATGTCCTTCCACCACCGAGGATTGCAGGGCACTTCAGTTTGCCTCCTGTTGCTAACTCCTCCTACTCCGCCTCCTCATCCTCTACCGCCTCCTCATCCGGTCAGCGTAACACCTTCACCACCAACTTCAGCACAGCCAGGGCTAAACGACAGCAGGCAGTTTTAAAACTTTCCTGTTTGGGGGAAAAAACCCACACCGCGCAGGAGTTGTGGAGGCACATGGAACAACAGACCGATGAGTGGTTGGTGGCAGTGAGCCTCAAGCCCGGCCTGGTGGTGTGTGATAATGGGCAAAATCTCGTAGCAGCTCTGGGCCTAGGCGGTTTGACGCACATCCCTTGCCTGGCGCATGTGCTGAACTTGGTGGTCCAGAGGTTCCTTAAGAATTACCCCGATATGCCAGAGCTGCTGCAGAAAGTGCGGGCCGTCTGTGCGCACTTTCGGCGTTCTCACCCTGCTGCTGCTCGCCTGTCAGCGCTGCAGCGTAACTTCGGCCTCCCCGCTCACCGTCTCATATGTGACGTGCCCACAAGGTGGAACTCCACCTTGCACATGCTTGCCAGACTGTGCGAGCAGCAGCAGGCAATAGTGGAGTTTCAGCTGCAGCACGCACGCGTGAGTCGCTCTGCGGAACAGCACCACTTCACCGCCAATAACTGGGCCTCCATGCGAGACCTGTGTGCCTTGTTGCGCTGTTTCGAGTACTCCACCAACATGGCCAGTG
The DNA here is from genome assembly GCA_028564925.1 of Lithobates sylvaticus. NCBI lineage: Eukaryota > Metazoa > Chordata > Amphibia > Anura > Ranidae > Lithobates > Lithobates sylvaticus. The sequence continues at coordinate 312,827,128 of CM053031.1, forward strand.
CCGATGGCGCCGTTCTCAGCGTTACTATCCCAGTTCTATGCCTCCTTGAAAAAATGCTTCAGGCGATGATGGAAGATGATGTGGCACAGGAGGAGGAGGAGGAGGAAGAGGGAGGAGGGTGGGTTCCTGCACCAACAAGCGCCAGGTACACAATTGTCCGGCAGCAAGGGCACAGTTCTGGAGGAAGACGAGGTGGAGGAGGAGATGGAGGAGGAGGAACCATGTTCACAGCAGGGTGGCACCCAGACCAGCTCATGTCCATCACTGGTGCGTGGCTGGGGGGATACAGAGGACACAGACGATACACCTCCCACAGAGGACAGAGTCCTTAATTACCTCACTGGAGCGTGATCGTAAGATGCGCGAGTACAAGCGCACGCTGGTAGACGCGCTGCTGGTGGCATTCCCACTTGGCAGCGGGGGTACGGTGGAAGCACAAGGCGAAGGCAGAGGAGGAGGAAGAGGTCGCAAATGCAGCCGGGGCACCGCCAGCACCTCGGAAGGCAGGGTTAGCATGTCCGAAATGTGGAAAAGCTTTGTCAGCACGCCACAACAACCAGCACCACCAGCTGAGATGGAACGTCTTAGCAGGAGGCAGCATTTCACCAACATGGTGGAGCAGTATGTGTGCACACGCCTACACGTACTGAATGACGGGTCTGCCCCCTTCAACTTCTGGGTCTCCAAATTGGGCACATGGCCTGAGCTTGCCCTTTACGCCTTGGAGGTGCTGGCCTGCCCTGCCGCCAGTGTATTATCTGAACGTGTATTTAGCACGGCAGGGGGCGTTATCACAGACAAGCGCAGCCGCCTGTCCACAGCCAATGTGGACAAGCTCACGTTCATTAAAATGAACCAGGCATGGATCCCACAGGACTTGGCCGTACCTTGTGCAGAATAGACACATATACCGGTGTTCTGACGAAAACTGTCTTGCTATCGGATAGTGTCCGGCCACTTACTGCGCAGGTGCAGTGCTTGCGCAGTACAGAGGACAAGGAGATTCACAAAATCTCCAAAGATGAACATCGCCTGCACAGTGAGTGCAGGTTCAAGCCCGACCATCCAAGTGGACATACGGTAGCACATAGTAACAGTGCCCCTCACGGGCTTGCTTGGCTAGGCTTCAACCTCGGATGATGTAGCTTGAACCTGGAGTCACAGCGCATCGTCTTCGGAGAGTTTCGAAATCCCCTTGTCCTACGTACTGAGCAAGCGCAGTACAGGGCGGACACTATGCGACGGGGGACAGAATTCGACACATCATTCACCACTAGCCTTACCCAGCCATTGTTGTATTTTTGAACCAGTGTTGGCTACCTCGTCCTCCTCCACTGCCACTTCCACCTACACCGCCACATCCACCGCCACCTCAACCTCCTACTCCATTTGAATTTCGTCCTCCTAGGTCAAGATTATAATTTTTTATTTTTTTTTAATTTCCAAGTATTTTAGTTTCCCACTATCTTTTCCATTAAATTTAATATTTTTTTCCAGAAAGGGCGTATTCTGGGGTATTCCCACCATATGTGCGGCATTGTGCCGTTGAGTTTCTGAGGTTCTTAATGACTTCCTGTAACTCTTTTGCTGAGAAGGGGGCCTCCAGCATTTTTTTATTTATTTTTTTATGTTATTTTAAGTTATTTCCCTATCCACATTTGTTTGCAGATCACTTGCCATGCTCTTAACATTTTGTTGCCATTTGCAGCGCTCTAGCCCTTTCCATGACTTTTTTACAGCCATTTTAGTGTTCAAAAGTTCGGGTCCCCATTAACTTCAATGGGGTTCGGAGTTCGGGGTCAAGTTCAGGTCAAGTTCGGTCCCGAACCCAGACTTTTTTCCGAAGTTCGGCCGAACCCACCGAACTCGAACATCCAGGTATCCGCTCAACTATACTCATTAGGGCTTAATGCTATGCACTATATGGGACAGTGTTATTGCCGTATATTAAATGACGGCATCAGTCTGGTGCATAGCTACATGTTAAAAAGATCTGCTTATAAGGTTCAATCAGCATGGGGCTCCTCTCCATTTATTCTTATGTTTACCTAATTTTAATGATTGTTTTTTAATGATTTTATTAACTTCTGTAATATTTAAACCTCAGTAGTCTGATCATTGGGGGAATGTTTTTTAGAGTGTTTTAAATGTATAGCAGCGTGATTAGATCAACCTGTGAGAATGGGTTGAGGCGATGGCTGCATTCAGGACTGCTTGTATTAGCGCTGTAAAAGTTTAATATAAAAATTCAAATGGGACAGAAAGTTATATAATATTACTGTTGTTGAATTCAAATTGCACTGTATATGGCTAGTAGATTGATGGGATGGGGACACAGGAGGCACGTAGGTGCGGCGTCTGCTCTCCCCGCCCAGGGGGAGGGGACACACAGTTTAAAGGATTGAGTGCTCTGCCAGGTAGCCAATCCCATGATTAAGTCTATTCATGACGAAACATGTCGGGGGACGTGGCTACTTGGTGAATATCTGAGTTAGACGCAGGACGCTGACTTTCACACACACCGATCGATTGCTATTTCTCGGCTGTTAGTGGGAACAGGGACGAGGAGTGGTGAGCTGACGCTTTACAAATCTCGTGTATCCTGGGTCCGCCGTGGCCATCCATTTACCAGTTACTACTTGTATGGAGTGCTGTGAATGTTAGGTTTCCTGTATTGTCCTCTGCATCAGCTCCTCTTTCCCTCAACTGGACTTTGACGGTCAATGGAAAACTCTCGCCCTTTTCCCCCCTTGTCTGTCCAGACAGGCAAAAAAGACACCATACACCGTGTGTGGTTGAAAAAAGATGCCTTTACTTCCGTTTCACAGAGCATATACAATACAAAAAGGGGGAAGAACGCAATTGAACAACCAATCACATTCAAGCATTTAAGCATTCTGTTATACAATTCAATATTGATCTGCAAGATTCATAATATTTCTTCTTTCGGACTCAACATAATATTTACTCTAAAAATGTCTCACGCAATATATGTGCTTGATAAGATTCTCTGTATGTTTTAATAATATAGCCTACTTGTTATGGGAAGCAGACCCGTTACTAGAAGCCATGAGAACTAAAACTTGTTATGGAAATGTGTGAGTGTGAGATAAACAGAATTTACAGTGAGTTTCTACAGAAAAAACAGAAAAACATCTTTGTTACAATACTATTAAATCTTGAAGGGTAACTCTACACTTCCCACGTTTCCTTACAATCCCTCCTTTGATCATAGGAGACTTTAAGAAGTCTCCGCTGATCACTCATTGTACCACCTATATCCTGCCTTGAACATGGTCATGGCTGTTTCAGACTTATCAACTAGGTTCTTTGATTTTGCTACTTTACTTATCAGGTAGAACACCAATTTGATTGTCACATAAACTGCCAGAGCTAAAATGAGTAATCTTGAAAAGTATCATACCCGCTTTCTTAAAGTAATTCATAATGTTTTCACAAATAGAACCGAACCATCCTCCTGCACCTGAAAAGGGATTCCATGAGTGCATTAACATCCCAAATCCATCTACCTTTGTGAGGGCATTGTATACGCCCACCCCACCGAAGGATGCAAAAATTTTGTCCCACCAAGTGGTTAATTCCCTCTTGTGTCTGCCAAATTCAAGGTGACTGTGGGCAGGTTTCATGGACACAAGTGTGTCTGACCCTGTGGTCCCCATTAGAGGGATCATTTCCACAATAGTACACCAACCTGAAGTTTTTTCTGTCCATAGGGTAAGGGACGGTGGTATGGCACCATAGTCCACAACAGACCATCCATCCGTGGGGAACATGAGGAGTTTAAACCACTTTGGGGGGGCTAAGTCTTGACCTTAATCCCACTAAACACATCCAATCCCCCAAAGAGGGAATCTCCATCTCCACCTTGCCTTATCCAGGGGCTGTCCATGTGTGTGCTATTTATCCATTCAGTAACCCGTGGATTGTTGGATCCCCTTACACATTTACATATGTCATATAGGGACCTGTTACCTATGCTTTCATCAGGGTCCAGGATATTAAAAGTAGCTAACCCGTGGGAGTGGTGTTTATAACAGGGACTTCCTGGGTGGTATTTAGTAACTGCTCTAGGGTGATAGGCCTTCCAACCATAGGGACTAAATGTGGGCCTGTGGATAAGTATGACTCCTTTCCATATATGTTGCTCTGGCATTCACTACAACAGTACCCTCCCCCATCCCGCACGAGGAGTTTAGCCAACACCCAAAAAATAAAAGTAAGAATTCAGTGATGGTCATTTCAATTGAAAAAAGAAAGACTGTCCAGGTGGTGCATTTTCTTGGCTCACGGGGAAAGTCTATGGTAAGAATGGTTTGGGGGTTTTGTGAGAGGGGGCATGGGACAGTAGTGGCTGAGTCTCTTCTTGTGGGGGCTCCTCCATTTCCTTCCCTGTCTCCTTTATTTGTGGGCTATTCTTCAACCTTGATGCATGGATCCATTGTGGGCTTTGATCCGTCAGTATCGCTGTCCTGGAGACCTTGAGGACTTCAAATGGACCTTGGAAGACGGGGGCCTGGTTGTTTGCGGACTGCAAGTTGTTTGATCAGTACTTTATTCCCCGGGACGAAAGGATGTGTTGGTTCTGTGGAAAGAGGAACAAAGGTGACAGCAACCTTGTCATAAGTTTCAGCAGGGCTACTTACCAGATATTTCACGTACTCTTCCTGTAAGGAATATAAGATAGATTCCTCGCCTATCTTAGGGGCTTTTTGAGCGGGTCTTCCCATAAGGATCTCAAAAGGGGGACAGTCCTGTCCTAGCATGGGGGGGGGGTGGTTCTTATCTGGGGATGGGCCTTTCAATTTGTCTTTAATGTTTCTATTCATCCCTGCGGTCTCTCCTGTTACGGGAATAACTTCCGGCCATGAGGGAAAATGGCAAAATGGAGTATTATTACGCAAAGATATTTGATATTACCTTTCTGTTTGGGCATGTGTGTCAAATCAATCTGTAAGTCTTTCAGGGACACATAGGCCCATTAAAAGACTTACAGATTGATTTGACACACATGCCCAAACAGAAAGGTAATATCAAATATCTTTGCGTAATAATACTCCATTTTGCCATTTTCCCTCATGGCCGGAAGTTATTCCCGTAACAGGAGAGACCGCAGGGATGAATAGAAACATTAAAGACAAATTGAAAGGCCCATCCCCAGATAAGAACCACCCCCCCCCCCCCCCCCCATGCTAGGACAGGACTGTCCCCCTTTTGAGATCCTTATGGGAAGACCCGCTCAAAAAGCCCCTAAGATAGGCAAGGAATCTATCTTATATTCCTTACAGGAACAGTACGTGAAATATCTGGTAAGTAGCCCTGCTGAAACTTATGACAAGGTTGCTGTCACCTTTGTTCCTCTTTCCACAGAACCAACACATCCTTTCGTCCCGGGGAATAAAGTACTGATCAAACAACTTGCAGTCCGCAAACAACCAGGCCCCCGTCTTCCAAGGTCCATTTGAAGTCCTCAAGGTCTCCAGGACAGCGATACTGACGGATCAAAGCCCACAATGGATCCATGCATCAAGGTTGAAGAATAGCCCACAAATAAAGGAGACAGGGAAGGAAATGGAGGAGCCCCCACAAGAAGAGACTCAGCCACTACTGTCCCATGCCCCCTCTCACAAAACCCCCAAACCATTCTTACCATAGACTTTCCCCGTGAGCCAAGAAAATGCACCACCTGGACAGTCTTTCTTTTTTCAATTGAAATGACCATCACTGAATTCTTACTTTTATTTTTTGGGAGTTGGCTAAACTCCTCGTGCGGGATGGGGGAGGGTACTGTTGTAGTGAATGCCAGAGCAACATATATGGAAAGGAGTCATACTTATCCACAGGCCCACATTTAGTCCCTATGGTTGGAAGGCCTATCACCCTAGAGCAGTTACTAAATACCACCCAGGAAGTCCCTGTTATAAACACCACTCCCACGGGTTAGCTACTTTTAATATCCTGGACCCTGATGAAAGCATAGGTAACAGGTCCCTATATGACATATGTAAATGTGTAAGGGGATCCAACAATCCACGGGTTACTGAATGGATAAATAGCACACACATGGACAGCCCCTGGATAAGGCAAGGTGGAGATGGAGATTCCCTCTTTGGGGGATTGGATGTGTTTAGTGGGATTAAGGTCAAGACTTAGCCCCCCCAAAGTGGTTTAAACCCCTCATGTTCCCCACGGATGGATGGTCTGTTGTGGACTATGGTGCCATACCACCGTCCCTTACCCTATGGACAGAAAAAACTTCAGGTTGGTGTACTATTGTGGAAATGATCCCTCTAATGGGGACCACAGGGTCAGACACACTTGTGTCCATGAAACCTGCCCACAGTCACCTTGAATTTGGCAGACACAAGAGGGAATTAACCACTTGGTGGGACAAAATTTTTGCATCCTTCGGTGGGGTGGGCGTATACAATGCCCTCACAAAGGTAGATGGATTTGGGATGTTAATGCACTCATGGAATCCCTTTTCAGGTGCAGGAGGATGGTTCGGTTCTATTTGTGAAAACATTATGAATTACTTTAAGAAAGCGGGTATGATACTCTTCAAGATTACTCATTTTAGCTCTGGCAGTTTATGTGACAATCAAATTGGTGTTCTACCTGATAAGTAAAGTAGCAAAATCAAAGAACCTAGTTGATAAGTCTGAAACAGCCATGACCATGTTCAAGGCAGGATATAGGTGGTACAATGAGTGATCAGCGGAGACTTCTTAAAGTCTCCTATGATCAAAGGAGGGATTGTAAGGAAACGTGGGAAGTGTAGAGTTACCCTTCAAGATTTAATAGTATTGTAACAAAGATGTTTTTCTGTTTTTCTGTAGAAACTCACTGTAAATTCTGTTTATCTCACACTCACACATTTCCATAACAAGTTTTAGTTCTCATGGCTTCTAGTAACGGGTCTGCTTCCCATAACAAGTATGCTATATTATTAAAACATACAGAGAATCTTATCAAGCACATATATTGCGTGAGACATTTTTAGAGTAAATATTATGTTGAGTCCGAAAGAAGAAATATTATGAATCTTGCAGATCAATATTGAATTGTATAACAGAATGCTTAAATGCTTGAATGTGATTGGTTGTTCAATTGCGTTCTTCCCCCTTTTTGTATTGTATATGCTCTGTGAAACGGAAGTAAAGGCATCTTTTTTCAACCACACACGGTGTATGGTGTCTTTTTTGCCTGTCTGGACAGACAAGGGGGGAAAAGGGCGAGAGTTTTCCATTGACCGTCAAAGTCCAGTTGAGGGAAAGAGGAGCTGATGCAGAGGACAATACAGGAAACCTAACAGTGAACAAGTTGCTTTTCATGCTGTGGTTCTTTATTTAACATTTTTTAAAGAACCATCTGAGGAGTATATCGTTAACCCTATATTGGAATTTAGAGGCTTCTACTTGTCACCCCAATACAAAGAGGATAAAAAGTGTTTTCAGCCAAACACGAGAGTGTAAGGCTGATACAGCTGGTGAGTTTGTGAACATAAGGGGAGTGGAGACACAGACACAGCGGTGTGGTGGAGGAGTGTTCCTGAAAAAATACCTGTATGAAACAACACTTTGAATTCACTGGTCACCATTTATTTGTTGGATCACCTGAATTGGACACTTTATTTTATTTTTCATGCATACATATTTATATGTTTATTTATTATTCTGTATTTTTATTTTTATGTTTATAATCACTTATGTCACAGGGTGGTTTTTGTTTTTAGTTTTAGTTGCTACATTGTAGTAAGTTTGAAGGTGGTATCAATTTAGTAGTTTATTTTGATACATTCAGTTGTAATTTCACTGTAAAGTTGAAATATACACATTTAGCACTCAGCGCCGCTCATCCCACATTTTAGAATAGGAATACTGAACACGTAGATCAGGGATTGCCAATCCCCCCCTGTGGACTGGAAGCTGCAGCAACTCCAGAGAAACTCTAGCTGCCTTATTACCCCATAGAAAGGATGTCAGCAAGGAGTTTATATGTTTAAATATTTTCTTTGGCACATAGCTAGGGGCATTGGAGAACACATACAGTGGTGTGAAAAAGTGTTTGCCCCCTTCCTCATTTCCTGTTCCTTTGCATGTTTGTCACACTTAAGTGTTTCGGAACATCAAACCAATTTAAACAATAGTCAAGGACAACACAAGTAAACACAAAATGCAATTTGTAAATGAAGGTGTTTATTATTAAAGGTGAAAAAAAATCCAAACCATCATGGCCCTGTGTGAAAAAGTGATTGCCCCCCTTGTTAAAACATACTATAACTGTGGTTGTCCACACCTGAGTTCAATTTCTCTAGCCACACCCAGGCCTGATTATTGCCACACCTGTTCACAATCAAGGCATCACTTAAATAGGAGCTGCTTGACACAGTAAGGTCCACCAGAAGATCCTTTAAAGCTACACATCATGCCGAGACCCAAAGAAATTCAGGAACAATTGAGAAAGAAAGTAATTGAGATCTATCAGTCTGGAAAGGGTTATAAAGCCATTTCCAAAGCTTTGGGAATCCAGTGAACCACAGTGAGAGCCATTATCCACAAATGGCGAAGACATGGAACAGTGGTGAACCTTCCCAGGAGTGGCCGGCCGCCCAAAATTACCCCAAGAGCGCAGCGACGACTCATCCAAGAGGTCACAAAAGACCCCACAACAACGTCCAAGGAACTGCAGGCCTCACTTGCCTCAGTTAAGGTCAGCGTTCATGCCTCCACCATCAGGAAAAGACTGGGCAAAAATGGCCTGCATGGCAGAGTTCCAAGGAGAAAACCACTGCTGAGCAAAAAGAACATAAAAGCTCGTCTCAATTTCTCCACAACACATCTTGATGATCCCCAAGACTTTTGGGACAACATTCTGTGGACCGATGAGACAAAAGTGGAACTCTTTGGAAGGTGTGTGTCCAAGTATATCTGGCGTAGAAGGAACACTGCATTTCAGAAAAAGAACATTATACCAACAGTAAAATATGGTGGTGGTAGTGTGATGGTCTGGGGCTGTTTTGCTGCTTCAGGACCTGGAAGACTTGCCGTGATAAAAGGAACTATGAATTCTGCTGTCTACCAAGAGATCCTAAAGGAGAATGTCCGACCATCTGTTCGTGTACTCAAGCTGAAACGAACTTGGGTTCTGCAGCAGGACAATGATCCTAAACACACCAGCAAGTCCACCACCGAATGGCTGAAGAAAAACAAAATGAAGACTTTGGAGTGGCCTAGCCAAAGTCCTGACCTGAATCCTATTGAGATGTTGTGGTATGACCTTAAAAAGGCCGTTCATGCTCGAAAACCCTCTAATGTAACTTAATTAGGACAATTCTGCAAAGATGAGTGGGCCAAAATTCCTCCAGGACGCTGTAAAAGCCTCATTGCACGTTATCGCAAACGCTTGGTTGCAGTTGTTGCTGCTAAGGGTGGCCCAACCAGTTATTAGGTTTAGGGGGCAATCACTTTTTCACACAGGGCCATGATGGTTTGGATTTTTTTTCACCTTTAATAATAAACACCTTCATTTACAAATTGCATTTTGTGTTTACTTGTGTTGTCCTTGACTATTGTTTAAATTGGTTTGATGTTCCGAAACACTTAAGTGTGACAAACATGCAAAGGAACAGGAAATGAGGAAGGGGGCAAACACTTTTTCACACCACTGTATAAGAACTTTGGGAGAAAAATCTTTTTAAATAAGTTTGCTCTACCATAGAGTGTTAGTGGGAGGTCTTTCCATTTTTGTATTCTGTCATTGAAAGCTCTTATTATGGGCCACAGGTTAGCTTCAGTATATGTATCCACTGGTAGCTGGATCATAATTCCCAAATATTTGAACTTGTCCACAACTGCCAAAAGGCATTGTGCTGGAAGGGTTAAGTCTGGCTGGGGATCCAGAGGAAAGAGGACTGACTTGGTCCAATTGATTCGGAAGCCGGAGAAATCTCCGAACTCCCGAATCAGGGAGACTGCCATAGTGAGAGATACTTTAGGGTCTTGTAGATATAAAAGCATGTCATCCACGTATAATGATACACGTTCCTCCAGGTCCCCCACCATAAACCCCTGTAAGGCATCACTGCTTCTAAGCTTGATTGCCAGTGGTTCAATGGCTAAAGCAAATAGGAGAGGAGACAGGGGTCACCCCTTCCTCGTTCCCCTATGGATCTAAAATGAGTCAGAAATAAGACCATTCACTCTAATACTAGCTTGGGGGTCCTTATATAGTAATCTAATCCAAGAGATACATTTTGGTCCAAAGCCCATGTTGTCCAAGAGAGAGAACAAGTAGTTCCATTCCACGGAATCAAACGCCTTTTTTGTGTCTAAAGATACTATTACTTGTTTGCCCTTATTTGCATGTTGAATCTGCAGGTTGACATATATTCTACGCAGGTTCATTTGGGTAGATCAACTGGGTATAAACTCTGTTTGGTCTGATATAATTAGCTGAAGGATAACCGACTGCAACCTACTGGCCAGAATTTTGGCCAGTATTTTGACGTCCGAGTTAATTAAGGAAGTGGTGTTAGTCTCCTCAGCTTTCATATCAGAAGCGAGAGCTTTAGAGAAATTTCTAGTCTCAGTGGCAAAGACACCCCTCATGGTTGCTTTAAAGGCATCCCATCTATTGGCCATCGGAGTTTCCATCCCATTCTCCTTCCAATATTGATCAATGCTCAATTTACAGTTAATATTAATATATTCCTCTTATGCCTCGTACACACGTAGGGACTTTTGCCGGCGGACCTAGTCCAGCGGACAATCCCGCGGGACTTTCCGGCTAGGTCCGCTGGACTTTCCGAGGGTGTGGACTTGCCCACACACGCACGGACTTCTCCAGCGGATAATCCGCCGGCCAAAAGTCCGCGGGACTTTTGAAAATGAACGGACTTGCCCACACACGGAGCAGTCCGTTCATTTCGAACGTAACTTCAGGTTACGTAGCTAGCGTAGGCAGTAAATGCCGCCGCGCTAGCTCCGCAAGCTGGCATGGATTTAAAGGGAATCCCACGCCGAAAAAACGGCGTGGGGGTTCCCCCCAAATCCATGTCAGACCCTCATCCGAGCACGCAGCCTGGCAGGCCAGGAAAGGGGTGGGGACGAACGAGCGCCGCCCCCCCCTCCTGAGCCGTACCAGGCCGCGTGCCCTCAACATGGGGGGTGCCCTGGGGAAAGGGGGGCCGTGCGGCCCCCCCACCCCAAAGCACCTTGTCCCCATGTTGATGAGGACAAGGGCCTCTTCCCGACAACCCTGGCCGTTGGTTGTCGGGGTCTGCGGGCGGGGGCTTATCGGAATCTGGGAGCCCCCTTTAATAAGGGGCCCCCCAGATACCGGCCCCCCACCCTATGTGAATGAGTATGGGGTACGATGTACCCCTACCCATTCACCTAAGGTGTAAAATGTAAAGTAAAAAAAAACACCCACACTTTTGAAAAAATAGTTTATTGCACTGCTCCGGGGGTCTTCTTCCGTCTTGGGGGTCTTCTCGCCGGACTCCCCGCCATTTACCAAGCTCTTTTACCGAGCGAGGGGAGTCCGGCTACCTTCTTCGTCGTCGCCGCCGTCGTCTGGGGGTCTCGATCCGCCTTCGGGGGTCTTCAGGGGGTCTCTTCTGTTCTTGCGGCGGTCGTCGTCTTCCGCGCCGCCGGCGCCTTGTCCTTCTTCTTGTCCTTCTTGTTCTTCTTCTTCTTCCGATGTTGACCCGTCGCTGTCTCTGCCCGGAATGCCTGTGCCGATCTGCGCTCGGACTTATATAGGGACATGGGGGACAGGGTCACATGCACATGTCACATGGTGACCCCGCCCCCTTGTGTTGTCACAGTCCCGGAGGATGCTGGGACTGTGACATCGCAAGGGGGCGGGGTCACCATGTGACATGAACATGTGACCCTGTCCCCCATGTCCCTATATAAGTCCGAGCGCAGATTGGCACAGGCATTCCGGGCAGAGACAGCGACGGGTCAACATCGGAAGAAGAAGAAGAACAAGAAGGACAAGAAGAAGGAGAAGGCGCCGGCGGCGCGGAAGACGACGACCGCCGCAAGAACAGAAGAGACCCCCGGAAGACCCCGAAGGCGGATCGAGACCCCCAGACGACGGCGGCGACGACGAAGAAGGTAGCCGGACTCCCCTCGCTCGGTAAAAGAGCTTGGTAAATGGCGGGGGAGTCCGGCGAGAAGACCCCCAAGACGGAAGAAGACCCCCGGAGCAGTGCAATAAACTATTTTTTCAAAAGTGTGGGTGTTTTTTTTTACTTTACATTTTACACCTTAGGTGAATGGGTAGGGGTACATCGTACCCCATACTCATTCACATAGGGTGGGGGGCCGGTATCTGGGGGGCCCCTTATTAAAGGGGGCTCCCAGATTCCGATAAGCCCCCGCCCGCAAACCCCGACAACCAACGGCCAGGGTTGTCGGGAAGAGGCCCTTGTCCTCATCAACATGGGGACAAGGTGCTTTGGGGTGGGGGGGCCGCACGGCCCCCCTTTCCCCAGGGCACCCCCCATGTTGAGGGCACGCGGCCTGGTACGGCTCAGGAGGGGGGGGGCGCTCGTTCGTCCCCACCCCTTTCCTGGCCTGCCAGGCTGCGTGCTCGGATGAGGGTCTGACATGGATTTGGGGGGAACCCCCACGCCGTTTTTTCGGCGTGGGGAGTCCCTTTAAATCCATGCCAGGTCACGGAGCTAGCGCGGCGGCATTTACTGCATACGCTAGCTACGTAACCTGAAGTCACGTGCTAAATGAACGGACTTGCCGATGAGCGGCAAGTCCGTTCATTTCAAAAGTCCCGCGGACTTGCCCACTAACGGCGGGATTATCCGCTGGACTGCCAAGTCCAGCGGATAATTTGAAAACAAAACTTCAAACTTTAGTCCGCCGTACTTTGGCGCCAAAAAGTCCGCCGGCGCCCACACACGAGGGGATTATCCGCTGGACTTCAGTCCAGAGGATAATCCCGCGGGATTGTCCCTTCGTGTGTACGCGGCATTAGAGCCAGGTAGTATTCATACTCCATTGTCTCCGTCCCTGTGGAGCCCTCAGATCCAATGTAACCTCCAAAGGGGAGTGGTCTGAGATAGCTCTAGGGAGATGTCTGACATTAGAGACATATGGTAATCCGTCAATAGATGGTATCACTAATGCCGCGTACACACGAAGGGACAATCCCGCGGGATTATCCTCTGGACTGAAGTCCAGCGGATAATCCCCTCGTGTGTGGGCGCCGGCGGACTTTTTGGCGCCAAAGTACGGCGGACTAAAGTTTGAAGTTTTGTTTTCAAATTATCCGCTGGACTTGGCAGTCCAGCGGATAATCCCGCCGTTAGTGGGCAAGTCCGCGGGACTTTTGAAATGAACGGACTTGCCGCTCATCGGCAAGTCCGTTCATTTAGCACGTGACTTCAGGTTACGTAGCTAGCGTAGGCAGTAAATGCCGCCGCGCTAGCTCCGTGACCTGGCATGGATTTAAAGGGACTCCCCACGCCGAAAAAACGGCGTGGGGGTTCCCCCCAAATCCATGTCAGACCCTCATCCGAGCACGCAGCCTGGCAGGCCAGGAAAGGGGTGGGGACGAACGAGCGCCCCCCCCCCCTCCTGAGCCGTACCAGGCCGCGTGCCCTCAACATGGGGGGTGCCCTGGGGAAAGGGGGGCCGTGCGGCCCCCCCACCCCAAAGCACCTTGTCCCCATGTTGATGAGGACAAGGGCCTCTTCCCGACAACCCTGGCCGTTGGTTGTCGGGGTCTGCGGGCGGGGGCTTATCGGAATCTGGGAGCCCCCTTTAATAAGGAGCCCCCCAGATACCGGCCCCCCACCCTATGTGAATGAGTATGGGGTACGATGTACCCCTACCCATTCACCTAAGGTGTAAAATGTAAAGTAAAAAAAAACACCCACACTTTTGAAAAAATAGTTTATTGCACTGCTCCGGGGGTCTTCTTCCGTCTTGGGGGTCTTCTCGCCGGACTCCCCCGCCATTTACCAAGCTCTTTTACCGAGCGGGGGAAGTCCGGCTACCTTCTTCGTCGTCGCCGCCGTCTGGGGGTCTCGATCCGCCTTCGGGGGTCTTCTTCCGTCTTGGGGGTCTTCTCGCCGGACTCCCCCGCCATTTACCAAGCTCTTTTACCGAGCGAGGGGAGTCCGGCTACCTTCTTCGTCGTCGCCGCCGTCGTCTGGGGGTCTCGATCCGCCTTCGGGGGTCTTCCGGGGGTCTCTTCTGTTCTTGCGGCGGTCGTCGTCTTCCGCGCCGCCGGCGCCTTCTCCTTCTTCTTGTCCTTCTTGTTCTTCTTCTTCTTCCGATGTTGACCCGTCGCTGTCTCTGCCCGGAATGCCTGTGCCGATCTGCGCTCGGACTTATATAGGGACATGGGGGACAGGGTCACATGTTCATGTCACATGGTGACCCCGCCCCCTTGCGATGTCACAGTCCCAGCATCCTCCGGGACTGTGACAACACAAGGGGGCGGGGTCACCATGTGACATGTGCATGTGACCCTGTCCCCCATGTCCCTATATAAGTCCGAGCGCAGATCGGCACAGGCATTCCGGGCAGAGACAGCGACGGGTCAACATCGGAAGAAGAAGAAGAACAAGAAGGACAAGAAGAAGAAGGAGAAGGCGCCGGCGGCGCGGAAGACGACGACCGCCGCAAGAACAGAAGAGACCCCCGGAAGACCCCCGAAGGCGGATCGAGACCCCCAGACGACGGCGGCGACGACGAAGAAGGTAGCCGGACTCCTCCCCTCGTGAAAGAGCTAGGTAAAAGAGCAGAAGAGAGCGGAGGAGTCCGGCGAGAAGACCCCCAAGACGGAAGAAGACCCCCGGAGCAGTGCAATAAAATATTTTTTCAAAAGTGTGTGTGTTTTTGTACTTTACATTTTACACCTTAGGTGAATGGGTAGGGGTACATCGTACCCCATACTCATTCACATAGGGTGGGGGGCCGGTATCTGGGGGCCCCTTATTAAAGGGGGCTCCCAGATTCCGATAAGCCCCCGCCCGCAGACCCCGACAACCAACGGCCAGGGTTGTCGGGAAGAGGCCCTTGTCCTCATCAACATGGGGACAAGGTGCTTTGGGGTGGGGGGGCCGCACGGCCCCCCTTTCCCCAGGGCACCCCCCATGTTGAGGGCACGCGGCCTGGTACGGCTCAGGAGGGGGGGGGGCGCTCGTTCGTCCCCACCCCTTTCCTGGCCTGCCAGGCTGCATGCTCGGATGAGGGTCTGACATGGATTTGGGGGGAACCCCCACGCCGTTTTTTCGGCGTGGGGATTCCCTTTAAATCCATGCCAGCTTGCGGAGCTAGCGCGGCGGCATTTACTGCCTACGCTAGCTACGTAACCTGAAGTTACGTTCGAAATGAACGGACTGCTCCGTGTGTGGGCAAGTCCGTTCATTTTCAAAAGTCCCGCGGACTTTTGGCCGGCGGATTATCCGCTGGAGAAGTCCGTGCGTGTGTGGGCAAGTCCACACCCTCGGAAAGTCCAGCGGACCTAGCCGGAAAGTCCCGCGGGATTGTCCGCTGGACTAGGTCCGCCGGCAAAAGTCCCTACGTGTGTACGAGGCATTAGTCTATCCTAGAAAGTGTTTTATGAGTTTCAGAGTGACATGTGTATTCTCTGACTCCAGGTTTTTTTGCCTCCACATGTCCGTGAGAGCATAACTCTCCAGCCATGAGGACAGAGTATAGCGGGAGTCAGTGATATTGCCATGTCTGTCAAGAGCCCCATCCGACACCGCATTAAAATCTCCTAGTAGCAGCATAGGTCCCTGTGCAATCAGTACTGCTTCTTTGAGAATATTGTCCAGTATTGAGAAGGAGAAGGGGGTGGAACATATACACATACCAACGTCAAAGATACATTATACATTTGGCACACCAGTATTGCGTATCTACCATTAGGGTCGAGTTTGACTTGTAGCATGTGTGCAGCGGCTTTTTTTGTGACCAGTATCGCTACACCTCTAGAATACGTAAAGTACTCGGCATGCAGTACCCTCATAATATTTGCCTTTTTTAGTGCCATAACCTTAGACCCCTGGAGATGTGTCTCCTGTAGCATTATAATATGTGGTTTTTATCTTTTTATAAAGTCAAATATTAGGGATCTCTTAATCTTTGAATTCATACAACGCACATTCCATGACAATAATGTTATCTTACCCTCCATTACATGTAGAGAAGAGAGATAGTTTACCCAGGGGGACCTCTTGTATGCAAGGTCCTGATGGACGGCACAGCCTGCAGAGAACATGACAAAACAGAGCAGCAGCACACAGCACGAATGAGCAACCAGGAACAAAAACAAAAACCCCACCCATCCCACCCTGCACACATCCCCAACCTGTTGTGTGCCTGAATCCCATAACCATATGAAAAGGTAGAGTGACCTCGGGGGGTCACAGGTCTCTAACAACAAAACCACCCTATTCCTACGGGTGGTGCAACATGTGAAAGCAGTATGTCAGCTAGTTCAAAGGTTTTTGACAGTTAGGGTAGCTGTCAGGAGAGGGTAAAAAATAGGGGGAGGGGGAGAGAGAGAGAGAGGCAAAAAAAAAAAACTTCAAAAAAAAAAAATTATGAAATAAAAAGGTGGGAGGTAACAAATTGTAAAAGACAGTCAATCAAAAGGGAAGGGAAAAAAAAAAAAGGGGGAGTGAGGGTGCTGACAGGATCAGAATTTTTTTTTTTCCTTTTTCCTTTTCCTTTCTTCCTCACCCTTCTCCTTCCTTACTCCCAGAGATGTCCGGAGTCAAAAAAATAAATAAAAAATAAAGAGGTGGAGAAGGGGAGAGTAAAAAGCAACTCCAATAGTTCCTGTCTCTCATTTCTTTCCTAGTCCTCCTACGAATCGGGTAATTAGTATCCTGGGCTGTAGTAAGATCTCATCGGGACGATTCTTCTAAGGCCGCGTACACACGAGCGGACTTTCCCACAGGATTGTCCGCCGGACTAGAGTCCGCCGGACATTCCGACCGTGTGTGGGGCTCCGGCGGACTTTTTCCTCCCAAAAGTCCGGCGGACTAAGTTTTAAGTTTAGACTTAAAATTGTCCGCTGGACTCAGCAGTCCGGCGGAAAATCCTGCCGTCTGTGTGCTAGTCCGCGGGACTTTTGAAATGAACGGACTTGCCTCGCACACGGAGGAAAGTCCGTTAATTTAGAACGTGACTCCAGGTAGACGGGGCTAGTGAAGGCAGTGAATGCCGCTGCGCTAGCCCCGTCACCTGGCATTAATTTAAAGGGGAATCCCTACGCCAAAAAAACGGCGTGGGGGTCCCCCCAAAATCTATCTCAGACCCTTATCCGAGCATGCAGCCCGGCTGGTCAGGAAAGGGGGTGGGGGACGAGCGAGTGCCTCCCCTCCTGAGCCATACCAGGCCGTGTGCCCTCAACATGGGGGGGTGCCCTGGGGAAAGGGGGGCCCTGTGGCCCCCCCACCCCAAAGCACCTTGTCCCCATGTTGATGAGGACAAGGGCCTCTTTCCGACAACCCTGGCCGTTGGTTGTCGGGGTCTGCGGGCGGGGGGCTTATCGGAATCCGGGAGCCCCCTTTAATAAGGGGGCCCCCAGATACCGGCCCCCCACCCTATGTGAATGAGTATGGGGTACGAGGTACCCCTACACATTCACCTAAGGAAAAAAAGTGTAAATAAAAAAAAATACTTTAATGCACAGCTCCGGGGGTCTTCTTCCGTCTTGGGGGGGTCTTCTCGCCGGACTCCTCCGCTATCTTCTACTCTTTTACTAGCTCTTTCACGAGCGGAGGAGCCCGGCTTTCTTCTTCGTCGCCGCCGTCTGGGGGCCTTGTTCCGACTTCGGGGAACTTCAGGGGTCTCTTCTGTTTTTCTTGCCGTTGGCCGGGGCTTCTGTTGCCGTCACTGTTGTCACCGCTGCCTTCTGCTTCTTGTTCTTCTTTCTTCATCTGATGTTGACACAACGCTCTCTCTGGCCATAATGGCAGAGACACGCTGTGATGTGACTTATATAGGGACAAGGGGCGGGTCACATGCTCATGTCACATGGTGACCCCGCCCCCATATGATGTCACAGTCCCGGAGGATGCTGGGCCAGTGACATCATATGGGGGCGGGGTCACCGTGTGACATGAGCATGTGACCCGCCCCTTGTCCCTATATAAGTCACATCACAGCGTGTCTCTGCCATTACGGCCAGAGAGAGCGTTGTGTCAACATCGGATGAAGAAAGAAGAACAAGAAGCAGAAGGCGGCGGCGACAGTGATGGCAACAGAAGCCTCGGCCAATGGCAAGAAGAACAGAAGAGACCCCCGAAGTCGTAACAAGACCCCCAGACAGCGGCGGCGGCGACGCGGCCTGGTACGGCTCTGGAGGGGGGGCGCTCGCTCGTCCCCACCCCCTTTCCTGACCGGCCAGGCTGCGTGCTCGGATAAGGGTCTGAGATGGATTTGGGGGGGACCCCCACGCCGTTTTTTTTCGGCGTAGGGATTCCCCTTTAAATCCATACCAGGTGATGGGGCTAGCGAGGTGTCAATGTCGCCGATCGAGGCGGCGGCATTCACCTTATTCGCTAGTCCCGTCTACCTGGTGTCACGTTCTAAATGAACAGACTTTCCTCCGTGTGTGGGCAAGTCCGTTCATTTCAAAAGTCCCACGGACTTTGGCCAAAACTCCGGCGGATTGCCCGCTGGAAAAGTCCGGGCATGTGTGGGTAAGTCCACACGTTCGGAAAGTCCGGCGGACCTCCGCTGGAAAGTCCGGCGGACCTCCGCTGGAAAGTCCGGCGGACCTCCGCTGGAAAGTCCGGTGGTTTGTCCACTGGACTAGGTCCGGCGGACTATCCCGCCGAAAAGTCAGAGCGTTTATACGCCGCATAGGTAGTGTAATAACAGAGTATGGTGGGCATATGTAGTCTTATGAACTGACACAGGTGCCGGTGCCCTTTATCTTGCGTGTAGATTCCAATCATGCAGGTGTCCATTATCGATTCTCATTCGGGCTGCGGTGCCCCCTTGCATCTAACCATCTTGAGGCCTCTGTGGGGGTGGTAAAAAATTACACTTTTCCTCCATCCACCACCCTCAGTTTTGCTGGGTATAGCATGCTATAGGGAAGTTGCAGATATCTGAGTCTTTTCTTCACATGTGTGAAGCTGGCTCTTTGTCTCTGCGTGGCCGCAGAGAAGTCTGGATATATGGAGATGCGATTCCCATTATATTGCAATTCACCTGCAATGCAGGCTGCTCTGAGGATGTTCTCACGATTTCTGAAGTGCAGAATGCGGGCAATAATAGGGCGCGGGTGTGCACCAGGGGGGGGAGTTTTAGACGGGATTCTGTGGGCCCTTTCTATGGCGACTAAGCGTGAGAAGGTAGCGTCATCCATATTATCTTTAAGCCAGAGTTCCAGAAAATCTTCCGGCTGTTTCCCTTCAGCCTTTTCAGGAAATCCGACAAAACGGACATTGTTCCTCCTCTGTCTGTCTTCCATGTCCCCTAACTTGTCAGCATGTGCATTAACTTCTCGGTGTATATTTAGTACCTTAGTCCCCATAGGGAGCATCACATCCTCCATATCACAAATTCTTTGCTCAGCCTCTGAGGCCCTCTCCCTGATGTTCTGTACATCCTGCTTCAAAAAGGACATTTCTGCCCTCATCCCATCTATGTGCTCAGTGAAAGTAGTTTGGCAGGTGAAGATAGCCTCCATAATTTGTTTCAGTGAGGGCTCCTCCTCTGCAGCATCTAGCCCTGTGTCCCTTGTGTCTGTGTGGGGCTGTCTATCTAGGGACAGTCCTCTCCTTCTTCCAGGGGATCTGCGGGGCAGCGTGCTTACCTTCCCAGGAGGTGTGGGGGACTTATCAGCTCCGTTACGCTGTGTGCTGCTTGGGCCCTGCTCTGCTGCCTCGCGCGCGCCACCATCTTGGGATCCCCAGGCATAGCGGGATAAACGCTCCACGGCCGGTTCCATCAGGGCTTTCCCGTATTTGACCATCCCCGGTTGTTCAGCAGGGTCTCGGGAGCAAGGGGGTGCCGGTGTTGTGAATAATCCGTGCCTCTGTCACTCAGGATATTGTCAGGATGTAACGTCCCGGTCGGAGCTCCTGAGAAACGCTGTTCACATGTCCGCTGCTGGCTCCGCCCCGAATCTTCTTTAATATTTTATTCATCTCCGCCCTTAATGATAATACGAATAACATCAAACTGGAGTGCAATTGGAGTAGTAAATCTATTAACTATTTAGACGTGACAGTAATGTTACATGATCACCAATTGTCCACTAAGTGTTATTTCAAACCGAGCGACAGGAACAGTTACCGGTCAATTCATAGTGGGCACCACCCAGTATGGTTGAAAAATATCCCGAAAGGGCAATTTATGAGGGTTAGACAAAATTGCACATATGATAAAGATTATTTGGAACAAGTACAGGTCCTAAAGGATCGTTTTGAGGGAAAAGGGTTATAACAGTAAAGAGAAGCCTGTAATGAGAATGCACCACAGGGGAATGGTAATGCAGGGCTGGACATGACTGTGTGTATAGTTTACTATATGTAGGGTTAAATGGGGGTTGTGGTTTGCTAGGGGAGGGCTGAGCAAGCACAGGGGAGTGGCTGTATAAAGGTGGGGGCGGAGCAAAGGAAGATCAGTTTGCAGGAAGGAGAACACGAGGAGGCAGGTTTTTCCACTGCTCCTCACAACACACAGCACTGAAGAAATCCAAGATGGCCGACGGGATGGACCTCGTGGCAATGCTGAGGACGGCAGCAGCAGAACACGGCATCGAGTGGATCCAGGAGCAGCTAGCAACGATGGCTGCAGATGTGGAGGGACGGACTGAAGATCGGGGAGCCCCTGAGGACCGGATGGCGGAGCGGGAGTCGGACGAGGACCGGATGGACGGAGGGACCATGGCGCCGCGTGGCAGGGTGTCCAAGCCACCTGTAAGGTATTCCCCAGGGGCAGTGGCAGGTCCATCCAGGGTTGCAAGGAGCCCCAGGGGTCCACCCCCCCAGCGAAGAGAAGTCTGATGGAGGGCGCAGCAGGCCCCAGTCGGCCTACACAGCGCGGTCCTAGCGCGGGGGGCGGAGCCAATGGGACTCAGGACTTAACTTCACCCCCAACTGCAGCAAGATCATCTGTGCAGGCCCCTACAGCCTCGGTCGGGAGGAGGAGGGCTCAGGGTACGCGGCACCCCCAGCGGCTCTGCACGAGCGGGGGGGAGGTCGGTCCGGGGGGCCCGGGGTCACCGCGGATCGTCGTCGGGATGGGAGGATGGCCGGGACAGCAGGCGCCTCTGCAGCGACACCTATCCGCGCGTCTCTGCGCCAGCGGGGTGAGGGCACCGTTCGGTCGGGTCGCAGCACCACCAGGAGGGGAGGTCCAGGTCCCAGAGAGTCTGCGACTGCAGCGCCTTCAGTCGCACTGCACGTGCGGGGAAGGATGGACAGCAGGAGAAGGGGGGCCGCAACGGGAGTGGGACTTGCATACAGTCCTTCCCAGAGAATTAGGGGTGGGCTGACGCCACCAGGCAGAGCCAGAGAGGAGTCGCAAGGCAGGAGCGGTGCCCTATCCGGCCCGCCTGCACGGAGTCGCATCGCATCCAGGAGCCCCTCTCCGGGGGTGCGTCCGGTTTTGTTCCAACAGGTGGATGTCGGCAGGTCGGAAGGGGAATTATCGGAGGAGGAGGAACCGAGTCGTCCAGTCCCGGCGGTGGAGGTCAGGCCAGCGGCTGTGGGGTCGGCGCCCAGGCAGCCCGGTAAGTCACTTGACAATGCAGTTTTCGTTAATGCTTTATCTAACTTGTTAGGTGATGTGGCTCGTGGGGGGAAGGGGGCTACACCTCCCACGCCGTTGGTGGCGGTGCCTGACCAGCCGCGGGTGGGCAGCGTGCCAGCAGGTTCAGGGGCCGGGAGTCAAATGCACGAGTTGCTGGAAGGATTAAGGGTGCTGGTGGGCCGATTTGGGGGGAGTTCAGGTTTTCAGGGGGTAGCGGAAGTTGGGGTCACCTCGGGGGAGGCGGTGGCAATAGTAGCTGGGGTTCCTGCGGAGAAGGCGGTGCCAGTGGACAAGGTGAGTTCGGTGGATGGCGGGGCTGAGGAACAAGTGGTGCGGTCTGATATAGTGAGGATAGCGGATGCGGCGAAGTACGAGGTATACGTGTGCTTCGAGGGACCACTGGGAGCACATTTAAAGCAGGAGGTAAGGGAAAAAATTTGGAAAGGGGAATACGTGGAGATTTTCTCCTTGTTGCCCCTGGAAAAATTTAATTTAGACAGGGTGAAGCCTGATAGCACAAAGAAGGATGACGAGGAGAAGCGGAGGTACCGCTTGATCCCACGCACTTTTGCAAACTGGTTACAAGCGTTTGCAATTCTAGCTGGGGTGATAGCTGAACGTAACCCTGAGTACTGCTCAGCGTTATTTTGTTACATGGATGCGGTGGGTGAGGCGTACCGTGTTTATGGGGGCACGGCGTGGCTGCGCTATGATGAACAGTTCAGGCAGAGGCGAGCGGTCCGTCCGGAGCTGAGGTGGGACCATAAAGCCATCAGTCTCTGGATGAGACTGATGGCGTCGGCCAAGGCTCCTGGGCAGACATTTCACGGGGGGGCCGGAGGTAGCCAGGCATCGGGATCTCCGGCCGGTAAGAAGTGGGGAGTGTGCTGGCAATTTAACGAGGGTGCCTGCAAATTTGGGGGGAATTGTAAGTTTAGGCACGAATGCTCTGGGTGTGGGGGTAACCACACACTCGTGCGGTGTTTCAAAAAGGGAAAGCGTGCTGGAGAGTTTGGGCACAAGAGGGACGACGCCGGTGATGTGGGAAAGGATGCAACCTTTTCTAAATAGGTATCCGGACAGGGCAGCTGCGAGTTTACTCAGTGCTGGTTTTAGGCATGGTTTTTATATTCCATGTACCCTGACCGTTATACCTCCCTTAGCCAGGAATTTAAAGTCTGCTTTTCAGCATCCGGAAGTGGTGTCGGAAAAGTTGGCGAAGGAGGTGGTTTTGGGCAGGATGGCGGGCCCCTTTAGTAGTAAACCGTTGGGGAATCTTGTGGTATCCCCCTTGGGGGTGGTCCCCAAAAAGGTGCCGAATAAATTTCGGCTGATTCATCACCTTTTATTTCCAAAAGGGGGTTCGGTGAATGACTTCATCGACCCCGAGGCTTGTACAGTGTCGTACACATCCTTTGATGCCGCTGTTAGATGGGTTAGGCGGTATGGGAAGGGGGCACTGATGGCAAAATCGGATGTTGAATCGGCGTTTAGGTTATTACCGGTACACCCGGACAGTTTCCATTTGTTAGGTTGTTGTTGGCAAGACGAATTTTATGTTGATAAATGCTTGCCGATGGGGTGTTCGATTTCGTGCGCCATGTTCGAGGCGTTTAGTTCATTTTTAGAATGGGCGGTAAGGGACGTCACAGGTTTAGATTCCGTCATCCATTACTTGGATGATTTTCTCTGCGTGGGCCCTCCTTCTTCCAATGTGTGTGCGATCCTGTTGGCCACGTTGCAGCACATTGCGGAGAGATTTCGGGTGCCATTGGCAGCTGATAAGACGGAGGGTCCACGGACGGAGCTGAGCTTTCTAGGTATTATAATCGATTCCATGGCTATGGAGTGCAGGTTGCCAGAAGGGAAGCTCAGAGATTTGCAGGATGAGATACGGATGATCCAGGGGTGTAGGAAGGTGCAGCTGCGCACATTGCAGTCTCTTCTGGGGAAGTTGAACTTTGCGTGCAGGATCATCCCCATGGGTAGGATATTCTGTCGACGGCTGTCGGCTGCAACAGCGGGGGTGAAGGCACCCACTCATTTTATCAGGTTACGCATGGAGCACAAGGAGGACTTGCAGGTATGGTATCGGTTCTTGGAGGAGTTCAATGGCAGGTCGGTTTGGATGGAGGGACCGGTGAGTAACTTTGATGTGGAGTTGGTGACGGACGCCGCGGGGTCTACGGGCTATGGGGCCTTTTTCCAGGGTCAATGGAGTGCGGAACCGTGGCCCCAATCATGGATTGAGGCAGGTTTCGTAAAAAACTTGGTGCTCCTGGAACTGTTTCCGATGGTGCTGGCAGTGGAGTTATGGGGCCATTCGTGCAGGAACTTGAAATTGCGGCTTAATTGCGACAACATGGGTGTTGTACAGGTGATCAATAGCATGTCGGCCTCTTCGCCTCCTGTCATACGGTTGATGCGACAGTTGGTGTTGCGCTGCATGCAATTTAACATTTTGCTATATGCTGTGCATATTCCGGGGGTAGACAACACTCTGGCTGATGCTTTGTCTTGCTTTCAGTGGGAAGAGTTCAGGGAGCTGGCTCCAGGAGCGAGGAAGGAAGGGGTTCCGTGTCCAGGTTGGATTTGGGAGCTGGCATCAGGACCGCCGGGGGATGGATACGGCAGTCGGTGAGCATGTCTACGTGGTTGGCCTATGAGAAGGTATGGAAGGAGTGGGAGGATCTGGGGTCAGAGATGGAGGTCAAGTGGGAGGAGTCGGAGGTCAGGTTATTGTTATTATATTTCGTGTCCAGGAGTATGGAAGAGGGTAAGTCGGTCTCTGCCATTGAAAAAAAGTTGGCGGGTTTAGCATTTTGGTTTAAGTTGCGCAGAATAGAGGACTTTACCAAGGACTTCTGGGTTAGGCAGGCTATGAAAGGGTACAGGAAAGGGTGTAAGAGCAAGGACACACGGCGGCCGATTACGTTTGGGAATCTAGTGGCATTGATTGCACAGTTGGGGGGGGTTTGTATCTCCTCATTTGAAGTGTTATTGTTTTCGGCAGCATTTTCATTGGCCTTTTTTGGTGCGTTTAGAATCGGGGAACTGGTTAGCCCTTCCAAGAAGGTGGCGGGGGGGTTGATGTGGGAAGATGTGGAACTGTTCAGGGACAGAGTTTCTGTGTGTGTACGGAAGTCAAAAACTGATCAACGAGGCAGAGGAGTGCAGGTAAGTTTATACGCTTTACAGGACTGCAGGGCGTGCCCTGTACGAACAGTGGGAAATTTTGCTGCAGTAAGGCCGGGGGTGGGAGGCCCCCTTTTAATACATGAGAATGGTGATGCCTTATCAAAGTTTCAATTTGTGACAGTGTTACGGAAATGTCTGGGTCTATTGGGGTTTGGGTAGATGGGAGTCGAATCGATTCCGCACTTACATTCGGCCAAGGTTGGTTTGCGAATGAAGGGGTTTTATATATATATATATATATATATATATATATATATATATATATATATATATATATATATATATATATATATATATATATAAATATAAAAAGGAATATGGGGTGAAGCTTACAGGGTGGTGGTAGGGTTCCCTATTGTATCGGGGATGCAGGTTGGGAGAACGTTAATGTTTGGTTGATTTGATTTTGATGTTCTGCTTGTCGTTTCAGAGAGAGGGCTTCCACGCCTAGTCTGGATCCTCGGGCATTCTTATGTTTGTTGGGGTGCAAGGAGAGGGGACGCGAGACCAGGTGGGAGACAGCTGGGCATTCCTAGGAGTGAGGCGGCGATCAGGTGGCTGGGTAGGCCGGGTATGCGTTGGGAGAGGGTGGTTCCTGACGTGGAGAGATTTGCGTGGCTGCATGGACCGCCGCAGGTTCTGGTCATACATGCAGGGGGTAATGACCTAGGGGTTAAGACGGTCAGGGATCTGATCTCAGAGATAAAGAGGGATCTGGTATACCTGAGTGCAAGGTTTCCGGGCACGATATTGGTATGGTCAGGTGGCCAGGACTAGGTGGCGTATGGCACGTTCGGTGTACAGGATTAATACAGGATTAATAAGGCCAGGATTCGGGTTAATAAGGTGGTGGGAAGGTTTTTGGCCTGGCAAGGTGGTTTGATCATCCGCCATAGAGAATTGGAGACCAATGTGGGTCTTTACCTGCAGCCGGATGGGGTGCATCTGACGGACGTGGGCATTGACCTGTGGTCGTTGGGGCTTCAGGAGGGGATTCAGGCGGCCCTGCGGGTGTGGAGGTGCCATCAAGGGTGAGGTGTTCCCCCTTTCAGGCTGTGGCGTGTTGATTGTTGGTCAGTGGCGGAAGCATGTATACAGGTGGTGGGCTCATCAGTAGATGGCCCCTCCTTTGTAGTACATCAAACGGTGTTGATTACTCTGGTTGAAGTGGGTGGGGGGCTCATCAATATATGGCCCCTCCTTTGAGTACATCAAACGTTGTTGATGTTTACTCTGGTTGTTGCACTGCGGGTAAGGTAATGGTCTCAGGGCGGTACAGAAATAGACCTACGTGGGTTCGGTAAAATCCTGCAGTGCCCCCTGGTGGTAGTTTTGGATATCTATCCATATCATGGGTGTTTGCTATATGCAAGTAGCTCCGTCACTGACCAACAGGGTGGGTTGAAACATGTTTCAAATTATGTTATTGTGTATTTATATTGGTTATTTATATTGGTTAATTTATACGTTATTTATATTTAAACAAAATTGGAGTTTATTTTGGTTTCGTTAATAAAGTACGGCCTTGCGGCCAGTTAACCCCAATTAAAGTTGTGGTCTCTTATTTTAGGGGCTGGTATGATATAGGGGGATATTTAGCTTATGGTATTATCTAGGCTACACAGGTCAAGAGAAGCCTGTAATGAGAATGCACCACAGGGGAATGGTAATGCAGGGCTGGACATGACTGTGTGTATAGTTTACTATATGCAGGGTTAAATGGGGGTTGTGGTTTGCTAGGGGAGGGCTGAGCAAGCACAGGGGAGTGGCTGTATAAAGGTGGGGGCGGAGCAAAGGAAGATCAGTTTGCAGGAAGGAGAACACGAGGAGGCAGGTTTTTCCCCACCCACCCTCCCTTTTTTGTTATGGGTATTAGTTATGGAAGTTTTTTATGTAATCTTTAGAGGTACTAATTTTCTTGTCGTTTCAGGATCGTTTTGGCATTATGGTCATCACAGCAGCATGTGTGGGTGGCGTGTTGATTGTTGGTCAGTGGCGGAAGCATGTATACAGGTGGTAAGTGGGTGGGGGGCTCATCAGTAGATGGCCCCTCCTTTGTAGTACATCAAACGGTGTTGATGATTACTCTGGTTGAAGTGGGTGGGGGGCTCATCAATATGTGATATGGCCCCTCCTTTGAGTACATCAAACGTTGTTGATGTTTACTCTGGTTGTTGCACTGCGGGTAAGGTAATGGTCTCAGGGCGGTACAGAAATAGACCTACGTGGGTTCGGTAAAATCCCGCAGTGCCCCCTGGTGGTAGTTTTGGATATCTATCCATATCATGGGTGTTTGCTATATGCAAGTAGCTCCGTCACTGACCAACAGGGTGGGTTGAAACATGTTGTTTCAAATTATGTTATTGTGTATTTATATTGGTTATCTATATTGGTTAATTTATACGTTATTTATATTTAAACAAAATTGGAGTTTATTTTGGTTTCGTTAATAAAGTACGGCCTTGCGGCCAGTTAACCCCAATTAAAGTTGTGGTCTCTTATTTTAGGGGCTGGTATGATATAGGGGGATATTTAGCTTATGGTATTATCTAGGCTACACAGGTCATGTATTAAGGAAAGGTGGCAAATTAAGTATTTACCACTTCCCAAGAAATGTGTTTAACAGACAAACCGAAAAGTATTGTTAATAAACATGAATGGGGTTTTATCACTGACTATAATATTCAACAGAGAGAAGTGGAAAATATTTTTAGAAAGTACTGGCCATTGCTGACCTCTGATAGGATTCTGTGTGAATCAATTCCAGAAAATACAGTTTTTATATACAAAAAAGGATGTTTCTTTGGAGATAAAATAGTCAAAAAGATTGTGGATCCACCCTCTAGACCTGTAATGCTTTGGGATAAACCAGCCTTTTTTTCTAGTAGAAGGTGCATCTCTTGTAGACAGGTACACACCAAATTGCGTGGTATCACTGAATTTCAATGGCCTACTAATTCTAAGGTATTTAAAATCAAGGATTTTATTTCCTGTATGACCACACATGTAGTGTATGCCCTGCTATGTCCATGTAATCTGTTGTACATAGGACGCACTAAACGCACTTTATCAAAACGGGTGTCGGAACATATTAACAATATAAAAATAGGGAATAAAGAACATAGTGTACACATGCATTTTAAAGTAAAACACAAAATGGACCACTCAGGATAAAAATTTTGGGGGATAGAAAAGTTACATCCCGATTGGCGTGGCTGTAACAAAGTCTGTGAATTATCAAAATGCGAAACAAAATGGATATTTATGGCCGACACATTATGTCCCAAAGGGTTAAATGTAGAACTCGACCTGAACTGTTTTATTAGTGATTTTTAATATGGTCTTATACTTATCAATTTTATGTATTTTTTGTGGTTTTAGTAATAATGTTATATATATTTTCATTGACAGACGGGTCATATTTTGATATTGCGGTATTTTTAATGAATTTTTGATTGAAATTGATTGTGATCGTATTTGTTGATTGTACGATCATAATCTGTTCTTGTATGGTCAGATATGCATATGGGAGATTCTGATAATGTGTAAACTATATATGCTATACATTCATGCTATGGATTGAATATGATTGGGATCGTATTAGTGGATTGTACGATCTAGATCTGTTTTTTTATCCCCATATATGCATATATATGATAATATGGTATGTGTTAGGGTGATCTATATTATATGGGTTTGGTCGATTGTGCAATCCAAATCTCCTCTTTTATGGTCAGACATGTATATGGGATAACCTATTAAGGTGGGAATTGTATATGGTATGGATTATCATGATTACATGGGGATAGATGTGCGACCCACATCTGTTCATGTATGGCCAATTCCTCACTGCCATCCAACCGCTGATATCTAAAGTGTAATCTAATATGACAGTGAGTTTTGTTGCTGACTGGCAGTTATATTCTCAGAGGGTATGCTCTTAGAGACATTTTCAGATTAATATGCGAACCACTGCTGACCGTACACGTATGAAGGTTGGATTGCAGTGACATTATATATGTATATGCAAATGATTCCTAATAGGATCTTTTAGCAGCTTAGTATTTGTTTCAATATGAGAATCAGATTACACTGCCGGAATACGAATTGCGGTATGTGTGTGTTGGTTGGTTCTATGTGCTGACGTACTTTTCGTCCGCCTGTCGCAGATTGGACAGTGAGTCTTGCTCTGCGTACTGGTGCTAACGGGCGGAGATGACGTCAGTGCAGATGCGACTGTTTGAGGAAGTGCCTCTTAACAGCTAATATATGGGGATGTGCTGCGCTGTGTAGCTACGCTCTCCGATGAAAGTTACGACTGAAACGCGTCAGAGCGGAGCTATGCAGCACCCCTCTGTCACTAACCATTGGGGGTCTCTCCTTCCTGGGAACACTGCTGGAGTGGTGTGGGGGCAGATCCGACCGCACAGTGTGATGCTTTTTTAAGACATGCCTGACTAATGTGTCTGTTTGTGAGTATTTTATTTATATGTTTTAATGAATCATTAAACTATCCAGACTAGATTACGCTATGAGGCGTTCTTTTCTTTTATTGTGACTATACACTGAGAGTGGCTGTGAATTGCTGTTTAAGGAGTCATACCTACTAGAGAGATATATGCTTTGAAAACCAGCTGAGTCTGGTAAGTGCATTTCGTATAGGCCTGCACAGAAAGTGTGGTGAAGGATCTGATTGCTCACGAGTGAATTTTCTATTCAGTTTGAATTCCTGCACGTGTGGCACAAAGAGCAAAAATAACTTTTAGGATTACCTAGCATTCACGGGACATTTATATGAAGATTTTTATCTTGGTTTAACATTTATGTATATTTGCTCACCTGTATTAATATATATATGTGATTTAATATGAAGTGCTGCTAATATCGGGAGTAGGATCCAATTTTTACTTTTGATATCATTTTTATGTACTGTTATTCTGTATAGTAGCTGCTGATATATACTAATTTGGTATTCAATAGGCGCTGAGGGAGTAGGTAGTAGGAGTATTTGATATTACTTTTGGAATCTTGCTCTTTTTTGATATATAGACAGAAAATAGTTTTATAAAATATCCCAAGCTGATGGTCAAAAACACTGGCCAAACCAAATTGAGGTCAGCAAACTAGACTTTTAGATATATACCCGACATGTTTCGGAAATTATTTTTGCATTGGTATACATTTTCCTTCTTCAGGGGTAGCTTTAAGGTTGGGTAGTTATGTTCTTGTCTGTAACATAAATATAGGTGTATAATAATATTTACATGACAACATCAAAAAAATAATGTCAACAACCTTCTATAGATAATACAAAGTAGCAGGACCAAAGGTACTTACATATAATAGATTCACTGCAAGTTTGCAAAGATAAAAGACAATACAGAAAAGTGGTACATGCTGGCTGCATAAATCCATACATATACACGATACAGATTGTTAAAACGCGTATCCATAACCTAGCTGTTGCGACATATTCACAAAAGGTGCCTGGCAATTGCCACAGCAACAAAGTATGCACTGTGGAAACAATAATAAAGCCCCATACACACGGTCGGACTTTTTCATCAATTTGGTCCGATCGGACAAGGTTGTTGAAAAATCAGACCGTGTGTATGCACCATCGGACAGTGTTCGTCGGTTTGTCCGTCGGACAAAGTCTTATCTCCTGCTGGAAAGATTTGCCGTCAACCCGGTCCGATCACACCAAATCCGAGCGTGTGTACGCTTGTCCGACGGACAAAGTGCTACGCATGCTCAGAAGAAATTCTGTGACGGAAGCGCTCGGTCAGGTAAAACTACCTTTCCTAATCGACACAGCACATTCGTCACGCTGCAATGTTAAAATGTCTTTAATGCAGCGCATTCTCTTTTTCTTTACAATGCAACAAGAATGACATCTTTTAGCTGCTCCTATTCACCCGCACTTCTCCCAAACTTACTTCTTTATTACTTTTCACCATTTATACACTACATGTTTATTTTTACTCAGAACGGAAAAGAATCTTTGTTATTTTTTTACCATGATTTGTCTTTTTTTTTTTTTTTGGGGGAATACATATTTGAATGTTTTTTTTTTTTTTTTTTTGGAGGGGGGTTGTGTGTCTCAAATTACCAAAAACACATTATTTACATTTGTATTTCTTGCTTACATTTACTAGGAGTTTGTTTGTTGTTGGTGCCCCTTGTTAATTCTACTTTAGGATTAGTGAAATGTACCTGCCTAGTCAAAGAAAAACTGTCATTGTAGAAAAGTAAAACACAATAGTCGATGATTATTTCAAATCAAAAAAACCTTTATTTAGGTCACACCAACAAACCAAAGAGGAACGCAGCCATGGTGAAACTTGGGGAATTTGCAAAGCCTTGGCCCCCCACGGCAACCATCATTGTTCAAGCGTAGAAAATTGGGGGCCTGAGGAGTACGTATATTAAGGGGAGTGCAATCTGGTCGTGAAGTCCAAAGTATCCGGAACTGCAGCAGATGCCATCTAGGTCCCCAGGCTCTGGTACTACGAGAGGCTCCATCTTCTCTCAGACCAGACTGATTCCAGGTCGTCACTCTCAGGTCTTCCTTCCACGCTTCCTTCCACGCTGTGGCTGTCGTGCTGGTGGGGTGGCAGAAGGAGGAGGAGGAGGAGGAGGAGGTGGAGCATGGTAGCTATGGCAAACATGTGTGACTGGGGTCATCTCCCCAGCCCTACCCTTATTTAGGACATGGAGGATGAGCCCCTCACACATGTTGCGTTGCCTCACCTCCATACCCATCATTTTTGTGACAACCACCGAGCCAAAGGTCTCCTCGTCGGCGGGTGTGGCATGTAGGGAGTCTGAAGCCTCTCTTATCATCCGGAGCGCTGACTGTGCCGCATAACCCCCCCTTCTCGCCCTTTTGTACGGAGGGCGGAGGGGAGGGGTTTGGGTGTCAGTCAGGCTCCGAGGCCTAGCCCCCTCTTGGCTGCCACTACCCAGCTGGTGGCTGCCACTAACCCCTGCCTCCTCCTGACTGCCACCTTCCACAGCCACCTCCTGGCTGAGGTCTTCCTGTGTAGGAAAAAGGGACATAGTTTCAGTTATTTGTTCATCAAACACACACAATTCTCATCTAGTGACTGGTGCAAAATGTTTACAAATAGAAAACCATACAATTCTCAGCCCAGCAGTTTAGATTCTGGCCCCAAATGTCTCCCACACCACTGTCTGTTGATATGTCAAACACGTTAGGAACTAAGCAATTGGCGATCCTGAATTAAGTGAACATCATTCATTATTCCCCTAAATGGTAGCAAAACTACTATACCTGGAACAAGCTGGGCTCCTCCACCTCTTCCAGACTGGAAGGCCCAGGTTGCTCCTCGGAAGCCTCATCAGGGGTGGGCTGTGCGCAAGGAAGCGTGGAAGGAGGAGTTGAGGTTGGCTCCGTGACATCAGCCTGGTCCTTCAGAAAATGGAGACTCTGATAGTACCAGAGCTTGGGGACATAGACCTCATCTGCTGAAGTTGCAGTTTCCTCAGACTTCACGACCTTCTTCCTCTCCCTGATATACGCACTCCTCAGGCTGCCAATTTTCTTTCTAATATCATCAACAGTTGCCGTGGGGAACCTTGGCTTGACAAATTCCACAAGTTCCTCCAGGGCTGCGTGCCTCTTTGGTTTGTTGGTGTAATGTGGGTGTATACCCTGCCACAATATGGGAAAATCCCTGTATTTGGCAATGAAGAGGGGGAGAAAACTCATGTCGTTGAATCCCTTCATATCAATCTCTGCAAGACACAACAACACACAAAACCCTCAAAATTATGTCAGGCTAAACTCTCCTAATCTTCTCCATAAAGAAGCCTCAAGTTCAAATCAGTCTAGGCTAGTTATGTACCAACGTTAAATTGTACCTTCGTTTGTAGCGATCGTCTCGTGTGAGTTTTCTCTCCCCTCGTCTCCCAGATCGTGGCTACGACACAGGCGTGTGACGTTTTATATACACTGCGCATGCTTCAAACTCCGCCCGCCCCTGACGATCTTTCTCGTCTATTCCCCACCCCTTCTCTTTACGGCGTAGTGGGGAGAGCACATGGCGGGGACACAGCAGGTGCGCCACAAATATCCCACCAACGAGGAGGAGGACGAGGAAAGTCCGGAGGCAGAAACGTCCCGATCCCGGAACCTGAAATTCAAGGCCTCCAATATGTCATTTGGAGAAATGTTGGAGATGGTGGACATATTAAAGAGGAGCGACTATGATGGGAAGTATGGGCCTTACCTCAACCCCAATGTCCGCAAGGCCAAGATCATGTCTAAAGTTGTGAGAAGGCTGTACAATAATTTTGGGGTACAACGATCCAAGGAGCAACTCAGGAAACGCTGGTCAGACCTGAAACTGAGGGAGGCCGATCAGTACAGAAAGATCAAGAGAATTCTTCAAAAAAGTAAGTAGTTGTGTTTTGTGTTTGATTTCTTGCTTGCATACTGCTCCATTGTGTTTTGATTTTTACCAAGTTGTACATTCCAAAATGGCCACTTTCAGGTTCGTCTGTGCATTCGATCGTACTCAGCCTCGATCTTTCTGCCACTGTCATGGTCGTGTGTGCATTCGATCGTACGCAACCTCGATCGTTCGGCCACTTATAATACGATGTTTGGTGTTTTTTTGGGGAAAGGAAGTTTGTTCTCACTAGAAATGTCATCAAGAATGTAAAGCCAATTTATTCAATGTAAAGGAGAGGTCACTCAGTAGCTGTTTACCCATCTGGACTCTAGAGCACTAGTGCTGGGACACCCAAACCCCCTTTTTATTATGCTTTTCCACACATGTGCTCCAGTGGATACTAGAGGGGGGTCTCCATCACACAAACTTCTACCAAAAAGCTAGTCAGTTTAGCACCTTTACAAAGTGACTTCATTCATGTAGTTGACATTTGTAACTGGCCAAACTAAAATAGTGTCCGTCACTTTCAAGCAATGTTTGTCATTTCCTATTTCTGCCCTCAATAGCTTGTGTTGCTAAATCTTCCTTTTGGACATTCTCATAGGGGAGCGAAAACTTGGGCCGTCTGAGGAAACCCCCAAACCAACACCTACCAAAAAAGGGGAAAGAGCAGAAGCAGAGGAGGAGGAGGAAGGAGAGATCATCGAACTTGGAGAAATTGTCACCACAACAGGTGAGTGTGGGAGAACACAGCTACTGGTAAGCTAATCCATGTATGGCTGCCTCATTTCCAACACCCCATTTTTTTTGTTTGTGGTTTTTAGGTGACGTGGATGTTGTGGAAGAAAAATCGCACTTTACCACAGAGAGTGCCCACGTACTCATCGGAGAGATAATGGTCTGCAATCGAGATCTAGATTACATAAAGCAAAACATCAATGATGTTCAACAAAAATTGAAGAACATCATTGATGTTTTAGGAAAAATATGAAAAAGCACCAAGTAATTTACACACATTTGTGCCAGCTTCTGAACACATTTGCAACTTAAAAACTGTGTGAAATTTGGAACATGCACACATTGTGTCCACATGTGCTAGCTCCCATCATGGTGGATGAATGGCAACGTTTTTTTGGGGGTGCAAACACTTTACGAACTACGAAAGTGGTTGTGGTGAAGGGGTTGCACCCCCAAAAAACGTCCATTCATCCCCATGATGGAAAATGGCACTTTTGAAGCTTCTAGGCATGTGTTTTACCATCTAATGACCATTTTCAGAACCAAATTGTGTGCATGTTCCAAATTTCCACTTTGCGGGGGTGCCCCCCCCCATGTGATGAAGGCAAGATCAAACACACTTTGAACATATAGTCATGTCTGATCTTGTCTTCACTTTACAAAGTTGAACTTTCCTACTTCATAGGTTCTGCTTAGCTCCATGCCTGGTTTTACAAATTGCGTAATCTTTGTAAATAATGTTGTAAATAACCAAGATGTTGTCAGTTTTGGCGTGAAGATTGTAAACGCACTTGTGAATGTTTTCCAAGTAAACTTTTTTATTTTTCAAAATGTGTGGCTTCCTTATTTAAATAAAACAATGCATTATGTATGTAAAATGTAAAGGATATGGGGGGCAATGGGTGTTATTTACTAAAGGCAAATCCACTTTGCACTGCAATTTCCTTTCCCAGGGAACTTTTTCAATGCACTTGTAGAGCATAGCGGATTTGACTTATGTAAATGACACCCACAGTGCTTTGTACGAAAACACGGAGCACAGCATTTTGGAGAATACACACATGTCACACCTGGTGCTGAAAAGGAGTATTTTGGGTGTCAGTTATGCAGGACAAACCTTCTCTAGACCAAAGATTAGGTAGCAAACACACATGAGAATAATCTTTTTGGGAAGAAGAGACTGTTACCTCCTTTTGCCCAGAAAGTGCATTACCACTGTCGAAGGCAAAGGGAAAAAATGTCAAAGTAAAATAAGCTAAAAAGAAGACTGAAATGACAAGAAATCAGAGGTTGGTTAAAATATCAGATTTATTAAAAAATGCCTCTCACACATCGTCAGGCAGAGCAATGGCCCCC
This sequence comes from Lithobates sylvaticus, assembly GCA_028564925.1. Classification (NCBI taxonomy): domain Eukaryota; kingdom Metazoa; phylum Chordata; class Amphibia; order Anura; family Ranidae; genus Lithobates; species Lithobates sylvaticus. Next base: position 312,862,622 of record CM053031.1, read on the forward strand.
CTACCCACAAAGTATTCCATATATTGGTCCCGGACCACGCGGGCATTGAGAGGGGGCAAGCCTGGACGTGCCACTCGAAGGGCTGTGAGGTCCGCATTTGGAGGGCCCTCCACATCTGGGCCAACGGGCACCACATAGTTCCTGTTATGTCTTTTGAGGAAGTTGTGCAATATGCAACAGGCAAGAACTATGTGGTTCAGTTTGTATTCCGCCAAGTTAAATGCCGTCAGGAACAGGCGGAAGCGGCTGGCCAGGATGCCAAAAGCGTTCTCCACCACTCTTCTGGCTCTGGACAGCCTGTAGTTGAAGACCCTCTGGTCCGGGGTGAGGGTCCTCATCGGGAACGGCCTCATCACATGGGGAGTCAGCGCAAACGCTTCATCTGCGACAAAGACGAAGGGGAGTCCTTCGGCATTCTCCTCTGGAGGTGGCAAGCACAGACTGCCACTTTGGAGACACCAGTAGAACTCCGTGTGCGTAATGGCCCCACCATCCGATATCCGGCCGTTCATCCCCACGTCCACATACATAAACTCGTATGTTGCCGACACCACCGCCAACATCACTACACTATTAAACCCTTTATAATTATAATAGTAGGACCCCGAGTTGGGCGGTGGGACGATGCGGACGTGTTTCCCATCAATTGCCCCTCCGCAGTTAGGAAAGTCCCAACGGCTGGCAAAGTGGGAGGCCACAGTCTGCCATTCCTGTGGCGTGGAAGGGAACTGTGGAGTGAAACAAGAAAAAAAAATTAGTCACTTTGCACCTAAACATTGCAAGCAGATTAGACAATCAACATCTTGGAACAAGAGCATTGTATAAAATTGGAGGCTGGAAAGTATTTACACAGAAAAGTAGAGGCTCCCCTTCACAGATTACTCACCCCCCCCATCAATCCCCCCACTTCTGATGGGACATTGGCAATAACTATGGTTTTGGGGGGGGGGGGGGTGGTGGACAGGTAACCCTCTGCACTTCATTGATTGGCAAATGGCTCAATAATGTGGCCTAGTTTGGCCAGACCCTCTGTACTTAACACTATTGGCAGGCCACAGGAAAGATCAAATAACATTTCCCCCCCCCCAAAAAAGGCAGGCACAGTGTGACATTATTAAATTACCAAGCAAGCTAATAGGAGGGAAAGAAGACAAAAAAATAGGAAATGGAATGTATGGAGGCAGTCCCTTGCACTACATGCTTTGCTGAATTCATCCCTAAAGATGCGCACTATAAAGAGGTAGGTATATAGTGTGTATGGACCTTGGGAAAGCCAGCAGATAAAGGATTGGTACCATCTGACAGAGCAGTTGGGGGAGGGGGTTCCTAATGAGTTTGCCCCCCCCCCCACCAAAAGAACAAAAAAAGGGGGCTCTACATGAAGTAAACCACACAGCAAACATTTGTGCATATTTTAGGGGGTGTTTTGGGGCAAACAATACTATGCAGCAGACAAAAGACATTGCTTAAGTGAGTAGGCCATAGGTGTCTATTGGGGCAGAAGAGCATGCTGGGGAGGTAAGTGAAGGGAAAAATGCATGAAGGAGAAAAGGGGCACAGCATATTAGAACATATTGCAATCATGGTAATTAGGGAAGGAGGTCAAAAATACAAGTCATTAGCAAACAGAGCATACATAGAAGGGAATAGTAAAGTAGAAATGTTACCTTAATATAGTCCTCCTGCAGGACCTGAATGATGGCAGAACAGGTCTCTGGAATAATGATTCCCAGGGCCTGGGGAGAGATACCTGAAGAGAACTTCAAATCCTGAAGACTTCTCCCTGTCGCCAAGTACCTCAACGTGGCAACAAGCCTCTGCTCCGGAGTAATGGCTTGTCTCATGCAGGTATCCTGCCGGCTGATAAAGGGGGTCAGCAAAGCCAAAAGACGGTGAAAATCGGGGTCCGTCATCCTGAGAAAGTTCCTGAAATCATCAGGATTATTCTCCCGGATCTCACAAAGCAAAGGCATGTGCGAGAACTGGTCACGCTGAAGCAACCAATTCTTGGTCCACATACTCCTCATCACTCTGTTCATGGACGGGTCTTGGGTCAAAGCTAAAAGCCCGACACCAATTCCGCGTACAGCACGAACTCGGCGACGAGTACGCACGGGAAACATCGCTCAGAAGGTCACAAAAGGTCGGCTGGTCAGAACGGACAAACAGAAAGCACCGATAAACAGCAAGGCCTGAAAGAACGAAGTGAATACCAGCAACGAGCAGACAATAAGCAGTGCAAATCAAAGCGTCCTATATCAAGATATAGGCCGCAATGACCAACAAATGCGAACTGACTACACGCACTAATAAACAGATACGCACGACAAGCACAAACTGAAGAGCAGTAACGATCTGAGTCAGAAAACTGAGAAGCGCGAATCTTAAGTCACCAAACTTCCACTAACTCTCGATAAACACGGGATCAGCAGAAGGAGCCCAACGGGTGCCTGACGTGGTGCTGAACTTCCCTTTTGTAATCTCGTGGACGACGACTTACGTCACGACGTTCTTCCGGACCGGATATTCCGACAACGTAGTCCGACCGTGTGTACGCAACGACAACATCGGACAAAGTACGTCGGACACAGTCCGACCGACCTTGTCCGCGGATTGTCCGAGCGTGTGTATGGGGCTTAAGAGAAGGAGAGTGAGTCCCTCTCTTAGCAAATGTGTGTGTGTGTGTGTGTGTGTATATATATATATATATATATATATATATATATATATATATATATATATATATATATATATATATATATATATATATATATATATATATATATATATATATATATAATGTATGTAGTAGGATTATAGTATAAACAGCGAATGGTGCAGCAAACAGCTGATCCATGCTTGACCTGTTTAAAAATCAAGGTAACTACCTTGGGACTGAATCTGTGAGCTAAATTTGTAGAACTCAATATTATCCTTATTTTTTCACGACATATATAGACTTTTAGTTGCCTATTATAATTAGTTTCACGTTTTATTTGATTCTGTGATTATATGGTGTAATCAGCACTTTGTTTTTTTTAAGTATCAATAATACTTTAGTTGTGCTGTTAAAGTGTATGTCACGCCAACATTTTATATTCCTGATATATTCCTGCTGTACCATATACTTGTGTGAAAATGTATCCTGTTCTCTTTGTATTGCTTCTTTTGTGTGAACTCCCTGGTGTCCCTGTCAGTCCTCCTTATTTCCTATTTCAAACTGATCATGCCAGGCATGGAAACACATCCATCCCAGTGTAGTCAGTTTGCTTATTTGAATTCCACATGGGAGCACAGCCTGCCTGTACTCCATTGGTCAGAGGTCATGTGATCACTTGGGAATGACGACAAAAATGTATTTATAATGTTTTTAACCACTTCAATACCCAGCCATAGTCAAATGACGTACACAAGGTGGATCTCCCATCCTGGGTGGGCATCATATGATGTCCACCCATTCCCGGCCGTCTAGGGGGCGCGTGTGCCCCCGCGGCGTCGCTCGGGACCCGGTGCGCGTGCCCGGCGGCCGCGATGTTCGCCGGGCACCCGCGATTGACCGGAAACACAGCAGGACCGTGGATCTGTGTGTGTAAACACACAGATCCACGTCCTGTCAGTGAAGAGGAGACCGATGGTGTGTTCCCAGTACAGAGGAACACGTATCGGTCTCCTCCCCTTGTGAGTCCCTGCCCCCTACAGTTAGAATCACTCCCCTAGCAAACATAATTAACCCCTTCAGCGCCCCCTAGTGTTAACCCCTTCCCTGCCAGTCACATTTACACAGTAATCAGTGCAATTTTATAGCAACGATCGCTGTGTAAATGTGAATGGTCCCAAAAATGTGTCAAAAGTGTCCGACGTGTCCGCCGCAATGTCGCAGTCACGGAAAAAAAAAATCGCAGATCGCCACCATTACTAGTAAAAAAAAAAAAAAAAATGCAATAAATCGCTAATGCATATTGCGATTTTTTTTTTTTTAACAAAAAGATGTAGAAGAATACATATCGGCCTAAACTGAGTAAAAAATTTGTTTCTTAAAAAAAAAAATGGGATATTTATTATAGCAAAAAGTAAAAAATATTGTGTTTTTTTCAAAATTGTCGCTCTTCTTTTGTTTATATTGCAAAAAATAAAAACCGCAGAGGTGATCAAATACCACCAAAGGAAAGCTCTATTTGTGGGGAAAAAAGGACGTCAAATGTGTTTCGGTGCAATGTTGCACGACTGCACAATTGTCAGTTAAAGCGACGCAGTGCCGAATCGCAAAAAGTGCTCTGGTAAGGAAGGGGGTAAAATCCTCTGGGGCTGAAGTGGTTAATATATACATATAAACACTTTCCTTGCTTTTTTATTTTAAACTGAGTGGGTTGTTTTACAAGATCAGGGTTCATATTTATCTTAGGATTCCATTCTTTATCTGTTTGGACTTCATTCTGTAGGACACTCCCTGAATTATATGGTTTTTAGGTGAATTATTAACTTCTGATCTGTTACCGCCTATGTTGGAAGGACACGATATAAAGTACTTTCTTGAAATGATTTATGAACTTTTATTTCAATAAACTTTTATTGAAGTTTTCACAAAAAAAGAACAAATAGACAAATTGTAGGAGCACTATAATATAGTGGTAGTGTAGGTACAAATAAACATCTGAGTTACAATACAGTCACATGGTCTACAAAGCCAAGATATGCACGGTTTTGACACATACTTAATCTTTTTTCAGTCCAAACTGTAGACATAACATTTTTTCATATCCAAAAGTGATTTTAATAGATGCCACTACCTTGGTCAGATTATGAGCTGTGTCTGTCCTCCAGTGTCTGGTTATAACTGACTTAAAGCCCAGAAGTATATGTGCAACTATCGAGCAAAAGTTCAGTGGAAAATTATCAATTTCTAAGTTTAGGATAGCTAGGGCTGTGGTTGATGGAGTTAAGATCCCAGTGGTTTTACTTTGGAGGTTATTATAAAGAAGGGAAGTCCCTTTCAAAAAGGTTGGCTGGGAGCTGTAGTAATTCCATAATTGAAGGGAAAGGTATAAGAGCGGTGGAAGAAGAAGACTTTTTAATAAAGGACTGGCTATTGTCTTTTGTCACACTACACTATTTTTTACCCCATACTCATTCACATAGGGAGGGCTGGAATCTGGGGGCCCCTTGTTAAAGGTTCTGATAAGCCCCCCACCCGCAGACCCCGACAACCACCGGCCAGGGTTGTCCGGAAGAGGCCCTTGTCCCTATCAACATGGGGACAAGGTGCTTGGGGGGACCCCAAAGAATCCTCCCCATGTTGAGGGCATGTGGCCTGGTATGGTTCAGGAACGGGGGGGCGCACGCTTGTCCCCTCCCTTTCCTGACCTGCTGGGCCGCATGCTCGGATAAGGGTCTGGTCTGGATTTTGGGGGGACCCCACACCATTTTTTGTTTATAATTTTGTCATTTTTTTGTCTTGATTTTTGAATAGCCAAATTTTTGGAATTCCACACGATAATATTATTGAATACTTACATACCATTGCATGCATTTAAAGAGTTAAAATTATGGAATAAACCAAACTGATGTGCATTGGATAATTATTCTGCTACAGTACAATGCAAGTTTTCAGCAGGTGATACCATCAGTGGGCTAATGTTTTGATTCTTTTTAATCTATACAACAATGTTTTGCATTTTAGGCATTAATATTAATGGTACCAACCATGCTCATGTGGCAATGGCTATTAGGCATTTGCCTATTGTCAGCATATGCTGCTGATAAAGATGTAAGCAGTGGCAGAACTACCGCCATAGCAACACGCGCGGCCACTATGGGGCCCGTAGCCGAGAGGGGCCCATGGGGAGGAGGAGGAATGCATACTGCCGGGGGGCGAGCACCGCCCGCATGGTCCACCAGCCAGGGGAAGTGAGGAGAGGAAGAGGCGCGCTGTCCGTACAAGCAGAGAGCTGTAATAGCTTTCATTTGAATGTCCTGTGTTCCCGGGGCTTACTGTCACATAGCCCCACCTCTTGGCCCTGTGCTTTTGATAGACAGAACGCCGGTCCAATGCGGGACATGTGACGTCATCAAAGGCGCCGGGCCAAGAGGTGGGGCTATGTGACGGAGAGCCCCGGGAACACAGGACATTTAAATAAAAGCTATTACAGCTCTCTGCTTGTACGGACAGCTCGCCTCTTCCTCTCCTCACTTCCCCTGGCTGGGGGACCGTGCGGGCGGTGCTCGCCCCCCCACTCCGAGACAGCCCCACGCTAGCCAATAGCCATTTGGGGGCTGCTGCAGTATGCATTCCTCATCCTCCCCGGTAGTTCCGCCACTGGCTCGCCTCTTCCACTGCACAGGTTAGGTTGCATTGTGCACAGGGTCATGCTGCATTGGGCACAGGTGAGGCTGCATTTGGCACAGGTGAGGCTGCATTGGGAACGGGTGAGGCTGCATTGGGCACTGGTCACGCTGCATTGGGCACGGGTGAGGCTGCATTGGGCACGGGTCACGCTGCATTGGGCACGGGTGAGGCTGCATTGGGCACGGGTCACGCTGTATTGGGCACGGGTGAGGCTGCATTGGGCACGGGTCACGCTGTATTGGGCACGGGTCACGCTGTATTGGGCACGGGTGAGGCTGCATTGGGCACGAGTCACGCTGCATTGGGCACGAGTCACGCTGCATTGGGCACGGGTCACGCTGCATTAGGCATGGGCAGGCCACGCTGCATTGGGCACAGGTGAGGCTGCATTGGGCGCTGAACATGCTGCATTGGGAACTGAACATGCTGCATTGGGCACAGGCAGGTGAGGCTGCATTGGGCACAGGCCACACTGCATTGGGCACAGGTGAGGCTGCATTGGGCACTGGACACGCTGCATTGGGCACAAGTTATCACAGGTGAGGCAGTATTGGGCACTGGCCACGCTGCATTGGGCACTGGCCACGCTGCATTGGGCACTGGCCACTCTGCATTGGGCACAGGGGAGGCTGCATTGGGCACTGGACACACTGCATTGGGCACAGGCCACGCTGCATTGGGCACTAGTGGGCACAGGTGAGGCAGTATTGGGCACGGGCAGACCAGGCTGCATTGGGCACAGGTGAAGATTATTGAAGCACTAACACCAGGTGTTTGGAGTATCTTTATATGTTGATTAAACTTTCTGGAATACATATATTGCTATTGTGGTGTAGGATCTGGGCTCTTTCTTTCTTTTTCTTTCTTTCTTTCTTTCTTTCTTTCTTTCTTTCTCTTTCTTCTCAGACTCGAACCACACACCCTTTGAGCCACGCCATTTAAACCACGCCCACTATTTAATTTAAGCCCCGCCACTGTTTAAATGTTTCTTCTCCTATTATTATCTTGATAGGTAATTGCAGAATATACAAATGTGCTTCCATTTATTAATTTGTTTTGATGCCACTTCTTATTACCTGTCCGGTGGGCTGCCAATAGTGTAATTAAGGAGGGTCTGGCCAAAGTAACAAACATTACTTTGTTACTCCATTACATAGTGGAGAGGGTGGTTACCTGTCCAAAACATACCTGCCCCCTAAAATATTTACAAGGGGCCATCAGAGGGGGTGATGAATCTGATAAGTGGACCTTATATTTTAGCCTTTAAATACTCTTTACAAGAAATGTTATACTGATGTTGGCCAACAATGTTTGTGCATAATCTGCTTGTAATGTTTCTGTGCAAAATTACTAATTAGATTTTTCTTGCTTGACTCCACAGTTTCCTTCAAAGCCACAGGAATGGCAGACTGTGGCCTCCCAGTTTGCCCAGCGGTTGAATTTTCCTAACTGCGGAGGGTCAATTAATGGGAAGCACGTCCACATCGCCCCACCACCCAATTTGGGGTCATACTATTTTAACTATAAGGGGTTTCATAGTATCGTGTTGATGGCGGTGGTGTTGGCGACATATGAGTTTCTATATGTGGACGTGGGGAGGAATGGCCGGATGGAGGAGTATTTACCGGAACCGAGTTTTACCAACTTCTCGAGAGTGGTGGCTTGGGATTGCCACCCCCGGGGGAGAATGTCGAAGGACTGCCATTTGTCTTCGTAGCAGATGAGGCTTTCGGTCTGGGAAACCATGTCATGAGGCCATTCCCTCAGAGGACCCTCACCCCGGAGAAGAGGGTTTTTAATTACCGGCTGGCCAGAGCCAGAGGAGTTGTGGAGAACGCGTTTGGGATTCTGGCCAGCCGGTTCCGCCTGTTTCAAACGGCCATTAATATGGCAGAATACAAACTTAATACCATCGTCTTATCTTGTTGCATCCTGCATAACTTTTTGAAAAGAAACAACCCAAATTATGTGGTCACAGTTGGGCCTGATGCCGGACTTCAGCAATCAATGACGTCCCTGGAAGCGACCCGTCCTGGCTTGCCCCCCCCAAAAGCGCCGGTGAAGTGTGACAAAATTATTTGGAATATTTTTCGGGGAGGGAGCCAGCCAGCACATGTTGAATAAATTATATATTTAATATGCTAAAATCTTGATTTTGATTTCCTGCTTGTGTTTCTTTTTTCTGTCTCCTAGTGCACTTGTAGTGCCAAGTGGTTTGTACATTATAATCTAACACCCATTGACACTGTAAACACCAATTTAAAACACAAAAAAAGGTATTGATCATTGAAAGAAGAAGCCACACATTGTTGAGTAAAAATCCTTTTACACATTCACATGTGCGTTTGTAAAAAAGTATAATATTTTCAGTTATCTACATATTCTTTTTTTGAGGTTACATAAACAGCCATGTTTCAAAACATAACATACACAACTCTGGAACTTACAAAGTTCAACATTGAAAAACTTAAAAGGCAAGATCACACATTATATTGTCCAAAATGTGTGGATCTTGCCTTCAACAGATGGGGTGAAGTCACCCCTGTAAAAGCCTAATTTTGAAGATGCACACAAATTGGGAGTCAAACTGGGGATTTGCATTCTGATCCCATGCCTAATGTCAACATGTGCTATCTCCCATCATGTGGGACAAATGGACCTGTTTTGGGGGTGCAACCCCTTCCTCTCACCTGAAAAAAAAAATGATGCCAATTTTTTTGTAAATTAAGTTCTTCCAAGGACATCAATCATGTTCTTGAAGTTTTACTTCAATATCGATAGTTTTTAGTTTGATAATGTCTAAATCCTGACTACACCACATGATGTCCTGGATTAGCCTTTGGGCACTGTCACTAGTGAAATGATCTGATTGTTCTTCCACAACCTGTACATCACCTAAAAATAAAAAAAGCACACCATGTATTATAAATATGCAGGCATACATCTCTTATTACCTGAATCTGGGGTGTCAGACACTCACCTGTTGTGGTCTCAATCTCAACCACCTCTCCTTCCTCCACATCCTCAGATTGTGGTGTCCTCTGTTCCCCTTCTTCAGGAGATGGGGGTCCCTGGTGGCCTCATATTTCCCCATTCTTTGCTCCCCTATGATAATGAAACAAAAGGTATACTTAGCACACAGATATTTGAGGCAACAAATATGAATGATAAACATTGCTTGGAAGTGGGGGACAATTGTCTGTTTGGGCAGAATTTCAAGCTGAAGACATGATTTATTCCCTTACTAAAGCTGGAATACTTACCTTTTTTGGACCCCCAAGTATCCAATGGAGTACCTGTGTTTGACACCCTAAAAAGTTTGTTCTTGTGTCCCACACTAGTGCACCTGAGTCCAGATGTGTAAACAGCTGCTGAGTGTCCTCTACATACATTACACTGAATCTAGTTTGCTATTCCTTCTAGGTTCAAACACATCTAGACAACAATGTCCTAAACCCTCTTTTATTAAATTCAAAATTAGCATGAACAAATGTATTTAATCAGGTATCTGGAAAACATCGTAATTATTTTGGAAACAAATTATGTTTACTATGACCGATTACTGTGCGTATGAACATGAAAGTAGCCATTTTTAAATGTACAACACCATAAAGAAAAACACATGGTGCAGCATGCAATATTAATAATAATAGGAACACACGACAAATACTTACTTTTTGTAAGAACTTTCTTGATCTTTCTATACTGATCCTGCTCCCTTAATTTGAGGTCTGACCAGCGTTTCCTCAATTCCTGTACAGACTCTTCACAACTTTAGTCATCATCTTGGCCTTTCTCAGATTTGGGTTTGGGTATGGACCATAATTCCCATCATAGTCGTTCCTCCTCAAGATGTCGACCATCTCCAACATCTCAGCAAAGGACGTAAAATCCTTAAATCTCCTCCTGGATCGTGACGTTTCTGGCTAAAAAAATAAAAAGGAGAGCACAAGAAAATAATACAATAATCCAAAAGTGTATATTAAATAATAAAAACAAAAAAACATATATATATTATTTGGATCTGGCTTAAATTCAAATAAAGATTATTCAGGAGATACCTAGAAATAATAAAGAAATATGTCTTTGAGGGGATTTTTTTTGTGCATAGGGTTTCTAGTGTTGTAAGTGGTCTTGTCCAGTATTGGGCAGTTCTCCAGCGTGTCGTGTCAAGCGTGGGAAAAAGACTTGGAAACAAACATCAGAAGAGGACTGGGAAACAATATACACATATGCACACAAAGGGTCGCTAAACGTAGCCACTCAAGAGTGTGGCTTCAAAATAATCACAAGGTGGTACAGAACCCCTACTCTTCTACATAAATTCTACCCCCAGATATCCGACAGATGTTGGAGATGCAAAGATGGGGAAGGCTCGATGATGCACATTTGGTGGTCCTGCTCTGCAATTCAAGACTTCTGGAAAATAGTACATGAAAACGTACTGTCAATCACCTCAGAGGATCTGAGGTTCACTCCTGCACAATATCTGCTGCACCACAACTCTATCCCCAAGAAACGATATTTGAAATCGCTATCCACGATCATGATAAACGCAGCAAGACACTGCATTCCCTGTCACTGGCGCACAAATACAGTCCCTTCAAAAAAAAGAATGGTTTAGGAGAATAAACAGTATAGAAAAAATAGAAGAACTTATAAGTATCTCCCATGAGAAAATAACCAACTTCACATCTGTATGGTACAACTGGATAGAATTTAAAAGCTCTCAAGAGTACAAAGTTACTCTCAACTGAGAACAATTTCCATATACTAGATAGTAATATCTGTGAAAAGAATGCAATAATTTTGTCTCAATTTAATGTATACCCCCCATTCAGCACCCCCAATCCCCCCTTTTTTTTTTCTCCCCCCCCCTCCTTCCCTCCCCTTCTTATCCCGCCCCCACCTTTACCTGTAGTGTGGTTCGTCCACATCGAAAAATATATAAGAATACATTAGAATGATTTATATATTGAATAATATATGTCTCTGTCTATCTGTCCTGTCAAGTGATGATAGTATATTGTTAAAATGTTTTGAAAAAGGCTGTGACCTAACTATACTTTTTATACCATGTAATATGCTTACGTTTTCCTACCAATATTGCATTGTATTATGTTTTCATATTCTTTCAATAAAACTTTATGAAACAAAAAAAAAAAAAAAAGAAATAAGTTTGTGATAACTCTGTGTGAATATGAGCAGCAAAACAACTTCATTCTTCTAGCATTATAAAGAAAAGAATGTGCGGCATTGAACAATTAAAAATTAGCAGTGTGAAGAATCTTCTATCTCCATTACGAGCGCTAGTTTTACCAGACCGAGCGGTTCCGTCTCGTACTTGATTCTGAGCATGCGTGATTTTTGGCGTGTCGAAATTGCATACCATGCACACGATCTGAATTTCTGAACGTTTTTTTGGGGGGGGGGGGGGGGGGGCTTGTGCCATATGGGCATTCCATGGCCTCCAAAACTGTGATCGGTAGTGAGGAGTGAAATCAAAAATGTACACCCTTAGAAAGCCTGCTTTGTTTTAGGGGTCCCGTATGTGGCTAGGCTCCCAAAAAGTCTCACACATGTGGTATCCCCATACTTTAAGGACAGTTATAACATTTGTACACATTAGGGGGTATTTAATTACATTACAATGGAGCTGACAAAATACATTGTTAAGTGACGACTGTAGACTAGAAGTATATGGGCCCCGGATAGCATGCTGGGGGGGTTAGTGAAGGCAAATATGCATGAAGGACAAAAAAGGAGCATACAAAAATCCAACATGCATGAGGACAAAGAGGAAATTCCCAGCTTATTACAATTATGTTAATTATAGAATGATGAAAGAAATACAATACATTAGCAAACAGTAAATAAATATAATGTGATGTTAAAGGATACAACTTACCCTCATATAGTCCTTCTGCAGGACCTGGATGACGGCAGAACACGTCTCTGGGATAATGATCCCCAGAGCCTGGGGGGAGATGCCTGTCGAGAACTTGAGGTACTAAAGGCTTCTCCCCATCGCCAAGTACCGCAGCGTGGCGATGAGCCTCTGCTCAGGAGTGATGGCTTGCTGCATGCAGGTATCCTGCCTGCCAGTGACGGGACAAGGTCACCCAGCGCCCAGGGCAAAGATGCCAAACTGCGCCCCCCTTTCCATAAGGGTTAGGGTCAGGGTGCCCCCCCAACCCTGCAATAAACCATTGCGCCAGGGGCAGCCGCCCCTCCTGCCCACCCCTTGTCCTGGCCCTGCTGCCTGCTGATATAAGGGGTCAGCAAAGCGGTGAAAAACGGGGTCTGTCATCCTGATATAATTTCTGAAATCATCAGGATTATTCTCATGGATCTAAGGCAGCAAAGGCATACGAGAGAACTGGTCACGCTGGAGCAACCGATTCTTGCTCCATAAACTCCTCCTCGCCCTGTTCATGGACTGGTCAAAGTAAGAACCCCAACACCAAGCCCCTGCACAGCACAAACTCTACGACGAGTACGTACATGCATCATGGCTTCAAAATGGCCGGCTGGTCAGAACGGACTAACAGAAAGCACTGATAAACAGCAAGGCCTGAAAGAACGAAATGCAAATCAGCAACAAGCAGACAATAAGCACTGAAAATCAAAGCATACTATATCAAGATATAGGCCGCAATGACAAACAAATGCAAACTGACTAAACGCACTGATAGGCAGATACGCACCGACAAGCACAAACTGTAGAGCAGGAATGATCTGAAGCACAAGTCTCTAACCAAACTTCTACTAACACGCGATAAACACGAGATCAGCAGAAGGAGCCCAAAGGGTGCTGTACATGGTGGTGAACTTCCCTTTTCTAGTCTCGTCGTACATGGTGGACGTCACCGCATTCTTGATGGTTGGAATTTGGTGTGACCATGTGTAGGCAAGACAGCTTGAGCAGAATTCCATCGGAAATTCCGTTGGGAAAACCATCAGAGCTTTTTCCAACGAGAATTCGGATCGTGTGTATGCGGCATTGGAAATCCTGAAGGCGGTGCTTGGTTTTCGGGGCCCCATACGCAACTAGGCCCCCAAAAAGTCCCACATATGTGGTATCCCCGTACTCAGGAGAGTCAGCAGAATGTATTTTGTGGTGTAATTGTACATATGCCCATGGCATGTTTGAGCAAAATATCATTTAGTGACAACTTTGTGCAAAAAAAAAAAATATTTTTCCTACATCTTGTGTCACAATATAAAATATACCATGGACTCGACATGCCTCTCAGCAAATAGCTTGGGGTGTCTACTTTCCAAAATGGGGTCATTTGAACTGTCCTGGCATTTTATGCACAACATTTGGAAGCTTATGTCACACATCACCCACTCTTCTAACCACTTGAAGACAAAGCCCTTTCTGACACTTTTTGTTTACATGAAAATTTTATTTTTTTTGCAAGAAAATTACTTTGAACCCACAAACATAATATATTTTTTAAAGCAAAGGCCCTATAGATTAAAATGGTGGGTGTTTCATTTTTTTTTTTTCACACAGTATTTGCGCAGCGATTCTTCAAACGCATTTTTTGGGGAAAAAATACACTTTTTAAAATTGTAATGCACTAAAACACACTATTTTGTCAAAATGTTTGATGAAATAAAAAAATATGATCTTAGGCCGAGTACATGGATACCACACACGACATGCTTTAAAATTGTGCACAAACGTGCAGTGGCGATAAACTACATACATTTTTAAAAGCCTTTAAAAGCCTTTACAGGTTACCACTTTAGATTTACAGAGGGGATCTACTGCTAAAATTATTGCCCTCGATCTGACTTTCGCGGTAAAAACCTCACATGCATGTTCAATTGCTGTTTACACTTGACGCCAGACTGACACTTGCGTTCGCCTTTGCGCGAGAGCAGGGGGGTACAGGGGTGTTTTTTTTTTGCTTTTTTATCTTATTTTTAAACTGTTTCTTTATTTTATTTTTTTTTATCATTTTTATTGTCATCTCAGGGAATGTAAATATCCCCTATGATAGCAATAGGTAGTGACAGGTACTCTTTTTTGAAACAATTGGAGTATATTAGACCGTAGATCTCTCCTCTGCCCTCAAAGCATCCGACCAAACCAAGATCGATGTGATAAAATGCTTTCCCAATTTCCCAATGGCGCTGTTTCCATCCGGCGAAATCTAAATCATAAAATGCTCATAGCTTCCGGTTTCTTGGGCCATAGAGATTATTGGAGCCATTCTAGTTTCTGATCAGCTCTATGGTCAGCTGGCCGAATCACCGGCTGCATTCTCAGGTTCCCTGTTGGGACAGGAGAGCCAGAGAAAACCATGGAAAATGGTGGGGGGGGGATTCCCTCCCACTGCTTATAAAAGCAGTCTACAAGCTAATTAGCCACTAGGATTGCTTTTACATGAAAGCTGACCGCTGGCTGAAAAGAATGATACCAAGATGATACCTAAACCTGCAGGCATCATTCTGGTATAACCACTCGAATCCAGCAACATACCAGTACATTGCTGGTCCTTGTTTGCCATATATTGTAATCTTTTTTTTTCATGCAGCCTGTGGGCTGAACAAAAAAAAAAAAGAGATTGATCAGTGGGTATGCCCACCATTAGAATACCTCCCTTCATCCACCCACTTCTAATGATGGGCATACATGCACCATTTATATATTCCGAAGCATGGGGGCATCCTCACGCAAAAGGTAGGAGCAAATCGCTCCTCCACCCCTGCTGCTCTCATGCTTCGGCATATATGCTCTTTTTTTAACTGTGGTGGTGAAATCACCTCTGACAGCGCTGAAGTCACGGCTTTATGTATCGTGGGAGCAAACGCTGTTGCTGTCAAGATAGATTTAACAAGGGGACCCCCAGATCCCCCCCCCCCTGTTTGAAATGGTAAGGGGGTACCCCTACCATTTCACAAAGAAAGTGTAAAAAATTGTTAAAAAACATACTGACACCGTTGGGAAAAGTCCTTTATTAAAAATAAAAAATAAATAAAAAAGATTCCAGCGGTGGTAATCCACTCTTGCTATCCAGCGATGGGTGGTCTCTTCTCCGGGGTCAAACGATGGCTGATCT
The DNA here is from genome assembly GCA_028564925.1 of Lithobates sylvaticus. NCBI lineage: Eukaryota > Metazoa > Chordata > Amphibia > Anura > Ranidae > Lithobates > Lithobates sylvaticus. The sequence goes on from CM053031.1 coordinate 312,878,042, forward strand.
CTTCTCTGACTTCCAGCGCAGCGCATCCTGTCTCCACAGAGACACTGAGGGAATCCCAGGTCTTAGCTGAGGAGGACCGGGCCACTCCGTCACCTGACCCCGCCCCCCTCTGATGTAACGGAAACCTGCGTTACATCAGAGGGGGGTGGGGTCACCCGTATGTCACTGGGGAAACCACTGGAATCTTTTTTGAATTTTTTTATTTTTAATAAAGGACTTTTCCCAACGTTGTCTGTGTGTTTTTTAACTGTTTTTTACACTTTCTTTGTGAAATGGTAGGGATACTTTTGTACCCCCTTACCATTTCAAACAGGGGGGGTGGGATCTGGGGGTCCCCTTGTTAAAGCAGGCTTCCAGATTCTGATAAGCCCCCTGCCCGCAGACCCCCACAACCACCGGCCAGGGTTGTGGGGAAGAGACCCTTCTCCTCATCAACATGGGGACATGGTGCTTTGAGGGGTCACAGACCCCCAAAGCATCCTCCCAATGTTGAGGGCATGTGGCCTGGTACGGTTCAGGAGGGGGGGCGCTCTCTCGTCCCCCCTCTTTTCCTGTGGCCTGCCAGGTTGCGTGCTTGGATAAGGGTCTGGTATAGTTTTTAAAGGGGGGACCCCACGCCATTTTTTTTTATTTGACCTGGGGTTCCCCTTAATATCCATACCAGACCTGAAGGG